>CM062569.1:6236390-6952433 GCA_031468815.1 Morus bassanus
CCATAATGACTCCAAGATCTTTCCTGAATGTTGAGAGATAATTTAGTGTATATTAATAAATATATCTATGTATTTAGACCATTTTACCCCAAATGCTATGCTTTAAATTTCATCTGACATTGATTGATTGTCTCGTCACTGAGTATTGTGAGACCATTCTGCTACTTGTCGTAGTCAGTTTTCATTTTTAGTACCCTGAATAATTTTGAATCATGAAGAAACTTTGTCACCTTACTATTCATTCCTTTCCTGAGCTTTAAATATGTTAAAGAGGATTCATATGGGCCTACAGTTTAACTTCCCAATGTTATGAATAATGACTATTTATTCTGATGCTTTACATCCTACCTTTTAATAAGTCATATATCCCACAAAGGACCTTCCTTGTAGTTCCACACAGTTTAATTTTTTTAAGAGCCTTTGGTGAGAAGACTTGTCAAAACCTTATTGGAAATCCAAGTGTAGGAGATTAATTGAAATGGTCTCATCCCCATTTATCATCTCTTTCAGAGAGTCTGAATACCCTCACGAGACGTGACTTTGTGTCTTGGCTTTTTTATGTTATATATATTTGTCTGTCTGCTACTTCTTTCTTTATTACAGTTTTTATCAGTTCACTTGGTATAAAAAGTCAGATTTGCTGTCTGAACTTTCCCCAGTTCTCCATTAGTCCCTTAAAGAACAAATCAAAAATCCATGTGTCTCTACTGAAGCCTGTTTAAGTGAGGAGTACTTTCATGTGTGATTTCTTTTAGGACTCTTACTGGAAAATTACTACTTACTCTTTTCTGATCTTAAGCCTTCTTTGTTTACATTTTGATTTGAAGGAGGCAGTCACTCTGACATCTCCTGTAAAGAAATTATGTGCCACCTCTCTTAATTATTTCCTAACAAACATTGAAATAATTTATTTCAGTTCTCCGATAAAGCACAATCCTTTTGACCAACTGTTGCTTCTAGAAACCCTTCAGCAGACACACTACTATTGATACATTCTTTGGAAAAAAAAAAAATCTTTGTTTTTTGTAATTTGATCTTTAAAATCTCTTTTGCCTGTCCATATTAGGATTTTCAGATTTGACTTCCTAACATATCCTTTCCCATTTTCTTCAGCTGAATATAGCTTCCGGTTCTTGATTTGCTGAACTTGCTGGAAGCTTGAACATAGCTTCCAATGTGATTTGTTATCCTCCTTCCCTTCCTTCACAAGAAAAAATGAAATGGTTAACAATATTGACATGTGAATTATCTGTGCAAGACACTCAAATCAATCCTCTGCTGAGGGATTTCACCTCCCCCACCACTCTCTGGAGACTTGATGAAACGTGAGGATAAATGAAGACACAGCAGCGTGGGCTTCAGTATGCTGCTAATGCGTTGCTGGCTGCAGCCAGTGCTGCTGTATCTTTGGTGCTAGCACTACTGGAGATGGGTAGATTGAAGCTTGGTAGCTTTGCTGCCTCGTCCCCTGCCTGCAGTGCAGGCATTACTCGGCATTGCCTACAATAGGGCTTTTTGCCACCTCAGGTGTCTGAGGTATGTCACCTTCAATGGACATTAATTTCAAACGTAGTATTCGTAGTTCCCTTCATGTGTACGTGGTTTCTACCAAATATCCTTGTATGTTCTGAAATCGGTATGCCATGAAAGCAACTGTGTGAAGGCACTTTTTATTAATGTGCCTCATTTGTTTTCCTATTAATATGCCCAGTGCTGCTACTGATATCAGTAAAACATCTTGCAAAGAAAATGCCTCTTTAAAAAGAGACTGCATGCTGGTTCACCATCTTGGAAATAATGAGAGGGAAAGCCGTAGGTACACACTGCCTGACTGTACAAACAGCTTGTTCTTCAATTTTGAGAAGGTGAGCCTTTACAAATATCTTGGTCAGAGCATGCAAGGGTAATGACAGGGGGCTGAAGGGAGGAAAGGTAATGTTTCTATAACAGAAGGTTTTGTTGGCAGGAAGCAGACTTGAGTTTGGACCTACAGCCAGATTATGAAAAAAAAAAAACAAACCCAAAAACAAACAAAAAAGCCTCCACCCCAAAACAGGTTTCATCAAGAAAATATTTAAGGAGAGACCAAATATTGAGGTCCTCTGAATGGGATGATCTCTGTGCCTGTATTTAAGGTTTGCTTCATCTACTGTAAGAGCTAGCAACTGTTTTTTAGATAGGATATTCTGGTCAATGTCATAACATCTTTCTGATAAGGTACACTGCTGCCTGCCGAGTCAGCCCAAGCCTTGACTGTGTGCGCCAGGTTTTTACCTCACAGCATTTAAACTTCAGGTTTAAACCTCGGTTTCTTATACTAAATACAGGGACTATATCTGTGTAGCTAAATATGCCTCAGGTTCAGTAAACACAGGCATTGCTAAGTTTGTGAAGAAATGTATAGGGTGTTATTCATGCAAATTAAACTTTGGAAAAAAAACTTTCCAAGAAGACATCTAGTTTCAGAATCTTGCAATGCTGAACAAAATATTTAGGAGACAATCTTATAAAGCTTGTAAGAACATAAGGCCTGACTGAATTAGGACTTTCTGCTAATGAAATAATACATAACTGCCATGATGCTAATAAGTGTAGCATTTCAAATTTCAAGATCTTTTTCTATGAAAATACTCAGTATTTAATGACTGTGGATTTGGAGTGTGCCAAAGCTTTTTAGGGGTTTAACTTGTACTCTCTCTCTGACACTAATATCAATTGCTTTTAAAATGCTTAAACAATCCTTGTTATATAAGTATGGTTTCTGTAGTCTTGGTTTTTCATTGGCATTGATATCTTTCCACTTTATAGTAATGATATTTGTTAGGCTATGTATCACTTTTTATCGGTTCCTATTCACTTCAGTTTCACTTTTATATGTGAAAGATATTAGGGTTGGAAGAAATCTCTAATAGTTTATTTAGTCTCCTTTTAACTGTAATAAAAGTAATTTCCCTACTGTAGACCATCTCTAATCCATGGATATCCTAGTCTAGGATCTTGCCAGGATATTACTAATATGCATGATACCTTATTCCTAATGCTGTGTTGCTGTCATTATTTCACTGTATCTTTTCATGAATTTGATGACAAAGTGAGTATGGGCACTTATAGATCTGCTCTTATATTTTCTCCTGAACAAGCAGGGTGTAATTTAATATTTTCTATGGTGTTTTAAACACTTTTTTTTTTTTTTTTTTTTTGCCATATCAGCCACTTCAAGTCTAGTTTTTGGACTGGAACACTGGTTTGTGTTTGCTGTTGACCTTGAAGATAACTTTTTATTCCTTGTAAGCTACTATATCCTACTTCCACCTTCAAAATTTGGTTCACCAATTTGCAAAATGCATTAATTTCTTATAGTTTTAAGATTTGTAGGCCAAACGTTGAGTATGGAGTAAGGGGGGGAGATTATTCTTACTTTGATTGAATATTCTTTTCAAATGTCTTTCCTTTAAACTCCATTTCTGCAGGTGTCTTACATATTTATATACAATAATCAGATACGGTTTTGAAATGTAAAAGATTCTTGCAAAACTTTGAAATTATTTCCTTTTACATTAAGGTACCCGGAACAGCCACTGCTTGTGTTTTACTCAACTAGGGTCTTTCTCAGGTCTGAAAGGCAGAACTTTGATACTCTTCTTTTGCTACCTCTAAAGTAGCTCTCTGTCCATGCACTAGTAGATCTGTGGAAGAATATCAATGTTGAGATCTGTGATGCAAATGTCAGAGAAAGATTTGCACTAAAAGCTAGTACAAAAGCTACTGGAGCTGTAGAAAGTTTCCATTGATTTGTATTAATAATCTACGTTTCAGCATAATTAAGCTGTTAACCTGTCAGCTTAATATGAAACATTTTTAGCAATTTGCATCTTGTCCCTTATTCATAAAAGACATAATACAAGTAATGATTTAAAGGCCTGTCTTAAAATGATACCACCACAATGTTTCTAGTACTGTACCCTTTTCCATAAAGTTAACAGGCACTTTTATGAATCTGGACTTCTCCACAATTATTTTCATCATAATACAAATAAGTGTAGGATCCACTCCCATTCAGGGAGTGAAAATCAGACAGGTTATTCTTACAGTTGTTCCTTTATTGGGAACAGAGAGCAGGTTGGTTGCAATTCTTTTTTCTGAAATAAGGCAGAATTTCTTTATAACGCTGAATTCAAGGGTTGCTTGGAGCATTCACATACAACAGAACAAGTATTATGTATTTCAGAAAGCTGTAAATCCTAGTGCTGGACTGAAAAGCAGCCCATGGGAACATAGCCTTGGCTGGCAGTGCCTCTTGGGGCTGACGGTTCCTCTTCTTGGAGAGAAGGAGCAAGCAACTTCCAGTGTTTCTCCTCTGGTTGTAAACTGTGGAGTTAGTTAGTATGCTGCAGCTGTGCAGATTTTCATTTCTGATAAAACTTAGCCTGAGAGGTATTTGCTGATGATTGTCAACAATCAAATGAATTATAGATGATGTTGGTAAACAAAATGCCGCCTTGATGAATAATGAGTTGGCTATACTATGACATGACTGCTAAGTCATTCAAAGCACTGATTAAACCCATTACAGTAAAATAATCACCATCCATTACCTTTAATGTCGTGAACTGACAACCTAGTTAAGGCAGCTGATGGTGTCAGCAAAATGATTTGTTGGTCCTCATGTCCAATGACAATAAATCACTTCGATAAATCAATGAACAGTAGCAATAAACCAATATATTTTCATTTTTCTTGACATTCAATTACAGAGTGTGTATACGGACTTATTCTTAAACACTCAGTGATATGGCAGGATTCAGCATCCACCAGCAACTAATATATATAGTTGTTGAGATCTTGTTTTGTCCAATCATGTTTTTCCCTTAGTTTTGCTTTCTGCTGCATCTGCTGTTGTGGTACCTCACTTGTCTTATAGAGCCAGATTCATTCTCAGGTATAAAAGGTAGAATTTTTATGTTCTTTTTCACTACATCTGAAGAAGTTTCTTCTAAAGAAGAAGTCCCTTCTTCTAAATAAATTTCTATAGGTGTGGGTTTTTTTTCAAAACTTCAAGGATAATGGCAGTATTTCTGGTTTTCCTCCTTTCTAGTAATGCCTCTAGGCTAATAAAGTCTATAATTTGGCTTACAGGCTAAACAAAAAGTGAACTTAAACATTTGATCATCCACAACTGAGTTCAGGCTCCTGTGCTGCTCACGAATGAGCAGTCAATGACACTGCTGAAACCCAACTCAGCTGGCAGCCGTCACCTTCTCTCCATTCTAACATCATCAGGGCTGTGCTGAATGCCAGTCCTGGCAGGCAAACAAAACATTTCAGGAACATTGGATTTTATTTTAGAAGTATACATTTGTATCTATTTATTTGTCTCTCTTTTCATAGATAAGTTCATGGGTGTGTGTGTTGTTATCAAATTTTGGGTATGCATCAAAGTACCAACCCCTGGAAGTCAATTATACTCTCCTTGGAAATTATGAAAGACAAGACACCTCCCAAAGACTTGAAATTATCATGTATTTTTATTAGGTAAGGCCTTATGCTTTTTAATCTAAAGACTGACAAGGCCAAAATCCTTTTTTTTTCTTCTTTTTGGCTGAAGAAAAAGTTTAGGGTACTAAAACACTTTTCTCTGGACTCTTTCCTCTGCACCACCTATGTGCACACTCCACCAGACTCTAAAAATACCCTGAGAAAATCACAGGGCATAATTTTTTAACATAATTCAGGTAACATATTACCCAGGTGGGTAATAAGAAGACAGAGCTGGAAAAACCAGATCGCTGTAGATCATCTGTACTAAGACCTCTTACCATTCACGTGCCTCAAGTCTCTGCTTGGCTGGACTTGATTTGTTTGTGTCACGCTTGCATTGTAGGAAGTTTGCTGTCAGCAGGAACCAGTCTTTTCCACATATGTGCAAAGAGAAGAAGTATCTGTGGTGGTTTTTTCCCAGTTTAGTCCCAGAGGTTGAAAGGAAGAGTTCTAGCTGAGGAAGCAAGTAACATGTATCACATCTACATTGAATGATGCTTAGAGCTACAGCTTAAGTTACTCCAACATACAGGGCCTTGCCTTTAACGGTTATGTTAAACAAGATAGGAAGTTCTAAAGATATACGTCAACTGTTACTTCGCTAATCTTTCTTTCACTGATGTAAGTTTGAAAATCATGGCCAGTGTGCTTTTCTACACCACTAACCTGGAGAGGTCATGCAGCTGGGGACACGGGGTTGCACAGGTTCCCAGTGTCAGCTCTCGTGCAGTACACCAAGCCTCCTCTGAAATAAGATTCAGTTTTGATTTGATTCTGGACCCAGCTCAGTCCAAGGTAGCGATTTAAGATGGGATCCATTTCCTTGAGCACTTGCCTGCTGAAGACAGAAAGATCGTTGTGGAGATTAAACTTTTTTGATGGGGCTATATTGCATGGCATATGAAAGATTTTCTCATTTCTTTCTAAAAATGGATCTGTCAGTAGAGAATGATTGGTCTCACTGGACATATGGGCAGTTAGAACTGGAAAAGCTGAATGTCACTAAAGGATGGTAAAAATGAAATGTTTGACTATAAATTATTTTTTATGTCATATTTAGATTAGAATATAGAAAATGCAAGTAGTCAATATGAGTTATGTAGCAGACATAGATATATGACAGCAGAACGTGTCAAGAAATGTTCTGGTTTTTGTTGAAAGTGAACTCTGATGGAAACCCTGCACTGACTTTGCGGGAGGCATAAGTAGTTGATACTTATTGCAAAAGTAATATCTACAGCAAACGCTTCTGAAATGATGACTTTCAGAACATTGTGGGATATTTGCTGTGTAAGGGTTATTAAGAGGCCATTTGAGATAACCATCTTCAATTTGGTTCCGGAAAACCTCAGCAATTGCTCAGGAAACAGGCAGTAAAACAGACTACTGTCCTGTATCTAATCGTCTGCCTGTGAGATCTATACAAGCAGTTTAAGTTTGTAAAAGGTAGAATTCACAGAGCTTTTCTGAAAAAAATGAGTTTTCTCAGAGTTTCTATTAAATGCAGGGGATTACTTGTGTTATGACCAGTGAGAACTGGTTTCTTTCCTATAACAGTGATTCATTTAGCTGATTCATATCCCACCCTCCAAACTCTGTGCACATCTGTATGTTCAACCTCATTGCCTTTTCCAGGAACTTCTTGGTACACTAGTGCCTTGTCTTGCAAAGTAGCGTGTGTGCCTTTTATCACCAGGCATGCTCTCACCTAGAAACTTGCATCTTTGGGTCCTATTTTTGGCTGGTTCATATTTCATCTTAATTTATCAAGTCAGCTTCAAAATGGTCAAAATAGGCCTGGAGACCGAGTTTCCTTCCCTGCTGGCAGTGGGGTACTTAAGTATCGTTCATCAGTTGGTACTCCTTCCCTGTGTCATGCTGTTGTCGTTCCTGCTCTTGAAAGGAGAGGAGGGGAACAGGCTCTCCACTGGCCCTCTCTTCTGTTGCCTAAATCTTGGACCAAAACTTGCAGGAGAGCTGCCTCAGGTGTTCCCTCATCCCAGCCACAACTGAAATGCAATGCCAATGGCCTCTGGCAAGGTAGTTCATTTTTAAGTCAGGGTTGAAAGCAAACAATTCTGCAAGTGTCGAGGTGAGCACGGTGCTTTCGAGTCCTCACCAGAGACTGACAAATGTCATTTAGTTTCCAAGCTCCAGAGCAAAGTTAGAGATGGAATTTCATTTTAATCTGAATTAAAAACTGGCCATCTCTAAGTTTGACTCATTTACGTGGTATTTCAGTTGGTAGACACACAGACTATTTAATAGGCAGTGGTGAACAAAAGCATCTGTAGAGCATTTTTCAGGATATGCTGTTCCATACCTTGCTAAAAATGCAAAGCACAGTAAGAAAAAGGGTGACGCACAGTAGATAAACTTTAAAAATAACATTCAGCTGATAATTCTTTATAGGGTCGTAACTCCACCTGAGGAGCTGTGTAATGCTTTTTTTAAAAGTGAGGCAATCACTTTTTGTACTTTCAGTAGCTAAATTATAAGATTGTTGTACTATAGTAGTATTTCTGTACTATACCTTTGGAAAGAATTCATCGTTGTGTACTACTGTGTGTGTCTTAGAACATCTACTTGAAAGGACTGAATGAATTAGGCAAAGAGGAAAGTTGTTAGAAAATTTGCTTTCCTACTCTTCACTTTAAAATTTCTAGGATACGACTTCAATATTCCTGTTATCATTGCCTTGAGGTTAACAAGAATATGACACAACATATTGATTTAAAATGTGTATTTCTACATAGGTATTAACACTTTAAATAGTTTTAAAGTTCTCTATCAAAATTACTCTGTTCAGTTTATATGAGGAAGACCCTATTACATGATAGTCTGTGGTTCTCCTTGACTCAGGAAAGGGTGAATATATTAACCTTTTTAAAATGTCTTCTATAAAATCCATGCAATGAAATAGTTAATAACGTAAGCTCCATCCCAATCAATATTTATTTCTTGGTAAAACTGGCTCTGCAGCATATCTTTGCCATCTCTATAAACATTTCTATAGCAACCTTAACAATTGTGTCTGTTTCCTTTCAAAGCTGCTGTAGAATTTTTGAAGGTGTCCTAATTTGTTAATAGCACAAATATTGGAAGTTGACTCCAAAGTTTGCTTCCCAAAGTCTTTCTGGTCTTGCTCATGGCTGCAGGAATGAGCAATTGAATGAGAAAAATGAAAGACTGAGACCGCACAGTTCCTGTCATCCAGCTTGAAAGATATAACAAACCCTAGTGATCCCTGCAATGCATCGTTCAGTATTGCTGCATGTGGCTCAGAGAAGACTGGGCAGAGTTGGCTCATTATGGCAAGTGTAATTTGAAGGCATGCTTGAAAGCAGGGGAAAAAAAAGAAAAAGATGCAAGCACCATCAAGCAGCTGGAGAAAGGATTAAAAAAAAAATTTAAAAAAAAGCAGTGGACAACATCTGAATTTTAGTTAGAACTAGTATTTTGGTCACATTTAATCTCCTCACAGGCCACTGCCACCATCAGAACAGCAGTGTGTGGAGTGACTTGTGACACAGCTGGAAGTCAGCAGTGCCTCAGGGCTCGGGCCAGCAGGGATGATGGCTACTGAAGCATCCTCTGCTCCTCAGAGAAAGTGCCTCTCCATGGACTAGGACAAAGATCAGTATAAGGGCAGTGAGGGGAGAGGAGGAGTATAAGCACATCCAATTTTTATCACAAGTGCTTTTCCTTTGTCTTTGACACCTGCCCTAGAGTACATGCGGCACACTGCTAAATAACGTCTTGTCACAAAGACCAAAGCAATGATTACACTCTGAGTAGGTTATTAAGGCAATTCTATTTCACACTTGTCTATTAAGGTATAGTAAGTAACCACACGGCAAAGATGATCTTCCAGGAAGAGAATGAAAGGTTCTTTAAATTGTCCTGTTTTTTTAATATCTTGCCATTGAAACCATCAGAGTGCTGTACTGCAGTCATATTAAAAAAAAAAAAAAAAAATCCCAACCCAGAAAAAAAAGCTTTCTCTTTGTTAGGAATGCATTCTGTGTCACTGCTCACCAGCAGTTTATCAAACAGATTTTCCATTTTGTCAGCTCAGCATATGGTGTTCAAAACCTGATTTTTTTTTTTTTTTTTTTTTTTTTTTTTGGTAGGTGGTGAGGTAGAAGGAGGTAAACAGCTATTAAAAGCATGCTTCCCATGACTTGGTAACGTTTCATCAGTAAGTTTGCTGTTTTGATTAAAAGATAAAAGTCATTCACTTTATTTCCTTGTAAGGCTCCCCCACTTGCCAATCATCTGAATCTATGCCTTCATTTCTCCAATAAGAAGAATGTATTCAGGACTGGGAATTTGGTATATATTGAGAATATATTTGTATTTGAATTTTGAATTGGTACGTTGCGAAGATTTACCAAAATACCAGCAAGATTCAGAGCAAATTAATTATCAAGTGAAAGTACAGGGATAAGCAAAGTAATATATGTGTCTATACATCCTATCTTGCAGAATGTCCTCCAGAATAGCTTTTCTATTAGATCTGTATTGGAATATCTCTCTTTATGGAGCCTAAGAGGACATTTACCTTTCTTACAGCTGTAACCAATTGGTCACCCATAGTCTCCGTGAAGTCTATTACGATCCCGTTATTTGCACTCATCCTGGCAGCTAGACACCATTTAAAGGCAGAAGGAGGAAGGAGAAGAGAATAGTTTCAGAGTATATGCTGAGTGAGCTCTCTGAAAAACGTCCTCCAGCAAATCTAGCTGTATCTGCGTAAGATGCTCCCAGCATCCGCTGATTCTCTGCAGCTGTGGTGATAGGGCAATGTGACATAGACATCTCAAACTTACATTTCTTGCACCACTTGATTGTTGTTGTTGGGGATTTAAATTCATCAGTAAGTTAATAAACCCGTGCTGCTGTGGCATGGACACATGTCCCACTGAGCCATCCCTGCTTCTGGTCAGTCACTTTTAGCAGGGGGACACTTATGTGACAGCTTTAGCAAGTGAGGTTCATTTATCAGAGCCTGGAGCTTGTCTTCACTCTGGCTCAATCCTTGGGAAAATGATTTCTGGGATACCGCCTGTTGAACAGTTGCTACCAGCGTGGGTGCAAGAGGCTCTACTTACAACCTGTGGTTACAGAAAGCATTTCGCTGATGCTAAACAAATTGCCAAAAGAAACGGACTGAAAAAATAGCCCTATCTTTTCATTTTACCTGGGGGAAAAATTTCATGCAGCAGGACTCTCAAGTGGTGGGAGAGATAATAGTTCAGTGGCTCTGTGTTGCCTTGTTATGTAGCTCTGTGGGATGCAGTGCCCCCTCAGTTGAAGAAAATGCTGCTTTGCACAGCCTAATGAACAAACTCCTTCGTAATCTGCTCACCTAGCACTTGGGGGAAAAATATCTCAAATTGAATATATTGTAAGTGTTCCTGAAGTGAAAAGGAATAAAACATTTTGTTCTTGAGATATAAGACTTTAATTTTTTTATCTCCTGTTTTGTTGTCCCCAGGAAGGGATTTGATTTCTCTTGTCTGAAAAAGATTGTGATGGGTAGAAGGCTCTGTCAATATAAAGAAATGCATCAGTATATTCTCTATCTTTGCATTAACCAGAAAACAAAAATACTTAAGTTTTCTTTTTTTCTGACATTTTATTTTTCAGTGGGTTTTTTTGTAAAAAATCAGCATGAATTACAGTATTTCTGTTATTATGTTGTTCCTTGCATAGCCTTGTCCAGTTGAAACATTTACAAATCTTGTAAAACACAGGGGATCTCACACCAAATGTTTATTTATACAGGGAGCCACATTATCTGTCTTAATTCACACAGGTTATGTTTTCTTTTTCCTGGTGGCCATTCTGTCATACCTCTCCAACAGCAGGGAGTACTAAACAGTCAAAGCAAAAGGCTTCACAGATCAAACACAAATCCTCTCCTAATATATTTTCTTTCAAGGTGTCTGGCAAATATTTGCAAACATACTCAAGGACAATCAGGCTTGATTAGGAAAACCAGTCATGTCCAGACTCTGACATGCCATGGTTGTGGGCTGGGAAATGCAATGGCCCAGATATCCAGCAGGTTTGTTTGATGACCAAAACCTTTAGCACTTTTTTTTAATGATCATGAATTGCATTAGCACAAAGGAAAGCTGATTGTACCCCCCTTCACTCCATACAACCCTGTTCCTATTTCTGTAATAAGAGACATTTTCAGATAACCAATTAAATGCATTCATGGCAGGAAAGAAACATAATGGTTGAGGAAAGTCAAAGAGTTTGATTTTTCTTTTGTAAATGGATAACATGGATTATTCTTTACCTGCTTTGCTCTGATGGTTAACGAGACATATTGAGCTTCAAGGAACAGCACGAGAGTAAATGGTTTGTCAATGACATCCTTAGTATTCGTGTCCCAAGAGAAGTCAACAGGTCTCCATGCAGAACGCTTCCACTGGTAACAGAATATAATTTTTTTTCATATATATTTGTTTCATGTTGTTGTTGTTTCATATATATTTGAGTTCTGCATTGTGCTTATTCTCAGTTATTAGGGGTTACTATGTTCGGCTACGAAGGACAGTTCTTGAGAATTGAATTTTAAAGATGTTTCTATTATAAATACTAGAAACAAGTTACTGCATGGTAATGAGAACCACACATTACACTATGAGGTAGAGTTCAAAGTCAGCGCAGAGCGAAGCAGATTTCTGCAAGACTCTAAACTTCACATGTTTTCTGAAATCTCTCCTGTCAAGCAAAAAAGATGGCACGGCACTCATCCAGCATTGCTTCTATGTGATGATGTAATGATTAAGTACAGGAGTCTGCGATTTGGTAAACTTGTTAAAACAAACCTCTTGTGTGCAAACATAAAATATGTTCTAAAGCCAAAGTAAAAAGGATTTTAACTCAAATACATATTCACAAAGAAAACTCCTGAGTATTCTTATTGAAGGTGCTTACCTCACTATCTAGAAAGTTACCTACTAGTTTAAGAACTATCCACACAGTGACACCAGAATGGGCTGAATCTTGCTTCAGAAATTGCAAAGATGCTATAGCAAACAGGTATCATCACTTAAGCTTTTACTTATTAGATTATGGCTGATGGTTTAGACAGGTGTACTCTTCGCTGGGTAAAGAACTGGATGGATGGCCGAGCCCAGAGAGTCGTGGTGAACAGAGTTAAATCCAGTTGGTGGCCAGTCACAAGTGGTGTTCCCCAGGGCTCAGTACTGGGCCCAGTTCTGTTTAGTGTCTTCATCAATGATCTGGATGAGGGGATCGAGTGCACCCTCAGTAAGTTTGCAGACGACACCAAGCTGGGTGGGAGTGTTGATATGCTCAAGGGTAGGAATGCTCTGTAGAGAGATCTGGACAGGCTGGATCGATGGACAAAGGCCAATTGCATGAGGTTTAACAAGGCCAAGTTCTGGGTGCTGCACTTTGGTCACAACAACCCCATGCAATGCTACAGGCTTGGGGAAGAGTGCCCGGAAAGATGCCCGGCGGAGAAGAACCTGGGGGTGCTGGCTGAACATGAGCCAGCAGTGTGCCCAGGTGGCCAAGAAGGCCAACAGCATCCTGGCTTGTATCAGCAATAGTGTGGCCAGCAGGAGTAGGGAAGTGATCGTGCCCCTGTACTCGGCACTGGTGAGGCCGCACCTCGAATACTGTGTTCAGTTTTGGGCCCCTCACTACAGGAAGGATATTGAGGTGCTGGAGTGTGTCCAGAGAAGGGCAACAAAGCTGGTGAAGGGTCTGGAGAACAAGTCTTATGAGGAGCAGCTGAGGGAGCTGGGGTTATTTAGCCTGGAGGAGAGGAGGCTGAGGGAAGACCTTATGGCTCTCTACAACTACCTGAAAGGGGGTTGTAGTGAGGTGGGTGTTGGTCTCTTCTCCCAAATAGCTAGCGATAGGACGAGAGGAAATGGCCTCAAGTTGTGTCAGGGGAGGTTTAGATTGGATATTAGGAGAACTTTCTTTACTGAAAGAGTGGTCAGGCATTGGAACAGGCTGCCCAGAGAGGTGGTTGGAGTCACCATCCCTGGAGGTGTTCAAAAAACGCATAGATGTGGCACTTTGGGACATGGTTTAGAAGGCATGGTAGTGTTGGGTTGACAATTGGACTTGATGATCTTTGAGGTCTTTTCCAACCTTAATGATTCTGATTTTAGGATTTTATCATTATTTTTGTGTTTTGCAGCCTCTTTAACCATTTAAGTAAATCAGTGAAGTACTTTCACCATCTTCCTTCTCTGACTCCATACTAGATCCCACATTCATTTGTGATTTAATTAATGGTTCCTTCAATTAATCATTTTGTGAAAGGCCTAAAGTTTATTTGTTTCTAATGTATGCAGTCAACGTATGTGATTATTTATCAACTAACAAATAAATCTGAACATAAACAAATAAAGAAAATTAAAAAGAGCAAAAAATTCTGCAATTATGTGAAAGTGAGGCAGTCAAAAAGCCAATGAATGCTAGAAGAGACTTTATTATGAATTGTCAATAAACATAACAATAAAACTTTTAAATCTTTTGAATCCCACTAAGATTACATCCTCTTCCACTATAAAAGGGATTTAGTACCAGTGAAAGTTACGCTGCAAAATGATGCCGCCTTCATGCAAGATGGATGTGCAGTATCAGCAGTGAGCACTCCCACGCTATTTAGGTGTCAAATGGTCTGTAGCCTTGTAAAACTAAATGGGTTGTTTGTGTTGAAATCTGTTTGTAAAGGTGCCACAGCTGTAGTAAGTCAGCCTAGGAATGTCTCTGATGCCTCTCCTGGTGCCTTCAGGAACCTCTTCTGCAGCAAACAGTTGTAAGGCTCTCCTTACTGTGCTGTCTTTTTTCCCCACAGAAATCTTGGGGGAGTTGTTCCCTGCCTTTTCCTAACTGCTGACATGAAGATTACTAGTTCCTAGGCAGCACTATGGACACCACTTTTTTTGGCACACCGCCTCATCCCAGTATCTCTTAAGCCTGTGATGGCAGTAGGTACTTCCATACAGTAGGTGGGTAGGGACACTGCCTAGTCCTTTGGTCCTCTGGATTGCTCCCATCCTTTTGTCGTAATTGCTATATCCAAGCTAAATTTCTTCCATGTTTTCTTGCCACTGGTGACGTTCATTTAAATATTTAGTTAAGGGACACTAGAGTCCTAAAGCCTCCACTGCTGCCCAGAGTCCATAGCTACCTCATATAGACCACTCCCATTGCAGTTTACCTTTTTCCATTGTTTCGAGCAGCTATTTGGACAAGACCTGACCTCTGCGCACAGTTCTCCCAGTCACTGACACCTCTGCTTGCTTTATACAATACTTCTGTAAGCTAATGTAACCTCTAAACAAGATCGTATTTTATTTTGTGCAGCTTTCAGCCACAGCCTGCTCCTGCCAGCTGGCCTCAGAAGACTTATTTTCCATCACCTGCAGTTGGCCACACTTGCCCAGTCTAAGATTGCTGCTTATCATTGT
This sequence comes from Morus bassanus, assembly GCA_031468815.1. Taxonomy (NCBI): domain Eukaryota; kingdom Metazoa; phylum Chordata; class Aves; order Suliformes; family Sulidae; genus Morus; species Morus bassanus. The sequence continues at coordinate 6,251,408 of CM062569.1, forward strand.
TGTTTTAATGATATTGCATCTGGCACCACAGTCCAGCTGGAATGAAAACAGTCATTCATTTAATAGTATAGCTGCAAATACGGCAGCTGAATGATAGGTGACTGACTTTGGCTGTGCATACGCTTTGAGAGTCCTTGCTTCTACTGAAATTGCACTGCAGACATCATCCCCCGAACTAAAGCCCTCTGCATGCTTGGTCTCTATATGCACTGATCACTCCTTTCCTCCTGAAATAGCTGCAGCATTGGGTATTACAGATGGTTCTATTTCACATCCTCCTTGCACATCTCCCTCTCTCATTCTTCATCGTTGTCTTTAGCTTAAATATATTTCTTTGTGTGGGGGTTGGTTTTGTGGCTTTTTTCCCTCAAACTGTGGTTTTGCTCTTTTCTCTAATCACTTGGATAGCTCAAGTGAGGTGGCAGTATTTGGGGGTGTCTCCCTGAAAGGAAAGGGTTGCTCTCTCAGCAGACTCTCCTGTACCTGGGACCCTAGGTTGGTAGGGAGTCATCTCCAAAACTACAGGTAGATGAGAAAGTTTTCACTTCTGAAGTATAAAATGCCTGCTACTTATTTGTGTGCAAGTACATGGTAGGCCTCTTCTGGCTTTGTTTGGGATCATATGCTTCTTCAACGCTTGTATCAGACGTCTGGTGTTTCAGTTATTGGTTTTGGCAATGGTGTTTATCTTTTCCTTTTTTCCTTCCCGATGAGGTGGCTAACCCCCCTCTTTCAGTTCTTTATCTTTTAGCAGCCATCACTAGTTCTGTCTACAGACTTTGTTTTCTCTGAAGTTTGTGCCAGATTCTTTGTTAGAAATCCAGCATGGCCAATGGTCTGAGTCACTCTATGCTAATCATCTTCTCCTCCTTGCTGTGTATTTCACTAGACTGCCTCCACCTCATTTCACATACCACATGTTGGCTCATAAAACAAGAGGGTTTCATGCTGGTAAATCTAAGTTGCTCTTTATTTAGCAGATTACTTCAGAGGTACTGTAAATGTAGCATAGGTTCCACCTGCGATATATAGGTTGATGTCATCATTCTTCCCTCACGTTCTTTCTCCTTTTGCATTTTATACACTTCAGGACTTAATATTTAGAATATCTCTGGGGCAGAGACAGTAGTTTAAGCTCTATTTTCTGTGACTATTTAGTACTTTTGCAAACAGCATGCTTACTCTTTCTAAGAAAGACTGTTCACCATGCACCTGGACAACAGTCTAAGTCTATGCCAGACAGGCAGTCATCCTGATGAATCTCACATCAGTGCAAGTGTACTCCTAGAGCTGTATGACTGTCGTGTATAATTTTTCTGTTGTGGAAAAATTTTCCCTCTCTTTTCCCACCCACTGAAAAGAAAACCCACCTTTTTAACAGGAAGAGGATTTTAAAATCTGTTTGGTGAGAGGGAGACTGAATGCTGGACTGAGATGTAGGAAGCCAGGGTTCAGTCCCTAGAGCTGCTGCAGACCTTCAGTGACCTAGTCCCAGACATGTACACCCACCACATACTAGATCTCCTCTGTAAGGTGATTCCTAGACATCATTCTCTGCCTTACCTATTGTAAGATGGTTGGATTAGGTGGTGTTATTCTTTAGCTACTAAAGTAGCAAAGTTTCTTTACTAGCCCCTCCAGCTTTGCATAAAATGTGCCCAGACTGAAAAAAGTCTGCCCAGACTGAGGAGGGAACATGTTTTTTTAGGTGGGATTGGAGCTTGACAGAACTCAGGGGACTGAGCTTGCCCCACAGAGAAATTTTGCTCTATGCACAGGTTGTGCAAAAAATGATGACTGCTCATTTGGCCTTTTTTTTTTTTTTTTTTGTGCCCATCAGTACTGCTCTCCTCAGCTTCAGCATGAATGCTAAAAGACTAAAACAGTATTTTTAAAATGCACTTTTGATATAACAGAGAATGTAACAAAGCTTCTGAGATCCACAAGCCCAAAAATGTTTGAGGAACTTTGGCATATTGAACTTTTAAACCACAAGTTTCAAAGAAGCAGTTAATACACAACCATAATATTTATGTTATGTATGCAATGCAATATTCACTTTTCTCAGGGCCTCAACAAACGAGTGCCACACAAACAAAAAATGGCTTTTGCGCTAATCCTGTAAATGAGAAGTACTTTTCTCTCTGTTTTAAGACATTAAGATGCACATGGGTATGGGAGGTTATGCAGAAGTTCTGTGATAGATTTATTATTCTGTGTCTTACTGTGAAACCTAAGACAAACAGGAGGGAAAGGGAGAAACAAAAACACAGTATGATGGCTTGAGCACTGTTAAGAGAAATCAAATATTTAAGAATTTCAAACTTTTTTATTTTAACTAAATGGTGAACTTCTGTATTCCAGTTGTAGAGTTTATGTGTATCTTAAAATGAGAACTTTAAAAGAAGGTCAACAAGAATGGCAGAGTTGATGTTTACTTTTTGACTATACTTATATATCTTCTGTGTTCAGTTAAGTTGCCTGTGTTTAGTTATTTGCAACTTTTCTTTGATTGCCTGGAGAATTCTCATGTCTTGTTCAACCTCTTACTCTGTTTTTTAGTTTTGACTACTAAAAAAGTTTAATATTGCTATCACAAAAATAGATGTAATATAGCAATCTATAAAAATACAAGTTGTTATGTCAAAGTAGCACAAACTGTAAGACCTGGGAACAGGTCTGACAAAAAACAGGGGGTTGGGTGTAGCTATATGTAGAGAGCTGCTTGGGATTCATCACCTTCAACAATTTAAATCATTATTCCTCATTGTGGATAATCAACGGGGGAAAAAATTAAATATGCCGTTTTATTTAACAGAAATGTTTTGAAGATGTATGGAATTCTTTGTGAATAATTCATGCTCTTTAAGATCAGAAGCGTTGAAACAATAAAAAGGTGGGGAATTCTGATGGGACGTGCCAGTTTAGAAACAAAGCAGAATTCTTGCTACATGTAAATGCAGCTGAAACAGGATGGCTGTAACATCAGGGAAAAAAAATCTTCACTAAAAAGTCTGTAGCAATATAGATGATCTCTTCTTCAGAAAGTAAATTATTCATTTTGTCCTTGATCAATTCCAGTTAACATGTATTTTTGGCTCACAACTGTTTCTCTACAACATAAAAGTGACTCACGAGGGAAAAGAAAAGTCATGCTTGGGGAAAAGAGCATCAAGAAAACCCTGCCACAATGCAGCCTTCTCCATCTTATGCCCCTACCAGGCATCTCTGATTAAATAACCCTTTCAATGTCTTTGGCACTAACAAGTTATTTAAATTTTCCTTGCCTCTCTCAGTACATTGCTCTACTTATTTTTCTACCAGATTAGACACAAAATTGAAATGAAAAAGGAAAAGAAATACTGGAATGTGCTTTTGATTTGGGGCAGTGGAACAGCAGCGGGCGTAGTGTGAACTGTCCAGTGAAGCCTGGGAGGGACGGGTGACAGCTTTGTCACCTCATGCAAACTTCCATATGCTCCCTTGTGTGAGCCTGCACCAGCTCAGTAATGTCGGTATTAATTAATTTTTTTTTTTTTGCTATATCTGCAGATACAGTCTGCAGTCTTGCAGTCCAAACTGATGTCAGTGGGAATCTGCTGGTGCTTAAAAATTGATTCTTCTTGTTTGAAGAACTGTGACTTTGTGGCACACAAGAATTGTCCCCTGCCTTCTTACTGCAAGGTATGCTGAGCAGCTTGCCTCTATGGGGACCCCCCATCAATGGACAGCCTTACAGCTTTCTTCCATTTGTCACGTTCTAACAATACTTTCTGTTTTCTCCATTACAGGGAATGCATGAAGCAAAGCGTTCTCCAGAATTGATATTTCTGGCTGTTTTACATGGTGCTTTGGTGACTTCTGGATCATCTGCAGCTCCCTTTCACCTAACATTTTTAACTTTTCTGAAAATCAGATGCAAACTGTTTATGTTCAGTATCCAGAAAGTGAAATACTTTTGTAAATATTCCTATGTACAAGCTGAGTCCTACTTCCCATATGTGCACTGGATATTAGCGTATCGCCTCTTGTTCCCAGGGATGAACAGGCAGGCCACCTTTGGCTGCACAGGTGACTCACAGACATGGGGTAGAAGCATAATGTGTCCAGTTACACCCTAATGCTAGGACACTTTCACTGCCTAGGTTATAAAGTGACACTTGGCTGAGAAACCAGAAGGAATAGAAATGTGTCAGTCTTTTAAAATATTGCTTTACCACCTGTTTGTTACTTTTTTCCAAACATATGTAAATAAAAATATACTGTGGTGGTGAGGTTCATACAAATCAAACTGTCTGAACACTAAGCCATTTTTGGAAGTGCCGCAGCGTGCCCTGCACCACTTCTTTTCCATTTTATATGCATGCAGAGAAGGTCAAGCAGTGAATTAGCAGACTGCTTTGATGGTGCCAAAGACAACAACCTGCTTCAATACATTATCGAATAATAGACTATAAATTATGTAAGCACTGAAATGCCAAGCAGAAAACAGCATTTCCACTGCTAAATAGAAGCACCGAACTCATTAGAAACTGCTAACCCCAATAGTGTATTTATTTTGAGGAGTCTGAACATTAACTCTTTGCCATCATCTTTCCTTTCTGCCTCTCTATCAAATGTGTTCATTTTTTGATCATGTTCCCTCATTATGTGATTGTCCATCAAGCCCTGCCTCCAGCATGCAGAAACTGTGTTTTGCTTCATGTTCAGACCAACTCCATAAGCTGACAGATGTCTAAGGCAGCTCTGGAGGGTCACCACATAGGAGCAAAAACATTGAGTATGCAAAGCTCATGAGTAAAATGCCCCAAAACGGAGCTGGCAACATGGAGCTTTGATCCTTTTGTGCTGCTTAGCTCCAGAATTTCCATAAGCAGATGACAGAGAGGTGACAAAGCCAGAGGCTGTGCACACAGCAGTGTATTACGTTCTGACACAGAGATCCTGCAGCCTCTGGGACACGGAAACCCCAGCTGGCCAGGGCTTTGAGCATCTGTGGTAGTGAGAAGGTCTCAAAGGAGATAGAAACAAAAAAATTTATAATTATAATACTATATTATACTATAATAATAATAATAGTGGCAGATTTTATTAGAAATTAAACTGTTTTTTAATAGAGAAACATCAAAGTAAATAGCATAGACAGAAAAGAAATTTTAAAAGTTTTGTAAACAGTTCTTCCATGCCCTATGCCCTTACCAATTGATCTATATTTCTAGGCTTGGTTTATGTTACATTATAAATGGCAGCAAACTTTGCCCAGCCTCTTCTGTTTCCTGGGGGTCTTTCTGTCCCCTCTGGAGCTGGACTGGTTGCTTCGCATCTCCTGCTGCAGCCTCTGCATGTGCTGCAGGCCTCCAGCCCTGGGCTGGGCTGCTTCTTTGTTGCTGCTGCCAGACCCTGCGTGGTCACAGCCTCCTCTCCTGAAGATGTTCCCCAGGGAAGACATACCTCTCCTCCATTCAAAGGTCTCTTCAAGTCCTGTCTCCTTACAAGATCATAAAACATAATTGAAAACAACAAGACAGATGCTCACCAACCAATGTGTTGTTCGGTCTGCACCAGCTTTTTGCTGATATCTCCCACCAGCAGTGACGTTGCTTGTGGTATCTGGCATGCTTTAATATAAGTGAGCCAGCTTGCGGCAGTGGACATTACAGTCCTAGGAAAAAAAGTGTAATCCTATGCAAAATAATTTAATGCAGTACCCTTAGGAGGATGTACAGCTGTATTGGACTGGAATTTCTTATTCCCAATGGCAAGTTTTGAGCACCTTGGTATTAGGGAGCAAAACCATCTCATTAGTAAGAGCTTGATGTATCCGAGTCAAAAGAGTCTTCTAGAAGCTGAAGCACCCTTAGAAAGAGTAGGATTTTATATGCAAACTTGTTTTTTACAGAGTTTCCCAGAGACTGTGGCCAGATAGTGTTCTGCTAATACAGTTGTTAGACACACAATGGCAAGGGGTGCCACATACACAAAATACCATCATCATTTATTGACAAAATGCCTCATAGACTCAAGGGACTAAGTATAAATTAGGCTAAAACAAACAAAATAAACCCAGGGTAAATATTAATGAACAGAAATCCATAGTCTAGCACGGTACTTGGTCCCTGTTTAGGCTTCAGAAACGGCATGAACATTAAGTAGATAGCAGGACTCAGAGGCAAGTGCAGAGGTGTATCGGGAAATGTAGTAGTTCATATACTGTTTCTATACAGACTGCTATCAGTATATTATTTTATAGAACCACTAAAATTCAGTGAATCATTATCAAAGGATAAAAAGCATAAAGTTAAATACATCAGAAGTACCAAATCGAGGCATTTGCCTCTGAACTTTTTACTTGCTAAGCCTTTTTCTTTTAGGGAACTCTGCAGTTCCTAAAAACATCCCCTTCCTTTTCATGATATAGCTTTTAGGACAAACTAGTTCTGCCAAAAAAAAAGCATATTTTTTGCATTTTATCTCAATATTTCACTAAACAGAGAAATTTTTTTAAAACCTCCAAAGCAAAGACAATTTGCAAATTAATTTCTCTAACAGTCTGAAAAAAGGAAACCATCAAAACAGCATGCCATGTCCTGTGGCACTGTGTTTCTGTAAGAGAACCTAGGGCAGGGGACACATATAATGTTGTGTTTCATAGCTGGAGTTTGCTCCAATGATTTCTATGCTCATGATAATTTGCTAGTAATATTGCTTAAGGCAGGGCTGTGGTTGTTCCACATCTTAGTTCAGGTGGTCTTGCTTCCTTCTTCTGCAAGTAAACTTGAAGTGAATGGTCAGAGAAACATCTTTTTTTCCTCGTTTACTCCATGCACCAAGAGACCAGAGGTGGTCTTTCAGTTATAGGTGCTCAGAAGTAGATCAGCTTAACAAAGGAGAAGGGAAACGAAAATACTTAGATGCATTTTTTTGAAACAGGGGAAGCTGTCCCTTGTCAGTGGAAGCCCTGTTAGGAATATTCTCAAGCAAGTATCCAAGTGTAAGCATGAGTTGTCATTTTGATATGCATGAAACAATTCAAATGCATAAAATTAGACATGTACTTGGCAAGCAATGACTTCAGCTCTTAGTAATGAACCACTGTCCTTACGTGAATCTGGAGGCAGTAGGGATATATGACTCAAAAGCTAACTACTAGAAAGTTTCTCCCATTTCTAGAATTATCAGTACTGGTATATTTCAGTGCTATAAATTCTATATAGGACAAAGAGTATGTCAGGGAGAAAATTTAGGAGATTAACGTAAATAAAGTATTCCATTTTACATCGCAGAAAGTCCTCTGCTATTGTAGAAACCTAATTCTCTTTAAGTCAGGATTGGCCATTGTAGGGTCTCACATGCCCAAAACTGGTGACAATGTTCATACCAAGGATCTGCTGTTCTGTCTCCAGGAGTGGTCATAAATGGGCACTTAGAGGAAGAGCAGGCAAACTTATGTGATACCTTCCCCTAATATCCTCTCTGTCTCCAACTTCATACAGCTCTGGGGATTTCCTAAGTCTCTTGTTGCTTGTCCATTTAGCAAACCTAAATAGTCTCTTCCAGGTAATCATCCAATCTTTCCTTGAATCAATGTCCACTCTTGCACCCACAATATACTTTAAGAAGGAATTACACAGGTCTGCTATCTATTGTGTTAAAAACCTGCTCTCCTGGCTTCATTTGATGCCCCTTAGTTCTTGGAATGAAAGAGATGGTAAAAAAGTTGATTCCCATCCACCACTCCCATGCCACTCCTCTTTTTGTAGACTTGTACCAAATTCTTCTAAATCAGCTCTTTTTTCCAGCCTCTTCACTTTGACCCCTGTGTGGTAGCTAGTTTTTTATCCAGGTCAGAATTGTCCTGTTTCTCCCACAGCTATTTGACTTCCTTAGAAGCCTCTGATAAAATACTTTGTCAAAAGCCTTTTGGAAATACAAATATCTGTATCAACTAGATCCCCCTTTTCTGCAAGGATCTCTAAGGTAGGATTTCCCTTGCAGTTCCTCACAACTCTGGCATTTTTCCATGCTCTGTAGCTGCATCCTTTATTACAGTTTCTGCTAATTTGCCCAGTGCTGCCATCACAATTACAGGCCTGCAATTCCCCAGGTCTCCCTGGGACCTTTTCTTAAGGATTGACATTACACCCATTCTTTAGATTGGAGGACATTTTAAGTGGTCAATATGCTTACATTTTGCAATTAGTAACTCAACTTCTTGACTCCTGAGTTCTCTTAGACCTCCTGGGTGACTGCCATTTGGTTTTTGCAATAGGATACTGCTCATCTGGAGCTGAGGTTAACCAGTGCAATTGTATTATCTGCCCTCACTGCCTCTCTGATTCCTCTCAGCACAAAGCAGTCACTGTCACTGGCCTCTTAGGGCAGTCAGTAATAGAGATGCTTCCTAAGGGATATCCTTATGGCTAGAGGGTCCATGGATGTGGCCCAGTGTGATCATTTCCCCCTCTGCCTGTTCTAATGAAGTTTCTGGAGCTAAACATCCTCTACAAGCCTCTCCCCATCCTCTTCCTGGGAAGACGCGTTTAAAAATATATGGAAGAAAAGCTGAATGCTGGACATTCCTCTGCATCAGGCCTGACCCTGCACCATGTTGTGCCATAGTCGGTTCCCTTTGAAGCTGGCATCTGGCTTCAGAATTAGGTTGAGCTGAGAAGCCAAGTACCATTGGGACTGTGGGATCTATTGTTTCAAGCTTTTTGTAGAATGGGGTGGATTCAGAGTTTTCTATCTGAGAAATGTTTGATTTTTGCTTTTTAATGAATCTGGCACTCTAATCTCATCATGGGATCTGAAGACTAAGCAGGAGCAAACAGTGTTTACTCCTCTGCCTTGTCCTGCTGCCAGAAATGTGCCACATTGCCCTCTGACAGATACGTTGGAGACAAAGAAGAAAAGGGATGAAACAGAAGCTACTTACAGATGCAAGGCTTAACTTCGGTGCTGTCACCTTCATACATGGCAGAAATGTCACGTTCTCTTATACACATTGGAGAATGCTCCGTACAACAGCTGTGGTCTGTCAGTGATGAAAGCCAGAATTTGTAGTAGGATGTGGAAGTGTGAATATTGGCCACGATCAGCCTTGGGAACTTTTTCCTGCTGGAGCTGGCATGCTTTCTGCCCAGAAGCTGGATGACTTTCTGGTGCTCTGTCAGTTGATGTTAGCTTTAGATTTGGCCAAGTACCCTATCTGAAGGGTACATTTGGGCTGGGTGTCTGTTTCCCCCAAAACTGTGACTTTATAGACCTTTATAGTGGCTCACATGCCTTGATAGTTATTCATCTTTTTTCTTTAGGCATAGGCATGCCTCCTGTTACGCCAGTATGGCAGGGTTGCATAACAACCATGCAGAGGCTAAAGATTTTAATTTCTTAAAGTGTTTTTTCCCCCAGAGAGGATTTTTAGTCATTTTCTTCCTCATTCAAAATTCAATCCTCTTCCCACAGTTCAGTGTCACTGCTAGCATTTGGTAAAATCACTCCTATAATGAATTTGAATTGAGATATATTAGGGTGACTGGTGGCTTAATGGCTCAACTGTAACTACTCCTTGAATCAGCTCCTGGGTAATAAGCTATGTAAGAATAGCTCCTCATCTTGTGTGCTGCACTACCTGAAGTTCCTGCAGGCAATCATTATTACGTGCTACTTCCATACACTGTTTGGCTAGATAATGCCTTGCAATTAGGCCTTGAGAGCAAGCAATGGAAAGCTCTCCATAAAAGCTGATTATGTTAGAGCCCAGCAGCACATCCATACCACCATTCTCCAAGATTTGTTGCCTTTTTGATGTCTCACTGTTGCTGCTCTGATCCAGAGGCAAGCTGTTTATCCAGACTGCTGCAGGCCAAATCTTCAGCAGTGGTGCTCTGGCATAGCTGCACTGAAGTCAAGGGAAATATGTCCTGGCTCCTTCTCACTTATATCCCTTCATATTCTGTAATGTTAGTTGTATCTTATTGGTATTTTTCTGTTTCTTTTATTGTCACATTCATCTTCAACCAGTATAAATAGCATGTCAATATTAACTCAATGGATCCATTGTTGAAATCAGGTCTGCTTCATGGTTTTTGCATAGAAATGTTTATAAGGCCCGTGGGAGATAGCACAGAAACAGAAAACCTTGAGAGTTTGGTGAATGTCAATACAGTTTGGGAAAAAATCTTCACTAACACTTATAGTTTCACTGCCGTGCATGGACGGAATGGACAGCTCAAATTGGTCCCAACAGTAGCCCTGTATCCTGAGTAGATGGAAACTGCTTTGCTCATGCAGAGCAGCAAACTAACATAACTGGTTCTCGAGCCCAGGTTTAACAGATTATGCTGGGGCGGGCAATCTTTAACAATTTGGGAAGAAAGGAGATTTTCAGCCTTCCTGCATTCTGTAAGAGGGCATCCATATGTGGCCAGGAGCCTTCTTTGCACTTCCCAAAGCTGCTGTGGTTTGAAAAGGTGCAAAGCAATTTTCTTTTGCTTTGCTTTCAAGCAAGCAACAGTAATCTCCCTGAGGCTGGGAACATGGCACTCTCTCTCCAAGGGCACACCACACATTATTTTGCAAGCAGGGGCAAGGTCACTTTACCCACATGCCAGGCAAATCAGGACTTGTATGAGCAGGATTGGTTAGCACTGAGCGTGAACTAATGAGTCCTAATGAGATTTCTGCTCAGCTTGGAGCACATGCAGAACAGGCTTGTAAAATTCCATGTAGATACTTCTTAAGCGGCACAATACAAAGCCTTGCCTGTGAGCTCTTTGGTCTCCAGGCACTTTGAACTTTACCTGGCATAGCAATAATTAGCCAAGGTGTGGCCTTCATCACTTGGTTTGGCAGGGTTTAATAGTTTGTGCTTTGTCTTTGCTGTCCGTCTTAAAAACGGCAGAGAAAGTTCATCATGAAAATTAAAACAGTCTTACAGCCTTCCACAGGCATTTTGGGTTGTTGTGCCTAAATTGTTGTCAGCTTAGTCCAAAAGGTACGTGGTTTTTTCACATCAGACAGATGTAACGTGATAGGATGTGTAATTTGTTGATAAATTATATCATGCTAAACCATGTCATGTGAGTCAAAAGTGTAAGGAAAATTCTAGTAGCGGTAAGAAGAATGAAATATGTTGATGGAGTATGGCTTTTCTTTCTGCTTTGAGTTTACAGTTTTCAATATATTTAACCCTTTTTTGGATATCTAACACTTTTCTCCTCTAACCCACCAGTGAACCATAGTTCAGCATTGTCACAAGGGTAGCAGGAGCCAGAAGAGCCTTTCTGAGTGGAAGACATGTATCTGTCAGGATGTGCAAGTGGGCAGGCTAAGAGAAACCTGTTTGCATTTTTTTCTCCTACACAGGTTGGGATCTTCTGGTACACTGGCCAGGTTTCAATTTTGGCAGCTATACATCTGTTGGGACTTTAACTGTGGCTTGTAAAGTTTGTTTGAATCTTTTGAATAGCAAGTCCTATGTGAATGTCAGGTGTGATGGAGTTTTAGAGACAAGGGGAAGTTGAGGTGTTGACTGGGATGTGAGGGGAAACCTCAGTGCATCTCTGTCCTTCCCCAGGCTTCCCCCGATGGATGCCAGTGAGTTCCCCAGGGCACAGGTAGCAGCGTTGCTTCTCCATTGCCAGGTCACAGCTGGACATGCAGAGAAGCACAGTGCAGATGCCAAAAGTGGCTGTGGGTGGGCCAGGGGGAGGTCAGGAGTCCTATGTCTGGGTCTGCAGTGTGGGGCCCTGAAGCACAGCTTCCTGGCTTGGGTACATTGCTGTGGGGTCACACTTGTATTGTGCAGACCTGCACCTCCCTGGGATCTGCCTCTGGGGATCTCTGCTCTGCACCCTGGTGGATCCACCCATCACCAGGCTGTGGATGTGCCAATAGTTTCCCTGATGCTTAACCAGCAGTATCTGTAAAATGATGCTAGAGGTCTTTCTGTGCTATAGAAGGGAGGACAAAATGGGTATTAGAATTGCAAGGCACTTTGATAACATGGTAGTAAGGACTATAAAGTACCTGAGAGAGATGGAGAACCTTCCTCTTCATCATCTGCAGAATCTCATTAGTCTACCTGCCATTTCTTTCTTTGCCTTAAGAGCAATGGCAGGACCTTATTTTTCTCCTCCTTTTGCAGAGAGCTGTGATTGACTTGCTCCCTGTGAGCTGAGAGCACTTGCAGGCAGATCAAGAATCGGAGGCTCCTCTCTGTCACCTTCCATGCAATAACCTGCTTCCTGTCAGAAAAAGTAACAAAGGAAAACTATTCCAAGGAGGAATATATCTGGACAGTCCTTTAGCACCAATCCAGTTTGCTGAAGCAACTTGAAGCTGCTCCTTATTTTGCCAGGACTCCAGTTGCATAAAGACTTAGAGATGCCCAGCGTTGTTTTCAATGCTCATTTGCTTCCATTTAAGTACATGTGTCATTTTTCATTATTTTGTATGCTAAGGGGCAGATTCTGAATTTTTTAGTTATGTTTGGCAGAACCTTGTTTCATAAATAATCTTCTTAACTTCAGTGAATCTGTTTGTGGTAAATAGTACTGTTCATCAGCAGCTGAGGAGTCCCAGCAGGAAGAGCAGGGAAGAGTAAAAGAGGAAAAGGGCTGTCAGCGACCAGATCAATGTTTAGGTTTTAATGTAGCTCCAGATCAGTCACTGAATACAGTAAAATATTTTTTTTAATTTGGTGTAAAAGCTTCAGCAAGAGTAGGAAAAACCTTGGATGCCCTTCTAGGGATGGCTTAAAACAAAGGTGCAATATTCATTCTCAATGTATAGCGTTAAGAAACAACTCAGTGACTCTTTGGTTCCTAATTATCACCTCAGGCAGCTTATTTAGCCTACCTGTCATGAAGGTAAGAAGTATACAACACACTGTAACTCTTGCAAAGTAACTGGGCCACTTTTTTAGCCTTCCTCTATCAATATTAATAACCTGTACTAATTGCACAATGCATTCATTTTTTTTTTCTCCTTTTTCTTCAGACTGCCACAGGGATTAGTTATCCATTTGCATCTTCTTTAGAGGCCTTAACAAATGTTAATTTGTCATTCTTACCTCTTTTTTTTTTTTGGTATTAAGTGTCAGAATGAAATTAATTTCCTGGAAGGATATTTAGTGTCTTTCATGTATCAATCACGGCTGAGCTCTTCCTTTTCTCATGCAGAGGTGGTTTCTCCTAAGCTGTATGAGGTCAAGAAAAGAGAAGATACAGTTTTATGCATTGCAGAATACCTTGAAAATAAAGACATAGGAAGTAGAAAGTTAAGTGACCTATGGTATGCACCTCTTTAATGTATTTCATTGCCTGAAATGCTCATCCAATCTGAATTAATTTCAGCAAACTTAGTTGCTCTGGCCAAACAACAGGTTGTTAGCACTGTCTATGGGCAGTTTGTAAGTACTAGAGGAGTTAAGCAAGTCTTCCTTTTACAGATATCTCTGTACTTCAATCTTTGAAATTCCTCATGTATGCTCTGCCAGGCTGCTCTCTTTCTTTAATAGGAGACACTAATTACGTGACATGTTGTGGAGGCATCATTAGGGTAAAGTTTCTTTAATTCATTTTATTTCATAATAAATTGTACTGGAAAGTATTAATGGCCTTTTGAATTTCAATGAATAAGAAATTTAGGTTTGCTGCTAAACTGCATAGCTTCCTGGATGCCAGCTCATGAACTTGGCAATGGTGGACAGAAAGCATTGCCAGCCTATTTTCTCATGCTGACGAACATTTCTCTTTGATTTATGGATTAAAGACTAATAGCTGAGCAGTATATTGTAACCATGCTCAAAAGCAACTGAAATTGAAGGTTTGAGGAAAAGCATCAATAGTCAGTCTCTATTTTAAACATCCTAGGAAGATTTTTTTCTGAGCCATAAGTAGACCCACAGAAGAATTCAGGTGGAAAAGGGACTTCATGAGGTCTCTGGTCCCATCTCCTGCTCAAAGTGAGGTCACCTGGGAGGTCAGACTGGGCTGCTCCAGGTCTTACTCAGTCTAGTCTTTTAAACTCAATGGAAGGAGACAGCACCTCCTCTCTAGCAACCTCCGCCACTGCTTGACTGTCTTCAAGGTGAAAAATTGTCTCCTTGTAGCCAGTCTGAATGTCTCATGTTACAACTCATGCCTGTTGCCTCTTGTTCTCCCACTCCGCACCTCTGCAATGAGCCTGGGTCCACCTCTCATCACTTCCTTATAGGTGCTGGGGACTGCTCTTAGGTCCCCACAGGCCATCCCTTCCCCAGGCTGAATAAGCCCTCGTCTCACAGCTTCACTTCACAGGGCAAGAGCTCCTGCCCTGATCATCTTGATGGCCTTCCCTGAACTCCCCCCAGTTAAAAAATGTCTTTCTTCTGGTGGGGGTCCCAGACTGGATGCAATACTGTTAATGTGGTGTAACAAGTGCTGAGTAAAGGGGCGTAATCATTTCTCTCATCCTACTGGCAGAGCTGCTCCCCAGCCAGGCAGTGCCCAGCATGTATTGCTACAGGGGGTTAGTCCTCCCCAGGTTTGGGGCTTTGCATTGGTCCCTGTTGGATTTCATGAGATTCTCCTGGTGTTAACATGAACAATGTATGCTTATTGTTATCCATAGGCAGGTCTACTTGACACTACAGTTTCTCTTGCCTCATATCTCTGGCTTTCAGATATGCTTTGCTGGCTGGGAAAAGCATCAGAGAAGAATATGTGATGCAAAGCACCATTCTAGGCAGGCTTCAGTGTCTCTTGTGCATTATTTTGGTCTAGTCTAGTCAAACCCACTCATGGACAGTGCAAAGAAAAAGTACTTCTATAACTATGCTTCTACAGACACGTGATAGAAACTTAACAGCTGGGTTGCATCTTTTATTATCGACTGGCAATGAACAGACCCGAACCTGGGGAGCAGTACTAGATGGGGTGGCATATACTGTTCTCTTGACTCCAGTGTTGACTCCTGCAGGTGTCTCCTGTGGTCTGAAAATATATGAGATGCTTATATCCTTAGATTGCCTCTGAAAAATCATATAGGTAAAGAGTTGGGTGGGCACTTGCCAGCCATCAAAGCCACAGAAGTATTGGGTCAGAGTGAAATAAAGGAAGTCATAATTCCCCTGCTCCCCTAGATCGTAACACAAGCACATGCTCACTGCTGAGAAGTGTCAGCAAAAACGTTAGAAGTGTCCGAGGCCCTTCTGTGCCCAGCAGTGTCTTCCCCTAGTTAAACAGATAGGCAGGGCAATTTACATGAGATGCTAATTAGGTTTTAAGGAGAGGAGGGTGGGTGGAGGGAAGCAAGAGACACAGTGCAGTCAGCTATTGTTGCGTTGAACACAGTGGCATGCAGCGTGCTGCTCTGTGGTCTGCAGAAGTGCTATTTAATAAGGGAACTAATCATGGCCAAGTTTTGAAGTCAAAAGCCAGACAGTCACAGGAAACCTGCGTGAACATAATTCCATACGATTTCTAATCCTTTCCTTATACCAGTGTTTTCTCGAATGAATGCACTCCCTCTAGTGGCTAGTTTACTATCTCCATTCCACTATTTTTTTAGTTAAGGTTGCATGCAAGCAGCTGGCTAAAAGAACTGAGAGAGCAACAAGCTACTGCTTTTATTAGGCTAGTTTAATGTTTTATGTTCTCAACACCGAGGGCTCACATAAAGTCTGGCCATTCAAATGTATTTTAAAATAATCTCCATTCATGGAAGAAGATGAAGATTTTAAAAAAATCTGTTCAGAAAGACTATTTCTGGAAAGAAGACTAAAACATTATCTTTTTATCAGGTAAATGGTCTGTTGGCCTCAGTGATCTGCTGTTTTAAAACCCAAGTTGGTCATTCACAAAAGGTAAATCAATGATGTGTCAAACACCCTCTTATTAATCTCTTCTTAGATGTCTATCTGTTACATCTCACATTGCAAGCTTTTCTGGATAGAAAACACCTTTTTGAGCTCATAGCATGGTAGTCAGGCCAATAGATGCTATTGCTGCCTGTTAACCCATAGGGAGAACCTGTGTGCTGGAGACTACCAAAAGAGCGGGAAATCTCCACTCTTTGAAGAATAAACTTCTTTTGGATGTCATCTGACATGGTTTGTATGTCATCTGTTCATACGGGTGATTTATCTGCCTACACATTTTTATAGAACACTTATGGTTAAGCAAAGCCAGTGTTACAGTGGCATTCAGTAATTAAACACTATTCTGAGGCTGGGAAACATCAGCAGAAAGAGTATTTACTTAATTAGCTGTCATGTTGTGTTTCAAAAGAGAGAAACACAAGCAGAAACTGCTGCAAACTTGCTTGCCTGTAGGCTGATACACTCCAACACCTGGTAAGCTTCCTGCCTTACAAAAAAGCTGTTCCCATACCTCCAGCAGCTGGATTTAGATGCTGAGCTGACCATGTCTGTACTGCGGTGGAAGGACCTAGAGTAATTTCAGTATATTTGGAGCAAGTTTAGTGAGGGCAAGAGGGAGAGGGCTGGGGTGATTTGTTTTACTTCCAACTGTATCCCCATCAATCCAAGTGACAGCGTGGCCCAGGACAGGCACCATTGTTTGGTCAGAGGATGGGATCTGCAAAACCCCTCGGTTTCTCCAGTTCAGTGCTTGCAGAGTTAGACCAATGCTAATTTTAGAGGCCAATGGTAACTTTAGAGGCCAGTCCTATCAACCAGACTCCTTTACTACCATCTTAAAAAAGATCCCTTGGTGATCATATAACCTTAAATTAACTGTCTATCCCAGAAGCCGTCTAATTACATAATCTATAATATCATCTCTGAGTTTCTGTCGTAATTCACTTAATTGCATTTCTGTTGCTACAGTGATTCAATTTGGGGAAATTTCTGTTTCCTTACTAAGGAAAACAGTTTACACTCTCAAGACCAATTTGCCAGCTGGAGCATAGTTCTTCTGCAAAGGGATGCAAAGATAAGGCTCTTATAAATATCTGAAAGCATCATCACCCCTGTATTTATACTTCCAACAGTACATATCTCAATGACAGTGCATCACAATCAGTCATCTCCACGAGACAGCTCCTTGCTCCTAACACATGATGCTCTGAAGGTGGCAGAGTGCGTAGCTGGGGCAGGTCTATGGAGGTATGAGTTTGCCCCCTGTGTTGCTTTGAACAAGCTACTGAAGAAAAAGTGGGAAATCCTGTGATGGCACAAACACATGAGGTATATTTATGACTAGCTTTAAGTAGCTCTCACTGATCCCCTGCAACAGGTCCTTTGGTTATTCAGGCATGGTGGTAGCTTCAACCTGGTGCTCAGGAAGGGTGCAACCTCCCAGAAAGAGACCAGGAGGTATCCTGGTATTTTTTTTCCCTTCCTTGACACAGATTTTCTTTCTGAGAGGAGACAGTTGTGTTCCTGAACTGGTAACACAGATGTTAAGAGAGGATCATCAGCTGATTAATCCATCCAGGGGACTGTAGCAATGTGGTTGTGTGTCATTTGGCAGTCATGAACAGAAATCAGGAGAGAGATTCCCAGTTAACAAAATTAATAGACACCAGAGTCTATTCTTCAAGACCTTAGATCATATATATAAAACAACTTGGAAATCCTTTTGAATCTCCATTTATCCTCAGGTAGTTTTAGTGTGGTCCTGAATTAATGTTTGCCCTAATATGAATGAAATGTCAGTTTTGTTTTACATACTAGTCTGATTTAATTGAATTTAATGATAACTGGATATTTCCCTAAAAGTTTTAACTCTATAGTATTTCAAGAGAATCTTGGGGGTTTTGGTTTGTGTGTTATTTAATAATTGACGTCTGACTCTTAACTGTTGTAAATTAAATCGGAGCAATGTGTACTGTACTGATAAAATGGCCTCACCAAATAAAAACAGGAAGGAGCTAACCTCCCTCCAATTTTTCTTCATTATGCTCATGATTTGCTGCTGGCTCTGACCTGAGATTTTAAAATACCTATATTTTACGAGTTGTATTAAAGTAAAGCACACTTGCTATAGTTTTGAAAGTCACTATTAATTGGAAAGATCTCTTGTAGCCCAAGTGATATTTTTTTAATCTCTTGACCTTTGTGTATAGAAGAAATGTTACTATCATCTAAAACAAATTTTGTAGTTTGATATATGAAACCCAAAGTTAGTCAAATTGCAATGTCTTCATATTTGTGCAAATTATTTTGACATTCAGAGAATGCTACTACTTTTTAAACTATATCGTAAATATTACTATCCATTTCATCAGTATAACATGACCATTTATATTGATGTATTTCGGGATGAAGAGATATGACTTACTTACATTCATTTGTAAACAAATGTTCTTGTGCCCTATATATTCCTCAGGCTTCACCTCTTCTTTTTTTTTTTTTTTTTTTTTCCAGTCTACTTTCAGTCTACAGCTGTAGAAACTAGAGACTTGCTATTGAAAAGACAAAACCAGAAAAGCCTCAAATGACTTGTCTTCTTGTCTTCCTAGCATTTGTTTAAATCCTGAATCATCTAGTTATTCCAACTTGCAGTGAACTATAGCAATTTTTTACTGTATGGGAATTTCTTTGACCATAGGACTTATTTCTGCGCTTTTCATCCCACTGAGTATGAAGGAAAGTAGAGCTGGTACTCATTTCAGAAGATCTTGTAGGTCTAAGATCTTTCAAAGGAAAGAATATATATATATATATACAGGAGGAAAAAGTCACTAATATTTTATAAACCTCTTTTCTGGCAGTCACTGTCATTCTCATGAAACTTAATCAACACCTTAGCAAAACAGACTCTGTTTTGCACGTACAGCTTAATGAATACTCTTACAATTCATTACAAGCCTACCATTGTTAGAAAGAGATTTTAATTTTTTTTTTTACCTTTTAATGTAGATATCACTGTTCTCATCTTGAGTAAGTTTAAGTGAGTGGGGGAAAATAACAAATATTTGGAGAGATTTGGTAAAATTAGGGTAACTCTTAGAGTAACTTAAAGAATCAGCTGAATTAGTTTTGAAAATCATAATTAGCTCCTTTCAGAAACATCTACATCTTGATGTTTATTTTAAAGGTGAGAACGGTAGAATCTTTTGGCCAGCACACTTCAGAGAAAAGATGGTATCTTGTGTCTCATTACGTATGCTTATGCTTTTTGATTATGGGAGAAGAAAAAAACCCCACAATTAAAAAAAAAAAACAAAAAAAAAAACAAAAACAAAAAAACAACCTAACAGCTGCTTTTAACAAGATTAAAATCCTTCTGAACAATGTGAAGGATTGAACGCAAGTCAAGTTCAGCAGAATTACCCATGACAATCCAGCTCCAGCACGCACTTAAAATGCACATGACATAAAAGCTCTGTGTGTCTGAAACAGCTATTTACAGTTTAAAAGACAAAAAAAAAGAAAAAAACAAACAAACAAAAAACCCCAAACCCAACAAAAAAACCCACCTTTGTATTTCAAAATTCTCTTTTCAGGTGTCTTGTAGATAAACCCTGGTTCCAGACGGTAGCCTGGTGCAGAATGACTGAGGAAAGACTTAGCAAGGTCCCTTCCCCAAGGATTAATATTTGTAACAAGAAAGATATTTTAACTCAGTCAAAAAGTAAACAAAACAAATAAGGAGTCAAAGACGGGATTCAACATCCAGGCCTTGTGATGGTATTCTTGAAGCTGTTTTCCTCCTCTTGTGTCACAAATAGCCATTCTGGATATTTCTGGGTTTTTTTCCAGATGATGAAACCAACTTACCAGCCCCCAGGAACTACTGGGATCATGGCATTTTCTCCTGTTTGGGTTCCTATAAAGGTGCCAAGGAAAAGAGATGAATCGGCAAGTGCATGAAGGATAATAACAGTTGAAAATAAAGGCTTATTATTTAGCTCTGCCTTTAAGACTGTATAGCTTTTAACCTATCAAATAGATTATACACCCTATAAAATATAAAAATAACACATTTCTTTTGCCTAAGAGCAACACAAAAGCAGGGGCTCTTGGATCCATGAAGGAGAGCATAAATAGTGCCTCTCCTTCAGGGACAAAAGCGCCTGGGCTGTAGAAAGTAAAAGTGCTTTGTTGTCCCTTGGTCTAACCAAACAAGACATGCAAAACAGAGTAGCTGAGAAGGAAGGACCTTTTCTCAGCGCAGATACCCAGTGCGTCAAAAGCACCCTGGTTAGTTCAGCTGGGGCCTGTGATTTCAACACCACTTAAAATATAAAATACTTGTGTCATGCAAAATCATCATTGCTTCTTTCCATCCCTGCTCTAAGGTCATAAAGGATCTGGGGCTATGAACCAAAACTTGCTGAGAAGTCATCCCTCAAGAGCCACGTGGTTCGTCCCAGCTTTTAGGGCGGATCTTCCATTCAGGAAGTTGGGCTGGGAGGTCTCTGCGTTCCTCTCTTTGAGAGGAAGGAGACAGACACAGATGTGAAGGCAGAGATGTCTCCAGTCCTCACCTGTTTCCTGGTTTTCCTGGCAGGCTGCTTGGGATGCCAGCACCATGCCTGCCGCTGCGTGGGCAGGGTCTTCATTTGTCAGGAGAGCAAGGTAGTCCAGGTTCCCCGGGGCATCCCCGCCAACACCACCGAACTGTAAGTAAGGAGAGGGAATGGTTGCAAGCAGCAGCCTTGTTGCTGGTTCTCAAAACAAAGTGCTGCTTGGCAAGCCAAGGGTCGGGGTTGTAGGGAGTCGCTCAGGAGACTTTAAGCCAGCTGTTTGGAAAGCACAGCCCTTCCTTCAACACTCACTCAATTACATCTTGAAGGTCCTCTCTGTTACTCTGATCGTGCTCATTTTAAGATCTCTGTTAAGAAACTATATGGTATGTTATAATGCAAAGTGCAGACTAAATTTTAAACAAGCTTCTTTGGTGCTGTGGCAGTAATTTGAAGCATAAAGCCTAAGCTTTCTTTACAGCTTGCTTTAGCATTGTCGCAACGTGTAGTGCAACTTGTCTGCCCTAAACAACTTGATGATGAGTGTTAATGTTTGTACTGCGGGAGCTTTCCAAAGGTTTGTGCTTGTTTACCAAGAAGCAACATGTTTTCTTTTTGAAATCACAAAGGCATTACAGAAAGGACTCCGATAAACATTCAGAGAGCGATCCTCCTCTATCAGAGGAGCAGCACAACTGCAGTTGGAGAGAGTGAATCACATAAAGATACTGTACTGCGTTACTCAAGGAACAGTTTTATCTATCTTAAAGCTTCTCTTTGTTTTCCATAAAATAATGTGAGCAATACTGTATGACAGCTGTTTTCTGTGTCAGCAGCACAGGCAAGCAAAAGAGCTTATGCAATGGTGAGTATGCAACTGTGCAAATTATTGTTCTAATTTTAATATTTTTTAAAGGAAGTTATATCATCCCTTGCCTATACCCACAGCTATCTGACATGGTTAGGAGCTAAAGCAAAAATGAAAGGACTAGTTCTGGATAAACCCTTTGATTAATAAGTGGAGTGGCACGTTTGGAGGGAGGATACAAGGAAGAATGATATGTCACTAGTTGGAAAAATATAGCCCTATGCTGATTTTACACACTACAATATATCTGTGGTTTCTATTCCACAGTTTTCCTAGGGCAGAAGTTATGTTTCATTCAGAAGGAGAAGTTGTTATGCTTACTGAATAAGTAGACCACGGTGAAAACTTGAGAAAAATGTCTGAATTAACCACAGAAGGTCAGTAAAAGTTTAAATCATTCTCTCAACTAGAGGGAAATATAAGACATCTGTGATTTAGGTCATCTAAATCCTAAGTGAACCACGCTCCAAGCGTACACCGCTAATTTTGTTTAATTTTGCTTTGATTCTTTCTTTAGATTACACAGTTAAGGTCTGCCTTCCAGGGATTAAGCAAAAGCAGTTTATAATTATTTCTGCAAAGAAGTAGAGTTTTATATCACCAAAAAGCACCTCTTAGTAAAATGGGATTTCTTTGCAGCAGATCCTTGTTAACTTCTCGAGGGCTTGTTGAGGATGCTAATTTGTGGGTTCGTCAGCATGAGTGTGTATTCTCTGAAACAGGCTTACTACAACGTTAGTGTCACCGAAAACAGTGAATGAATCCTTTCTTCTGGCAGCATCATAAAATATTGGAGTTATAAATCTCTCAACTTGACTCTCTTCTCACTTACACCAACTTTTAGTTCCATGGGAGATAATTCTGGTCCCATTAAATCACTCTAGACCTGGGATTGATTTCAGCATGGCTTGTGAATTTGTCCAAGAAAACCCTGTAGAGTTGCTTTGAATACACCAAATGTTAATGTTACTAAAGCCAGTTACATTAGCTGAAGAGCTATTGACACATAAACCTTAGATTTTTCCTTCAAGGTCAAAGGGGGATTCTAGAAAGGTGCCTTCCTACGCATCTCTCTGCTGAGTGTCCAGTAGGGTGATTCAGGTGACTAAAATAGAGTTTACTGCTCCAGGCGTTGTTGCAAATGCACTGTTGGTAACAGAAAAAGCTTGCTTTATATTTCTTCAGAAATCTTCTGTGAGTCAGAAGGGTTTTGAAGACAGTGTAGCAACTTGAGCATAGATGGCCATGGTGTCTAAAGACCCTGTACAGGACACAAGCACAGACTTCTTGCTAAGCACAGCTCCTGCAAGGTACCTTTTTCACTTAAGGGCACATTCAGGGAGTGCTGGATGAGTTCTATTTTCATTTGATGTAAAGGAGGGGGTTCTCTTCAGTACATTTAGAGCTCTTTACCTTCTTCTGTGTGGTCTTGATAGCTTTCCTAAGCTATCCTAGTGTCCTTTCCTAGTGCCTTTTAGATGTTGAATAACATGCCGGTGAAAGCTTTGGAGAGAGAACAGGAGCCTGATAAGCCTCAAGCACTTCTCCTGTTGCTGTGTGTTTCTGTTACACTACAGCTAAGTCGGGACACTGGCGTGTGGCAGCCAGCCCTGTTACTTGGTAAGAAAACTCAGGATAATGGTAAAAACATTGCCATCAACAACAGTTATCTCTGCACTTTGCCATGGCTGGTCTTTTAAATTATTATTATTTTTTATTTTTTGAGAGTTGGCCACTGACACATGCTGCCATGGTGGGTTTCTTTGTAGTTGGTTTCCCGACAGTGTGAGCTTATGCTCCACAGTGAAAGTGAGCTCTGCGGCATGGTACGAGAGCCGGGGTTTCGCTCCTGGTTGGATTAGCAAGGGTGTTGCAGAGGGGAGGGCTGGCAGCCTCTTACGGTGAGGGATTTCGGTTTGTACGTACCAGGTGGAGACAGAGCAGGAATCAGAAAACACAGGTTTTCATTACTCTTCTTGCTGCCACATCTACTTTTTCACTTACAGGACAAAATCTCATGAGAGAAGAGTTACAGCTTGGTTTGTGCATTGCTCCTTTGCAAGCACTCTGCAGTTGGCATGCTCCGACTGTTTGCAGGGGAAGCTGTGGTTATTCGCTGTTTTGCTTTATAACCTTTGCCTGGAAGAGGAGTTGGATGGAAGTATTCTTGGCATTTTTCTTATAGATACCAAAATGCCTGTGAGAAATGCAGGTGGCTATGCCTTACAACTCTGGAGGTAATTAATGAGAAATCAGAGGCTGAAAGTTCAGATGGGAAACAGGTTTATCTGTGTCAAAGTATTAACTATTAATTTCCTCGCAGAGTGAGAGAGGGGGAGCAACTCAGTAGTCATCTAAGGCAGTTTACTCCTTGCAGATTTAAAACAGTTTTAAAATCCAGTGTCAAGCTTTGTAATCCAGCCTTAGCATTGACTAAGATTTCATTTAGTCATTAGAGATCTTGCTTTGTGAAAGTAAGGCAAACAAAAATAACTTGTTCTCAGAATAGAAGGGAACCTTCTTAAGATTTAGCAAACTATTTTAAATAGAAACATAGGAGTATCAATTGGAATACAACTAGGAACACCAGGAAAAGCTTATTCATTCTCTTAGATCACTCTTCCTTGCTTTTGGGTTTCTCATCTCAACAGTACTTGAAATCACTCTTGCAGTATCCCAGGGAAATAGAGAGCTCTACCCCAGCAGTGAGGTGCAACCATTTGGGCAGTAGACTATACCTCTGATTTGACAAAATAAAGCAACAGTACAAGTAAGCTTAAGAAGGGAGGTGAAAATGGCTGCTTGGTCCAATTCTGCTTGCAATCCTGCAGAGTTATGTGAAAGAAATATTAATATCAGCATTTTACCTGCATCCTGTAACTAATGCTGTGATAAAAAAGTATCACAAAATCAAATTTGTTATATTTGTTGTAAAGAGAAACTGCCTCCAACTCGGTTACTTTCCTAATTTTTTCCTGCTCCTAAACTTTACTCCCCTGATGATTAGCCATCCTTAGCTGGCATACAAGTGAGGCGGCCCACAGCAGCATGTGGATTCTGACCAGTTGGTACCTTCTGGCTGACTGTTTCTACACTGTGGAGATGATATAAGAAACATCTCTTGAGAATGGAGGCTCCTCAATGAAAGCTTGCAAACTTGGATGTGTGACTCAGCTAATTAAAAGGAATTGTTTAACATGTTAGCATGCCAGGGGCTTCAGCAAGAGATTGGTGCCAGTTTTAGAAAGGAGCAACTGAGATGACTGAAATAATTGACAACAGACAGGGTCCATCATTTGGCACCCATCTGTGAAAGTGCTATCTAAGAGAGAGGGAAACTGCAGGTAAAATAATTAAGGCCTAGGCTTGATCACATGGTGGTTTGTATTTTAAAATCCGTTCTCTGGCTTCACTAACCAGTTTAGCCATTGTCAGAGCAGTTTAGAGGTAAGTTATGTAGAGTGTTTTCTCTCAAACATCTGCAAACAGTAGGGGTTTTTACTTGCTCTCTGCATAGCTGTTTTTGTACAATTGCTCAAGGATATTTATTGTAGACTATCAAGTCAAGGCTGAGTAGATATCTGACCACTAAAACAGTGGCTGCCTTGAAATAGCAAGTTCTGTGTTATGTACTAAGTGAGTCAGATGTGCTTCCCTGCGACAGAAGCTGCAAATTATGTGAACAGTAGCTGCCACACTGTTATTGACAGCTGCAATTAGGAATTTTTTATGCTTTCACACTTAAAGTTGAAACTACATTGAAACCTGCAAACAATTACAGTTCTTGATCTGGTGTTTATATTGGAGGACTGACCTTAATCTAAGAAAGACAGGGTGTGGAGAGGATAAAGTAAGCTAACAAAATGAGGACCCATGAAGCTTTCAAGTCCCTGTGTTATGGTGGTTAATCATATAGTTAATCAATAAACCCACATATTATCAGAAGGGGATGAGACTATTTGCACAGCAGAGCATATTGAGAGTATATTACCTGCTATTTAAAGTTGTTTTTTTTTTTCTGTTGTGGTTTTTTTTTTTTAATTTAAACCAGCTTTGCTTCCATTAGGGTAGAAAAAAGTCTACAGGTAGTGCTACATTGTTCTCTTCCCGAATTTATGACCAGTTCATACTTTGAAGCAGAAAGCACCTACAGAGGTTGCTGTACAATCGCTGGCTCTATATCGGTGGAGTGGACCAATGCTTATAGTGGATACTATATTTGACATTTTCATTGGGAGGATAAAAAGAAACAGGCAGAGCATAAGAGAGAAAAAAGAAAAGGAAGAAAGTGACACTAAAGAAGGATAATAAACTCTGCAGGACAGATCCTCAGCTACTATAAATTACCAAGTACATATCTCTATAGAAACATCCAGTTTCCAAAGCTTCAGGAGCTTTTCAACATGAGGAGGGAGGTATGCTGCACGCAATAGGAGTTGCTTTGCAGTGCAGTACTCCCTGATGGTTTACTCGTGATATTATGGTGATAAATACACAGGCATGACCTTCACCCAACTTAGAAGGACTGCAGCTTGATGCATCTATGAGAGATGTATGATTGAGTTTAAAAATGTATAGATGTGTACATATGTATCTAATGTATCTTTGAAATGAAAGTGCATTCACTTAAAATTTAATGGCAAGTGTATGACTTGTGAAATCACTAAGCTTTTTCCAGGGAAACACAGTGAAAGGCAACACTTGATTCTGCTTGCCTGTGGCATTGCGAGGGTTCCAAGGTCTATGCCAGCTGATGCCCTTCACTGGGGTCAGCTACAGGGAGATTCTCCTGACGTACAAGTTCTGGCTTTTCCAGCAGCCTCTGTCTCACAGACTCACACACAAAAAAGAGGGCCTGTGTCACATCGCCACACATCTGATACCAGGCATATGGGGTTCCTGGGGCTGGTCAGCTCTACATCCCGAAATAAAGCCTCTCTGTTAGACATTTTAGGTATATTCTGCTTCACTTCCTATGAAGAATCAAAACTTGCCTACTGAATGAGATTATCATCAATGTTTTTCTAAAGTGTTTTGAAGATTAAACTAGTCATTTGTAGGTGTTACATTTTCTTGTCTCAAATATAGTGTCTTCATTTTGGGTGTCTCCCCATTCAAATCTTGTTTCATATAATTATAACCTAGGAGAGTTTGACAGTAATGTTACTCATGAGATGTGAGCTGGTAAATACCAAGGTTTAGCACAGAGGCACAGCAAGAGAGCAAAGCCCTGGTAAGATCAGAAATAAGTAGTTTTAAACTAAAATGTGGTTAAAACAGAGACATTGGTAAGCCTAGGGGACATTACGAGGTGGGATGGAGGTCTATCTTTTACTTCTCCAACAGGAACATGAATCACAAAACAGATTTGAGGAATCATGAATTCACTGGTGTCGTGCAGCAGTTAATTTCCTTTGCTCTGAATGGTATGCCACCCTAAACTCTTCAACAGTATGGATGATTTCCTAGCTTCATTTACTCCCCTTACTACAGCTTCTCACAACTCATCAGTTTTCACTGCACAGAATTAAAGTGCTCTATTATAGACTTTGTTGCCTTCTCTTTTCTAATATTAAAATATATTAGCTTAATCTCTCATCCCACCCAGGGAGGCCAAGGTTCTTTGGCCCGGGGAATCCTAATGGTACTCAGATGTGACTATCGCTAGCTGGGAGAGCAGAGCATAGTCAGAACTCTAGGAGAAAGTTCTGAAGAGTGCTTTTATGAGTTTGAAAGACATTAAAGTGCTTTTGTGTTTCTGTAGCAGTTGTTCAGCTTTGCTGAGTTGCCCTCCCATCCCTTACAGAGGGAGCTCAGGGTATTTATACATGAGGGGGATGCAGAAAGGTGTGTGTGTGCCCCTTATCCTCTGACCCAGCAGGGTACAAGCTGCTATACTTTAAGAGCCACAAAGCCAGGACAACTCATCCATTATCCCTGATTCTGCATTTGTCCATGCAATATGCTTTCATCTCCTCACTCAGGTTTATAAATGGCAGCTTGGGAATTTGAGTTAAACATTTTCTGGATCTGGCCCTTAGCAAAGTCGTATCAGGATTGCAGCCCTGAAGAATAAAGCTTATTATCTCCCTAAAAACCCAGGCCATGCTTCTTAAATAAAAAAAAAAATTAAAAAATAAATTAAAAAAACCCTTCTCAAATAATTGCTCTTCCTAGCAGCATTTCTGAGATGTAATGGAGAAGAGACCTCCAGTAGAAGATGTCTTTAAAAGCTCCAAACTGAATTCTTCTAGAAGACTATCACACACAAAATGTGTTGCCTGATAAGCCAGCAGAAGAAAGTCTTCTGTGCAGCTCAAGGGTTTCCTTCTCAGATGCCAGAGGGGTCTCACTTGGCTGGTGTGTCACTGAAAATACTGGGTATGTAGAGAGCTTAACAAGGGTGAAAAAAAGAGGGTGGGTAAGGAATGCCACAAGAATAGAGAAAACGGTTGCACAGGAGAGATGCCAAGCAAATATACATACCAAAGGGGGATAGCTGCTCTAAGCACCAGCAGTATGTATGCAGGAGGGAGTCCTGCAAAGCCAAACTGAATTATCTAGCATAGTAAAGAAAAATAAACAAACCTGTTAGACACCCAACTGAGGAGCAAAAGAAATGAATGCAAAGTTCAACATGCCTTACTCTCTTCTAACCTGGCTGCTTTTTAGTTAGTTCTGCTTAACTTTCCTGAGTGTCCTTGTACAGGCAAGCTAAAAGATAATTGGGGTAGGTTCACAGCTTATTTAAATTGTCATAGCTTCATTAACTTCAGTGGAAAGAACTAAGTTCATTTTCACTGTCTGGCAATGGGGACCCCTGTCAGCCACGTGTTGTTCATTTTGGCAGCAGCTGACTGGTAATTAATACATGTGTGTGTTTGGTAAACAAGATACTTTGGGCATAAAAGGCAGGTATTATTTTTCATAGCGGTCTATTAGTTCTACACAGTGAGGGGCAAGCACTTTCATAGGAAAAGTCACTTTTCTTTGTTTAAGACCTTGACCTTTTCAGACAAAACCTGTAAATTATTTCACACTCTTTGCCTGTAGTTTGATTGGACTGCTCTTATTAGCAGTGAAATTTAAGTCATTAAAATGAAGCTTATTTCAAATTATAGGTCTGAGTCAAGCCTGGATTTCATATGAGAGTATAGAATATTATTTCTTCTACTTGTCTTGCATACACTGTAATAAGGAGTCCAATTTCTGGCTTTACTCAGGTACAGCTTCCTTGATTTTGGGAGTCTATGGTCAGGAAATCTTGTGATTTGTTTGCTTTTGCTTGATGTTTTCCTCCAGACATCCTTAGGTGTTCCAGGAGCTCAGCCTGGAAGGTATGGATGCTTCTTATCTCCTATTACCTTATCAAGCCACTCAGATATATTTGCTCCTGGTTAGCTGAAGGAGAATTTGCAGACTGTTATTATATGCAGAGGGAGATATGTTTCTGAGTGAAAAGAAAACAGTCTTCAACCCAACTCAGTATGAAACAGTCTTTGCTTTTCATAAGTATATTGAGCTTTCTGAGCCTCTCTGCCTGGATTAGCTAAATAATGCTATATCCTTGAATGTAACATATTCAAAACTTGCTACAGACAAGATAGCCTCAACTTTAAATATATACGCACTGGGTGAGCCACAGGCTGAAGCTTTCACCTCTGTCTACACAAGAATGCAGTCAGCATTTTTGCATATTTGCCTGGAAATCCTTTTTTGTGAACACCTATGGAGCATTGCTCTTGTAATGGTCCTACTGACATAAAGCTTCCCCACAGCACACATGAGGATGTACTTTCTGATAAGAATCCTTGTCCAAATACAGTCAGTTAATTGGAATTGATTTCTAAGTATTTATTTGTAAGAAATCTGTGAATCTTCAGTGGTTTTCCAAAAATACTATGTGTGTAAGTATTCAGCGGGAAAAACTTTGAAGTTTTCAATGTTTGATTCATCTTTTGTTTGAGAGTGGAGTGAGGAGGGAATATACTTTCAAGCAATGGTCAGCAGGTATTTTTCTTATTTGAAATAGTAGTTTGCAATTAAGAACTGGATCGACTGTGTGAAGACTGGAAGAGAAAGTGATGCTTATTTTTTCAGGAGAGTTTCTGGTGTCCTGTGTTTATGTTCTGAACATAAAACAGCAGGATGCAGTGGGTTGCCCATAAAGCAACCTCCCCTCACTCATACTCCAAGGAATTGAAGGGAATAGCGTGCATGCACACACCTGCTGTGCTCGGTGTGTCTGTGTGTTTAACATCTTCCTCCACCGGTTTGACTCCAGGCAAAGAAGATAAGAATGAAGAGCAGAAGCATGTGTATGTAGCTGTAACTGATAAAATGGCCAAGGCTCAGCTGGGAGAGAGTAGCAATGGAAGGAGGGACTGTCTGCCTGTCCCTTTTCCCAAAACCAGAAGCATGGAATGGCAAGAATCAATAAGTAGTTATTTGGGTTTGGTTTTCTTCACTGAAAAGGATTGTCACATGGGCAAGCTGAGGATTATAAGGGGGTTTTTTTACACACCCTCTGAAAGCCTTTTAATGGTTTTATATTCTGTGCTATGCCTTGTGCTTAGAAATGATCCCTGGTGTAACACTCTTGCGTACCCTTAGGTTTGAGAGGTTTTGATTTCAGTGCTTACTTCAGAGTAAGCTTTGATTTCTTTTTTCACTTGTACCATCACATGATATAAACTTATTAGGCTATGGCCTTTAGTAGCCCAGTAAGTGTGTTTTGAGGACAGAGCCTTTGTCAAAGGGCACCCTATTCAATGGGAAACACTCCAGCAGTGGAAGCACTGCCTGTGCTGCTTTCTCTGGCATCTCCAGTCTCTTCCCTGCTGCAAAAAAGGAGCACAGATCAGCCAAATCCATTTTTTCCTTCTTGTTAACTACTGGGAAGCGATCAATTCTGAAGAGTCTTTCCTCGGAGTTCAGTCTCCCAGCAGGAATATTTATAGACATACAGAAATTTCTGAACAAGCAAGGTATAAAAAGAGGGGCTATAAACCCCCCTGCTATGGGAAGACAGTGGGTTGGTGCTAAAAAACCTGCCATATCCCTGAAGTTTTCTTTGGCCAACAGGGCTGCTATGGAAATTTTTGCTTTTCTTTTTTTGGCAGGTAGAGAGTCATAAAAGAAGTACAGACTGTGTCAGAAAATGAAAGTAAAACAAGAAATGCCCTGGCAGAACAACAAGTCTCTCTAGGTGGAATTACTGGTTTGGGGAAATACTCACTGTATCCGAATCCCAGGAGCTGTAATTTCCTATCTGCTGTATATTGTTGCCATGGCAGATTAAGCCCAGACCTCATTCTTCAGTCCTTTGAAATCAGCATTAGTGGCCCCTGTGAGGGAATATCCTACAAGAAAATCTAGGGTTTGATTCCACTGGCATTCGTACACATCCTAATTGCTCGCCCAAGCAGCTCCGCTGCCTTCCAGTGGGACAAATCACAGGTGTGAAACTACCCATCTGTACGTATTTGCAGACTCAGGACTTTGTGCTATTGTGGTAGACAGGAAACCACACTAGGGAAAAATAAAATATGTGTTGAAAGTACAAATGAAATAGGTAGCCAACTGTTTAAATTTATTTTAAATTATTTGGGGAGATTTTAATTGTTTTAATGGGCCATATGGAAGTGGTAAGATTTTCTTAGGGCTCACAAAGTTTTCTATAAATATTAAGAGATTTCACAACATTCCCGGTAAGTATGTAAACATAATTTTATCCATTACAGAAACAGCAAAGCTATAGGGTGTAAAGGACAAGCAATTTCCCAAGAGTACAGGGTAACAAAGCAGTGGTTTAGCTGGGACTATAGCCCCTCCAGGACCTTATTCACCAGACCGTACTCCTGTAGCAATATATTTCCTTGTTCAAAAGAAAAAAAAAAGGAAAAAAATTAGCTTTTGCACATTAATATTCCTTTCTAATAACTATTTCTCATCACAAGAAGGCTTTATGCTCAGTGGCATGAAATGCATGCCTGCTGCTTTGAATCTCCTAAATAAGGCAGTACAAAGTCATAGCTCTACTATTTTTTAATGTTCAAGTGATGCATATACAGTTTCAGGGTTTTTTCCCCTCAAATATATTTGTACTGACATGGTACCTCTGCATCATCACCTTTTCCACTTTCTTCATTTCTGTCACTGTATTAGAAAAACAGCATTTCACTGTAGTGTTACAGTCAGTAATTTAAAGACAGCTGAGGTGGAGATTTTTGTGGGCATTTCAATTCTGGGTAACTGTTGGCTCTGTTATGGTCAGTAGGGCTGGCTGTGGAGCACTAATTGGAAGGTTTTCACCCTTTTATGAGTTTAGCTACTATCTATATATGTCTCCTTAGCTAGAGCGCTTCATAAATATAAGAATGATGCATCTACAGGATTCTTTTTTTATATATACAGTATTCACATAGTGAAGAATATTACTTTGGCTTCCTTCACTTCTGTACATGTTATTGCTTTGTTACATCAGTGGAGCTCAGCATGGGCCCACACTCCAGAAATCGGGTTGTTTTTTGAGCACTTTAGTCTAAAAGGTGGAGCACATCCATCCAGGGCTTTACAGGAGCATTGCACAGGCTGGACATGGAAACATGAGTCTCCACAAAGCGCCTGTCGAGGAGTGCTTGCCTTTGGACCTACAGGTGCCCTAGTCTGGCAAGGACAGCCTTGTAGCTTCAGGGCTGTGGACCAGCAGCAGCTAGGGCTTGCCGTTTTTTTGGTCCATCAGAGGTGCAAACACTGTCTGGAAGAAACACTCCAGCAGCACTAGGAAAGAGGGAGACTGGCTCTTTGTTCAAGGCTTTGAAAGACTATTTTTTTCCCCCTCTGCGTCAGGCTGCCAAGAGGTGGCCTTGGTTCTAGGTTTAGATTCATCTGTTTAATGTCCTCCAGGCTGAACATACGTAGTGGTGGTTATCAGCTAAAATAGGGAATGAGGCAGGGAGTGCTTCAGAAGTTCCTGCTCATGACTCCTTGAAGATTTTCTGCATTCCACAGAAAGCTTGTTAAGCCCCCTGCTTTGGAGGGGTGGCAGGCTGCTATTTTTATTAGCAGTGCCTGACTTGCCAGCTAGAGTACATCTTTACAATGTTCATTGTATAAACAAGTTTATACATTTTTGTAAAGCACCTATATATGCTAGTATCCTAATTTTATGAACAACAGCTTTGGGCTTCAGCCTATGTTGCATGGAAATACTCAGAGTTTTGTGAGTCTGAACTGAATTGATGCAGGTTGGCTCTTGATCCTAGAAGCCCTCAAGTCCCAGAAGCCTTAATCTTCAATATGATGTCAACTGCTTTTCTTAAAACTTAGAAAGTTTTCAAGATGAAAAGACTTTTTCTTAAAAGAAAGAAGGTGCACCTAGACTATATGAGGTCTAAATTTCACCTTCGCCATCAAGCATAGCATTGCTGTAGGAGTTTCCATGATGTTGAGTTCCACCAGTTGGAAAGTCCTTTTCCAGCATCAATATCTGTATTTCAGTAGCTGCTGTAACAGAACCAAATGACCGTTCATCCTCTGCTAGCCTGCCTAACAGCATGCTTCCAAGTAGTTGTTGGCTTGCATGGTCATCTGAATGTTCTTCCCTCTTGTTGATCTTATTGAAGGGGTGATGATGGAAAATACTTTCTGGAAAAAAAAGGTGTCAAACTGATCACTAACCATTCCCTGCTATCTCAGTGCTGAAATAGCAATATTTACTATGTCAGAGGCTACTTTTGCCAGATAAAGGGATAATCAGCTGAAATGTGTGTGTGTTTTGGAGGATTACCCTTGAGTGAAGGAGGTAGGAAAATCAAAAAGCATACACAAAGACAGACAGTAAGTTGGTTGTGTCTTTCCATACTTACGTTATTTGCTCTTCTGTAACCCAATATATGGGCCCTAAATATTGTTTTGGTGAACAATAGTAAGAGTAGCACTTACACAAGCTGCGACTTTTGCCTAAAGCAGCATAAAATAATCTTTTAAACACTGTGGTCTTATAAACCAAGCCCTAGGAAATAGATCTCCTTTACAACTGTCAAACTTAGAGCAAGTGTTCATTTTCTTATTGCCAAAAGTGTGCCTTAATCTGAGAAAGTGAGAGAAAATGACCAGTATCATGTCTACTCTTTGAACGATCCATTTGCAAGAATATATATATAAGTTACATTTAAAAAAAGAAAGGAAAAAAAAGTGGTTGGGTAGTGAGATGAAATGATCAAAAGCACTGAAATACCAAGCACTACATCTACCCCAACAGCTCAAGGGGTATAAAGTAGTGGTGCATTTTCTCGACAAAGTAATCAACTACAAAATTCATGCATTCTCTCATTTTTTCCAAGGCCAACTCATCTTTAAAACTTAAGAGACTTTTTACCATGTAAAACAGAGCGAAGAGTAGGAGATCCTGCAAGGAAGCTGCAATTAGAGATCTTAAAGTAATGATGCAGACCTTTGAAATAAATCTGAGGAAAAACTTAATGATTCTGGAAGAGTATGTGTGAAACTTTGCAATGATATTTTAGGTTTGGTGGTGACACTGACTGTCATTTTTATTAGTCCTAAAGCAAAACCAAACATGGTTAACCAAGCCTCTTGCAGTGAATTCTATCAGCTAGATAACACCTGCAGCACTTAATGTACGGTACGTTGGCTGATTGTGGATGTCGCTGGAGAAGAATGTGAAGCCAACTCATTTTTCTGTTACAAACTCTGATCGGGACGATTCCATCTTGGCATAAAGAGATTATCATTACGTCGCTGATTGGTTAACCTCTGTTCCCATTATTCAGGCTTATGCGTGCAATAAAAGGTCCATCCAGTACATGCTGAAAAATCAGTGGAAGAATTCCTATTGATTTCCATTAGATTGTGCCATAATACTGGGCCCAGTCTTTCACTGCATTGCTTTAGCACTTGGTCATCAGTACTGAAGTGTCAGCTAACAAAAGCCAAGAGCTGTAGCAACATATTTCTCATATGGCTCATCAATAGATGTGTATATAAAATGAGAGCATTAGACAAAGCCAAACTCTTAGACAATTTATACCCCTTTAATTATCTTCTGTCATAGCAAGTTATCATTGTTTTTAATTAAGCAAACGTCCTTAAACTGGCAAGATGTGCTGCTTCATGCTTTATCCCTGCTGGAAATGTTTATTTCAGTTTTGAAATTTTAATATGAAATATCAGGGACGTGGAAGGAGAGCAGAGGTTTCAAGTGCCCTGACATCCGGTACTGTATATTATGTTTCCTTAACTCTGTCCTCAAGGTGAGCAGTCAAGATAAGCCAGTGATATGCAGCCCATTTAATTTGTTTTTCCATCATTTTCTTAAGTTGTCTTACATGCAATAATCAGTACAGTATAAGTGACACTGCTGGGAAAATCAGTTCTTCGTCACTGAATAGAAAATAACTTACACTATACTTGAATCACAATTGGTATTTTGTTTATTTTGTCGAAATTGCTGTTAACTGCTGACTACTTTGGCCAATAAAGTTCTGCGTCTTCTGGCAAAGGCACTGCTTGCTATAAAACATTATGAAATCTACTTCTGATTGAAATGTAATAAAAACCGCTTATGGATCTACACTGAATTTTCTGTCAGATGTTCGATATTATGTCCTTGAAGATTAAAAAGTCTCTGAATATTTATTAGCAAGATGGAAGGCTATTCCAGATAGGCTTTGAACCATGCTCATCACTGGAGCATGTGAATGATTTTCAGTAGTACATCTGTCATATATTCTATTATTATAAGATTATTATTCCCCTTTTGCTGTTTATCTATAATTCAACCACAACAATGAAAAAGGCTCTTATGTGCTATATGTGGGCACAAAGCCCACATAAGTGATGCCAGCTTTTCAACCTGAGGATGAATGGGAGTTAGCAGAGGTTATCAGCACTGTGCATTGTTCTCACACCTCTAGGGCGTCATGTGGTGTGCCAAAAACCTCTTCAGTTATACTGTATTTGATGAAACAAATTCAGGGCTGGTAGTTTGTACTTGGCTTAATTTTAATAAGAAAGTTATATTGGAGGGAGGGAAAAAATGGGGGGTTTTAAGTGATTTAATTTCCTGTGCAGCACTTGTGCTCCAGAGCTGATGCTCAGGGTGTTTGGAATAAAACCCATGAGATGAAAGAGGAGGTCATGGTGATGTCCTGGTGATGACGTGTACCACCAGCACTTCACATGCAGACCCAGGGCTGGTGACCTGGGGTCCAACTGAGACTTGAAAAGCTGTTTGGAGCTGCAATATGGTTTTCCTGGGTTTGATTTTTGGGCCAGGAGGTCACCATTAACCAAAAGAAGCTTATCGGGAGTAGGGTCATGCCACCATTATCCCGAGTAAAGATGCAGCTGGGATTCTCCATTTTCTCCTACCCTTATAGGTAGTGTGTTGTGTAGCAGGAGTGTCTGTGTGCTGTACCCTTACATTGCCATGACAGATCTGGAGACCATCTCTTGCTGTGAGCACCCATGCAGCTGCGTGCCCAGGCAAAGGCACCCTGTGCAGAGCAGGTAGCCCGCTGCTGGCACGCTCCTGCTCTGCTCCTTGGTGACACGGCCCCATGTTAGAGCAGCTGGCCCTGCAGTAAGACACTGTAGCTTCCTCAGAGCAAAGTCCCTTTGGGAAAAACAAAACAAAACAAACAAATAAAAAAACCA
This sequence comes from Morus bassanus, assembly GCA_031468815.1. NCBI lineage: Eukaryota > Metazoa > Chordata > Aves > Suliformes > Sulidae > Morus > Morus bassanus. Next base: position 6,287,379 of record CM062569.1, read on the forward strand.
CAAAGAGGAAAACAAGGTGCCTGTGTTGAAATGCTCCCTCCCCGTTGCCAAAACCCTGGTTGCTGTTAATGACATCCCCCTTGCTCCCCTCCAGTGGATAATCATTGGCTGACTGTTTTGGGTAGAGAGAACTCCCAAACACTCTCCAACACCCTTTCCTGACCTAGTATGTGGAAAGCTACTTTTCCAGTGATTTGAACAAGCATCTTTTCACCTGAGCTTTAAATCACATATATAATGAAGGATACTTTGTGCTTGTTTGTCTATTTAGTTCCATCCTCCCTGTAAATTCCTGCATTTATCTTCAGGACAAAGGATTCATTTCCTGATTTATGAGGGGGTTTTTTTTCCCTGCTGGGGAAAATAAGAAGAAAGGGAGGCTATGTTTGTTTTTGGATAACCAGGAGCATTTTCGGGCTCTGTGTCCAACTCCATGTACAGCTGTTCTGGAAGAGATACTGAAAAGCTGCAAGTGGATTCTTGTGCCACCTTATCTCATTCAGGCAAGCGAAGACACCCCTTGGCTTATAATGATAAGCTACAGCCTTGATCGATTTGATCTGTGCTTTTGTCCTTCTTCATAATTTGAGCTATTGATTCTATTTATTAAAACTAATTTAAAAAACACAAGCCCTGAGTGCTCTCCTGTTCCAGATCAGACTGCTCCGGGCAGTCTGATCTGAAGCTAATCCATTCACCGCTGATTTATTTTCACTCTGTTTTCAAGCAGAGTTCTGCTCTGTTTTTCATTTTTTTTTGTCCTCTGTTGCTCTCTGAGAAAAAAAGACATTTAATTTCACACCTCCACTGAGAGCAGGGGGGTCTAGATTCCTTTTTCTGATATATGAATTGAGCTCAGGAAAGTTTACCTGGCTCATATTCATGCAGGTTTTGCTCAGATGGTGGCCCACTGTGTATTGTTCTCGATTGTCCTAAATCAAAGCACTACCTTTATGCTAGAAAAGAAATCTGAGTATTTGCTTAAATGCACTTATCTTGCCATACTGGAGTTAACAGGACTTACTGTGTTCCCGAATTAAGGGCCAGCAGAGGAAATACTTTCCCTACTTCTTCCTGGGAATCACAGATTTGTCTAAGGGCTGGGGGATAGTTCTCTATAAATAAATACCTTTATTCAGACTTAGAGAAATCAAATAAAGCCCTTACTATTAAAAACAGATAAAAAATAAAACCTCAAGGAGCTAGGCACCTTTTAGCACCAAGCTGGATTTGAGTCTCTGGCCAAGGATCAGCATTTAGTGGCTTAGTGGTATTTATTTACTGTCGGTGCATTTTGCTGGTGATCCTATCATAGCCTTCTTTCCCTTAGTTCAACACAGTTGTTTAAATCTTCAGCCTTCAAATTCTTCAGCTGGTTAAAAGCTCACGGGGTGTCCTGCTTGCACAGGGACTGCATATTGTGTCTACTGCATTTCTCTGTGTTTTGCTGCTGCAATGTATTCTATCCTCAGTAGAAAAAACTCATAGTCTGTTCCTAATTTATCTTGAGGTCTGCTTGGTCATCCTCACAGTCTAAAGCCTGTGATTTCTTCTTTCTTTCTGTCATAACTACCAGCTGGAATCAATCAGAAAAAACATAAGCCTAGATATTGTCATAAAGAAAACAGGCATAGGGTAATAGCCTCCAAAGCCTTGGTCTGCTTTTAAAAGTGTTACACCTCAGAATCAATATGGACACAGAAAGATGGAGTCAATATTACTGAATATTTCTTTGTAGGTTAGAAGTGCCTTATGTAGTGCAGTAGGAAGATATCTTTGTTTTGATTTGAGAGCCACAGCTAGAGTATTGATTGGATACTTGCTACCACAAACATTTAAGCAAAACCACAGCTGTTCATATATGGTAAGAAAGTGAAGCCTCTCAGCTTGTTTATGATGCAATCTTGCCCCAAAGCTTCACAGAGATGTTATATAGCCCAGCAAGGATCTTCTGTGAGTGGTCAGCAGCTCAGATTTGGCCCATCAGCACCAACCAAGGGCATGTTAGATCCTCTTTCCACAACCCACTGCCTTGCCCCCAGGCCTCCAGGCAGGAGTATAGCCCAGCAGAGGAATATGACGATAATTTTTTCCTCTGTAGGAAGGGAGTCCCTCCTTTGCCTGCTCTCTCCCTGCAATATAAACTATGGCTATGGTAAGGCAGATCAAGTATTCTGCATGCAACAGGGATTCTTAAGAGCTGCTAAGGGTAAAGAATAGGGTAAGCATTTAAGATGTATTACCACAATACTCCTCCAGCCTCCAACTCATTCCAGCCCAGGGGATTGCCCGAAATTCTTGTTGTTTGTTTAATAGCCCTAATTCTTCTCTCCTCAAATTACTTGTATGTCCTACCTGTGCGCCCACATCAGATTCTTGCACCCAGGCAAGCTGCATGAAAGAGTTCTGGCAGTCCATGTGCACTGTGTGAAGGAGCCAGGTCCTCTTGCTTGCTTTGAATCTAGCTGCCTCTGGCCTCACCTCTAAGTTTTTGTAATGGAAGAGCTGATAAAGCATCAGTCATTGCCCACCTTCTCCGAGACATTTTGTAGACCTCTAGCATCCCTTTAAGCTTTCCATGCTAGAAAGTCCCAGCCAAATTGGTTATTCCTCTTATGGAAGCCATACCATATCTTCGATCAGCCTTATTGCCCTCCCTTCCCTATACTCATATACTCTTTTTGAGATTAAAGGGATCAGAACTGCACACTCTATTCAAAGGCTATGTGAACCACTGTTTTTTTACCACAGAGAAGGGGGAGGATGGTTTTTGAAAAAGAGTGCACCAAACAAGTGACACAAAACCCTTAAGCACTTAGAGTATTATGAGCCTGAGTCTGCTTTATAGTCCACCTTCAAAAGTTGGGGTGGGGAAGACAGTAGGGGACAACTCGAGATTTTGCAGTGGCAATGCATTTCCCCTGATTTTACAAAGATTATCAAAAAGGCCAAGCAAAAGAATTTGTGGAGAGCTGAAACTCTTTTAATATTTTTATTACTAAAGAATGCTGAAATGTTCTTGTTGCATTTATTTTTGGAAATGTCTTGTAGAGCCAATTCCGTGCAATGGAATAGGAGTCTGAATGCAGCACTGAAAACATTACCCCTGATTCAGTTTTACCCTTTGATCTTCTGGCAAATCCTTGGACTTCTGGACTAATCCTTGAATTGTTTTAACCCAAGGAGCAACACTTTCTTCTGCAATGTACAAAAACTTACACTAGCTGTAAATATTGAAGAATACTTCAACACTTAAATCTACACAGAGATTGCCTGTTTCAAAGAGTGCCAGAATACGTGGTGTTTGCTTGTGCTGATCTGGGTATGTCTCCCCAGTTTGGCAGAGCTCTCCCAGGCTGGCTGCAGGGCAGGCTCTTTGCTGCTCTGAAGTACACATCTCTCAGCGGAGAGATGCATATATCTCCACCTCTGCCTGGCTCAGGGACATCTTGAATAGAGTGATATCTTGGTAGTCAACCCTCTTCACATATTTTGCTTTCATGTATTTATCCATTTCTTCTTGAATGTCTACTGTCCACAGTGTTCTGTAGCAAGGAGTTGCATCATTGCACTACATGCTGTGTGAAGACTGAACTCCTGCTTTGCAAATCATCTCACCCAGCTTTTGTCTTACTACCCTGGTCATCATACATGTTTGTCACCTTGCTGCTCACTCCCTTTCCAGATCACTTGTGACTATGGTGTCCAGGCCCTGTGCAGGTCTCCGTGGGATGCCATTCATGACCTTCTTTCACTCAGATGACTGTTACATTTATCCTTGTTTCTTCCAGTCAGGTTTTATCCAATTTTTCGCAAGAAGATGCCTATCACAGTAATTTAGAAAGCTGATGAAAGAGTCAGTTCAAGGGAGCTGATGGAAGGGTGTGTAGGAAGGGGGCAGAAGTCTAGGTTTTATCCACTGAGGTTCGATGTTGCAAAGGATGTATTTTCCCAGGCATGACTGCTAAGCTCTTTCTTAGAGGTCTTTCATAACCTGCAGCTGTGCCATGAGCAGGTCAAGTTTCTCCCATCTCTATTTCACTGTTCTGGCACCCTTTTTAAGAGACCACGTATGTTTATTATTTTTAAGGGCTCCATAGAGGGTTCATGTTCAAGAAACACTCTGAAGGTGAAAGCACTAAGCACATCTTTATTCTGAATGTAAGGCTAGTGTTTCAGTTGCCGGTGTGATCAAGCCGGCATCTTTCTGAAACAATAATACTCACTTTCAAATGCATTAAAGATTCATGCTTGACACCAGTGCAAGCTTTGCCCTATGTGTAACTGGGGAGAGACCTGTCAAACTTAAAGGAAATAGTAGTATTTTTAAGGATACTGGCACACTAGCTGCCATGCTCTGTGTAGTCAGGATCTTCGTTTTAACGTGTGAAAGTAAATTCATGGCTAGTGGAAGGTAGATAAACTCAGCATTTGCAGTGGCAAGCTAATTCTTGCTAAAATTGTAGGAAAAGATATTTATTTTTTTTTTTTTTAGTAAAAGTATAAGGATTCCTTGCTTTGTCATTCCCTTTCTATCAGATTGGTGATGTCTATGGGGAAGAGATCTCAATAACAGAGAAAGACTGTGAGGGAGAAGAGATGCTCCCAGGAGAGCGCAGGATGAAATTGAAAGAGTCCATCCACCTGCAATTCATATCCCTGTGAATGTTTCCCTCAGCAATTGCTAGTAGATGAGCTGAGAAAAGTTCTTGACATGGAAACTGTGCAGCTAGGAAGAGCACCAGTGACGTGAGAATGCATGGTGAGCAATGGCATTAAACAGGAATGTTTACAGGACTTGAATAAAATGTGCAAAGTGCATTACAGTGCGAGGACTACGAGCTCCCTTACACACTCAGGAGCCTGTTGCTCACGTTAATCTCGTAGGTGCTTCCATTCTCAATGTGCTGTGTGGTTCATCCTCTTGCACAGGCAGCCACAATTCCAGGAGCCAGCTTCTGTCCCACTGGAAATAGTCAGCGGAGACATTCAGATTAGAAGGCGGCATGACCAGAGGGGATGAACAGGAGGTTTTGTTTCTTTGTGTGGTGCTAGAGTAACAAAAGGTGGGGATTTTTCACCTTTGTCACTTTTAGTGTTATTTCAAAGCATAAGTATTTAAAATTTATATTTGCATTTCAGTATGTAAAATGAAGGAAATGCTCCACTTGCCACAGTGAGAGAGAAGTGAGAGCATATGGCATAGGCCTAGCTTATTTCTGTATTTCAGTATGGTTATGTCAGCACAAGCCTAGCTGGTGCCCTGAGAACAGCAGAGTACGTGCCATTTGCATCCAGGACCCATCCTTGGGGAGATGCTGTTTTCCCAAGACTGCCAGCTGAGTTAGCTGTGTTTGGCACTCATGCTGCTTTTTGGAAAATACAGCATGTATTAGGTAGCGGAAAGAATATTTACTTTTACAAATCTCATACTCAGATCCAGAGGAAAAAAAGTGTATGATCAAGTCTCCAAGTGCTATTCCTTACATGGTTTCTGACTACTCTGGCATCAAGGAGTATCAGATATCTCATTACAACTTCAAACAAGCCTTTGAACGTATTTAATTAATCCAAATATTTGGTGGGGACTCTGTTACTTATTGGGCTGTGTGTGCTAATTAGGGAATGTAACAGTGAGTATATTTTATTAATATTCTGTGATATTTCAGCTCTGTCCCATTAAGCAACATAGGTATAGTGCCTGTGAGGGTATGGATGAGAAAGGAGGTAAAAAGCATGCTAGCTTTTCTAATTAATTTGTCAAGCAAGATGAAGTGACAGAGGTAAGTTATTTAGTGTTTTGCTAAACAGCAATGGTTCAGCAAGACATTTTGCAGAAAAGCTTTCTCTTTCTCTTTTACCTTCACTAAGGCATCCAACGTAGAATGAAGGAATTTTGTCCCTGGACAATTTGTCTCAGTCAATAAAAATAGCATCATGTATGGAGGGCCTTCCAACACAGAAAGTCCTGAGGTCTTAGAGGTAGAAATGCTACACACAAAGAACACTTGTCACTTTTCTGCTACGACCTCAGCCAATGAACAAACCACTGTTCTCTCCCTGCTGTGGAATAAGATCTTTTTTTGACATATTCTTGGGATAGGAGAAGAGTTGAAGTGACTAGCTGTGTGTGAGCAGGGTGGCTATTCTTGCTCTGAATCAAAAGAGGGGAAGAAAGTTTTGAAGGCAATACCTAAATACCTTTTGCACCTGGGGCACGGCAACCCTGGATGTACATACAGACTGGGGAATGAGAAGCTGGAGAGCAGCCTGCAGAGAGGGATCTGGGGGTTCTGGTCGTCAGCAAGTTGAACATGAGCCAACAGTGTGCCTTGGCAGCCAAGAGGGCCAGCTGTGTCCTGGGGTGCATCAAGCACTGCATTGCTAGCCAGCACTGGTGCGGCCTCACCTTGAGTACTGTGTGCAGTTTTGGGCGCCACAGTATATTAAGGATATAAAGCTACTAGAGAGGGTCCAGAGGAGGGCCATGAAGTTGGTGAAGCATTTAGAAGAGAAACCGTATGAGGAGTGGCTGAAGTCACTTGGTTTGTTCAGCCTGGAGAAGAGGAGACTGAGGGCAGACCTCATTGCAGTCTACAGCTTCCTCACTAGGGGAGGAGGACTGGCAGGCACTGATCTCTTCTCTCTGGTGACCAATGATAGGACCCGAGGGAATGGCAGGAAGATGTGCCAGGGGAGGTTTAGGTTGGATATTAGGAAAAGGTTCTTCACCCAGAGGGTGGTGGAGCACTGGAACAGGCTCCCCAGGGAGGCAGTGATGGCGCCAAGCCTGATGATATCCAAGAAGCAGTTGGACAGGGCCCTCAGACTCATGGTGTGAATTTTGGTGTTGTCCTATGCGGGGACATGAGTTGGACTCGGTAATCCTTGGAGGTCCCTTCCAACTCAGGACATTCTGTGATTCTATGGTTCTATTTTTATAGAATCCCCCCATCTGGTTGGACTGTGGACATTTTCCATAACCCTATTTGCCTTGACAAGTTGCCCATGAGAAAGAACACAAAATTTTCTTTGTGCAAGAACAAAGTACCCAGTACTTGTACAATGCTCCTTTTGTTAGGAAAGTATGCAGAGCTATCAGTATAAATAGATGCAACACCGAGAGTGTGCTCAGAGTGAATGAATTTTTAATGGCTCTTCACCATAAAGATGGTTGCAGATATCAAGGTCAGATTTTAAGGAATTTGCACATTTATCACATGTTGTACATTTCTCAAAGGCCCATGCGAGTAAGCTGGGAGGAACAAGGATGTGCTCTTCTAAAAGTAGTGTAGTTTCGTACAGGATAATTGATACTAATAAAGTATAGCTATTTGTAAAATAAAACAATCACTGTTTTCTGGCTTTCTGTAACCAAGACGGGATAACTTCATTCACGTGTGTGTTTTTAGCTTACACAAAACACTTTTCACAGCATGCCTTTTACATTAATAGAAGCAATTTTAACCATGCTTTCAAGCTTACTGCTGGCCTTTTCTGTAGGTAACTCATTCCTAGCAGTTAAACTCTTCCCAGATGCAAACATGATAACTGTGATTCTGCTCATATGCCTAAAGAGAACTTTGTTGTTGCAATTTGCGCTCGGTGGCAAATCTTTTTTCTCTGTGTGTACAGACTGTAGAGGAACCCAGAGCTCCAGCTTTGCTTTGCTTTGCTTAAGCTCTGAGCAAGCTTAAAGGCAGGAGGAGATCCTTCCTGCCAAGACGACATTGCTTTGCTGTCTGCTTTATCGCTGCAAGGGTGCAGGACACAAACTTTGCCCTTTGACTTGCAGCCACCCAGATCCACTGAAGGGACCAACATCCTTGTGTCAGAGGGTGCTCTGCAGTAAGTCTGCTCAGAGCAGATGTCACTGGTGTTTGTTAGGTACCTTGTGCGTTACGGCTATTTGCACCTAAATCTTCAACAAAATTGTTTGTCAGACACTTTGCAAAGTGAGTTAACACAAGTAACTGGTCCGAATAGTCACAACTCTGTTCCTCTCCAGCTTTATCTCAGCGTAAAGCAACCCAAGTACAGTGAAACAAATGTGCTATGTGTAGACCATTAAACATCTCAGATGGAGTAAAAGTCCTGGTGTTGCATCTCTTTTTCTGACTGGCAGTTTTGCAATCTTCTCTTTTTTTTAATCCATCTTGGCTTGGTTTTTTTTTTAATCCCCCATCACCAGATTCATCACATCCTATTCAAGCAGAGGTATTTAAAAGCATCTTTGAGCTTTATTTTTAAGTGCGTGCATACGACCTCGGAAGGAAGGAAGGAAGCTATCTGCAGTGTGGTGGGGGGATGTACAGTGTTACTGAGGTCAGTGTATGCTTTGTCCAGAAATGAAAAGGCTATCAGTGCTGAGACTAAACATACCATGGTTTTGGAAAAATAAGGTGGAGGGGAGGGAGAGTAAGCTTTACAAGCATGTTGCTTGATCACTTTTGCAGTCTTTTAGATGCTTTTTTTTTTTCTCACAACAATTTTCTGTCCTTCCTTATCTCTCCTTATCAGCTGTTAGCTGCTGAGGGGCAGTGTGTGCAACTTATTAGCTGACCTAAGCAAGGTCCTGGGGGGAAAACAAATCCCACGGCAACTTTGCTGTGAGCCTGTGTGAGCAGCATCACAGCTCTGCTGGGGAAACGGGCATTTTGTTATCCATGTTATGGTATTGTGGGCACTCTACAAGTGAAATGCCAACAGGACATCAGCTGTGTGATCTTAAAATGCTTCCCTTCAGCTTTTTGTGGCTGGATGGCATTATTAAGCTGAGCAAGTATTCACTAAATTTAGAATAGGAATGCCATCAGTACTATTCGTTATCCTTTTAATCTAATTCAAAAAAGAAAAGGAAATTGATTTTTAAGGGAGGCCACTGGTAAAGATTAAGGAGTGATTTTTCATGAGCTACTGCACATATTGCCTTTTAGATTCAGACCAGCAAAGAAGACAAGCATCACTAATAAATTTATCATTGCAGTTCTAATTGTATTTACATTGCCTGTGCATTGCTTTTTTTAACAGTGCACAAACCAAAATATTTTCTTTCTCAGAGATGCCCCTTACATCACTCCCAGACTTGAAGAGATTCCCAAGTAGCATACCTGAAAGGAGGATGTGTGCCCTCCCAGAGTTATCCTGCATTTTTCAGTCAGATAGAAAAATGGTTTTCCCTTGTGTTGCTGAGCATGACATTATATGGTATGGAATATCTCCCTGGTTAGTTCAGGTCACCTGCCTGGTTGTGTCCCCCCCAGACTATAGCCCACCCCCCAGGCTATTCAGTGCAGGGGGCAAAGTGAGAAACAGAGGTAGCCTTGATGCTGCGCAAACACTGTTCAGTGAAAGCTAGAAGATTAGTTTGTTATCAGTATGGATTTGGTCAAAAACCTAAACCACAGCACCATATGAGCTGCCATGAAGAAAACTAGCTCTCTTCTAGCCAGACCCAGTACAGAGGGCATCTTTCTTATCTGTCTTCTCCATTAAATATATATTGCCTAATTTTTCCTTGGAATACTCACCTTTACCTGCTTTTATTATCCCACAAAAGGAATAAACCAGCTGCACAGTCTCGATAACCTGTCTTTTCACAAGCATTTGAAGGGGATGAGCAGCTGATTTAAACACATCAGGTGAATGCAGTGATTAGATGCTTCAAGCCAGATTGTGCATATTAGCAAGTGATTACGGTGTCTCTCTCTCTCGTAAGTCAATTTACCTGTGTGTAAAGTAGGGGCTTTCAGATTCTCAAATGCGTGGATCATGCCTTGGTTCAAAAAAGGAACTACAAAGCTCCTCCTCCATTACTCAAGCATGCCTGTGGCATCAGGGTCCCCTTTTGGAAATGAATCTGTAGTTACATGAATAGTCATTATTGGACAAATATTCTGCTTGGCTTTGGATTTCCCTTAAGACGATGGCGTAGCTCTCTGAAAGATGAGCCAGCAGGATGGTGGGAGCAGTGTTTTGTCACTGCCAGTGCCATTCCTTGTGGTCCTGCCAGCCTTATGAGTCCCAACATCAGCACCTCCTGGAACAGAGGCAACTAATATAAATCTTCCTCTGTTTTTAAATTAGAGCCTTGTCAGTGCTGGGAACAGCTTTGCAGCATGATATGAATGCACTCTAAAGACTTTAAAACCAGAAAGCAAATAAAACCAATTTTTCTGCATTTAGCTTGATGGTTTTTGAAGCCTGATGTTTTAGCATCCAATTTATGAGTTTCCTCTCCACCTGCTGTTAGGAAGGGCAAATCATATCTATGTCTAAAAGCAGCTACAAACTGCTTAATAGATTCCAGAGATCTTCCACCTAGCCATCTGCTTAGGAAAAGTACTTTCATGTTCATGTATATCTGCATGTGCCCCTTCCTAGTGAGATGTTTACTAGAACCAGACCCTAGTCATAGCAAAGTCATATGGCAATGTGAGCCCATTTCAATGAGCTGGAGGCTTACAAATGTTCTTGATACATTTAAATTAAATCACATTTAGCTCAAAGGAATGTCATGATTCATACCAGTAAGAATTAGGACAAAAGTTTAGGGCCAAAATTACACAACACGATTTACACCATCTCGGACACTCCAGTACCAGTACTGGGACAATCTCCAGTACCTATTTGTCTCCTATTACAGCATGAAAAGCAAAATAGTCCTTCACTGTCGCATTGACTAATCAAGCAAAAACAGAAAAAAAAAAAAGCAGGGGGTGGGATTTTGTTGATTTTTGCATTGAATCAAGAGCACACTAAATAGGTCATGGCATCGTTTTGTCTTCTCCTGATGTAAAGACTCATCTGTTGCTTGTGCTGGAACCTCCAGCACATCTCCAAAGCAAGAAGCAAAAACAAAGAAACAACAAAAAAAATTACAAAGAGTAAATTAAATTTCACTGTAAATCTTTGTTTGACAAAATACACATTGCTGCAGAGGATTAGAAGGTGATAACATCAGCCTATTAGCTTAGGGATTAAAGTAAAATGTTCTTAAAAATCCTATCACATTTATTTCTTTTGAACTGAATTTGGTGGTTTAGCATTATGGTCACCAAATCTTTTTGGCTTTTTATTTTATTTTCCTTTGGTCCTTAAGTTATAAAGTTTATAGTATCTGCTTGATATAGTTCATTTTAACATAATGAATTTGCAATTTACATGAGCCAGGGAAGATAATTTTACAATGCACACACTTTCTGATTAACTGTGTGTGACTTAAGTAGATCTGAGAAATGAGTTTTAAAGAGTGTTTTGAAAGATCTAAATTCAGCCATGCTTTATGAAGCAGAAATTTTTTTTTTTTCTTAACTAGTCTAATTTCTGATAATCAGTGCAGTCCTTTGTTGTGCAAGGTTATTGTTGGGGGGGTGGGGCGTTTGCCAAGGAAGGGGGCTGGGAGGAGGGACACCAGTGCAGTGCAGGAGTAAGATCTGGTGGAGGATTTATGCCAAAGAGCATCTTCATAAGTGTTCAAGAAAAAGCTTGTGGGACCAGGGTCTAAGAACTCATTTGATGAATATGCAAAATACATCATTTTGCACATAAATGGCTAACCTCACAAACAGAGTATTTACGTTGATTTGCTTAATGTGCACACTTCATGTGTTTCCTATGCACTTTTTTTGGAGACATTTAGCAGAAATGACCCATACGGGTCCATTTTTTTTATCTTGTAATCTACCAAGTCTTTTTAATCACCTATACCTTGGGCACCAGATACTTGAATAATGACATATAGTCCTCCATCCCTTCGTGACGAGGTCGGTCTGATTTCTGTCACTGGATTCATGTGGGGCTGGATGGAAAGATAGTAATTTTTCTGGAGGATTTTTTGTCCTTCATCTCCTATGTTCTGTCTGTCTGAACTACTTCAGCTGCGGAAGACTCTTTTAGGAAAAGTTCAATAAACCTCTTCGTAACTGGAAATGTTAGAGGGTTATTCAAGAATATTTTACCAGTACCTGCTTGTTTTTGTTGCTTGCATCATGTCCTCTACAGGCTTTGAGATTAAGTTGGCACTATGATATTTCTTTTATACTAGACAAGCCACACAGAAGCAAGATGTATTTGGGTTGTTTGCTCTTCATGGTGACATAAAGCGGTGTAAGTCACCTATGTCAGTAGCTTCATATTAACTGAGATCCCACTCTTTTAAATAACCAGGTTTAGATGTCTCTGTATAAACAACCAAATTAGTAGGAGATAGTTCTGCCCTAGTCCTGACAGGTCTAGCCTTAATTAGCAAGAGTTTTTTAGTAGTTTTGTAATAGAAGAATTTACTCACACCCATTCATGAGACAAACTAAAATTATACAATAAAGGGCCATATAAAACACTTAAAATTGAAAAATGGAAAAACCTGTCAGAATTGTGCATGTTCAGTCCAGAGGAATATAGTCTGATTGTCAGCTTACCTGTCCTTCCAGATGTAAAAGAATGTTACTGCACAACAGAAAGCAATTACTCTCACTGGTCAGAAAAACAGAAATAGGTAAAAATCAGTTAAGTATTAAACAATATTATGTATTTAGTAATTACTTATGTTATAATTCATAACACATATATATAAATACATAAAATGTGATTGTACAACTGCAGCAGACAGCTTCTGTTCCTACCAATAAACTCCCTAAGAATCACTTTCAACAGATATATTTAAATCAGGATTTAGCAACCTCTCCTGGATATCAGAGTGTGTATAGGAGCAATGGGCCAGACTTAAATCTAGCTTATATTTCTGTATGTAGGGAATAACAGTAGTTAACACTGTCATTCTTCTATTTCCAGCCATGTATATTGCCTTCTCCTGATGCAGGACAACCATGTCACCATTTGGGCTTGTTTCCTCTCCTGTGCTTGTTTCTGTTCTCTCATTTGTTAAGTTTTTGGTGGCTCCAACACTGGAGTACTTGCTAGGACTTCTGGGACCTACTGTAGGCCAAATAACATTAGCGTCACCAAACTTTGGACTTAAAAAACTGTAATTATTTTTTTTTAATGTATCCCAGGGAAATTAGCTCTGACTGTAATGCCTCTAGAGAGGATGGTAGGGTTAAGTTCTCCCTTGTCCTCTTTGGTGGCACAAGGAGTCTAGCCCTGGCTGCACGATGCTTGAGCCTAGACGGGGAGAGGTCCCTTGGCCTTGCCCGAAGACCATCCTCCTGGGGCATAAAATATGGGAGTTTGCACCACTCAGGGTGAGGGCATGATTGAAGCCAGGACTCCTGTTCCCTGTGTCTGTGCTTCAGCTGCCAGGGCTGTGTTGAGAGACCATGATGCCTTCCTTCCTCCTGGCAAAGCCTGCTGCAAGTGGGAGATCCCTGTGTGCCTTGAGGCTAGTGCTACACCTGCAGCTCTGATGCACAGCTGAAAGCTCTGGGAGATGAGATATAGTGTTTCCTGGTGGCTAGCTCTGTGTACAGATTTTTGGATCACCTAACCTTCAGTCTAACCTTTCTTGTGCCTTATGTCAGGCACCTGGCTCTGGGTTTTTATTGCCACACCATGCACTGAGTGTTTAGGCTTTCCAGTGCTTTCCTTGCTGGTGCTTAAGTGCTAACATAATATTTTAGGACCAAATACTGCATCTGTCCATTAAGCACATGTTTTTTAAAGGATGCTTTTGTTTACTTGTTTGTCTTGACATGAAACATGCTTGAACAAAGGTGGGGTGTATTCATTTCTTTGACCCTAAAATAACGCCAGCAACAAAACCAAGGAAATGCATTTCAATTATTTTCCCCATGTACCTCAGCAAGAATTGGTACTGAACAGCCAGTATCTCAAGTTAAGTACAGATTGATTCTTGGAGCCTAATTGGTGAGATTTATTGACAATACAGCATTTGACTAGTTATAATAGACTCCTATTCATTATACAGTTGATAATTCAACAAGTAGCTGATTCTAATTTTCAGTGTTCGTTATACCATTAAGGCTGACTTTATTAGCCTACTCAGGGATGTTTAAAAACAATTAACCTTAATTTTTTAAAGTGGAATGTGAGACTTCAGCTATTAAACTTCAATTCTACTTTAATTGTTCCAGGGCATTACACAGGTGGCTCCTGAATTCTGGTACCTTATTAATGCAGGATAGTAGGGTATTCAACAAAGAAACTCAACGTTTGATTTTTACCTCTCTGCACTTTTCGCTTTCCTCGTAAGGTAACCTCATCTATGAATGAGGTTCCTTTCTTTTAATTAGTTTTGGGATCAGGCTGTAAATTCTTGTTGTGGTGAAGAATGGTGTAGGCCAGTGTTTAATTAAAGATTGCAAACCTCCTGATGATCTGCGCCTGCAGAGAGAGCATTCATTTTAGAACATTGCCATAAAAAAAATATAGGTGGCTTTTGAGACAGAGCCTGCTTTCTAGGACTCCAAAATTAGGTGTGCATTTCTACAAAGGAGAGTTTAGGAAAGGTTTCAAAGCAGATCAAAGTTAAAGAGTTTCCTGATGGTTCAGCTTTGTAGCACTAAGCCTGCTGGGTGTTCTGCAAGGATCCATTGTACCTAGCTGCACTCTGAAAGCACAGCTGTAGTTTTGCATGCATTACACCAGCCGTGTTTTTAGTAGGGTTTTACAAATTTCCTAATCCAGGTTAGGCCTTTTCTGGAAACTCTTTAATCCTTCTAACATTTGCATAATGATCTCAGTACTGTAATTCTTGTGTGACAGTGTGTTGAAGCTCTTTCTGACTTACATTAATGATAGTACAAGAATAATGGAATACCAAATTGACTTTATCATCTTTCAGGACTGAGAATACCATAAATTTCAATGTTTAAAAAAGCGTGGGACCAAGTTCACAGTGTGTAATCACAGTGACATCTCTAGAGCTAGCTGAGGCGTGCATTGACTTTGTCCTGCTTTAGTAAATATTAACTCATATTTGGGAACCTAAATGAGGGGGTAGATTCTACTAAAGACCTACAATTAAAAAACAGGAACATTTCACAGTGGTATTCTATCCGGATAATACTTTTTTCCCTATGACTTTGATTAACACATGATAATCTCCCATTAAAATTCTAAACTAATCAGCTGCAATAAAAAATAGATGAGGATTATATGAATACTTTATTGAATGGTAAGAAAGTAAGTCTCTAGTTTTGAGGTATTATGTTAAAATTTTTGGGACTGCACAGCAGGTAATACCAGGCTGACTTCCCGTTTCTGTCCTCCTGCAGACCTTACAATAAAGCAGCACAGGCATGAGCTGAAAGGCAATCCTAAGCAGCCATGCAACACCAGTTCTGAGATGAAAAAAATGGGAGATGCTCTAGCAGGCATGCTCACTGAAGAAAAGACTTCCATAGTAATTCAGAAAACAATTCATTTCCGTTTCCATGGGAAAATAGACTAGGAAACTGAATCACAGTTCATATTCATGTATGTAACACAGGTGATATTTTTTTAAAAAGAAAATACCATTTTTTTAACAGCTATCATTCGGTACAACCGGTATTATCTGATGTCTTTTAATTTATCTCCTTTGTGTTTAATGCCTGGGATTTTGAATATGACTTTTATTCTCAGCAACAAATACAAAATTATGATATTTCTCCCTGCAAAAACTCTGTGGGCTTTCTCATGTCTCAGCCATGCTTTCTTGACCTGGCATCTAGTCATAAGCGTATCATGTGAAGTATGTATCTTGATGAGCAGGTCATGTTAATATATGCAATTGTTTGTGCTCACTACCTATGAATGATTAAATGTGTGAAAGAAAACAATTACCCAGATAAGACTTTATTTCTCCAAGGAGTAGTAGATACCCTACCTTTCATTTGCTGAGTACCATCAGAAGTTCTGTCATCGTCTTTGTTTATTGTGATAAAAGGAGATGAGTCTGGGTTAACAAAAAGGTTTATATGATATTTTATTTTAAATGTTTTTTTCTTCATAAAGTATATTCTGTGACCTTTAAAAAATGATTAAAATGTTGTCTTCATGTGTATTCCAAAGTCCTAATTTTATGGCTCATTATGAACTAATTTGAAGAGAGACTGAGAAGCAATAAAGGGTATTAATGTTGCACTGACAGGAGATAGTAGCTGACTCCTTAAATTATCTGTGCAGCATGTTAAGGCTTATCTTGCATGAGCATGCATGTACCACCTTAGAGCCTTGTGTAAGCAATTCACCCCAGTCTGACTCCACAGGGCTGCTTCACCCTGTGCTTGAGCATCTCTCAAAGGAGAGGTCGAGATGAGAAAGATGCTGTCTCCTCCCAGCACACAGCAAAGCTGCGATGACTAGGTCTGGATTTCCTATTGAAGCAAACAGGGAAACTGCAACTACTGACGGATGCTATTTCCCCTCCAGATGTTGAGCAGCTCCAGATGTTGAGCAGCTCAACACTGTGCTGTATGTTTGGTCTGGGCAGGCAGCTGGATTCCCACAAAGCCTTTGAACATTACAGCTGTATTTAGGCGCTGAAGCCTTCAGCCTGGAGACAATCCTTGTACCAGTGATAAAGGCCTCTCATGCTGACAAGGCTGTCACATAGTCCCATGTTATGAATTGTGAATAATCACCCCATTTTCTCTATTTTCAGGAGATTTGTCCTCACCAAGATGAGAGTCATTCCAAAAGGAGCTTTCGCAGGACTTGGTGACCTAGAGAAAATGTATGTATTGTGTCAATACAAACAACTACTTTACTCTTAACAGCAGTTTCTGGTTGCAGCTCCTTATACTGCCTGTGAGCAAGCCCCTATCTCTGAGCTTCATCTAGTTTCATCTTTTGGTTTAAAAAAATCAGAAACTTTTTTTTAAGACCATGTTCCAAAACATTGTTATCATAAATGCATTTTTATATCAGCAAGCAGGCAGTCCTCTGTCAAAGGGTTGGTTCAGCATGGAGTGTCATTGCAATTAATAAATAAAGAGCCATAGCAGAAGATAATGGGAAACTGATTATTTTGAGAATTTTGTAATAGATTTTAATAAAACAGTGGAAGATTAGGGAGGAACGCGCTCCTGTTCATAACAGGGCAACCGATTCTCTTTTCACTAATGAATAAATAGGATTGTTTTGTGCATGTTCAGAGTCAGCTAGCGGGATGCATGAGATAAGTTTCTTACGAGTGATAGATCCAAAAAGCTTAGCACATAAAGGGTGTAAGCATCTAATAATCTGTGAATTTTAGTGATAAACCTGGAGATACAATTATGAGCACCTTTGATGAACGGATGTGTCACACATTCATTGCAGCCCTCCACCAGTAGAAGGAAAAATCCTTAGTAAAGTTTTCCTACTACTCTTTAACAACAGAAAATCTTGGGGTTAATGGGTGCTAGCACCAGAAATGATAACTGTCACTGTCCAACCTGAACTATTCAGGGGCATGTACAATTTTTCTGAAGTATTTCATATATGAGCAAATCACAACATCTTGTTCAGCGCTTGCACCCTGACAGGAGAGGGTCACAAACATGCTGTTTGCCCAAGAGGATTCTGAGTGAGAGTGGGGAAATGCTCTTTAATATCAGTGCTGTTTTCAGTGCTGTGAGTATAACAGCAAAACTAAAAAGGAATTGATTGCCAGCATTTCTCTGCATCATTTCTACCCTTTTCCATCATACTGTTGCATAAGTAAGGGATTTAGCAAGAAGGTGGACATACCAGAAGGTATGGCAAGGAAAGGGAAAGATTTTGAACCTAGAGAAGTATGGATGGATGAAGAACAAGCAGTGACTGTGCAATAAGGATTGAAGAGCTGCTGGTCAGCAGCAAGTGGTAAAGCTCACATAGCACCTGGCCTTTTCTGAAGCATGAGATCCATTTCAGGGCATCACTGTAGGTTCAGGAGTATTCTGTTGGCACGTGGTACACACTAAAAAGCCTCCAAGTTGCTGCATCCCACTCATGCATACGGATCCTCATAACCCCATCAAGCACCACTGTAAACAGCCATTTTTCTTGAGAAAACAAAAAAAAAAAGTCTTTTTTTTTGTGGCCAAGAGTTACCAGTTAAGAATAAGATCAGCTCTGCATCACCAATTTTGTTTACACTTGTTTATCCCCAGTACTGTAGGGTTCCTTTTAGCTTAGTCCTTGTGGAAAATCATTTTGCTCTCTGGACTATGAAGTGGGTTGCAAAGTGCATTGTAAACTGCTCCCGTTATCTTTAATTAGTCAGAAACCATATGTCAGATATGTATGAAGGTAGCAATCACATTGAATAGGAAGTTTCTAAGTGGTGATTTATTGTTAACCAAAAAAATTATATATGGAAATGAGCTTGGTTTGAAAATATATCTATGTACTATTAGTACATGGAGGAGAAATTGGGACAGACAGTTTATAGCAAAACATCCTTGAAAATAAAAGTGTGATAAATATGTAAATGAGACCAATCAACATCAACAAAGATGTGGTATTTGCAGATGATATGGCAAACAGATAAAATTTGAAATAGCTCACAAATCCTGAACCTAACCCATAAAACATTCATCAGAAATATTCATGATAATGTAGGGACAAAAAAGTGTGTAATCAAATGATAGATTTGCATATAAAAACACAGTATTTCTATGAAAGCCTTTTTACTCTTGCAAGATCATGCACAGAAAGGAAGATTAAAGCAAACTGTAGTCTATTTAAGGAAAACAGCTATTAATAATGTGATACCTCCATATGGTAAAATGTGGCTAGCCTGATGTATACAAATGAGATACTTCAATGTAGTATACGTATGTGCTCACCTAGAACTAAATAGACTAAAAATTAAGAGTGAGTGTATTTCCTGAGTGTATTACTGAAAAAACACAGTGTCTTATACAGTCCAACATATCTGTACAGGTGATTTTTATCATTACTAAATCATTTCTAACTGTGTTTCTGAGAATGGGGTAGGTTTTAAAGCCCAAAAGTTGCAGGGAATGGTGGTCTTTGGCATCATCCATTTTGGGTGAGCTGGTTGAATACAAGTTAAATCAGAGATGAGTCCTCCATGAGAATTTTAACTCTGTTGTATTTACGTTCAAAGTGAATGAAGACTTCTGAATGCAGTGAGCAAAAATCTCTGGTTTTCAAAGAAAAATAATTAAATAACATTTTTCAGTATTCCTGCTTTCTATATACATTTTAGTTTCTTCCTAAACACCTGAACAGCAGAGAGCTTTGAACAAATGTACTTTGCCACAAAATGTCAAATGCTTCTAGTCGGATACTTCCAGTCAGACTCTGGTCATGGTACCCAGGAAAGATCTTGTTTGTTTTCCATTTGGACTGTCCAAGGGCTTTCCAGATGGACACTAGTGACCATGACTCATAATGGAAAAAATTAGTGTGACCTGGAAATGTCAGCATGGAGCACCTGATCTGTCCTCCCTTGTGAAGCTCCAATTTTAGTTACCAAGTCAAAATCTTTTGGTTTTCATTGATTTTGGCAAAATACAGACATTGGGAGAATAATAAAATTGTCACTGGAATACTTTAGCCATTTTGAAGTTTTTTGAAAGAATGAGAGCCCATTTGAACCATCTCTAGCTTGTCATTTTCTTCTTGCCCATTTAAATTCCTTCAGTTACTGAAAAAACATGGAATTTCCGTTCTACAGACTGTCATATAGAGAAACAACTTTCCCCAAATATATTCTAGGAGAAAGATCTTCTTATCAGATAAAATGTTTAAAGTTATGAAATAAACTGACAGGCTCTAATTGTCCGAGATTTCTCTTACTAAAGGTGCAACTTGAATTTTCTTATAGAAAACTACTTCAGAAACCCACAGATCTGAGAAACAGCCTAACCAGCCTATTGCTAGCAGCTCACCAACTTCTGCCCAGCTCTGGTTTCAAGTTTATTTAGCAAGTAGGTGTTCAGGGAAGCAGATTAGTTATTCTCAAAACATGTTTAGTCTGCTCCTAAGTCTTAGCCAACTGAAATGTGGCAGCTCATCTGGACTCCTGCTTAACCAACCTGTTTACACTCCCAGAACTAAGTAACCCTCCAGTTACTAAAGTAAAAAGCATCCCCATGCAGGCACATACCTGGCAAAATCAATTCAACATGCTCTGCAGCTGCTAAGTCATTTTCAACCTGCACTGAAAGTGCAGGAGGAGAGACAGTCTGAAGCAGTATTAAGTCTCCCTTTTTCTTTTGCTAAGTTTCCTTCTGTTACTACAATGTAGCAAAGTAGATTTGGGAATGTTGGTCTAACAAGGCCTGATTTGGGCATTGTATTAATAGGAAGTTTGGTCTAACTGCCTTACCTTATGCAAACCAAAGAGGCTTCACATTTGTATCCTAAGGCACAATCCCCTTGAAAATTCATTGTTAAGTTACTTATTCTTTTGAAGGTTTTAAGCTAAAACATAATGCTCTGTTTCATCATTCACTCTCAAATCCAACCTGTGTGCAGCCCAAGGAAATTCAGCCATGTGGATGAAGTACTTCTTGAACTAGAAGATGTCACAGACAAAAAAACCCATCGTTATTGGCCCTGTTTTGTATTTTGGAGTAATAGGAGAAGTGCATTTCTTTAACAGATTTTGGCAAAGACATATTATAAGAACATGGTTAACAGAGCTTGATGAGCTAAAACGTTGATGAGCTCTGAAAATCCTGGAAAGCTAAAACTTTTAGGGTTGAGGGAATCTGCCAGAGTTGGAACTCCTGTAAATTGATGTCTTCTCTCTGTGGAAGACAGCAGGAATATATGCACCAGCTATCTACAGCTTCCTCATTAATTTCTAGAGAAAATAGCTCTGAATCATTTATTTACTTAATCACTTGGTACATTTAAGCTTTTATGTATTTTTGCTGAGACTGTTGATCTAGTGATGGTTCATATGAAGAAATGCTGCTGGTCTGTGACCTAGATACATGAGCACCAGCTTATTTCATATACAACAACCAACCTGATGTATGATGCTAAAACTCTTCTGTCTGCTTCTGTAGGCTAAAAGGCAGGTCACACCTTCCTTTGACTTAATTAGATCAGACTGAGTTACCTTTTATGTTTTATCTAAACTGAGGTGAGTTACTTGAGGACAGTGGAGACCACTCAATAGAGTATTTTGGGGCACGTACTAAAAGTACATTGCTGAATCAAGGTGTATCTCTCTTCCTGTGAGTGGGGAAGGAGCAAAGTTCTTGGCTTGACTGTAAAAGTCTTATCAGGAGAATTTGGCATCGTGGGAAGTCTCCACTTTATTTAGCAAGTTTTAACAACCTGGCAAGTTGATGGATTCACCATCCAGACCTTCTTCAGCAGTAGCCATCAAAGCTGCCTGGGCTATCAAAAGGCTAAGGGATGTCCAACATCCCATGTGCTCCTGAAATCAGTTTCATTCAGCCCCAGCATGTGATTCTGTAACACCTGGCAGCATACAGCCCAAAAGGATGGGAAGGAAGCAGGGGAGGCAGAAATAGCATGATCACCTAAGGATGAGCAGTCTATGTCTTCTTCTGCCAAGAAAGATGGTCAGTATTTTGCAGCTTCTCCAATTTTTCTTGCACAGTGTATCATGTACTGCCTCATTTGGTATGCAAAAGGCTGTGATTAAATAAGATCATTAAAGCTATTTTGAGAAAATGGTTAGCATTCTGTGTAACCAAGGCATTTGGAAATTGGTTCTAGGCAGGAGTTCTTTTCTCTTTTGTTGCATCATTTGGATAAATTTGCTATTTATTTTTTTGCAAGAAGCAAAATATGAATTTGCAGGATCTGCTGTGATATATAAGTTAAATAGTGCATGTTTACAAAAATGTTTATCTACATCCCTAAGGTGAAAGGGGGACATGGTGCATTCTGTGTACCAAAATATGTACTGATTCAGGTAACTATCATACTTTGGTAATAAGTACTCCAGGGTATATTCTCAAGGTGCAACTCCATGGATATTAAATTCTAATTTACATTATAGGAAGTTATGTGTAACATTCTGCATCTTAAGGACAGGGCATGAAAATAACTATGCTACTTAATGCATTTAAATTAGTCTAAATATGCATTTTCTCTCAGGGAACAGAGGACTACAGTTCAAAAACTTTAAGGTGAGTAACCAGCATAAATAAAGAAATTCAAAGTTCAGGCTGACATCCCAAAGAATAAATGTTTTAATGGGGCCACTGTTATGATATGGAGCTTTCCCTTCTGTCTGCCTGGTTTAATCCTGCACGAGTCAGCAGGCACTAAAGGCTGCCCAGCCACCGCACGCTGGTGGTCAGGCAGTGAGCAATCACGGGAGGATTCCCGGTTCCTGCAGGTGGACCAGATGCCCCTGTCTCAGCTGACTGTCCCTGTTTGACAGTGATCAGTGGTTTTGAACTGGCTCTTTTCTATGCTGGAGGGGTTGCTTGCACTTCAGGCCTCTGGTTCAGCAGCAAAACCATGTAAGAAAGCTTATCCTCTGCTATATGTGCCGTACACGTTCCTTAGCCCAACAGCATCTAGGGTGTCAATCTTCATTTGCCCATCGCTACACTCTGCCCTTTGAAACTGGTTCCCACAAATGGGATTTGAAAGGCAAACAGCTATGCGAGCTTCTCCCAGGGGTCCTGTAACGCACTGTCGATGGAGGAGCAGCTGGGCAAAGCAGTGCCTTGTGCCACTGTCTCTCAGTATGGCCATGAGCGGCTTGGGTACATTTTCTTCTTGAAGGAATGCCATTACTTCAGACGACCCTTCGGCAGCCTTTGCAAATATCACCCTTTGGACAGCAAACAACTGTTTGGTATGAATACATAGGAAGCCTGGTGTGTTCTTTATTCAATTTATTTCCTGAAAGTAAAAGCTATGCCTTGTGTTCTAAACATAATAAGTAATGAATGAGGAGTTTTATTATAATCTATAAATGTTTTGCTGCATCATCACCTGGCATTCTGCTTTTCCCTACCAAAGCTTATCTGTGGAAGAGATCTTACACTTGCAGTTATTGTTGTCATCCCTTGCACAATTATAAAAATGTGAAGTAGATATTTATTATCCATGTCAGCAACTCACTGCTGATGTCAAAGAGCAGAGATTTTAATTACAGCTTTGTGATATTTTACAAAATGCATAACCTGAACTCAATCTTTTGCTAATGCTTGAGCAGAACAAAAACATAAACAAAGTAAAATCCCTTAAAAGAAGCTAGGAAATGTAAAGTCAGTTCATAGTGTCCATATCGATATTTTCTAACTGTTCTATTTAGAAGTCCCAGAAAAGCATGCTAATATTTGCATATTTTAATTGAAACATGTTAGAGTACAGAAAGGAAGTATTCCATAATTCTTTCTGTGTGGTTTGGTATCTTGATGCTTTCTTTCTTTGATAAAATAGATTTAGAAAGAGAAAAAAGAAAATACATTTTGTCATTACTTCCTTTTGTTGAGCAAGAATGAGTTTTGTGGTAATGAACTGTTAGCAGAATCTTTATTTGTTAACTGCATTGGTATGAAGCCAGCATTAAAGACTGAAGTGTTTAATGGAAGAATCATTTTGGACATAATTTCTGTCCCTGCTTTACAGCTGTGTAGACACAGAGACAGGTAAAGCAAAAAAGGGAAATCCACTTGCCTGAATGTATGCTAAATGCTTTAATGAATCTCCCCAGTGACACACTGTTCCCATTACCTGAATTCATAAAAGATGAAACGTGGGCAAATGCTTGTGTAAGTTCCCACTCTTCTTTAGAAGGAAACTTCAACCCAATGTTCTTCTGCCTTCCTCTATACAAACAAATCAGATAAAATTAAGTACAGGCTAAATGAAGATAGCTCTTTTGCATATCTAAATGTGGGCTCTGAATTAACCCCATTCATTCAAAATGAGATTTGAGGGTCAAATGAACATTTCTAAAAAAAAGGTCTCAGCCCCGTGGTCAAAAAACATCTCAAAACGGAAACGTTAGGAATTATTAAGAAAAGGATAGAGAACAAACCAGGAAATACTCACCAAGATGAACACACTCATGGATACTTTCCACCTGAGGAATAATGGAGCGGGACAAGACTCCTTTGTCTGGAAGGAACACCTTTGACAGGGGATATTGGAGTGGTCTGTACAGTCAGGTTTAGTACAGGCAAGGTGGACAGGAATAATTGTTCCTGCCCTTTCTAATACTATAACTGGAGGACAGGATTTCAAATAAAACTAGTAAGTGACAAATAAAAAAAAAACCTGAAGGCAATACTTCTTCAAATAGCATCTGTTTCAGCTGGGGAACTCTGCTTTGAGACTTCACTGATACAAAGAGTCTCTCTGGTAAAATTTGAAGAAGAAAATGTGTCTCACCCACTTATATAACAAACACAAAGACTTGAGCTGCAAATCACCAAAAAAAGTTGATTGAGTATTCAGAGGGGCTTTCTCAATAGGCTTGCCCTGCTCTTGCACTGTTTTCTGGGCCTCCCCTACTACCACTAGAGCAAGATACTGGGCTGGATGGACTTCACGTTAGGCATGCTGTCGTTGTTCATGCGGAGATACTTGCTTTTTCCAAATAATTCAGTTTTAGAAGGCAGAGTCACTCTATGTCCTTGCATCAGAGGCGTGAAGCTGATTATTACAACTGATAAACATAGCAAGGAGCCTCAGGATTGACAGTCATCCTGTGGTGCAGAATTAATACTATAATCTTTCTTCTTTTCTCCTGCAGTATATGCTTTACGCATACTGAAGGCATTGATATGTTTGCTTACTGGCCAGCTTTCTGAGATTCATCTCAGGGGCTTTTGGGTGGGTTTTTTGTTTCAAGAGGAGCCAGAACTGGTGTTGTAAAATGTAAGATGGCTGCCAGCAAAGACAACATTTTTTTCCCAAAAAAGTGTCAATTTTTCAGGTTCCATCTCTTCCTTCCAAGAGCTTCACTCTAATTTGGAGTAAAGGAAGTTTCAAGCTGTGGTTTATTATGAGAATCTTGTACTTTCAGAGTAGAATCAGTGACCTTCTAAGTGACTTTGTAAATATAAAAATATATATTTGCTAAGAAACATAAAATAATTTTTATGCTGGCTGAGCAATACCTTTATTAAACTTAAGCTGGTATATCAGAAAATGAAATGAGAACTCAGAATTACTGGTTCTAATTACGGTTTACATTTTCAAATATAATTCATAGCTCATACATGGCAGAAGGTGGTTCTTCTCATATGATGTTTCAGAATATTGCTCTGCTTTAAATAATTACCTTTCTCTTGTTAAAATAAGTATATTCAGTTCTAATATCCCTAAATAATTTGTAAAAAAAAAAATGTATTTTGTATATTAATTACATATTAACTCTGAAAATTCTGGAAAGAATTCAGAATAAAATATAATTACTTGAAAGCAAAGAGAATTGCAAACACAAGATTAAAACAAAATTAATACAAGTAAGCAGTATTAAAATAAACTTTTTTTAAACAGTTGTAAGAGGATTATTATAGAAAGGCTTCTTTCTACCAAAAAAAAAAAACCAAACCCCCAAACAAAAAACCTACATTCTTGTGTGAAATTGAAAAACAAAGCAATTCTGAGAGGAAACACATACATTCAGAATTGCAGCAGTTGCACCTCACTTGGTTGTACAGCTCAAAGATGTAGCACCTTCACCTCCTCTGCCTGACTGACAGGCTGGTGAGGATCTGTTGCTCCTGATGCACCACGGAGCTGTGCTGGTGCAAGTCTGTGGGAATTCGGGTGACGGCATATCCCGAGAGGCACTGTAGTGCCATCTCCTTCCAGATATATCCAGCTTCTGGGTTTGCTTTAAAAAGTGCTGCTATTAAATTTAAAAAAAAAAAAAAAAAAAAAAAAAGTATGAACTAGAAAGGAGAGTTCTTTTTTCATGAGAAAACAGGTATTTATAGGATTTTTTTTCTGTTAATCTTGTGTGTGTATCTAATTGACCCAGTGAGTGAGTGTAAAAGGTGTCACCTACATGGAATCATGCCCAATTTGCTCTAAATGGGATTTTCTTCAATATTTATTGTTGCTGCTACTAAATTTTCTTTGTTAGAAGGAGAAAGGCTAGCACCAGACCGGAAATGGTAATCCAGTTTCAGGAGGATTTCAGAAACACCTTCCCATATTAATTTTATCTAGCTTTTCTCTTTATTTTAGAAATAATGTTAGCGGAATTGACTTGTTGCAATGAAGGGTTGTTTCCCATTGCTATACAGATGCTGATACAAACCTCAGCATTTATGAAAAAGAAATGTTGAGGTGAAGTCAAGACATTTCTTTTCTAAGCAAGAGATGTTGATTCTCTGACAACATTATACTACACGGCCTTTATTTCTACTACGCCAAATGATTGATGTGGATTTAATCATTAGTTTGATGGCTGCTTTGCTCAGTGGAGAGGCAGCTGAGCATTTTATCGTTATTAGTGAGCTGCATTTTTATTTTTCTATCAAAGACACTGCTGGCCCCAATTCATCCCAGGTGTAAAACCAGAGATTCGTTGTGCCCATTGGGGTTTTTTTGTGACCATGCCAATAACAATTTGCATGCAAAATACTATGAATATTTGTTTTGATATCTCAAGCAGGAACACATTTTTGATGAAGAGTTCCAGATATGTGCTTGATTTTTTAAAAATAACTAAGAGTGGTGTCCCTTTTGTGAGTAAACTGCTTACTGCATGGTAGAATAGATAAGTATATATATACTTGAATACATCCATATGTGTATATATACATATAGAGTAGTCTGGAAAAGATTTAAATTGCTGGGATTTAGAATGGAAGATATAAAATATTTTGAACGCTTAGGGAGCCAACACCACAGATGGAAATTACAAATGATTGTGAGAGAAATGCAGACTGCTGAAAAACTGTTAGCGACTGTGCATTTTCCAATGCAGTCAGCAGAGGATTAGGAACTGGGAACAGGGTCAGGCTGGTGACTTTCCTGGTTCCGAACCTCATCCCTGAGAGCTGGTGATGCCAATTGCTGAAGGAGGACGTTCAAGAGAACATTTCTGGAACAATTATGGAATAGCTCATCCATATGGAGAATTTACTTTGTCCACCTCTGAGGAGGAGAAATGCACCTAATAAATAATGAGCTATTTGACGCAAACTCTTGGAATGGTCTCTCCATGTTGCCTTTGTGCTGCGAAGTTTCTCCACTAAAACAAGGAATAATGCAGAATTTCACTTGTGGACTGAATTAAACTAGTCTTTGTTATTTGGAAGCATCATTTACTTCCATCTTGCTTGTCTGCTCAAGAGCACAAAGATTTACATCTTTATCTGGAAATGTTTATCCTTTCTAGTGTAATCATGAAGTGAAGGTGCTCATTAGACATGTCTAATCCTTTTGTCAATCTTAACTTTTATTTTGAATGAGATTTTATGATGATATGTTTCTCAGCTTTATTTTCCATATTTTTAAGGCTTCTTGTGCTGGATTTTTAAGATTTTGGCTTTTCCCATCTGTGCTGTGAGAAGGGGCGAGCACAATATGGTGAAATGGATTTGCTTATTTATTATTTCTGTTCCCAATTAGATAATGCTCTTTAGGAAAACTGGCAGTGGCAGAGCTCCCTGGAGGAAGGGGGATTGGGTATTCCCTTTGCAGGCTAATGGGCAGGTTTGGAGGGGAGCAGCCTTGAGATACTACAAGTGGCAGGAGCTTTACAGGCCAGAGATGGATATGTGCCACTCAGAGACTATGTTAGGGAGCAGGGAGCAGCCCCAGAGGTGATGAACGGGGTTTCACAGGAGGTCTGACTGGAGCTAACTGCCACTTGGAATAAGTCATTGAGGAACTCCAAACCTTCTCCAAAGGCACTAGATGTCAGGGGAGAGGGGATATAAACCCTCCTCCATTCTCTTCCATCTAGCCAATTTCCTTTGCATTTTTTTCTGCTTTAAAGTTGATTATCCTAGTTTATATTCTAATTTTAAAAGTGCATTTTTTGAGCTTAAAATCATTTTGTTCTTCTTTGGGGCATTCTGTACAGAGGCAGGTCAAGACATATTGCCTCAAAGCTTATGGCTTGAAGTGCCATCATACAGCACTATCCAGACTGTCTTATCACTTTCACCACGTCCTGTATCTTGACTCCTCCATTCCCCAAGCCTGACCCCCTCTTTGGGGTCCCGGCACTGCAAGCCAGGATGAGCTGAGGCTGAAGGCACAGCCGCAGCGGAGAGGTAACCTCCGGCAGGGAAGAGAGGAGAGAGCCAAGCGGCAGCACATTTTTACAGAGGCAAGTAAATAGAACACAGTTCATCTGTGACAGCCGTGTGCCTAGGCATAATTGACAACACACACAGTTTATTTAAAAATAAGCTTGTTTTTGCCTGTGTTTCTTGGTAGCAGACTTAAACATGCTAACAAGTGAAGTGGCTTTTCATGAGCCTTCATCTGTCAGTACCAAGGAGCCTGTTTTGTATTCCCAGGACCCAGAGTACCTCTGAATAGCACATTATGTTTTCATCCTACTGTGCTGCCAGGCACTGTGCTTTCAGGGTAAGAGATAACATGTTAATGACTGAAACAGGCTGTAAAAATGAGGGGGAAATTGTGTCAGCGATTGGCAATCACTCAGGTCAGTAGAGGGAGGAATTCCTAATGGGATCTCAGTTAAGCACTGCACTGGCTTAACTCCCAGGGAGCATCTTCCTGTAAACTGGCCAGTCTCACCTCATTCCAGGTTTCAGGGAACGTTCCCAGACAGAGAGACTCACTTCAGATGTAGCTACATTGATAAAAATCTATGACATATTCATTCCTGATTTTGATGGTGTGCAGTCAACATCAGTCCCAGCAATGTGAGAGTAAGGTGTCTTTTTATCTGCAGATCTAAGGATGCTTCTGTTCTCCATACTTTGTGAATTTGTTGGCAGGTTAAAACCTTTCTGCAATCTGGGTGAGTGGCAAAGCTCTTGTTTGCCATGGCTCTTTTTGTTCATAGGAGAGTGAGTAATAGCAGAACAGTGACCATCCTTTGGGGGAGATCGTCCAGGAGCCCACTCCTCCTCTTCTTGCTGTTACTGACTCTCAGTAGCCTTTTTAAAAAATCTGTAGAGCTTACTCCAGCGCTGACCTTGTCTAATCATACTGATTGTTAACCGAAGGCTAATTAGGAAGCAAGTTGCTATGCTAATTCTTGAGTCATACATATAAAGAGAAAATACTGCTAAAACCACTAGTGCATGGTGACTGTAAGCATAGTTAAGCAAATTAAAAAATATAATTCATTTAGGCTTATTCTGGAATTCAAATGAAGATACAATATGCAACAAGGAAGTTTTTCCCTTGCTACCACATTTTCCTCTTTCGTAGTCATTTTGTTCTTTTATTTGTCTGTTGAGTGAGTTATGCATAATTTTAGTACTAAATGACAAAGTAGGCTTTGGGTTGTTCTCCACCCCCCCCACCCCCCGCACCCTGCAGCCCACACAAAATATGTCACAACAAGCTTCATGTAACAGGAGAATGACTGAGACGGAGGGTAATAGGACTTGGAATACCCCAAATTTCTAGGTCAGTTGTTCATATCCAGTCCGCATGTGTGTGATGAATGATTTATTTTCACATGGGTAGGTTGATGGCTTGCATACCATGAGACCGTGATCTCAGCCTGTGCCCTCAGGAGGTGATGTATTCATTGCAAGCTAGGGCTGCTGCAGCTGGCTTTCATCAGCAGCCTCTTTTGGCCAGACTTTGAAATGGCTCTGCAGCAGAGCTGGTGTCTCAGTGGGTGACCATGCTCCATTGTGGGGCACTGTGGGAAGGTTGGATTGCTTTGGCTGTGCTGTGCCTCATCTGTTGGTAAATGGAAGATTTTGCTAATCACATCTAATACAGTCTTTTCACCTTGTTTTTAACTAAATGTGACCTAAAGGAAAATCAAGGGCATTCTTTCCTGTTTAACAGGGGTCTTCTTTCTCCTTCTTTGGCACCTTACTAACTAGTCATGTCATGCACAAATCTTAGCTCTCCTAACAAGGCTCCGTCTGCCTGTCTTTACAGAGGAGGAGGATCTAAAAGCATGCATCCTGTTGCTACCCTTCTGGACAGTTTGAATTATGAGGCAAAATGTGTCCAGGAGATTCACAGGACTGGATGGGACATAGGAGTGTACTGAGTTCAGGTCATATCCAAGTGAACACGAGTTTCTCTGCCTCTCTCAGTCTTCACTGGAAGAATGTCCTTAAATTGACTTTAGCACCATATAAAGAAAAAAGTGAGCAGAAATGCAGTCACTGTGTAGCATGAATCTCTTTTAACAGGTCTCATAAATAAATGGAGTATTCTCTCTATGGCTTCTTGGGACTTGTATGCTTGCAGAGTTGCATTCATTTAATTGAAAATAAGATATAAAATTGATTACTAAGAAGTGTGTATGACTTAAAAGAAAAAAAAATAAAGTGTGTTTAAATTCATTAGGATCAACTAAATGAGAATAAAATTACCGTAACAGTGAAGGAGATACATCTGTTTTGGGGCTTTGCATGGTCCTCAAGCTAAGCAGGTGCCACTGTAGAGACAAGTCCTGAGCCTACCATTTTGAAGTACCCACTTCATGTTATCAGTAATTTAGCCCCCAGAGAAAACACAAATTAAAAGTCCTTGTACTTAGCTGCTGCCTAATCTGTCCTCACTGAAGGCTTCTAGCTCGACATGGGGCACAAAGGATTCACCTGGGGATTCTCTTCCCCTCCGTGTCTCTTAACCAGAGCCATCCTGCAAAGCCATCTTCTAACTAATAGAAAGAATATAATGAAACCCTATTACCTTTGTGTAGAAAAATGAGGTGTGTGCTGGTACTGTGGGTTGCTTTCTCTTTGCTGTACCTTTCTGCATGTAAGAAAAATGCATTCCTGTCCAGGGATCCAGCCCAAATCCTTGGGCATTTGTGTAACTTCAGGAGAGAATATCTTTCAGAAGGAGCTCTGATAATGGTCCGTAAAATGTGTTATATTTGTTTCTTCATTTTCCTGTTAAAAAAATCCAGAAATAAACTTTTTGTTTT
This sequence comes from Morus bassanus, assembly GCA_031468815.1. Taxonomy (NCBI): domain Eukaryota; kingdom Metazoa; phylum Chordata; class Aves; order Suliformes; family Sulidae; genus Morus; species Morus bassanus. The sequence continues at coordinate 6,318,295 of CM062569.1, forward strand.
CAGTCTGATGGAAGAAACCATGTAGCAGATGCCTTTTCGTTTTTAATTCAGTATTTAACATACACAAAACATTCCTTTAAATCTGAAAACTAAATTGCTCTCACAGGATTGCCTTTGAGTGGATGTACTTCTGTGTCCTTTTGTGTATTGACCTATATGCTTTCTAGAGACAATACTTATTTAAAATTACAGGAAAATATGAACTCCTCTAAAATGTAGAATGTTAACATAAATACAGATCTGATATGTTAAAATCAATGGATTTCCATGTCTTCTGCTGCAGACAGAGTCTGAAACCTCCTTCAGTCTCAACTAAAGCAATGATCATAATCAGAAATTATGGATTTCATTTCTTTCTTTATGTTTTACATGTATTTCATCAACATGACTTTTCCAAATGGTAATTTTTATGGTTTGGGATCTCTTCGGGAGTTTCTTTTTTCTACCTACTCATCAGTAGTATTTTTCAAAGTGTTTTACTGGAAACAAAAAAGGTTTTGCCAGGCTTGTGTGCTGTGAAAACACTGTAAGTTCCAGTTTGTTTACATCAATACAGGAAGCCAGACAGAAAAAAATGTTCTAAGTATATGCAATGCAGTACAGCAAAGGAATAGACACAGCAACTTCTAAGGAAAGCATCATTTTTTCATTCAAACCATGTTTCTTGTTCAGCCTCCTTCTTTAAGTGCTGTGGCTGGGGAGGAAGACTCCTCTTACTTTTCCCTTGATGAAGAAGGAAGAACTACTTCAGATAAAGTTTTTTGCATCATCTCTAGCTCCAACTTCTTTCTGTGTCCCCAGTTAGATATGACCCAGGACAGTGTGAAGGAGAAGGACTCCCAGGGAGATCAAACAGGAGAAAAAGGTCATTCCCAAGTGGCCAGGAATTGCCTTTGGGTTCTCAAGGGTTTTGCCTCATTCCTACAGAGACTCCTCTGGGGCAATCGGTACTGAGGGCTCCCCATCAAAGGGCCGAGTCCAGTCTGAGGACTTTCTTTTTAAAGCACTACAACAGCTTTAACAGCTGTTAGCAGATGATAGCAAAAAGTCTTTGTTTGTCTGGCGTTTCTACAAGCCTGAGTTACACAGCATAGTTGTGGCAGAGACCCTTCGTGGCATACATGAGCAACTTCCTTGTAAATGGGGTTAGATATGCAGAAAGACTGCTGCTGGCTGATTTTAGTGAGTAAGCACCATCATGTGGCCATGGGTCCATTATTTTTATTACTTTTATTGGAATATTTTGTGTATACACATGCAAACATAGAAACATATTATTATATTGAATTTTGGCCCAAGTTTTATGACATGTTCTAGCAATAGGATGAGAGCAAATGGCCTCAAGTTGTGTCAGGGGAGGTTTAGATTGGATATTAGGAGAAATTTCTTTACTGAAAGAGTGGTCAAGCATTGGAACAGGCTGCCCAGAGAGTTGTTGGAGTCATCATCCTTGGAGGTGTTCAAAAAAACATGTAGACGTGGCACTTCGGGGCATGGTTTAGGAGGCATGGTGGTGTTGGGTTGACAGTTGGACTCGATGATCTCAGAGGTCTTTTCCAACCTTAATGATTCTATGATTCTATGTTCCCTTCCCCCAATTAAGACTTTCTTATCCGTGTGCAGTCTTGCAGTGTTTGCTCATATTTGATGAGGTTATTTGTGTCAGGGAAACACAGGTGGAAGCATGTGATTTTCCAAGGTTTCACAGTGGTGAGCTGTTCAGTTATTTGTCAAATAAGACTCTAGATGTATTGAATCAGGCTCCTCTTTGCTGCCATCAGCCACTTGGCAAAAGGTTAGGGATTGTATGTAATTCCCATGTTTGTATAGTACGTCATCTCTGCTTCCTCCAATATAGAACCTGCAGATTTGGGCTTAAAGGTAATTTTTTCTGCTTATGATAGCACAGTATCACAATCAGGTAAATAAACCTTGTTGCACACTCGTTTTGTAAAGCTTTTGACTTAGTAGCTTCTTGCCGGTGCTTGTGTTTTCTCTGGCAGTCTGTTACAAGGCAGAGGTTTGGATTTAACTTTGGAAGTACAAAAGAATATCCTTTTCCCAGGTAGGTCATATCTGAGGGCCCCAATCCATGCAAATATTTATGCAGTAGGTTCTTGGCTGAGCCTGGAGCCAAAGCTCAGGGACAAGAATTTGTAGGGTCAAGGCCTCAGTTAGACACAAGCCACAAAAATAATAAGTAGTTTTTATGGAAGGAAAGAATGAATGCAAATAGAAAAGACAGAAGGAAATCTCTGTGCGGGAAAAAGGTATTTCACAGGGATGCTGTAGCAATGAATAAGAGAAAACTAAATCCCTTCAGGAGGAGATTTGAAAGATGGAGTGGATGGTGTTAGCAGCTGTAAGATAATGTCTACGTTCGTAATTGTGTTTAACATTAGGCAATGCTAATATATTTCTCATGATGGGTCAAGTCATGGAGGTGTAATATACTGCATAATTTGCTCTAGAGTCCTCTCATAAGCCTGGGAAGACTTTTAATGCCAGAACTGAGCAGTAAGAGGGATTTTTTTACAGTTTTCCCTCTTAGCTAAAAAGTTTAATTGTGCATATCTGAGGCTTTTTTTATTCTGGGTCTTCCTGTTTCTATAATGCATTGGAGTTAGTAATGAACTGTCCTCCAGAGGCCTCTTGTGCATGTGTGCTTCCTTAAAGCATGAAGCTTGTGTCAGCATCTCTGAATGAGGAGGTCCCTTCCTCAGCTGAACAACCATCTTTGTCTGCCAGCATGGACTCAAGAGCCTCTGGAGCCCATCATGCCTGAGAAAAAAGCGCCGTTGCCAGGGTGGGTGTTTTTATTTCAGAGGCATTTTTCTGCCTTCCCTACAAGATTTCATAGTCAAAGGTAAAATTTAGTGATGCCCGAATGCAGGGGGCAGCAGGTACGTCTCCCCAGCGGCTGGAGGGGACTGAGTGAGTTATAAACCCTTTCTCTCTGGGCTGTCTGCATGGAGCCAGCATTTCTGCAGAAAGCTGCTGTTTCTTCCAAAGACCCAGTCCTTGCTTGTTTGACTCTACAAAGCTTCATGCATTTTCAGTTTTGCTGGCAATAAACTAAAACTAGTACAATACATCCCCATAGTGCTAGAGTATGAGGAGATATCTATCCTCCCAAACTGTACTGATTGTAAAATCAATTCTTATAATGATGTGACTTCTCCTGTTGGATCCGGTCATTATCAGTTCCAATTCTGCAGACTAATCGTGCGCTTTTTCAGATTAGAGAGACCAATTTAAACTGTTAAATGGACAATTAATTTGATGCAACCAAACTCTCAACAGATTTTCATCTGGATTGCTGGCATGGTGCTAAAGCACTGGTAGAAATAAAATCTCCTTTGCTTCTGTCTGCTGTATGGAAATGTGTATTTTATTTTTCCCATGCCTGCATTGATTTATTTGAGAATATGGTGTCATGCCCTTTGGAGAAGGCAGGAAGACACAGTATTGGTGCCTCCTGATAATCTCCTTCAAGACTTACATATACATTATTTTGCTCTAAGTGTGAAATCACTATTAATACTCAGCTGGTTAAATGGGTATCCCACTTATTTAGTCAGATTGGTACAATATGTGTGTATATCTTCAGCAAAGTAAAGAGATGATGAGAAGAGTCAGTGCTTGAATTCATTTTTGAAATGTCAATAACTGCTAAGATATATTAGCCTGTAACTCCTTGGTGTTCAATAAATCATGGTAGGGAGACAAGTTTTTCATGTTCACAAGGAAAGTAGCAGGAAAAATTGTCAACTATCTATTTTTGAAAGGTCAAAAGTCTCTAATACTTTTAAGAAAAATAGCTTTTCTTTTGTAACCTGTTTAAATCAATGTAGTAACATTTTCCTGTCACTTTAGAGGGAAGATTTTAAAAGGAGATTTCAGACCGGCTTCTTTCTGATCAGACTGAAAGATATAAGAGCTCCTCCATCTACAACATGGAGACAGAGGTAGCCAGGTGTTTAATTTTTCAGTTCAGACACATTGCAGGCTGTTCCCACAGGTGCTTACCCAGTGAATGCTGGGCAGGATTGCCTGTGTGACACCACACTACTGCTAATTCCTTCTTAAGCTTGACATAAATTGTGGCATCAGTCAAACCACCAAGTAAAACTGACCTGGCAAATTGCTCTAAAGAGTATTTCTATTTAAAGAGAAAGGGGGAAAGATAAAAGTTGTTGGCCTTTTTTTTTTCCTTCCCTTTTCCCTCAAATCAATGCAAAGCTATTGATTTGTTGTAGTCCAGAAAGCCCAGTGAGGCCACCTGCTCTGGGAATCAGTACCTGATACCTCCAGTATCACTGCTAATTGCAGGTACCTACAGAGTGAAAAAAATTGTTCACAGGATATTTGTGCCAGAAAAGACTGCCTCAAAGGCTGAGGATAAAAGGCCAAAGGGGCCAATTATGGTGTATTGCAGGAAATATAAGGTGAACAGATCAAGTGTATAGCCCATATACGTACCTGCTCTGGAAGGGAATTTAAGGAAAGCTGCAGGAGTTTGCAGGGAGCGGGTCTCACCCAGCACTGCAGAGGAGGGCAGTGTGGCTGGAGAGGGGGTAAATCCCCCCTTATCACACCATGTGTCATGTCTGTGGGCAAGGTGCACACACCAAACAAGTGCCTGAGAAACCTCCACACACAGGGAGGCCCCCTTTGCTAGTCTGTCACAGGGAGATGAAACGCAGAAATCCATAAATCCCACATTTACTGTGGTTGTCATACAGCCAAGCTCACCAGCTGGGCACCCCTTTATGTCATTCCTGCTGCTGGTATTACACCATCTTTGTGCTCAAGAGCGTATGTCCCTGGGCACTGCGTAAGGGATCTGCCTCTAAGCTGGTCTTCTGCCATGTGTATGCATTGCTCTTCTTTTGACACGTTTCCACTTAGTCATCTATGTTAAACTTCTATATCTGTATAAATACACACATGCATACACACACATTTGTTTTAAGTAGGCGCATTTCCTAGCAGGGGGAAAATGACCCTGTCCCTGTCTGTGTGCCCTGCTCTGATCCTAAAAGGAATTCTTATCATAAAAGACATATAAACGTCCAGTCTTTTATTCTTTCATTATTTTGAAATGTGAGACCACTTGGCTGCAAGACCATTACTTTGTGAGTTTAATACAGTCTTGCTTTTGCTGCAAGACTTTGATTAGTCTAAGAGACTTTTTCTTTAAAGGACTACAAAGAAACTGCAATGAACTATAAATTCCTTGCTAATAGAATTGTTTAAAAGGCAGTTTCAATGTATCTTGATTTTTATGGGTCATGCTTTGAGTGCAGCTGGATTGAAGAGGAATACTTCCTATGCCTCACGCAGGGCTCTGTCACAGATGTCATGAAGAGGTACAGATGTCATGAAGCCCTGCCTAAGGGCAGCTTTACAGACAGGTTAAACCGAACTAAGACTGTACTGCCACTAGGCAGCACCTTCCTCCTCCTCTTCATTTTCTGTCTCTCTCCCTACTGTCACTGGCTCTGGCTATTGCACATGGAAATGCTACACTGCAGTCAGTTGCTTATGAATAGGTAATAACAATTGCAGTTTGCTACGTTAGTGGCAAATTAGAGGAAATTCCTTAGTCGTGATGTTGTCACATCTTAAAGTCTCACGTTCTCTTTGAAGAAAAATAAAACCCATTATCCTTCATGCCTTTGTAAAACACTTTTACTGAATAGTTTTTCCTCTTTTGGGCTGTGTTTGAGTAAACAATTTATGCTTTTGAGGATCACTGTTGATTTCAATAGAGCTGTGCATGCAGTGGAAACTAAGCTTAGCAGACACCTAAGCACTTTGAAACCACTGGGTGGTTTGGGGTTTTGGAGGTTTGGGATTTTCTAAGAAATTGCCCCTGATTGTTTTGCAAACCATCTATTCAAAGGCTTGCATGCATCAGAAATGATGCTCAAATTGCCATCTGGATTTGCTGTGATAGCTAGCAGTAGACCTAATAGTATTATTCATTACAAACAAACAACGTAATAACAGTCCCATCTTCTCTCGTGATGACATATAATGAGATACGCATTATGAGCAATCATGTGTTTGTGTGTATTTATACTGTAAGACAAATCACTTGCACAAATACTAGCCAGCAATCCCTTTTCTGTTTGTAGCTGCTGCTGCAGGTATTATTTGCTCTCCTCTACAGAGGACCTGAGTCTGCCGAGTCGGTTGTTTGATGTGAGCAGCAGTGGTTTGTACTTTTAATGCCAGAGATACCTGTACCCAAGATAGTGTTCTTTCAGTTTTCCATGAGCAGGGTGTGCATTTTTTGCCAGGTACGAATAAATTGTTCACACACATTATGCAGCCAAAACCCAGACTAGTGCTGCCAGTTGTTCACAGTGTGTGACTGATGTCCTAAAATGAACAGTTTTTTAGATTAATCCTTCTTACCTGAATGACAGCCTGTAACAGGTATGTGGACACCCCAAAGGACAAGAATAGCAACAGCCTTCTGTCAGAAAACAGTATTTTAGTGCTGTAAACTAGGATTCATCTGCAAAGAACAATGATGAGTAAGGTCATGACCAACAGGATTTCTGGGGAGAGTGTAGCAGAGGATGCACAATTCATTGCGGAGGACAGAGGGTCTTGTCCTTTTCCCTCACCCCCGCAATCCCATGAACACAGAGGACAAAGCCAAACACCAGAAAGGTTACTTCTTCTAAAGGTTCTGCCATTGACAAATTTCCCTTTTGTTCCCTTTACTTGTCTTGAGAGGCTCATAAGAACAAGGGCTGCAGCAGGTGTTTGCTTGAGCTGGAAGACAACAAAAATAATTTTAAATGGACATATTTTCATTACCTGTTAAAAAAAAAATTACTGTTGCCTTTGTGCCTGTGAATGGGAATATTAGAACGAAAGCCAAGTCATTCCCCAAATCTCTGAAACACCCCCCTCATACGAGTGTTATTTAATTCTTTCAAAAACTTAATCTTTTAAAAACTTAATCTTGTAAAAACAGTTTAGCGATTCCTATCTTCCTACCTCTCTTTCATTCCTTCCTTAACCATGCATTCTCCAAGCCTTCCAAATTGTCGTGGGCTGCTCGTGCCCTACTGAAATCAGATCTGTATATCCGATTTCTTGAACCGAAACAAAGCCCATAACCCATCCCACTCTTAGGAAGGCAAAACACTCTCCCAATGGAGAAATATTTGGTTTTAAGCATTACATTAAAAGAAGTGTATCGTCCAAGTTGTTCCAAAGTTAGATAGCAGATTGGATCATAAAAAATTATTACCCTCGACAGCCCTATCTGTGAGGTGAGGTCACTACTGTATTGTGGTTTCGTAATAAAATTTTTGCCAGTATAAGGCCAACAAATCTGCAACAATTTTCCCTGAGCTGTTTAGTGGCATGAAATCTCTTCTGGCTAGATGGATTTGTTGGTATTAAATGTTCTGCTTTTTTCTGTGAATTTTTTTTTTTAGAAAACTGATTTTTAGATTGTGGGGAATGGGAAATGTACTGCTGACTACCCAAAAAGAGCACGAGCAAAACCAAACAGTATCTTAAAAGTATGCGGCACCTCCCATGTTGTCAAATCTTCTAGACTGTAGTTAAGCAAGTGAATTTTACTGTCATATAAATACAGCATAGGGGGTGATTGCTTCTACCATATATCTTATAATGCATTATTTTTAAAGAAAGCAGGAAGATAACAAAAGGTCTTTGAAACATCCCTTGCAATGGCTGTGTACCTTGCATGGCGTGAAGGAATCCCAGTCTCAGTGGAAGCATTTTGTTGCTGCTGAAACCTAAATAATAAAGAGGAACATGTTCACATGTGAGCTGGTGGTTCAGCATTGCTGAACAAAAACAATTCTCATTGCACCCTACTGAGCACCTATTGTCAATCCTCATGTTCTTTTATTTTCTTCCTCTCCTGTCAGTATAGAGCTCCCAAAGCAGAGAAGAGCTGTGTTTCTTCTGTAAAAATGCTGAGGAAACAGGAGGGAGAGCTTCTTATTAAAATAAAAAATATAAAACCACTGAGGCGTTTTTTAAAGCAGAAGAGGTCAGATGAGCAACTTACCTTCTTTTGCAAGGCTTTTGTTTGTCTTAAATGGGCAGGTAATTTGTCAGGTATGGTTCAGTTGTTAGTCAGAAGGAAGTGGAATACTTTTTATATTACTTGTCATAATTTTTGTGACTATTTTTGTGACTCTGTACCTATCATTACAATCTATTGTTTTACCTCAAGCCTGTTCAAATCTATTTGCAACCAATATAATTCAAAAGAACAAGATATCCAGGAACAAGTGCCAGCCATTTTGCAATCTGATTATTTATCCAAGGTTTCATTCCAAAGGTGTGCACAGTTACCTTGCCATTAAAATCCAATAGACCTTCACACTATCACCAAGTTGTATCTGTGTTACAAACTTTACTTCCTACAGCTGACCTCAGCCTGGGAAATAGCATTTTTGCACCATTTCCAAAAATGACAGTGGTGAATCTTTTGGCATAGCTGTCTTTACCTCAACTTTCCTGGTCAGCATAAGGGATGTAATCATGACAGGTTGCACTACAGTAATTACCCCTTGATTCACCAGGAGAACTCCTGGTCTCTAAATTACATCAGAGCCTGAGCCATTTCTTTGCCATCCCACAGATTAAGAAAGAAAAAAAAATGTATTCTGGACCAGCAGGAGAGGTATTCTGGTATGTTGATAACAGAAAACTGGCCATTTTTTTTCTGCAGCTCTGTGGCTGGAAGTGGACATTAATTATATACAGAAGTGATCAAATAGGGTTTTTTCCAAGGCATGGAAGATGTCTTCACATGTGTGGTCTCCAGCTCCTATAAATAAGGATGTGTCTGATGGTGGCTTAATTTTAATCTGTGTAAATTATGTCAGGTCAAGACAGCATCATGTCCTATTGCTGAAGTTGTGTCATATTTCCTGGGAACTTTTAGCTCTATTATATTAATATAGCTTCTCTCTATTTCAGTCGCCTTTCACATCCTCTTTTCTTCACTGAGTTAAAAGCTTTCATTAAATCTCTGTCAGTAATTAGTGATGTCAGAGATCCAATAGCCAATGATGGGTATGCCCTGCCTTCTAATACATAGGGAAGGGTGACAGCAGGAAGTGCAGGACTGCTGTTACAGATACAAACTTCAGCCTCAGAAGATGTCTGTTCCTGACTGTTGTTTGGCTTGGTAGCAGCTCATTGGTGGTTTTGGTGTCTGTTTTGGAAGAGGTTCATTGTGAATTTTTCACTTGTCCACTCTCTGCTTCACCATGGCTTGAAATATCTTGACTTTTAAATTATTTTTCAGAGAGATCTCACAGAATGATGCCTTGGAGGTCATAGAAGCAAATGCATTTTCCAACCTTCCCAAACTACATGAAATGTAAGTAATGAGCAATCTAAATTCAAAGGAGACAATTATAAAGATTGATTATAAGCAAGTATCAAAGGTTTTGCAGTTTGTTTCAGGTAAGCTCTGAAGAATTCATAGCGATAAACATTTGAAATCTCCCTTTGTCTTTTCCATTTTCTTATCTAACTGTCCCTTTCTTTCCCTGGTCAGCCTGAAACTACTACTGATATCAAAAGGTGGTGGGGTCTGCCGGTGGTAGGCTGCTCTTTGAAATTGTGCAGATCTTCTGCTGTCAAAAAGAAAATATCAGTGCATAGCACCACTACATCATGGGGCAACCACAGATATTTTAAGATCAATATATTGATATATTTCCTCTGATGTTTCATGTTCTCTTTGCAGAAGAATTGAGAAAGCCAACAACCTCGTGTACATTGATCAAGACGCCTTCCAACACCTTCCGAGCCTCAGATATTTGTAAGATCTTTTGCTCTTTGCAAGTGCTATAGTAATTTTGAATGATACAGATGTGTTTCTGTCCAACCTGTGCTGCGCACTTTTGGTAATAAGACAGGATAATGCCCTCTTTCCCCCTGCTAGTTGCACATTGTCGGTCCACATTTTCATCCTCAGAAAAGCTGAAGATAATACCCTCCATGGAGTATTCACACACATAAGATCCTTGAGCCTTTCTAAGCAACAGGTTGAAACTGAGTCATGAGAAAAGGAGCTGAGAATTTTTTCTGTCTAACAAAAACAACTTTAGGTTGAAATTCCTCTCGAGAGCTTTGGGACAAAATCTCTCTCACCTGTCTTTGCTATGGCTCTGCCTTCTGTTATACTTCATACACATGGTATTAAGTGTTCAAATTCTCTTTTCTCTAGCAATGGCAGTGCTATGGCAATAGTTTTCATTAACACTTGATGGGAGATGATTAGAACCTTAGAATGCAAATGTGTTGGTGTATGGTATAACTTTATTTCATTAGCCAGCCTCATCAAGAGTACTGCTTGCACAAGTTTGGTTGCCACATCTGTTCCCATGGGTTGCCATCACAATTCAGCGATAATTGAATCCATCCTTAAAATAAACTGGTACCCAAAAATATTTTCACAGCTTTTAGCATGATCTTAACATGACTAATAATCTCTCCTCTGCATAAAACCCCAAGAAGTCCAATGACCTCCCTTTAACAGTAATTGGTTTTAATGGTCATAGCTTAAATAAGCTCCCACGGTGATCTTTGCTGACCAATGGCATATACATCCAGCAGAATATTAGCTTAGCTTTTGTGTGTCCATCTACCTGAGCACATGTACCTAACCTTGTTTTCCTTACTTACACAAGAAGCCTTACTCATCCAAGAAGACTGATCATGATTTCTACATTTGAGTACACAAGAGTAAGTGCTTAATTGTCTGGTTAGATATTTGTTAAAGATGGGATGAAATCAGGTCAGTGGTCTAATAAGCATAGCTCCCAATAAGCTAATGAGTGTTTAAGGTCTCTGAAAATCACTAGTATCTGACAGGTTCTGAGCTCAAAAATGCCAAGAGGCACTGGTTTGAATTTGAACTTTAAGATCTGAAATTTAAGGTTTGGACTTTAAGAGGTAAAGTGTATTTAGTGCTACACAAACCATTATAGTTTAGACCCTCATTGAACTGGAATATGTAGTTAGAATTGCGGTATGATTGTTGTTCTCCCCAATATTTTTACCTGAAATGCAGATTTTTCTCTTGGCAGTAGGGAAATAAAGCTTTAAATTTACATTTTCATGAGGAGAAATCATATGCCTTTTTCCTTTGGTTTCAAGCCTGAGTCATTCAGTGGTGACTGCTGTCTTTGAGTAATTCTGGCTACCTGTGAATGAAAACACAGCATTTGTTTATCACATGTAAAATCCCCGGAACAAGCTGCTATGAGTAGTAGAGTTGCCAGGTGTACAGATGATTAGAAACAATGGGAGCACATTATCTCATACAAAATTGAAGAAGAAGAAGAAATGTGAACATAGTAATGAACACACTAATTTCAGTGATTTTTTAAATGTGGGTCACACAAACTGTAGGTTGTGAGGAAAAGGTAAGTCCCCACTTTAAATATCTGAAGTAGTGGAAGTTTTTCTCTTGACGTTAGTGGATGTTCCCTCTTTTGAACATTTGTCATTCCACTCTCCATACACGTTGGCTTAAACATTCAGACATGCTACCTGTATAAAAATTCAGCTGCAGCAGCTCTACTATGACCTATAGAAGCAACAGATTAAAAATACAGAGGATTGCTTGTCTAACCAACCATTTCTCACTCCTCTTTAGCTAGGTCTACTCTCTGGCTGAAATCAGAGGAAGATATATTTTGGGTACTTTTTAAGGTATTCTCTCTTGTGGGCACACAGGACTGGAAAAGACTCCCCAGACTACTGTATCCCATTTCTTACTGACTCCACTCCATGTATCCCATTAATTAAGTGCTTTATTGACATTTTCAATGCTCCCCATTGGTCCTTGCTTGGTCTCTTTTTCCCAGGGGAGGCTTTTCCAGAAACTCAATGACTTGGTGACTAGAAAATTTTCCCTAATTTTATTCATGGCCACTTCATTCACATTCATTCTTGTGCCAAAGTTTTTCTCTAATTTAAGTGGATAAAATCCATCTTTGGTGTTTACTCCACCAACGGATTTATGCTGCATCCCCTCTGTGCCTTCATTTTAGGAGAGGGAAAAAAAAAACCTCTTGTATGAGTGTAAATAGTACAAAAGGTGCAGGCTTCATGGCTCTGAGCATCTGAACAGATGAATGTGTCTCTTGTGCTAATGACAAGGTTTGAGGTAGCTGTGCTGGAGGTATAAATCAGTGCAACACCTTTGGCTTCAGTGGAGCGACACCAGTTCACACCAGAGGGATCTGGAGCAGGACCTGAAGTCCCTATAGGAGCCTTCCATGTAGCAGTGAGCTGGGTGTGATGCCAAGTTACATCATGCCCAGGTCACTCTCTCTATGTACAGTCATACCCTCATGCTCTCTCTTGGTACATTTCTGTAGGAAGGAGTGCCATTTTCTCCATTCCCTGGTTTCACTTACTGGTGCTTGCCCTTTTAGAAACCTCCCCTTGAAAAGGCAGAGAGTTTTACTGTTTGAAAGGGTAGGACTGTTAATTTAATGAGAAAGCAGAAACCTTGATGGAAAGCTGCAAAATGGCAGTTGGTAAAGGTACCCCAGTCCTAGTATTCACCTTCCAGTGACATATGAGGAAGGGTCAACTAGCAAAAATATAAGGCAAGATGCTGAGAGAAGCTCATGTGGGACTAGTGTTTAAAGTAATTCAGAAAAGGGTTAGGCATCTGTGCGGATAGAAGCGCTATCAACAGCTATTTGAGAAATGATAAAAATTTTAAGGCCATGAAGGGAAACTAACAAACCTTTGTATATCACAGCCTAATTCTCCCATTAACTTCTGGAAGTTAGGAAGGAATAACAAGTGATTTCTTAAATTTCTTGTCACAAAATGGATTAGAAGATTCTGTCTGACCATACATGGGGTTATGTGTTAGTAGAAAAGCAAATCTGATGCTGGTCCCACTGGAATGTATTCCTGTTGCCCATGTGGTGTATCTTCTCCCCAGCTGGGGTCCATGCCAACTTTCCAAATAGTCCACATTGAGGCAGCAGAGCTGGAGATGGAGGCCTGTACTTAGAGAGGTCCTTGGCCCAACCTTCTGCTGCAGACCCTACCGTAGACTTCTGTAGCCCTTCTTGGTCTGGACCCACCAGTCAGAACAGCTGGCGCAGGCACCCCTGTATCTCAGTGTAAAGAGGTAGAGCAAGACGCAGCTGCAACCAGCATGCCAAAGCAGGGAGACTCAGGTACCTGCCCATAGCTGGGCTCATTGAGGTTCTTCTGAAGTTTCCAGCCATGGTAGCAGTCTGGCAGGGTACAAGACATGTGGTCTGATTCCTCATGACTGTGCTATGGCTGTAACAGAACTGCTAAAACACAATTCAGAAAATCTCACATTAAAATATATATTGACTGGCAGTTTTCATTTAAAAAAAAAGGAGAAAAATTAATCAGTGTTAATGCCTGAGACTGAGCCTAGGCACCATAGCCCATCAGTTTAATGACCTTTGCAATACGTTGTTTGCAAGGCTTTCTCTGTCCTGCTTCAAAAATAGTTGTATCGCCACTAGGTCTTACTTATGGGCAGGTAAGAAGCTCTGGCTAGCCTTTTCAGTCCTCTCATCAGCTTCATGGGGTCATTATAGCCACTAGCTTTTGAACATTAATGTGCTTTTATCTGTCAACTTGGGTATAAATACATTTCCCACTCACCCCACTCCCTTTGTCCCCTGCATCATCATTACTAGTATGGCAAAAACACTAAGGAGAGAAAACTGCTAAAAAAATGCAATACTGAAATACTCTAAACCTTCTAGAAAAACGCAACCTTAACTTTCTCACCAGTCTTTTAGAAGCAGTGAAGAGAATTGTTAATTGGTCTTCTTGGATATATGCCAAAGAGACAGACTGCTTCAAAATGGTAACTTACTGACCTTTTCATGGGTACAAGATTATTTATCTGGCTCTCATTAGGGAGAGCTGTGGCATTGTCTGTTTAATAATGCAGTGATGGCTTTTCAAACCTATTTTCTTTCCAAAATTAGTTCTCATGTGTAATCTGTGTCCTTTGGTTCTTTTTTACAGAGGATTTGTCGACGTCCTGAATTAAGTAATCTCATCTTAAAATAGAAAGATTTAAATGTAACACTCCTTTCAGATCAATTTTGAGGGCATACTGCTGGATTCTTGGAGGGGATGGGATACGTAGGTCTCAAAAGCATAAGTTTTATCTGCATTGTGGAGAGCAGAGCCCAGCTCCAAAGTCTTGCAGCTGCTTGTACCCGCCTGGTCTTATTTCGTGGACTACCCGGCATGCTTCCTAAACCCAAACCTGTATTTGCTGCAGATGCAGCAAAGTCCGCAGAATCGCTGACCCTTTGCATGGAGTTGGCTGTTCAGTAAAAAGAAGTGATACTCCTCTCCTTCCACTTACATGGCAGCCTCATGGTTAAAGACCTTGCCCCAGAAGTGGGTGTTGTGGATTATAGGCTCAGCTTAGCCTGCAAGACTGGGACACAAGTCAGAGGAATCTCTTGCTGGAGTTAGGCTCGTGTGCAGTATAAAGTAACCAGCATGATTAAGGGACACAAAAACAATGTTTCCTGAGTGAAGTTGTATTTATCTCTGCCTACCTTGGGTTTGCAATTTAGCAAATACCCACAACAAATTGATGAGGGAAACTGGGTTCCCAGTTTTGTCAGAGTAGCTCCTACCAATTTGGTATAAAAAAGAGCAGGCGTGTTGCTATATCTGGAGATAAGCAGCCAGAATCTTCCAGGAATTAGTTTCTGCAAGATTTTTTTTCCTCTGCTGATCATGGTTCTATGTTTTGTTAAGTGCTGACTCCAGTAAGCCTTTTCAGAAAGACAATTAATGCTTTGGAAAGCAGCCATCAGCCATCTGAAAAAAAAGTTCTTGCTGAGCTGTTTATGCATGGCAAGGGGGGACTCAGTTATAACACAGATTAAAGAAGACACTTGTTTAAAGTGAGGCTACTAAGGATGTATACGTTATATGGTAAATATATTGACAAAACTGTCCTGCAGGAAAGATATTCAGTAAATTGGATTATCTACATTCTAACAAGATTATCCACTTAAAGGCCTCTGGAGATTTGCTGGTTGAATAAAAAGAGACGGAAGATCTAGGCTTCAGTCTAGCTAAATATTTTTTTACTTCTTTTTCTGCAATTAATTAAAAGAACATCCTCTCCTGCTCCTAATCACCATTCTGTGCCTCTATGCAATCAGTGCTTTGTGCCACCTGTAGATTTACTTCAATATGTAATGATTTGTCAAAGATGCTTTCCTCTTCATCTCATGCTGCTCAGTTGACACAAGTACAAATTGAGCTCTGAACACTTCGGGATTACTGGAAAGATCAGGACTATGGCATCACCCAAGGCCTTGAACATGTTTTTTCACACGTGTACGGTGAAAGCCCTGCTAACCAGTATGGCATTTTGATATGTTGGGAGTACGTTGCCATTGGGAGCAGTGTTTGAATAGCATATGTGTACCATTATCTGTCATTACTGCAGCATGAGGACTGAGATTTTCTCGGGAAAGTACTGTAGAAAGGAAAGCTTCTCATGTCTTCTCCTCTGTCCTGCAGTAGCCACACACTACTTGGCACAGCAGTCTGCTTCTTCATTTACCTACTAAAGGAAATGCATGCCATAATTCATATTTAACAAGTGGCTCGTAAAACTAATTGCATGCATTTTTAGCATATGACTCATTCAAAATTAAAGGCAGCTTTCAACTAAAACCCTGTACAGCTCCAGTAATTTAGAAAGTGTACTTCAAAATACTGTAAGGGGGGAGTTACAGGTTCTTCTATTGCTTCTAATTTTTTTGGCTAACTCCTTTTACAAAGTATAAATGCAGAAGTATTTTAAATAATAAAGGCCTTGTGAAATCCACCTGTTTCGTTAATCATGCTTTCTATTTAACTATATGTAATAGTTTTTCAAAGGCATTTTTGTAGAGCTTTCTTGGTCACATGTGACAGCTGTTATTTTTAAGCTAATGCAATGTCAGACCACTCTGACTGCTGAGATGAAACAGTCATGACATTTCAGCAACTTTCCCAAACTGGCTTCTTGATTATTCACTATATTTCTTACATTTTTCCTACATGTAATGCGTTGCTTTTTGTTATATGATGAGACAGATAACAAGTTGGCTTTTCAACATCTGAGGATATCCAGATACCACCTCAGGGAGCTCAGAGCAGTATTTATGCAAGTGAATGACTAATTTATGGACCTATGTGTCACTCTGAGTGCCCAAATGTAAGATTTGGTTGTCACATGGAGGTGTTCAGTTTCAGTTCAGATTATGAAACCTGAAAGTTTGCAACTCTCCTGAAATAATCTAGGTTCATAATAAGCATCAAATGAATGCTGTTACTTTTTTCCAGTCCCAACCAGTGCTTTTCATCACTATTCAACTATTCAGGAATGAATCTGCAAAAAAAAAAAAAAAAAACCCACATCCAGTAATGAAAGAATATTGTTCCGTTTAAGCATCAGGATAAAAAATACCTTCCATATACTACTAATGTGTTCCTTAAGGAACCAATATTCTCAGGAAAGGTTACCTTCTCTACCATCTCACATACTAAATGTATAACTAAACTTTCAAGAGCCCAAATTTTCTCTTTGTTTGGTAGAGTCAAAATGAGACGTTTGGTGACTGGGGAAAAACTCCCAGCTGGTCAGAGGCCAGCTCAGTCCAGCTCCTCCTCTCTCCTGCGCTCAGCCCTCCTTCCAGCCATCAGCAGCCACCAGCCATCTCCTACTGCATGGCAATATCATGTTTGTCCTGCGCTTGCTACTGCTCCGGATAACAAAATCTGTTTAAATTAGACATGGTGCAGCTCTGTGGATACCTGTGGGCACTATGTTTCCTCTCTGGCTGTGGGCACAGGGTTGTCCTTCTGAGTCAGCATTTCTGGGATGGTGTTTCATGGACAGGAACCGTAACGCAGAGTCCAGTAACGCTCGGCGTGGTGGGAGGGTAGTTAAATACGGAGGCTCAGGCCCACTTCCAGTCACACAAACCGCTGAAATGTTCCCATGTGTTCAGTTCCTCACTATTGGAGGTGCTGGGGAATAAAGCATCCTAATTCTCTCTTACTTTCATGAAATATTGTTATTTCCAGTGGAATTAATGTATCCTTTGTTAGAGTAGAAGGTTAAAATTGTGGTGAGTTGACACTTTGTCTTAAAAGAGCTACTATGAAAATAATTATCCTGTGTCAGTGCAGTTGATTTCTTAGAATATGGTTGGGAAATTAATATCAACAGTTTCCTGAGATCATCAGGAGAGACTGTGTAATTATCCGAGATAGAGTTTCTTCCTTAACTTCAGTGGGGCAGAATTCAGCTTGTGTTTGAAGAAAAACCTTTTTATGTTACACTGTCAAGTTTCCTATGGGCAAACCTCCCGTTTCTGGCTAAACTCTGCCATTTGTGGCTGCCATTTTAAGTCCAATGTTCTTTCTTCTTTGTTAATTATTGATTCATTCCTGGGGCAGAGCAAATAATCTTCATCTGTTCTCTCCCCCTTAGGTTAATATCAAACACCGGCCTTCGGTTTTTACCTGCTGTTCATAAGGTGCACTCTTTCCAGAAAGTTCTACTGTAAGTTTTAATGTCTGCTTTTCAATTTTTAAAAGCTCCCTTTGAATGTTCTCCTGCGCCGACAAAACCTTTCAAGACACAATTCCCCTTGTGTTCGCTCATTAGCTTCATGGTAGCGTTTTGGGTTGTAATTTTGTAGGCATTGATGATAATGTGGCCGGAAAGGTTTCCGTTCTCTCTAGGTCTCCCTTCTACAATGTGTTATAACTTGCATTTTACAGACTGCTCTTCCTTTAACTATGCTATGAGTGTGTGCCTAGATGGCCCAGGGGACGTATAACAGCCTTTTACTCCTCTTTCATTAGTTCAAATCCAAACCAGGCAGGTGGCAGTGGAAATTTGTTGCCACCTGGTGACAGTTCTCTGGTCTGCATGTGAAGAGTTGCTGATCTCAGAGCTGTTTTCTGTGGAGAGGTGGCCACATCACAGAGAGAAAAAAAAGGAAAAAAATCACAGGGAAATATCTCTACGATGCTAATTTTTTTCAGTGGCAGTAAAACTGTCCAGAGAATTAAATATTTTTTTCTATGGAAAATTCCAGTGCCAACAGGGAAAAAAAATATTCGTGTAAAATTTGTGTAAAAGCAAGCTTTTTCTTTTCTGTAAAACCACCTTTTTCTGTAAAAGATACATATCAGAAAAAAGGTTGGTTTTTTTCACTGAAAAAGATCTTGACATAAATTTTTCAATCAGTTCTTAGTATAATTGAAAGCAGAAAACCCACGAAAAAAGCAATTATTTCTTCTCTTCCTTTGGACAAGATATATTGTTACTGCACAGGTTCTGCATGTTCAAATCTTTGATTAGAAGATTTCAAGGTGCAGAAACATTAATCCTGCAACTGTCTTATTAATGGCCATTAATAGAAATAAAAATTCATAGAAAATATTGAGGGGGATGCCTGAATATAGTATATACACATATGAGGTAAGAAATAAATTTCTGTAATACACCTGACATACATAATTCTGAGAACTGCACTTCAGGGCTCCCTGAAACCATCAAGCAAATGCAACAGATACACAGCTACAGAGCCCTCCTCCTGTATACCTTCATATTTATCATCAGTCTTAACTAGACTTGAATTACTGTGTCCTGCTGAGCAAGAGTTAATTTTTCTTCAGGTGAAATTCCTCACTTTCCTGTAAGAATAAATAGACCTTTTTACTGCTTTAGTCCCAAACTAGGCCTTGGTTCAAACCCTGGCCCCACTGAGGTCAATAAGAAAATTCCCGTTGGCTTCAGTTGTACCAATATTTAAGTCCCAAAGATAGGTCTTGATGGGTCATTGATGTTTATAAAGGGCTTGTGCAGATCCTTAGCAGAGGGATACACTTTACTTGTATGGGTGCCACGCTCCGTCCCTACCTCTGCTGACCTCAGTTTGCAGAATGAGGCCTCTGTGTAAGTGTCATTTAATGCACAGTTGTAGCTGTATTCAACTGTCAGCATGAGACAATTTTGGAACTGTGCTTAATTTCAAGCTTTGCACATAATTCATTTTGTTCTGTGCTTTCCAACAGAAACAGCATGAAAACAACCATATCCCCAGTCTAAATTATGAGTAATATTGTTTAACTTCTTTGAGGTCTATTTTGAGCAAGCAACAGAACATATATCTGCCGATCCTTTTTTCATATCAGTCAAAACTGCTGAAAGACTGAAATGCCTACTTGTCAGTTCAACAAACTGAATTGACAGGGGTCCCATGTCTTAAGTTCTTAAGCACATACAAAGCTTATAAGCAACCCCATTGACATCAGCAGGAGAATTATTCGTGGGCTGGTAGGTAACCTGCTGAATCAGGCCAAAAAGGCTAATGGCTTTTCCTTCTTCTGGTTGGGAGGCTGCAAGAAGTGGTGGCCTCGCAGTCCCTCAGCTTGCATTTCTGGGCAGTATGTTTGCTGGAGGAACTGTTTCATCCGCCTCAGGTTTATAAGACCCAAGCTTTTATGCATTTTAATGGCTTCCGCCCATTTGGGAGGAAAGTATGGGCGTGTTGGAAATATCTTGCTCCAGCCCTTTTTACCAGGAAGGTTTGTGCTCTGCAGACAAAATGTCTTAAAAACTGAAGTCATAGCCCTCTGCCTTTAATAGTTCCTCAGATTGACTATAAGGAAAAATACTGTGTTTGGAATAGCTTATCATATTGAAAGGTTCACAGAGGTACAAAAAGGTGTTGTTTCTGTTGTATTTTATTTTTCAGAGATATTCAAGACAATATAAATATACGTACAATTGAAAGAAATTCATTCACGGGCCTGAGTTCTGAAAGTGTGATTCTGTGAGTAAGACAGAGCAAATCCATTATTCTCCTTGTTAGCTCATTTCTTCTCCAGAATAGGATCAAGGGAAACAGGAGATGGGCACTATTTTATGCACTTCCAAATTCAGCTTGAGATTTTAGACTTCTCCCCTACCCCTGAAATCTCTGTATTCTGTTTTCCTGTCATGAAAAATGAATGCTTTTGTGAGTTTTTTTTTTTTGTTGTTGTTGTATTCTAATCCTGCTTTTTATTTTAGAAGCACAGCATAGAACAAACTTAGTAATTACTGACGCCAAGGTTAAACATATTCCACCTACAATAACAGTTCCATGTGACACAAATTGTGTTCAGAAGAATGGCATGACTCATAAATATTTACAGTCAGACACGTCATTCAAAGACATTTATTACTCAGGCAAAATATATATAGATGTTGTTGAAATGCAGTATATTTGTACACAATGTTAATGCATTGATACAGGACTGTTCACAATGCAGTTTCAAGCTGCATGGTTAGATTACTCCACATTTGACTTGAATAGTCATGTTTTTTAATGAACTATCTGGCTTCTTTGATCCTTTCTGTTGGTATGTCAAAACATACTGTTTGCTTGCTAACAAGCTGCCTTCATTTCACCTAGCCAGTGGCCAGACTGGAAAAATTTCCCACTCTGTGTGTGCAGTTTACCTCGTATACTGAAGCAGACAAGCGAGATCTCATTGACTGATTGGGCTCACGTTGATTTTGGTGGGAGCAAGGTCAGACCATCAATATTTGAAGAGAGGCCAGTAACAAGTCTCTTAGCTGTTATCTGTCCTTTTTCTCCATCAGTTATGCACAACCTCTGTCTATGTCAAGTTCCCTGAAGTTTTAAACACACACACAGTTTTCTCAAATATATGTTCAAGTCATGATACCCTAAATGTACTGGTTTATCTTTTCTCCTGTGATGATAATATTTGCTACTCAGGTGGGACTTTGTATTTTCAGAGCGCTGCGCAGTAAGTACTGTATTTGTTTCCTTAATACCGCTAAGAGGTGAGATAAATATCCCAGATTTTTACTGTGATTTGACTTCTCTGTGCCACTTAAGCAGCATGAAATTGGCTTCCTTCTTTCTCTAGGATGTCCCATTGCTTATATGATTACTGCCTGGATATTGAAGGATAGTCTTCTCTGAGGACTTAAGGCTGCTGGTTTGCTAGCAAAATTGGCCTGGCTGGGGATTGTGTCCTTTTCCAGCTGCTTTGCCCTGCCTTCTGCAACAGCCCCATTGCCACGGGCTCCCCATGCCCGCCAGTGTGTGCAGCAGCAGCAAGAGCTGTGCAAGCAGACCTGGCCACCACCTGCCAGGTCAGACAATGTTCTGACTCTGCTTCTCCCTTGGGACAGGGGCCCTGCATGTGCTCTTCGAGAGTCCCTGATTAGGCTTTCCTTGTGCTGTGATGAACTTGCCTCATCTTAGACCCAAATTTGCTAGTTTCTATACAAAACTGAAGTCACTATGCAATGCAATAGAAAGTTACTGTTACAGCAACATTATTTTGTGAAATCAGGCATGTCTAGATGGCATTAAAAACACCCAGGACCCATTGAACCCCTACATTCTGGGGAAACACAGTTTTAGCAGGTTTAGCTGTGGCAGGCTCCAAGCGTGTTTAAGCCAGTAACTTGGATTGCATCTGACCTTACACTATGAATGGGATCTGCACAGACTGGAAATGTGGATACATTTGGTAAGGAAGTGCTAGAAATTTATGGAAGAAATTCACCTTGCTTCCAGGTGAATTTTAGAGTGTGTTTTAAAAATACTGCTACAGCCGTGAAATAGTGAGTAAAGCCCATACGTCCAAGCTCTGGATCTCTGCCTCCATTGTCACTTGTTGCTAACATAAGAGTTGGTGGAGTCAGTAAGGATGCTTGCTGAAGTGAGCAGAGAATTTGTCTCAATAGAAACTTGTCTATATAAAGTATAATGAGGTCCTGGGATTGAGGTAAAATTTGTCTGTCTTTTTACTACTTGAATGCGATTAGCCAGGTGACAGGAGTGTATAGTCCACCTTGTATTGCAACAGTGACTCTGATTTTACGACCTTAGTATCTCATTGCATTAGCGTCATGTTCAGTAAAGGAACACAGGATGTGCTAACACTGTGATTAAAAGCATATATATCAGCCTGGCAGCTACAAATGGATAAGATCAATGTAATATAATAAATGTTTTAAATGCTATAAGCAGGGGCATCTTTCGTCTGTGCCTGCTCACTCATGTCTAATAGTGCTTGCAAGTGAAGGGGACGGTGACAGTTCTCCTGATGCGACCTGACAGACATTATAGACATGGAGCTATGTAGATCTGCCTGCCATGGTTAAAAGGGAAATTCTTTCACCCATACCCATACCTGATTTTCATGCTGACCTTAGCTCACCACCTCGGACCTTAGATAAGTGGGTTACCTGCATGCTCAGCTTTCAGTGTGAATTAGAAACAAAATATCCAGGTTTGCTGACAGTTTAATTAAATCAGGCCATTTTTGCCATCAATCAGACCTGTCATGACTGTTGGAGAGGGCATGTGTTACAAAGTGATGTTTAAAACGAGATGAAAGATTGCACTGTAAAGATGATAAATATAATTGACCCAAATGTAAAATTTTATGACCGTGAAGGGAAGAGAGGGAAGGACATTAAACATTAATTAGTTAATGCACCACTGTAAAAACTTGGTGGAAATCCCCAGGAGCTGCAACTCCCAGGTTCATTACCTTTGTCTCCTCTTGGGGGAAGGAGCCCAGGGAGGTGGGACTGGGGCAGCAGAGCAGACGGGGAGCGTAATTTGTTGAAGCAGCACACTAGCAGGAATCAGCCGCTTCCCGGGCAGTTTGGCACCACTGCCACCACCCTCCTGCCCTCCTGCCTGGCTCGGTAATAGTCAGCCTCCCTCCTCTGCCTGCCCTGCTGAGAACATGAGACCAACCACCACAGGCGGTGGTCTTTTTTTCTAATAACTGGCAAAGGTTAAGCTGTGTCCCAGTGTTTCAGAAGCATCTTGAAAAAAAGTAAAACTAACTGGCACTGACAGCACCAGCAGAAAAGATCCTGGTCTCACCTCTCCAGGGATTAACTTGGAACAGCCTCACTGACTCCGCTGCAGCCTTCCCAGAGGAGCCGTGAGCAGTGCCAGCGTCTTCATCAGCTCTGCCCTTGCTTCAGAAACTTATTGGAGCTATCATCGCTGATGGTAGCGCTCATCTGCCCTATTCCTGTGTGCACTCCCCGAAGCCTTCCTTCAACTATTGGGATCTTACAAGCTAGTATTCGTAGAAATGTCATCATTTGAATATCCATTTAAAATTTTTTTTTGTTTGATACCCCTTTCACTGATTTGAATTACATACATTTTAGTTATGAAGCATGAATAAGAACCCAAGTGTTTTTTTTTTCCTCTATTGCAGATGGCTAAATAAAAATGGGATTCGGGAAATTGAGAATCATGCATTTAATGGAACCTACCTGGATGAGCTGTAACTATTTTTTGTTGTTTATTATTCTGAAAAGCAATTATTAGAAGGTAATAACTGCTGCAAGCTATTTTTTAAAATCTCAGATTGTTTTAGCATCAATATTGTTGTGTTTTTCAGAAATCTAAGTGATAATCACAACCTAGAAAAATTACCAAATGACATCTTCCAAGGAGCCAACGGGCCTGTTGTTTTGTAAGTAATATTCAAATTTTTTTTCATTATTAACTCTCCAGAAAAGAACAGAGAACATGTGAATACCAGTCTGGATTTCAACATCTCACAAATCTTGGAGTTCAAAATTGGAGGTGCAATTCTGAATATAAAAAAAATGGAAGCCGTATCTGAAATTTCAGTCTAGATCCATGTTTTCACTTTGTCCTCAAGTTTTTGGCGGTATTTGGATCCAGGGATTTAGATCCAGATTCCTCTCCACAGCTGATTAAGCTCTGTAAGAGAGTAGTTCTGCTTCATTTTTTTTCCAGATAAAAATGCTGTTAGTTTTTTGATTGAGCGAAATCAGGAATAGGTGAGTGGGTCCTCGGTGCTTAAATCTGGATTGCTTGCCACTGAAGATCTGCCCCTGCATCTCTGAAGCTTAATTCTAAAGATAAAATCCTTACCCTACAGGGATAGGGTTTGGGATGTCCCATCCCCTGTAGGGATAGGTATGAGATATATCTCACGCAGTTACAGCAGGATGTCTTTGGTGGGTGATAAGCTGGAAAGCAAGATCTCCACAGTAGAGAATACAGCAATAGGATGCTCATGGATCTCAGTCACTGTTACCTCAAGCCATGGTTTGCCGTAGGGTCTGAAAATGCCTGTGAGTGTGCACAACTGTGTGCATTTCTGAGCACAAGCCACAACACATAATAGCTGCAACAGAGACATGGGAGTCTTTTTTTGTCTTACCAATTCATCAGAGCCTTTCTCTCTTCCCATCTACCCTGGATGTCCAGAGAGGGCTAGTAGTCACCCAGAAAGGGTGAAAAGGGGTCATTGGAGTGTTGGAAGATTTTACACGGAGGTTAGAGTGGCTAGAAATTTAAAAAAAGAGGGAGAAAAATGTCTGGTTAACTTTGAGTTCAGATCAGAGCTCTTCTGAGGGCCTTTTTTCCACATTGTGATGGTCAGTGCACCTATGATATAAAGAGCAATGGTATGGATTACTGCATTCTGCTCCACTTCCATCACTTCCTCAAAGTGTCTTCCTTCTTTAGAAAAGACTGCCAGGGGAGCATCTTTTCAGCAGTAATATCATTGATGTTTCTTTGGAAAAGCATTGTTTCCTGTAGCAAAAAGTAAATGCATTTTCTTAAAAAGCTGTAGCTGATACAATGATATTCTGCAGGTTTATCAAATTGATTTGGCTGTAGTTCAGATTCATTTGATAGTTCAATTTCTAACACCGAGTTATTTGTGTAACAAGTTTTCTGTTCCATTACCAATATATCCACTATTCTATGGATGGGAAATTACCTTTTTATCCTGACTGAGATCATGAAAGAAGAGCCTTCTTACTCAACCGCCACTGTAGCATACACCAGGAATGCGATTTCACTTGTGGAAATGATTGACCCATAATCATATCTTTGCTGGGACAAATAGTGTTGTTGCAATCAAATCTGTGTTGCAGACTGCAGCGTTTTATTAGAATGAACATTAGGATGTTTTAACTCTTGATCTTCCTGAACCAGTGTTTTACAGTCAATTAATACCAACTTCTATTTTATAATTCAACATATTAAAATAATGTGGGAGAAACACAAACATAAATAGTAATGTCAGAAAGCACCAATCTTAGCCCTTGTACAGGCTACACAGGTTCCCAAATCAATTTCTCTGTCAGGCTTACAGCTCTTGGCTGAATTAGATTATCTCTTTTGGAAAGACATCAAGTTTTGAGTTAAAGGATTTCAGCACTGACAGTAGGCAAGTAAATCAAATGGCTAATTACTCCTACACCTTTACACATTCCTTTTATACAGAAATACACTGTATTTCCAACTTGGAGTTTCATAACTTCAATTTTCAGCCACATTGTTTCATTTAATCATCTTCTGCTGCTCACAGAGCTGTAGTGGCTTACACCAGTTTTTACTGAAGGCCGTACAAGTTGTCTGGCTGTGTCCTGACTCAGATGCAGGGCAAGGAATAGTTGTGGTCCATCCTATCCTTGCAATTTGTCTTCCAGGGGAAACCCACATATGGGGGCCACAGGAGAGCTCCAGTAGATCCCCAGCTTGACAGCTGAGTCCCTGAAGCACAGCCAGAGATCAGTTTAGATACAAGTGCAGAGAAAATTGTGCTAACCAATCAGTCTACCCGTCTCTGATTTCTGCTCTGCCAGCCATTTCTTGCTATTTCTATATGTTCCTTTCAGACCTCATCAGCTGGTCAGTATTTTTGCTAATCCAGCAGAGACTCCCAGTGGGAAAGGGAAGCGATTGGAAAAGAAATCAGATTCATTTTGCTGTTCCTGCACTGGCTGCTGTCAAGGCTGATGACTAGCAGCCAAGCAACAACAATACAAGAACATGTATTCTGGTTTGATTTCCTACTGCCACTTTATTGTCTTGTTCATCATGCTTATTTAATTTATCAAGCCTCTAACTAAAGATGAACATCCCAAAGAACCTCTGCACTGAGGTCTGCTTGTGATAACTCAGTGGAGTAAGTTACTAAACCACCTGCACGATGTCTGCGGTTGCTGCTCAGGGGTCTGTCAGTGGTGTATCAATAACTATCCCTAGCAGACATACCAACAAACCCTCCAGTAGTGTGCAAAGCACTTTCCCTAACTCTCTTCTGTTTATGTGCAATAATGAGCATAAAAAGAAAGATTTTTAAAAGAAGAATAAAATATTTTCATGGAGAAATATTTAATATTTATGAAATTATTTAGAGATGCCCAGAGACCCAGTAACATTTTAACTATTTTTAAGTCTAGGTGATATTCCTATTTATATTTACTTGTTATTTCCACCCAGTTTGGACTCAGTAAAGATTTTTATCTAACAAGCCAAAGAAAACATTTTCCATGCTTGTGTTCAGAATTATGAGCCCTTGTGAAGTTTCATAGGCTCTAAATGATGCCATGAGTGATGCTGTCTGTGGATTTAGGCAGAAAACTGCTGTTTAGTTGTTGAGTTATGAGCATATACTCTAGGTGACAGGTTTCATTAGGCAGCATACTAAGGGCAATAGTCAGTCCATGAAACAATCGAGGTTGCTCAATGCAACCTAATTACCTCTTCAGGTGTCTAAGTCAGAAATCGATAGCCTAAAATTTCTTTTCAGCTGCAGCTTTTAGCTCCTGTGAGAAACAGGTCAGTCCCAGTACAACCTCAGGACCACAGTGTGGCTTCTCTCAGCCTGACCTGCAGAAGTTCAAAGTATTTCTGACATCGCGGGTCCATCTCATTCTTCCAGTAGAAATCATGGCCCCAGATCAGGGTAGCGGAGTGGGGTATGTGTTTCCTCCTCTGCTGCCACAATTCATGGTCCAGTTGTTGAAGGTTCTATGTACCTTCAGAGCCTGGATGCAAAGGCTCCAGCTGTGGGCACAGCATGGACACAAAGATCATCTTTGCCCACCACCAGTCACTGCTTTATTAGCTGCATATGAATTTGTTAGACTTGGCCACCCTAAGCTAAAGACTATGAGTTCAGAGCCATTTCCTGATATTAGTTCCACTTCTTAGAACAGAGAACAGAGGTGCAAATGTGCATATGGTACATAGCAACTGCCTAAAGTTTATTACATGCTGCTAAAACCTGGTCTCCCTGTCATGTGGCACCGCTCTACTGCATTAATATCATAATAAAACCAATTTGTGCGTGTTGGGTAATAGAGAACAAATAGCATGTTTTCCTGACATTGTACTGTTATGGATTAATTTGAAACTGTATCTTGGAGGGGGCTTGGAGAAAATTACAAATATTGTTAGTCCAATTACTTGATTAGAAAAAATTCTTTTCTTTTGTCAGAGAATAAAGAAAAGAGCAGCCTCAGCAAACACTGATCAATCTCATGCCATAAGAACACACGAGCTAAGGGAGGACAGGGTGATTTTGCAACATCCATTTTACTGTTTCTCCAAGAGAAAAGAGTTTGCTGTCACGAGCTGAGGGACACAGTTTGTGCCCTAGTGAGGGAAATGTGAGGACGTTTTGCCTCAGCTGTTACACCCTGGAGCCGTGGGGATGGATTCCCATCTATCTCTTAGCCTGGAGATGGAGAACCCTTGGTCTTTCTCCCTTTCCCCACCTGTGTGTCACAAGTCAAGATTTAGTGTGTGCACAATGTTTTTCCTTCTAAAAGCCTCGCTAATGCTCTCTTTACTACATTCATAGCTGCTGCTTCCACCACTGCCTTTGATAGCCTGTCCCACACAGTAATTGCCTTTCACATAAATACAGCTCTCGTAACCTCCTGTAATCTTGCCCCTTTCTTCACTTCGGTCTGTGCTCTCTTGTTTTTTTAAACCTCTGGAAATGCTTTGTTATTTTTGTTCCTCACAGTTTGAACCATGTCACCCCTGTCTCTCTTTAATCTCTTTTTCTTCCTAATAGGTACAAAACCTGATATCCCCAAACTCTCCTCACATCTGTACCCCTCTGTGAGCTTCTCTTTTTGTGTTTATTGCCTTTTCCACAGCAGACTTCCCATGATGTTCATGTAACAAACTTCCATTGTGATTTCATCAGTCTTTTTTATCCTGTAACAGTATTCTGGGGTCATTGGTGCATTTACTGGACATTTACTAAACCCAGAATCATATGGCACTAATGGTTTATGTCCCTGCTAATTCTTTCTCAGAGGGTTTGGAGATTTTTTTTTACTTTTTTCTCAAACCAGACTAACATCTCTTGATTGTTGTTTGCAGTATTAGTTCAGGTTTCCTGCAGGAACACCTAACTTCTCCCTGGATCCTGTTTTCAGCATGGATTTCCAGCTCATCTCTTTCCAGTCACTAGTCTGAGAATGAGTAGGACAGTCTAAAACATATATCCACTGTTGAGCAGAAGTAAATTTGCTTTTCACCAAGATTTTCATATGTTTTCTTAAAGGGATATTTCAAGGACAAGAATAAGTTTCCTGCCAAGTCATGGATTAGAACTCATTAAGAAGCTAAGAGCAAAGTCTACATACAATTTAAAAAAGCTTCCCGATTTAAGCAAATTTAGATCTTTGATTGAGGCAAACTTCACCTATCCTAGCCATTGCTGTGCATTTACAAACTGGAAAAGGCAAAAGTAAGTGATTTCATTTGTTTTTATTTTTGGTGCTTCTCAGCAGTTGATAGTGAATTAAATAAACTTCCTCAAAATCTGGATAGGAAAGGTCTCTTCAGTGCAGGTAAGTAAATGGATAGAAATAAATATACAATACATACATCTTTATGCATGCTACACAGTGCACTGCCTTTCCATTCCAGGGGGATAATAACTTTTGATAGCTGTGTTAGCATCAGCATTTTCCCCAGCTGCGGCTGTAGCCCCCACCTGTCATAGGTCCATCTTTCATTGGGACCTGCCATCCTGGATCAGCCTCGAGCCACGCTGAAGACTTTCAACAGGAAAAGTTTGATAACTTTTCAGGAGGTAGCTGGAGGGAAAGCTGTGTTTGCAGAGAAGTTGGTCAATATTTGGCCATCAATTCAGAAGGGTAGCAGGACCACTGAATGATCTTAAACTCTTCTCTCAGAAAGACACTAATGTTGGAACATTGCCCAACCTAATGCCACAGATATGTTATCTGTCGAGTCTACATACACAAAATTTTTGGACATGATTTCTGAAATGGTTAACCTAGATCAGACTCCTTATACTCAAATCAACAGAGTGGGGTGGGAGGGTGGGATGTCTATTTAGACTCCCAAAGTAATTTTCCATGCTTATTTTAATTTTCCATTAGCAAGTTGCAGTGAGACTTCAAGTATCAATGATTCTCTTTGAGTATTTTGGGCTGCTCAGATAGACTTTAAATGTACACATTAACTAGCTAATGAACCTCCTGAATTTGTGCCACTGGAAAACGTAAGGAACTGGTACCTATGGAAACCCCTGTTATTGTTCGAAGTTCTTCCTTTACTGGATGTCCTCAAAGACTTGGAATTTGCCATGGCAGAAAAAAAAATGTGGATCATTGTTACAATTCAAGACATTGTCTTCAAAAGTTGCCTAAAACTTCAAAGAAAAGTAAAACCATGCAGAGAACGCATGAACTATTAGCAGCTTCTATTTCAATTCTTATATTAGCCATTTATTTTACTTTTACTATTGTATTGTCACCAGACAATGAAAGATATCTGATATTGCTTGTGCTGATAGCTAATAAATATCACCCACATGTGTTTGCAAAACTGCCTGTGTAAAGCGTACAAGTCTGATGGTGGAGACTGCAGTGATAAGGGAAGTATCTGACAGAATACATCCTCCATTGCCCACTTTTGATCCAAAATGCTAAACTTTTCACTAGGACCGTTTATCAGCAGGAGACATTTTCACATACTTCTGCAGGCTTATGCAGGCACAATGCTTGGCAGCTTGTTGAGTAGAAATGGGTCCAGTCCTTCCAGCACTGGTGGCAAAGTGGTATTTGCCAAACAGTCCAATGAAAGCATGTTTAGTCCTGAATCTGCAAAGGGACCTTGATATCACTATCATTCATATTTTTGAAGGTACTTGGCTTCTGGGCTGCTTAGGCCAGATCAGGACCCAAAACCCAGAAGCCACCCCTTAAATTAGGCAACTGGACTTTTCAAAAACAGAGTAAGAGTTACTACTGAAGGAAAGCTACAGGAGGAAATGGTCCTGACCTTTTGGTAAGCTCTCAGTATCTAGTCCCCTCACTTGGGCTTTAAATAACTTCCATGTGAAAGGGTTACCAAGCATTGGAACAGGCTGCCCAGGGAAGTGGTTGAGTCACCATCCCTGGAGGTATTTAAAAGATGTGTAGATGTGGCACTTAGGGACATGGTTTAGCGGTGGACTTGGCAGTGTTAGGTTTACAGTTGGACTTGATGTTAAAGGTCTTTTCCAAGCTAAATGATTCTATGTTTCTATGACTCTATGTCACACTTACCCTAGGGAATTGAAGCCCACAGCACTCGCTTCCCCCTTAGTACAGCACCACTTTTAGAAGCCTCTGCCCTGGCAGGTAAGAAGCCAAGGAGGACACTGATAACCCTTCCCACTGCCTGGGCAAGTGCAATTTTGCAAAGAAATGTCAATGAACTGTACAGAACTCACGTAACCCAAGTGCAGATGGCCAGCGACCTGGGCTGGAGCACCACACAGCAGTGGAGCTGCTTCTGGAGCAAGTCTGGTTATGACTTCATTGTCCCCTACAATAATATCAGGTGTAATGCAATGGTAAGAAATAGTATGCAAGTTAGAGATGCTCTTCTTTATATGATGTATGGTTACTTGAATAAATTTGCACATTAACTGTATCACCATGGTCAACAGAACAAAGCTGAATATTTATATATGTTTTTAATAGTTACCAGACATATCTTTTAGAAAATATTAAGCATAAATGCAAAATTATTAGAATTATTTAGATCAATCTGTTAACTGTTTTAAAACATAATTAAAAATGGTAATTTCTTTCACACAGCCATGTGTCTTGTACTGAAATTCGTGGGAGACTGATATCCTCTCTCCAGCTTAAAAAGAGAAAACTGATGCATTTTAGTTCAGTTTGAATACCAAGGGTATTACCATACACGTCAGCAGAGATTAGTCACACATACAGTAGCTACACCTGCTTTTATTTCAAAGCAGTTTTCCTGAGAGCTGGCACAAGCTGCACATGCATTGAAGACTGCTCAGGTTGTTTAAGAGTTATTAATAGTTTGCAGTGCTTGATCACACAGCTTGTATTATCTCTTTGGCGAGAGCTGTGCTTGGTTCAGTGCAGCAGGCATTACTTGTGGTGGTGAGAACCGTGGTGTGACCTGACTTGCCATGCTCCTTCACAGGAGATGGTCGTTCTCCCATGGCCATCTGGGTCTCAGAATACTTCCAGGTAGTCCAGGGAGGGTAAAAAGGATGCCTTGCCACCCCTAGAAGTGCATTTCTAAGGATCATGGCAGCAGTTGGTGTTCATATGGGAAATTCAGGAAGGAGTTAAGACAGGCGTGTGTGGCCCCTTTCTGGCTGCCCCCTTTATGTAAGATTTTCCCTCTTTGAGACATTTGCAGCACTCAAGAACCTTAGATAAAATAAGTTGCCATAGTGGATCATGCTCGATCACCTCTCCCAAATCCATCTGCACTGGTGAACAGGCTTTGTTGTGATAACAGAAAGCTTAAACTTGTTACAGCAGCAGTGCTTTCTAAATTTTGGAGGATGTCGCATCAAGCACAGCTCCACCAGTCTGAGACACATATTAAAATGTAGGCAATTCTGATTATTTTTTTTCCCATTCCAAGAAGGATTATATGATAAATAATTGATCTGTAGATTTATCATACTGGAATATTGTGATACTGGCCTAACAGAAGGTAAACTGCTTTCTTAGGACAAGCCCAGTGCAATATGTTGAACTCCCCTCACGTCTTACTGTGACTGGAAAATAATATCCTTGAAGCGTGGATAGGGCAGAGGCTGGATGTTAAAACCCTCATCTTGACATAGACCATTATGAACTTCAGCAAGCTTTTGGCTTTCTTTGACATAAAGATCACCTTCTGCCTAAAAGAATGACATTGATATGACTCTGTCCTTACAGTTGATCATTATTCTTTGGAGGACCTGTCACTTGAAATCCTATTTTTTTAAAAAACGTGGCAGCATCAGGAGTTGTGTTAGGGCCTCATCTCGTGAGAACATAATATCAGTTGCTCACAACTCACTTGATGTCACTTTTCAGTGAGGATGATTGGTTTGAGATAGGGCTTAATAAGAATCCAGGTCGGAACTGTTTATTCTGCTGAGCATGTTTCTCAGCACACAGGATCCTGCTGTCACTGGATCCAGATGAAGTGCATAAAATAACCACTAGTACAAAGGTAGTCATTTTTTTCTATTTTTGTTGGAGCACTCTACCAATTTTAAGGTTATTCTTTAAGTTGTCCCTTCTCTAGTTTGTTTTTCAGAGGGATTACTTGAGCAAAGCAATGTTAAACAGTAACAGAGGGTTACATAAATGAACGGTGTTACAATACCTACTGTCTCAAAAGGAAGCAAGCATCCCTTGTCAAAAAATGCTTTAACTTGCTGCTCTGAATGCACTGTACAGCCCAAAGGGCAAATATCCCAAGGCAAAGAACCAGTAAGCTGTCAGTACCAGCGGATGGCTCTTCTTTCCCTCTGGAGTTGGCAACTGCCCATCTTATCTGCTCAAGGTACAGGTAACCAGATGGGAGACTCCATACCACCCATTGGACCAAACAGAGCAGCTAACTCTGTAGGAACCTGATTTTATTTGGGACTGCTGGCTATAAAATAATTCAAGAATGAATAAACTGTAATAATCAGAAATATTTAATTGGCCTTACATAGCACTCTTATCAGGGGACAGATTTAGCTCCAGGCAGTGCCTCCATAATTTGGGAAAAGGTTTATTTTTAACCCATAGCTGAGAAATGACTAGATAAAAACATTTCCCTGAGTTCATTTACAAGGAACCACCAATTGCAGTAGCTTTCAGGGCCTTCGAGTGCCTGTTGCACTCAAAACTGAGGAACTTTCTCTCCTGTTATTGCTCCTTGGAAGCATATATTCCCTTTCAGCTAGAGAACTGTTCATATATTGATCAATACACTGGACCCCTCACTCATCATTATGCGAGCAGAACACAGGGGAGCAAAATGTAATGCCTTGTTATTGCTATTGTGACCTCCATAGTGCATATTTGACCTCACAGAAATTCAGTTTTCTGCCTCAGTTGACAGGCAAGATAAAAAATAGTGATAATAGTAGAGGATGCTCAGAACCTCATAGGAAATGTCTCTTACTTTCTGGTGCTGGGCCTTCATTAGTCTTCCTTTCTTGCAGACGTTTTAAACTTGATTTTTGGAAGATGTAGTGAGTGCACAAAGTCAAAGGGTAAAATTAGGTTACAAAAAAGAATTCTCCCTTTTAAGCTGCTACCAATTGTTTAAGAATTTCAGCCTAACTTGTGTAGAAAGCTCTTCTCTCAACTGTAGTGCAAGTCAGGATGGAAGATAAGCTGGGGTCCTGTCCTAAAAATTATACACCTGAATTGCTGTCTAGGCTGTAGATGAAAACAGGCAGAGCTGAACTGGGTTGGTTTTGCAACACATTGTCAGCTGGTTTATTCCCTAACTCAGATTAGGTGTGGATCCATTTTATGCAAAGCTATGGATGCAAGTTCCTGGGACATGAAACTTCAAAGGCAGCCTCAGAGAAGCAGTTGATAAAGTCTGACCCTATATATTTTGTTAACACACCTTGATATTTATTAGCTTGATGGAGCTGATTATCCCTCTATCATCTCAGCCAAAACATTTGTTTCTTCCTTTGGTCTAGGCATGGAGAAGGGCATAGAGTTAATCCTCTAGGAAACAAAAGCAAACACAAAACTGTCAAAAAATACTTTTTTTACCTTCAAAGGCATTTTTTCTTGAAACTCTTTTCCTTTATTTCCTTTATCTACCTTTTCTAAAATATACAAATTTTTTAAAAAGACTTTCTGACAGAAACAAAAGCAACTACTGTTTCTACAGAAATATTGGTTTGGTGTGGTGTGGTGTGGTTTCATTTGGTTTGGCTTGGCTTGGATTTGCTTCACTTCTTTTGGTTTCAAATCCATTTTCTTTGAAAAAGAGTTTTAAGCAAAATGTTCTACCATGTCTTGTGTTTGTATCTGTGTTGGCACTGGCTTCTAGAGATTATCTGGAAGACTACATGAACTTATTGATGCTATTTATTTGTGTTAATGGCTAATTACCAATATGATATGAGATATTCAAAATGAATGGCACAAACTGGAGTTTTTCTGTGCCCTGAAGGAGTGACAACATTAAATATGGCACACTGGCTGCCAAAAACTTTAGGAAAAAGGGAATTTGAGATTAATACTAAGGGATTATTGTGATTATACAGACTCCTTATGGGCACAGCTGAATTGACTCATTCTTCAAAATTCAGCCTTATGTCAGAATTCATCATCATGTGTTTCCCCCATGCAAGAATCAGCTTATCAGTGACAGGTTATGTGAGAAATTTGGTTGAAATAAGGATGGTTTCTTACAGAATGTGCCTATCTAGGTGGATAACTGGGTCATGATTGCTAGTAAAGCAAACATCGGGCTTTCCTTTCCCTTACATTTTATGATGTTTCCAAATAATTTACATTTTCATGTAATATTTTGTAAATAGAGAGCAGCCAGACTATTAATTTCAAGCTCCAGGGTAGTCTATATAATCAGCTAACCACAAAAACTGATCAGTTGGTGGAAACTGGATGATTTCATGTTTGTTGTATGCCTTGTGCTGTGTCTCTTAGTTTCCAACTCTACTCTTTTTACAATTTCAGCACTGAATTGCATCCAATATGTAGTATATCTCAGGCCAAGCAAGACCTTGATGAGCAGCCTGGCGATAAGATACATAGGCGATCTGCAGCTGAAGATTACATTTCCAACTATGGCATAGGATTTGACCCAGCAGAGAATGAATTTGACTATGGTTTATGCAATGAAGTAGTTAACGTAGCTTGCTCACCTAAACCCGATGCTTTCAATCCATGTGAAGATATCATGGGATACAACATTCTGAGAGTCCTAATATGGTTTATCAACATTTTAGCTATCACTGGGAACATTGTTGTCCTCATTATTTTAATGAGCAGTCAATACAAACTCACTGTACCTCGTTTTCTAATGTGCAATCTTGCATTTGCAGATCTCTGCATAGGTATCTATCTGTTGTTTATTGCATCTGTAGATATCCAGACCAAAAGTCAGTATTACAACTATGCCATAGACTGGCAAACTGGGGCAGGATGCAATGCTGCAGGATTTTTTACAGTGTTTGCAAGCGAACTCTCAGTCTACACACTGACTGTGATAACTCTGGAAAGGTGGCATACCATCACCTATGCCATGCAACTGGACCGCAAGGTTCGATTTCGTCATGCTGTGATTATAATGATTTTTGGCTGGATGTTTGCTTTCACGGTGGCGCTTCTTCCCATATTTGGAGTCAGCAGCTACATGAAGGTCAGCATCTGTTTGCCCATGGATATAGAAACACCGTTTTCTCAGGCTTATGTTATGTTTCTTTTAGCGTTGAATGTACTCGCCTTTGTAATAATATGTGCCTGCTACATCTCCATCTACTTTACTGTGAGAAACCCTAATGTCATCTCTTCAAACAGTGACACCAAGATTGCCAAGCGCATGGCCATACTGATCTTCACGGACTTCCTCTGTATGGCACCAATATCATTTTTTGCAATATCAGCCTCACTCAAGATTCCTCTCATCACAGTATCCAAATCCAAGATCCTTTTGGTTTTGTTTTACCCCATCAATTCCTGTGCTAACCCTTTCCTCTATGCCATTTTCACAAAGACTTTCCGCAGGGATTTCTTTATTCTGTTGAGCAAGTTTGGTTGCTGTGAAATGCAAGCCCAGATTTACAGAACAGAGACCTCCTCATCTGCTCACAATTTCCATATGAGAAATGGCCATTGCTCTCCTGCATCAAAAAACAGTGATGGTACTATTTATTCATTGGTTCCTATGAATCACTTGAACTGAAATGCTTGCATGAATTTGGGTCTGAGGCAGTGTGATAATCACTTTCAAATATGAATTTGAATAACAACTTCAGCATAGCATGTAAACTTATTTTTTATGGAAAAACATTTTTTTTTCCACTTTGCTATTTTTGTTCACTGAACGGCCATCACAGATGACACATCATCTTCATCAGTTCTTGAAGGACAAAGAACAAAACTTTGGTATGTGCCAAAGTGTCCTTGTAGAACTCTCTCAAAAAATAAATGAGATTATAAACTGGTATCTCCCACCATACAGGCAGAGATTCCCTTCGTTCTAGGAAGATGCTAGCTACTTGCTGAGAATTAAGTCGTGGTTATATACAGTTGAAAGAAAAAAATATGTAGAATTAATTTTTTTGTCTGTGAAGCATATTATAACAAAGACAGATAATTAGCTCTTTTCATTAATCATATCTCCTAGGGTTACAGGAGACAGAAGGCCAATTAAAGCCCTCCTTCAGCAGAGACTTACTAGGAATGAGAATATCTTGTGTTGTTTCCATTTCTGTTCACCACAGCAGAGGGGCAGAAGGTACCTCCAGCTAGGCTGGTGTTAGCTGCTCCACACTTCATGGACCTGCCTTACTCTGCACAAAACTGTCACTTTAGGTAGGATTTGTGTTGATCTAGACTGGCAGGCTCAGAGAACCAGATTTCATCTGAGTTTGGATCAAGAGTTTGGTTTGGGATTTGTTTTCAAGAGGAGAAAGAGCAAGAACAAGAGCAGGAGAAACCCTTCATAATAAGGAGGATATTTTCTCAAGTTGGTCTCACAAAGTTGGGTTGAAATCACTTTTGTGTGGCTGGACCCCTTGGGTATGGCAAGATGGGCCAACGGGCTGCTTTAATGTGATACCTGAGGCACATTTGCCATACAGCAGTATTAGTCCATTGCACTGTCTGGGTTATGTAAAGGATGATGGATCCAATATGGCTTTTGAAAACCTGAACAAAAGTTTTTGTGAAATCCTACAATCCTTCTCTTTCCCCTTTCCTTCTAAAAAAATCCTTCACATGCACATTATCAGATGATGGTGCAGATCTAAAGACGTGAAAGAAACCATACACTGCATATGTTGAAATAACAAAAAATAAAAAGCTCTTAATCAAAATTCCTGATTTTACAGAGGTTTTGAATAATATCTCAATGAGCATACAGACTTTTTTACATGATTTGAATATCAAACTTTTTCAGGATTAATCATTCCAAATAGCACCAAAGATTTAGGGTTGGGGAGGGTTTTCTCATGCTGATTGTGTGTCTATGTGTGGGTACGGGGGCATAAAGAAAACACCAGGACAGGAGTCTGGGCTTCATTCTCACCTCTCAAACAATTCACGGCTTTGCTCCATGGGATTATAAATCTTTGGAGTCTTCATGGTTAAATGTGATGAGCTTTGAATATTTCCTGCCTACAACTCCTAAAATTTCAGTAGCAATTCTTGATGCTTCTATCCATAATTTCCCCTGTTATCAGCTTCACATTTCAGCATCTGAACCTGATGTGAATAACTACAGGAGATGATTATTCATTCAGTCCTAGCCAGGAAAGGAAGTATCAGCTCCCTAGTGCATAAAACAGGGGAGATCAAAGATAGCATGTTTTGGGGGGGAAATTTCATTACTCAACACAAGTAACACTCCCTCCAAGATCCAGAAGAAGGAAGAATGAAAGAGCAAAACAGGAAAGACAGTTCATCTCTGGGAAAACTTTCTGACTACTCAGAATAATAATTTCTTCACAAATGCTTGATGTCATATAAAGTGTACTGGTGTGCAGCCATTAAAACCCATCCCGATGGAAGTGTCTGAATGATGATGTTCCAAAATTACAGATATTCTAGTTACATTAAAAAAAGACTCCTGAATCTCTTCTTGGGCCAAAAATGAGGGGTGTTCTTTGGCAGATGCTAGCTCATTTTTGTTGATAAATGGGGCAAATTCTTGCAGTGCATCACACTTTTTTGCCTGGGCCCTGACCATTTGCAAAGGCAATAGGCTGAGACCTGGCAGTTCAAGAAAGCACAGGCATAGACTAGAAGCCAGTCTTGTAAATCCTCTCACAACTGTGTCAGGCACGTGAGCTTGGTACAGCTCATCTACTTCATGCAAAACCATTGTCCAGACATTTTCAGAATCAGGATCCAGTTAAATATGCTTTACAAATAAACACCGCTGAAAAGAGACTTTGCAGGGTTGTGTTGTGTAGCCACAGTCAGACCAGGACCCAAGGGATGAAGCCATCTAGCCCATGGCTCTTCCTCCAGAGGAAACAAGGGATGGATGATACTTGAAAGCAAACAGAGCCTGCATAACCAGACACCTATCCTTGTCCCTAGCAGGAGGACAGTACAGAAACGCTTCAGGCATATGCCATCCTGCCCACACATGCTGTGCAGGAGCTCCGGTGGCAGCTGAGGCTGTGGCAGTAGCTCCAAAGCTGGGAAGCTGACCATGTGTTTGCCAAGACAAAAAACTCCTTCTTGTAGTCCTCAGATCTCCTTGGGTTTCACTATTCTTTGGATTTTAATTTCAAGCATCTTCCAAATTGTGAGGGGCATCGTAGGACCTGTATCTTTCCCTTTGCGGGACACTGGTCCTTTTATAGCAGTTTTTTAAAACAGTGTTTTTTCTTTGAAGTAGTATAAGAAAAAAAAAAATGCAAGATACATTTTATTAATGCTTGTAATGTAAAAAAAGCCTGCTGGCATCTGGTGTGGATTTTCTCAGCACTGAACATGTTTATGTGTGTGATCGTTAAATTATTTTACATTTCCCTTTCTGAAATCTATTTTAATAAAACCAATATCAAAACAAAGTGCCTTGAGAACAAGTGTACGGCCAGAGATATGCTGACAAAGTACGCAATAAATGTTAACTGCTTATCTGGAGAGCTCCATTTATGCGGCACAGCTTCCACAGTTGGGTCACAGTGACCTATGGATGAAACTCAGCTGATGAGAGACTCTGCAAAGAAAACCCTCCTGTAGCCTCCTGGAGAGTTAACAAAGCACAGAAAGGTATGTTTGAAACCTCTTAAACAAATAACTTAGCATCCCTGACCTGTCTTTCTTTTAACCAATCTCTTCTATTAATTCAAATTTCTTATGAAATAAGATATAAACCATTTACAGAACTTTGACAGGCATTTTTCTCCTTTTTGACATATGCGAATGGCTCTTCTTACGTGATGCACTCTAATTTTCTTTCCCTCTTTTTTATAGCCAGGGTTGGAGCTCTGTTTTGTTGAGCCTTTTGTTCAGAAAAATATATGTGTATTTGTGTGCACACATATGTGCACATGTGTGTAGGAAAGACAGGCCACAGGTAACAAGGAAACCAAGTCAAAGCCTAGCTCTCACTCACAGGAAAAACCTTGGAGTAGTTCTAACTTGGACCCCTTTGCTGGCTCACTCCAAAGACCATCTAACAGTCAACAATATTGTAATACCTTCTGGTTTTCCTCCATACCCTTACACAGCCCCTGCATTTCAGTCTCCACCAAGCCCCAGAAAATGCCCCATTAAAGAGTCATGGCTGTCTTTGCCATTATGGTGCCATCATCAAAGTGACATAAAGAGACTGTGCTGGTGGTGAATTTGCTACCTTTGAGGACATGATAAACAACTCCTTCATCTGCTTGATAGAAGTACCACTCCTTCAGGCATGTACCTTGTGGGGAACCCATACCTGACCTCCTCAAGAAACACATATCTGGTGTTGTGATGGGAAGTGAGAAATGGAGCCACATCAGCCTGGCAGACTAAAGGCTGCATCAGAAAAATTGCCACCACAGGTAAAGGTAATGGGAGCAGCTGGTCAAAAGCATCAATAAAAGCAAAAACCTGACTCAGTAGAGAAAATGAACCATGAGCCATTTTTTTTACAACATTGCTCTGGGGGTTGCATAGATATGCCAAGCAGGGTTTGCTCATTAGAAGGCAGGTCTATGTTTGAGCTTGTTAAGAATGCAAGATGAGGCTTTGCATCCCATTTAGCAAGTCTTCAAATCATTTGACCACATTTTTTTCCTGTAGATTCCCTCCTAATCATTCCACTGAGGACAGAGCAGATAATCTTACATTTAATTTATGCAGCTTTGTTGTTAAGAAGAGTTAATAATGTGAAATGATTTATCCTCGAGGAATAATTTAACCATCCCTCCCCCTCCCTGAATGAAAGAACAGACAAGAAAGGTGGGTCTGGTTCAAACAGTCAAGTAAGCACATACAAACCTCCTCACATATTTGCATCTTTAATATGGGCATGTGTAATCTCCCATTGAGTATGCAAATGTGAATTGCACATACACACTCTTCTTCAGAGTGAGTTTTTGGTCTAAATACTTGATTACAAGCACATATTTGAAAATCTGGGCCTTGTTGCTTTAAAATATTCAAGCACAGGAGTAGGATTTTATAGCTGTCATCTGGATAATTAAACTCTTCATTAACAGTTGCTCTTGAACCAGTAGGTGACCTTTAATTAGGGATGAAAGTTCTCAGGAATGGATTTCAAGCATTAAGAAACTGCAAAAGGCCCTTTGCCCCCCACCCTCCAAGTCCATTGAAAATCTTTTGTAAAGCATTGGTTTTCCAAGAGAAATAATGCTGGGTGAGACAAAAATATGTTTCCAGGTCCAACACATCGGATGAATGCTTCACTTAACCTTGTTGTAACTAAAATATTGTATTTTCTTTTTTCTGTCTCATGCAGACTTTGGCATGTGTTACCTGGATCTTCATTACCCAACATGGACACCTGCACCAAAAAAGAACAGGAAAAATCAGCAAGATTG
Source organism: Morus bassanus (assembly GCA_031468815.1). Taxonomy (NCBI): domain Eukaryota; kingdom Metazoa; phylum Chordata; class Aves; order Suliformes; family Sulidae; genus Morus; species Morus bassanus. The sequence continues at coordinate 6,359,290 of CM062569.1, forward strand.
CAATTGCAATGAGAGCAGTGCACAAATGGGAACGTGCTGTCTTTATGAGCGGGTGGAAAATTGCAGGGCAGGATTGAACAATATGGGCTTCTCTGTGGAGTCATTGGAATATCCCACGCTAAAATTCTACATTAAAGGGGCTATTTTGGCTGAAGTATAGTTCCCAGGGAAAAAGCAACAGAAACTACCATGGGAAAATCCTAGGGAGAGATAAACTTTAAAGGAAGTTCATGTCATAGGTTTTTATTTCAATGTTAGAGAATGGTGTTCAAGAAAAAAAGCAAGACATTGATATAAATACCATGTATATGCTGTCTCTGGGAAAAGGTATAGCAGCTCCTTTAGGGGCCATCCAGGCTCCACACTGCGCCATCAACAGCCACCTTTGCATTGCAATTCTTTGTATTGCTTCTGAGCGACAAATGTCTAATTAGCTTTAAATGCTCCCAGTTTCTTTTTCTTTTTTTGCCTATGCTGTATAGACAGGTATGTGCCCCTTGGACGTCTGCGCTTTTGCCTCTTCACTGCCTCAGCTTTACCCCATCTTGGTCCTTTCCATGATGATGGTTCGGGTTCCTGTGCTTAGAAGTGCTCTGCTTTTACCTGCAGTCATGCATCAACAGAAATCATGTTCCTTAGAAGTATTTCTTCAGAAATCAGCAGTTGGAAGATCAGAAGTCTGCTCGCTGCTCTCTGTGTACTGGGGTGCACATGTCTTCTTATGCTGCTTTCCAGCTTCTATCTCCCATTTATTTATTTGTTGGAGTGACTGTTGTGAAGATAACTGGCCCTTTCCCAAGCTTAAAACATTCTGCTTTGAAGCAGTCACTGTTTGAGCCAGCCAACTTCAATAGATCAGGGTGAAATGCACAGATCCCTCTCCCTACCTTCTGCACTTTCCCCTGGACTTTGTTGGGAAAAAAAATCTTATTTTTACATAGGTGATTCAGAGTTTTCCTTCCCCACATTGCCAGCTGCATCTTTGCTTGGTCCCACAGACGTCATGGTGGCATAATCCATCCCTAAGTGCCCTGGGGGAAGGCTGAGGAAGGAGGAAGGAGGAAACACAGTCTGCAGAAAGTGGGGCCATCCAAAGTTGGAAAAGCACAGCCAAATTAGGTCAGCCTTTAAACAATCCCCACATGCTCCAAGGACTGTCTGAACTCACATCAAGGAAAAGCCCAAAGCCTTTCTTCTTTTTTTTTTGTCATACCTGCACCAAGTTCTGCACTACGACAGGATTCACTCTACCGTGGCATCTCTGCATATGTCTATATGGCATGAGGCCATGCCAAATTACTGACCTAGCAAGGGCACCAGAAACAGTGGTTTTGCTCAAAGCTGTACCTGTGCTAATATATTCTGTTTCTCAGCAGAGCTAATTTGCCTAGACTAGGCAAAAATTGAGTAGAGCTAGATTTTTTTTCTGGAGGTGGCATATCCATGTCACTGCATTTTCACCATGTTGACTTAATCAAGGTTTGGGTTTTTTTCCAGCGACTTCAGCTTCTCCCTCCATTAACTTTCTCCTGGACTACTTGTTCTCTCTTCCTTCAATGACCGCCGCTGCCCACACTACCACTTTTAGCATCAGTTTTCCTTCCTCCCATGGACCGTGGCATCTTTTCGCATAATTCCACCAGAGTCACAACTGAAACATTCATTAGTCACCAAAAAAGCTCTCAAGGCATCAGTATTCTATTTTTTTCACATAAAGGTGTTGTTTACCTCATGGTAACGCTCTGCCTACAGAATTTTTTTCCGTGCATTTAACATCATCATAACTAGTGCTCAGCTTCAGCATCTGTCTTGCAGCATGCTGCTAATGAAGGCACCAGCTCGATAGTGCTTTTGGTATCAGTTTCGCTGTCCCTTGTGCACCTGTGTTAACTAGGCAAGCATCATCTTTCTCAGCTCCTCAAAAGTGACCTCCCATTTTGACTGCCCTGACTGTAGGTGCTAGTCATGTTTTGATGTTCATCAGTGCCAGCAGAAGAGATCTGCTTTTGCCCATGAGAAGGGCCCTCTGTGAAGTCATGTGAAACTGGGGAGAAAGCAGGCGACCTGTGTTCAGAACAGCCTCGTTGTTGCTCAAAGACCTTGAAGGGCACTTGAAGAGCAGCTCCCAAAGCTCTCCTTGTTGCTTTATGTAAACCACCACACATCACATAGCATCGCAGGGTAGCATCACTATTGCTAAGCTGTGTCCCAGAACTTGCCATGTCAGAGCTGCAGACTGTAAAGCACTGTGGGACCTCCCCTGTGAAACATACATGCATGCATTTATCATCACAAATGAAAAAAAGGTCACTAACAGTTAACTAGTTAGGTAATTAGGCAACTAATTATACAAATAATTAGGTCTGACCTAATTTCTGGAAAATAACGGTCCAGGAATCCTTTAGTTTGTTTCCTCCTTAGGAATAATTCATTAACAAATACATTTATTTTCTTTCTGCTGAGGGTCCCATGTGAGTCATAGCCCAAGAGGCTTCTGGTTATTTCTTTCATAATTAAAGATCCCATGTCACTTTTTCAATAGGTGAGAGACAACGTGCTCTGTCTGGCATTCTCTTGACTAGCAGACACAGATGGCAATGCCTAAGGCTGTGAGTGAGCTGAGGCTGTTTGCATAATATTTGCTTCCTTTGCTCATCAAGTTACTGCAATCTCCACACTTTCCTCAATCTTGCAAAGCTCTGTTTAACAGCTGCATGTAGACAATAGTGAAGAACTGAAGAGGTCTTCAGAGGGACCTGAGGAACTGGGTAAGCAGGATTCATTGACACTCATGGGGAGACCTCCTTTGAAGACTTGAGTTTCTAGCATCCCTTTAGTCTCAGAAAACTGTTTGAGGGAAGGGGTTATGGTTTTGCCTGAGACAAGATGATCATCTGACCTACTGTAATTAATACTTACTTACTCAAAGGCTAGTCCCCAGCAATACCCTTCTTACCCTCATGGTTTTCTCCCCCTCCCAGAAGACCACAAGAATAAAAAAGCTTTTGAGGGGTAAGCCTGGAGAAGCACTCGTTGCTAGCAGAGTGAGGAGAATCACAAATGAGGGAGGGAGGGAGGCATAGTATCCAGGAAAACAAGATGTAATAAAACACTTAAGAGGAGCTTTTGCCATATGTCAGAAGTAGAACGATTTTCTTAATGCTGCACCCAGAAACCGGTGGCCAGATGGTATTGCAGCAAAATCTTCAGTGTCCTGTGCTCTTCAGCCAGCGAAGAGAAGATGGCTGTCTGAGGAGAGAGTCCTAGTGAGGCTTTCAAAATCTTTATTCCTTTTTTAATGTTGGCAAACTTTGAAGAAACAGTGTTGAGGAAGGAGGGAGGGGGAAGACAGGGAGAATGAAATTTCTCGTACTTAAAATAAGACTATACAAATAATTCTTATGAGGGGAGTGAGAAGAATTGCACTGAGAAGCCTCATAAAAAACAATGTTGAATTTTTCTAAGCTGGGCCTCCTGCGAGCAATGCTCTGCACCAAGACTAATATTCATCCCTGTTCAGAGAACCAGCACAAGAACTATTTCCACAATTAATGACCTTTAAAGTGGGGTTGACATGATATGTAAGTTTTGTGCTGGCCCTCTGCACTGCAGTGAATTGCATGTTGAGGAGGGAATGCTTGCTTTTCGCCTATTAAAAACTGCCCACGCCTGCCCCATTGCCCCCAGCCACTCCTAACACACATTAGTTTATGTGCCCTTTCAGCTCTGAGGCTCTGCATCATGAAATAGCACCAGAGCAACACTCTATTTAAAAAATAAAGGGTGGTAAATCATAGAATCATAGAATAGTTTGGGTTGGAAGGGACCTTTAAGGGTCATCTAGTTCAACCCTCCCTGCAATGAGCAGGGTCACCTTCAACTAGATCAGCTTGCTCAGAGCCCCGTCCAACCCGACCTTGAACATTTCCAGCAATGTGGCGTCTACCACCTCTCCATAGGCAACTCCTGTGTCCTGGGATCAGGACAGTCTTTTTTGAGTTGAAAGTCCCAGAAAGGAGGCAAACAGGCTACAGGAGCACCTGAGCTCCTGTCTGCTCTAGCTCTGTGGAAAAAAAACAGAGGGAAGAAAGCCTGGACAAAGAGAAGGTGTGTTGGAGCTGGGTGTCCCAGCTCCCAGCCTCTCCAAGCAAGCACCCTCCCCTCTGCAGAAGGTGGTTGAAAGGCTAGAAGGTAGCGAGAGGGCAGGAGAGAGTCCACAAAATCTTCTGTCCTCTCAACAGCCAAGCAGCTGGGCTGGCCATTGCTTCTGGCAGGGATTTATATGTATTCTTACCTAGAAAGAAACCAAATGAGCTCCTCTGTTGAATTACAGCTAAATTTGCACACATACACAAAAAGAATTGTTTCATCACCAAGCACCACTTTTACCACTGCTGATTGCAAGTACCTCACTTCCTCATCACCTCCAGGCTTTATCGCCACCTTTTCCTTCAGTTTTCATGAAACCAATCCATTTCTAACCAAGTCCTTCCCATTTGCCACTCTCACAGTCTTCCCCTGCCTGCACAGGGTACTAATGTCTCCACTAGCAACAGAGTTCTCTCTCTTCCCACCTCATGTCTGTGTGGTTGACAGGCATGCTGGGACCCCATCCCTCGCGGCTCCCTGGGCGATAATGTCAAAATCAACAATCACGGCTGTGTCTGTGGACTGACTCGAGCCTCTTCTTCACTCCTCAGAGGTCATGGGAGCTGCACAGCCTGACAAACTTACACATGTATATGCAAGGCGTGCTTTCCCCAGGCAGCACGTTAGGCACAGCAAAACGAGAGCAGGCCCCCAGTGCTTTTGCAAAATTGCTTTTGATCACGTGTCGCACAAGAGTAACTTGCAGAGAAAAGCATGTGAAATAATTGAGCATATATTGTCCCACCTACTGTGCGGGTGTTAAAGCAAAACAGTGGGGGCTGCATGGAGGAGAGCAGACAGCGGTCTGGGGAGTCCCTGCCCTCCTTTTCGTTTCTCACAGCGCCTTTGTCCTAGTGCAAAATTTTTTGATGCAAATGTGTATGATGAGCAAGGGAGCAAGAATGGAGCTGGGGAAATAAACATGTTGTGCTTTGCTACTGCATTGTTCTTGCTACTTGTTAGAAGCCAGGACACAAAAATAAAATGCTACTTGAACTACTCGATGGCATGATCTGCAGGCTCTGAGGGAGCAAGTTGAGCCTGACAGCTACTTGAGGGCTGGCCCTGGCTTTTTAGAGGGTTGGAGAGCTGGACCCTCTGCTTCCCCCACAGGCCTACATATTCTCCATGTGTAGCATTTTAAAAGCTAAGGCATCCACTTGTTCAGAGCAGGAGAAAGCACCCAGTCCAGCTGGTTATGAGGATTAGGCACCACCTGCAGTGCCTCCAGCTCTGCCATCCTTACAGCTCCTTCTTGTTGTGCCGCCTTCCTTATTCACCAAACAGCACCACATTTCTCTTCTGTAATCCAGTTCCCTGTTTTTCTCCACCACCTCTCAAGGCATACATGTTCCCTTATCTGCTTTTCTTCTTCTGCCCTTTCCCTCCCTGTTATATCTCTTTGAACCAATGCTTTCACATCTCCCTCTTCTCTCAGCACTTGCCCTGCCTGTAAGGGACACAAGTTACGGAGTTACAAAGTAATGTCTGAAAGAGAAAAATATTACAATCAAGAAAACTCTCTAAAAACTAAGAATATATTTTTCCTTTTATTTTTTTGGCCTTTTTTCCTTCACAACATCCTTAGTAAACACAAAAAGCACTGTGAAAGGGATACTGACAGTTTTCATTTAACTCAAAGATAACTTTTCATCAGAGGACGCGTTTCAATGTTGTCTTCCTCCCCTCTACACATGCATTTCCCTCTCCTCTTCCCCTGCACACACAAACACACTCTGGTTTCCTTTCCGTCTCTGTTTTCCATTCTGTGCCTACAAGCGTAGACAAAGCACACGGCTGTGGGGCAGATGTTTCACTTCTGATGGGAATAGCCTGCACTCCTCAAGCACACAAACAACTTAGAGGGGAGATTTGAGGGGCTCAAGGCAGGAAGCCTGAGCTTGGTCCGTGTTTCCCAGGGTAATCAGAAGGCCTACGGGTGGGACAATTAGTTTGAGAGAATTAAAAGAAGAAATGGAAGGAGAAGCCTTGACCAAGCCCAAAGGATCCCTGAAAGCATTTGTGTCCTAATTTGGGGTGGACTTTCGCAAACAAAGACTAAATCCTGAAGAGTTATGTTTAAACAGAGTGAGATCGAGAGGTAGTGATGCTAGCAATTATGAGAACTGATTGTCACATTATTTACAGGATATTGGCTGGCATTTACCAGCTAATAAGAGCAATAGCAGAGTAAAGAAAGCTGCTGTGCTTTAAAAGCCCTGCCAGAAAAAAAAAAAAAAAAAAAGAACTGCTAAACAGCCTCCAGCCACAAAAACCAGGCTGGCTGGATGTGTGTGCCCCATGCTCTACAGGTGGCCCGGCCAAGCTGCTAGCAGGGAGCAGCCGCTCCAGAAAGCCGAAATGCTAATTGCTGGGCAATTGCTGTGAACATGCATTTTTTCCCCTCTTCACATTCCCTGGACATTTTCTCTCAACCTGGTAAGCCCTGCAGGCAGAGAGGAAGGGCCCAGCATCCACAGATGGGGACCTGGCGGTGGGCTGTTCCCGCTGCTCCCTGGCTCTTGCCAGCTGGGCTTGGTGGGGCCAGAGGACAGGGCGAGCTTGTGCAATGCACCCCCACTCTCCCAGCACCAGGGTTTTGTGAACACCTGCTATTTTTGTACTTGTGATGCTTTATCATGGTTTCCTAGCCATTCCCTTTAATGGGTTTAACTCACAGTTGCATAGAACATCCACTCTCAACCCATCCATATTAATAATTTAGAAGCTTCCCTTTCCTCTTAAAGTAGAAAGCAGCTGTCCTGGATTTCTACAGCATCCAGTGCTTAGCATATGAATAGGATGGCATTAGCTACCACTGCTGCTCAATAGCTGTTTCTGTTGTATCTTTCAACATTATTTATAACCCAATTGCTCTGCTTTCTAGACTCAACCTATGCATCTGCCAGGAATGGACTTCAGACTTTCTTCTCAGAGCAGTGAGTTTTTTCCGGACAGCTCTGTTAACCCTTTCTCTTGCCATGACTGAGGGTGAAGAAATTGTTATCCTCTTCCTCCAAACTTCTGCTCTTATGGGAAATGGACCAAAATTATTCCACCCATAGCTTTTTCCGGTTTATCTAGTAGAAGAATGTGAGATTTTAGTGTAGTATAATGAAAATGTGCACGATACTAAAAAAAAAAAAAAAACCAAAAACAGGACTGACTTGTTGCTTTCAGTTTAGAGAGCAATGGTTTTCACATTGCAATATACACTCTATAAGTTCAGTCAGGCTTCTCTTGACCTCTGAGCCATTTTGGACAAACGGTATAAATTTTTCTGCAGAGGCTTGAGGTCCTGACACATCAGAGACTGTTGTGAAGTAAAACCTAGTGGGTTATGCAGCTGTTCAGGCCAGAGATCCTTTTTGACCTCTAATTTATTTTTCCTTCTTGGAAAGTAAGGTACCATGGGCCTGCAGGGAGGTTTTTGTTTACTAACCAGTTCAATTGGAAAAAATGCTATATATTAGCAAATCCCATGCTTTCACACCTCAGGAAAATGTGCTCATTATGCCAGAAAACTTCTGACCTTGCAAAGCTTTTAGGTACAGCATTTTAAAAAAAAAAAAAAAACAACACAACCCCTTTTCTGTAGTAACACCCACATGCTGGCTGCTGTCAGGACACTGCTGGGCACCTCTTGTTCTCCTCCGCATCGGTCCTCAGGGACGCTGGCACTCCTGGCACACGTGCACTGGCTGGAAGCACTCGCTCACTGCTCTGCTTCCCTAACATCTTTGATCAGGTTAAGACCATTGCATCCCAAAGGAATTTATCATGATGGGCTTTCACAACAATCACTTTATGCTAGTGAAATAATAAAAATACTGATAAATTTTGGTCTTTGTTACAATAAAGTAGGCTTTTATTCTGGAGGCTCAGGCTCAGAGAAGGACATGAAAACCAGGGCTGAGCAGTGGGAGCTGACAAAAGTTTCTGAGTGACTGAAAACTTTTGAATAGTCTCCAGATCAGACATTTTGCCTATGGGAATACAGCAGAGCTTGGGGCCAGGAAAGCTGGCATACAAATGCTGGGCATGCCCCCGGCAACTCCAGGCTCTTGGGTCAATCCATGCATCAATGGCAGATGTGAACAGTCCCACTATGGCAGTCCCAAAGAGGTGGGTGAGCAGCACCCTGAAGAGCATGTCCAACAAGGTGCACGGGCAGCTCACCCATGCCCTGCTCTGCAGGAAATGTGCCACTGGCACCAATAAGAGTGTTTCAAGCTGCTGAACATCAAGGGAAATTTTGCCTTATCAGAGATTCCTGTTGCCCAGAAAGATGCCGACGTTTCCACCCCATTTCTTATGCACCTCAGACTTGCAAGGTTGTGGAAAGGAACACCCTCCACCATGATGCAACCCCCTTCATCCTTGACAAATGTCCAAAATGCCACGCAGAGGGCACAAACTGCAAGGGAAAGCAGCTCCCTCCTGCTGCAGCTTCTGGCTCAGAAGAGAGCCCTGGAGCCAAAGGCAAAAGTTACAAGCCACGTGAGAACAGGGCCGTCACAGGGAGCCAGGGCCAAAATGCTCTGCTCTGCCTCAGTTCACAGTACACTTTGGTGGGAGGTTTTGCGTGGATCAGCCATCACTCCCAGAAGGCAAACAGTGGGCAAAGCAGTCTCGGGCACAGCGCTGTCTCTTGGCTGCTTCCCTCATCCGAGGTCAGCCCTGTGCCAAGGAGTCTTCTCCTCAGTGCTGCTGTGCCTGAAAAATGAGTTACTTCGAGACTGACATTGCAGTGTGCTCCCACACACAGCTGCAGAGTGAGTTATTTAACTGCACAGATATTATTGAAGTACTGACTGTAATGCCTGTTTTCTTTCCAAAGTGAAAAAAGGAGCATTACATCATGCCTATATTGAGAAACACTCCGTCCTTAAGGACAACAGCAGAAAGCTTATCTCAAAAAGCGTGATTAAAATGCAAGGCTGCTGACAGCTAGGGATAGGAGAGGCCAACTCCTTCCACCCCAGTGCTTGTGACCTTGCCCATGTTGTTCTGCTCCCCGCCCATGGGACATAACTCGTTAGAGAGAGGATGGGGGGGTGTGAGGGAAGTTTTGTGGTCCCACCTGCATAAAAGCACAGAGATGCCCAGCAAGCAAAAGACTATGAGGGTCCCCACAGTGCACATTCAAGTTTGACGTGGGAGGGTGAAAGGGGACCTAAGGGGATGCTCACACAGCTCGCCCTGACCCACGGCCAGCCCTGCTAACCCATCAGAGGGACCTTGGCACAGGCAGGTGATACTGAATTTATCCCATCTGCAAACACTCTGCAAGTGCTCAGCATTTGCTGCTCCCTGCATGTCAACAGCATCTGAAAGGTGCATCGGAAAAAAATGGCTCTAACCAGGCTGAGTTGGATCACTGACTGTGACTAGGGTTGTAGTTTCTCCTGTGCTATGTAAAAGAACCCCAGATTTCATTTCTACTGTCTGTGCTGTTGCAGCTGACGTGAGTTAGGATGCATTTAATACCAGGTGAGAAGTTGGAGACAGTGCTGCACATGAGTGAACCCTTAGAGGAGTCTGACAGAAGAGATTCGCTCACAGCAAAAAGGCAGGCATTCATCTTGATATATCTTCTGTCACATACTGCTGCAAATATGTCACTTTGTTGCTCTTTCTCCTCCCTCTCAAATAAGCATTTCACCTAGAAGGAAATTCAGAAAAACAGATCAGTTTATTTCCAGCCCTATAATAGATGCACATTCACTTCAGGATTTCTCTCTGTGCATTGGTAAAGATTTACACTATGCTTTCAAGGGTGTTTTTTTTTTTTTTAATGCATTTCCAGTTTTTTCCATTTATGGAACAAAAGACCAATTATATCAATAAAAAGACAATGTGGTCTGGGAGTCAAGTCCACTATACTGAAGTTACAACTCCTCTATAGGGGCCAGCTCTCTGAGGTTCTCAGTGACTCCTACAAATGCTCCACATGCTCAGGAGGAAGAAGATCCTCAGAGTTGCCTTGGGAAGACCAAGGAAATAAGTATTTTCCATATGTCCTTGGTCAAAAGTTGATGCCCAGATTGCAAGTTTTGAATACAGACAGTTTAAAAGGGCTTCAGTGGTGGTGCTCACTGAAGATTTACCCTTCATCCACTGAATGATATCAGATACTGTATGGTGATTACACTGAGAAACTGGTATTAAATCTTCTTTGATAAGAAAACTTATTTTGAAATTTTCTGAATTGTTAGCTGTACCACTGTTATCTAGTAAAATACCAAGAATTTAACCATCATACATTAGCCTAGTATGTTCACACTTTATTTATGAATGATAATGATATAAGAGATGCTTTCTTTGAAAAATTTGAGAAAAGTCTGAAAATTAAAACAGCAGCAGCAAAACCCCCACAAATGAAACTTTAAACACCACCATGTTCCCGGAGCTATTCTTGGAAAGTTTGTCGTATTTCTGTGAAATCTCAGAGATGGAATGTATGCAAGCATTCTGCTCAGCAAGAACTCCAAACACCCACCACACTGCTAGATTAAATGTAATAATACATTCCAAAAGGGAGATACACTGCAAAGCAAATTACACAACCCTTCAGTGCATTTTGACACCCAGAAAGGAAAGGTGCCAGGAGAATGGGTTTTTTCCACCAAACACACCAGATCCACAACAATGAACCACAAGACTTCAAGAAAAATGTACAGCCAGGCTGCCAGCAGCAGCAAAATATGACCACAGAAGGGAGAAGTCAGTCTCTGAGGAAGAAGGGGCTCTCAGTGGGCTGGTTGTTCCCATCAGAGCTGTACATATCATCTCCAGGACCACAGGCAGAGGCTCTGCCCTGGGAAATATTTATTTCTTCTTAGAAGCAGTGTTATTGAGTATACATATTTGCTGAGGAATGAACTTGTGTTTTTGTGTAATAGGAAAATCTGGATGCAAAATGGAATTACTGTAGTTTGCTGTCTTTCCTATGGTAGACTGGAGACTCATTCCAATGGGAGTTCCTGAATTTCATTAAACAATGAGCAAAGGAATACCTGCAACATAAAGTGTGCTTTGTTCATGTGTTCTTAGCATATGTGGGTTTATTCCTTACTATTTCCTTCCTGTCATTGTTCTTGTAAGAGTAATGAAGTCTTGAAAATAAAAGACATCCTACCTCACAGCCTCCATCACTGAAGCTTTCATGATATATATGATTTGCCATATGAACATAGACTATCACACAAGCAATACAGAGTACAAAGTTAATCTTAATGCTGCAAAGGAACAAAACTACGCAATTCATTGCCTAAATCATGGTGTGTAAATCCGGACAAAACAATCCAGTTCTCCATTAGGTATGTGCATAGTGCTTTCCAGGTCACTAGAAGACTCTGTTCTTCTCAGGGATAGCTCAAGGTTCCTCAGCTGTTTTGCTGCCTCAAAGATGAGGACAAAAATAACTAATGCAGGCACAAAGCAGTATTCCAGTGAAAGCCGTCCGGCTCCACCCAGCACTATTCACCCTGGCTAAACCAAGCCTGACCAATTTTGAAAAAAAAAAAAATCTCTTCTTCATCATCTGCTTGATTGGAGGGTCACAGGAAAAATTAGTCTTTTTTAAAATATTGTTACACATTAAATTATTGCTTTTCTTCTAGAATCTGAAGTGACTGGCCTGTCTTTATTGGAACAGATGCTCTATGGCATCAGATCTTGTATTAATTAATTGTCTCCCTCCAATTAATCAGTGTGTCCATTCCTGTAGGCAGGTTGAGGAATTGTGGTTTACAGACCTGGGCAGCCTTCTACATTCAGCTCGCTGCGGGACTAAAAACTGCAAGGAAACAAATAATCTGGTACATAACAAATATCTAACAGGGACTGGCATTGAGACTATTTCTACCAACCCCTGCATGTGAGCTTAGACAAATGAAGGCACAGAATACTCCCATGTGGCTTTTATTAATGATCTTGAAACAAATCAATGAGATTCTGACACGAGAAATTTGTGCTGCTCTGGAGGCAGCTAAATTATTCCATTTGCAATTTCTGCTGAAGATTTGCAGTCTCTAATAGATCTCAAAGAAAATCCTACTGGAGCTAGTCAGGAACCAGAAACCAGCTGAGTATCACATGACTTCTGAGTATGATAGAAAGTCTTTCTCACCTTTCGGTAGAAGGGAGTTACTGAATTTAATTATTTCAAGCTGCAATCATAAGAAAAAATTTCAGATACATGTCTGCTTCACAACACAGGGAGAGAGAAAAATGAAAGAAAATGGCTTCATTTGGAACTATTGTCAAACTGTGCTAATAGGGTTCATTAATGTTGTTAACCGCATCTAAGTCAGTGTAAAGAGGAATGTTTTAAATGTGTGAATATATTCAACACATCTGCATATGAGACCCAGTTGTTTATGGTGACTGCCCTGTAAGGCCAGATACTCACCCGAGCAAGGGCTGCATTAAGCTGCAAACCCTTCTTCCCAGAGGGTGCACACCTCGTTGTCTCAAGCAGAGATGCTCTGCCAGCTCAGAGGCAAAGGCAGACACATTAATGATGTATTAGCACACCAAAGACTGCTGTTCTAGGATTCAAAGCTGCACTCCAGTGATGTACTGTAACCACAGGAGGCTTCCGCTGAATATTGAGGTTACGCGAGGATTTTTCTTTTAAAAGTTATGTCACTCTCAGTTTATTTTGCTTGTTTTCAGTGTTTTCTTGGATAGCTTGGGAAGTAATTGGGTTTTTTTTCTTCTCAATTTCATGATTCATCTGAAAACATAAGAAATTTGTTTCAGGTCAGATCGGAATATTTACACTTTTACCTGAAAAATGACAAAGAAAAACTCTAGAAAATATATATTCTGGATGAAGTGAAAAAAAATCATATTTGACCTAAAAATCAAATGCTTCAGATATAGTTTTCTGTTGTGTATATGTATAATCAGGTCTTATATTTTAGAACAAAATTTGTATTAATTTTAAATGAAAAATAACATCTTGTGGAAATATTAAAAAGAAATGTAAAATATCAAAACAAAACCTTTCATTTCAAAAACAGTTAATAAAATCAAACCAGACATTTAAGTGGTTTTATTTCTTCAAAATCATGTTTTTTTCAGTAAAATCATAGTCAGCTATTTTTTTTCTTCCTTTGCTCAGTTGGTTACTAACTAACAGCAATGGGAAATTTCTGGTGCCACAAAAAGAGGTTATAAAAATTTCTGTGATTACTCTTGTAAGCACACAGCACAAGTCACCAATAATTCTAACAATCTCAAGAAAAAAAAAAAAAAAAACCAAAACAAAACACAAACACAAGATAGGCCTGTCTTACAGACGGCAAACATGGGGCACAGATCCTTGAAACCACTTGCTGTGGTCATGCAGGACACCTAAGGCTTATTAGGTAGCACAGCCCAGGAGGAGTGGAGCTGTAGGGAGGAATATATGAAGACCAGAGGTCCATGATATTTGTGTGTGGCTCACAGCAACCACATAGACAGTCCTTGCTATTTATTTATTTCTAATCCGGTCTCATAGACCTGAACCCACATTCATAGACAGAGTGCATTAGGTGCATGTCTGTAGTTTGCTCTGAAAAAGCCATGTGGTCCAAGACTACTCCACAGACGGAACCAAAAGTAGAGTGAGGAGGGATGGTTAGGAAATTAATTTCAAAACACACTATGGTTCTGCTCAAAAATGCTAATGCAGATGCTACATTGTGTGTACTAAGAGAGCCCAGGTCTCTGAAATGCTAATTCTGGCCCCATTTATATCATCTTCTCTCTTCTAACTTGCAGGAGGTCTATTGTGAGATGGTTTGAGTGTTTCAGCAGCACTAGCCAAAAAATGTAATTTTCAGAAGTAGTTGCAGTCACAGTCAGTCAACAGTTACTACTCATTGCCAGAAGATGTGGGCTGTCCCAATTCCATTTCTTCAAATGTACACTTTTCTTGGTGACATCACTGTTATCATGACTATTTATATGCGGATTTGAAAGTGCATACCAAGGAAAGAATAATTGTTTAAGTTAAGAATAATACTGATATAAAATCAGATAGATCTAAGTGAATCAAGAGCAAATTCAGACTGGAAATTGGAAAATTGGTTCTGATTAACCAAAAATGAAACTGTGAAGCAGTCTACATACAAGATAGCGGGAGCTTGGGCCTCCCATTGTTTTAAAATGAGGATGATTAATTTATGGAAGGGATTGTATAAAGAAGGGGTTAAAAAGAAGACTGCCATATCAGTCCTGAGACCTCCGATTTCTCAGTATCTGCAGGGCAGGGAGTTGATCAGAGCTTGCTTGTTAATAGTGCTTGTTGACACTTTATTCTGCACTTACACATGCCTCAAATCTTTGAGAGTACTAGGACAGGAGATGTGGGGGATGCTTTTGCTTTTTTTCTTCCTCCTTACACATATATAACATGGCTTCTGAAGGGCTGGGCTTTTTCCACTTTTTCTGAAGCACTAGAGCTCGTCCACAGGAGACAGTATAGTGTGTGCTCAGTGATATTAAACCCCGCCCAGGTGCCCAGCTGGTGTGTTTCCCTCATTTGTTCAGGGTTAAACTCATCATCTCGTTTGGAGTTGAAACCATTTTTCTCCAGTTTGCAATGATCATTGTTTCCTGGCTGACTGCTTTTAGTTTCTTTGCTTTCCATCTTTTTCTGTGGCTTAGTATGGTCTACTTCATGACAGCCTGGGAGTTTTCTCCAACTAAAACCTCGCTTTTGCAAGTCTTGGGACACTGGAAACATGCTCAGCTGTCCTGTGGCACACTGTATTTGGAGGTTTTGGTCTTTTACCACATTTCTTCCGTTTGTTTTGCAGCTGATGAGGAAAGGAATGGTACATGCAAGAAGTGTTCAGTGGTTCTTTATTATAAAGTGGCTAAAACATGGTTGTCTGTAATGGGGAGGGACCTGTCGTGAAGACACAGCTGGTTCCTTGCAGACCCACTTTCCTGTATGGCAGCACTGACTCACTACACGCTATTTCAGGCTAAGTAAGCAATACATGTAAGAGCCAAAGGAGATGTAAGAGCTGAAGGAGATGCTGGGACAATCACTCATAGTTTTGACCTTGACTCTATGTCTGTGCTGAGTGGAGATGAAACCCAAGAGCCAAACAGTACTGAACTCTGGCAAAAAACAGAGTCTGACAGCAGATTTGTGATAAAGGGAAGGTTTTTTAATTTCTAGTTACACCTGTAGTTCATTCTTTGTGCACCACTGCATGACATGTTTCTCCTGAAAGGTACTTGTACAATTTGAAGGCAAAGCCAATGGGGAGTACTGACTATGAGTAAAGTTACGGGGTTATGCTACCCGAGTGAAAGGGACCTTCTCTTCTTTATATTTCTCGCAGATTCTGCCAGTGGTGGATAATGTCAAAGTGTCACTGAGCACTTTGTGCACATGCATTATTCAAGACATGCACTTTTACATGGAGAAAGCAGGGACTGGTAAGATGTACTATGTAAACAATATGTGGAGAAATTATCAGTATGTACACAGTGATAATATTAGGCAATAAAGGTGCTACCAAAATTGATTGATATGCTTTAATAATGCCTTTCCACTTTCCTAAGGGAGGAAGAACAAAATGGAACTGAGAGTTTCCTGTGTTGGAGATGATATTTTGTAAGTTCATACTTCTTTTCAATCACTTTCTTGAAAAGGATTTTGCACCGAGAGTGTAATCTTCTCTTAAAGAACTCTCCTAGTGTGCTTCCCTTTATGAACTGACATTAACTGTTATTAAAATACATATTTATTTACATGGAATTGAAAACACTTGTTTCATTTGGCTTCTACAAGTATATGGTAATAGTAAATGTATCGGGTCACTGCGCTCTTTGCATGATATTATCTCCTTTTAGATTCTGCTTGCAAATATAGGAATAGATGAGAGCAAAATATATTTTAATACATAGCAAAACACAAAGTACTTCAAAATACAATCATTCTTTTCCAACTGCGCTTTTTTTTTTTATGAGTTTTGCCTAAGGGTTTGATTTCATAAAAGCTAGACGGGTGTTCTGCAGTTCTTGCCATCCAGAGACTTTTATTGCAGGGATGGAGATTGTAAAGGTAGTTTGAGGTTTCCAAGCTGAGCACTTGTGTTCATAAGAAAGAACCACTTTCCCATAATGGCAAAGTTAAATCTGTACAGGATCGTTAAAATTCTGGAGGAGGAAAAAAACAATTAATGTGATTCTGTCAGTGTAAACAGCAGTACAAATAAACTGCTTTGACAGAAAAGCCCAACTCTTCACTGTACAGACACCCTCAACTACCCTTAAACCCAGGTTTTCCAGCAGATTCCTACCATTTTGCCAACCAAGCTTCCTCACCTCTTCAGGCTGGACCCCCTGCTCATTTAAACCAATGAGACATTCCTCAATTCTAAGACTTCAAGGCAATTCTGACAGTGGTGTCTGCATGGCACAAGCCAAACTCTCTGCACCATCTGCAGCAAACCGATAGCTTTGGTGCACTTGTGCCAAGTCCCCTGGAAAAGTAACTGACAGTGGTTAGAAATCTAAGTGGCATAGTGACCCCAACATAAGATGCCTACATGGGTGATTATTTATGTGTTTAAAAAAAAAAAAAAGAAAGAAAGAAAAGCATGCATTTTTATATTTAGGTCTATCCTGAATATCTCTCCTATCTCTGTTCTTTTTTCCTGCTGCATTACAGAGCTGGCTTTTACCAGCATCTTCTTCTCCTCTAGGTAGACATATACAATGAACAGCTCACTTCTTTACCTTGGACAAACTAGACACACCCTAGTAAAAAAACCAACCTTAATTTCTCTTTTAAAAAGAAAAAAGTTTAATGGCTGTTGAAGCTGTCTATGTAGTGAATGATTGGGCCCTTCTGAGTAGAAGCTCACTCGCCCTGCAGGTTTACTATCGTCAAGGCATGTTTTCAGACTTGCACATAATCTAGTCACTCTTCTGAACCCTCTCCAATTTCTCAGTGCTTCTCATTCAGGATATCAGGACAGGGTGCAGTGCAGTGTTAACCACGTCGCTGCTGCTCCATAGAGAGCTACTGCCGCATCCCTGTCTGCTCTTAACAGCCTCTGCCCTATACACCTAAGTACTGCATCCACCCACTCTGCCTCAACAGCCCAGCTGGCACACATGTTCAACACACCTTCCACTACAAGCCCTGAGCAGATCTCAGCATTATTGCATTGGAAGATACAATGCTGTTACTGAGACGCCCATCATGCTTCCTTCAAGACACATCACCTTGCATGCCTGCTGGTCTTCCCTCCAAGTTACTGACCGCTTCACCAGTTTCACCACCGCTGTAAGCTCTACGGATGATGATTATTCCAAATAATTCATAAAATTGCTAAATAATAAATAAGAATTTCTGAATAGTACTAGATTGGTAGTTGTTAAAGTGTTAAACCAGTACTGGCATGAGTTCTTGTGGAGAGCTGACATACATACCCTCCTTTGGGTAACAGTTTTCCATTCACAGTTAGAGGATTAATTGGCATATGATCCACCTAGTAAGGGCCCACCATGAAATCTGCAGACTGCCAATATTTTCATCAAGATGGCAGATTTCAATTGTCTTGCAGAAATCAAAATATACTCCATTGACATCATTAACCTGAGCAAACTGTTGCAAACTGTTGTTTCATAAACCTGCAGAAATACTTCTGCTATATTTTTTAATTCATTACTTACGGATCCTCTTCTATTTTTACATGATGTCTCCTCCAGAGATTTGCTAGATTAATTGGTATATAATTTGCTGGGTCATTCATTTACCCTTTTAAATTGTGGCATAATATTAGCTCTGGCATCCGTAAGCCCTTATGCTCCAAGACTTGCTAGAAATCAGTGCAAGCAGTTCATAAATCTCCTCAGGCAATCCTTTCAGTGCTTCTGGATACAAGCACTATAGTCCTGAGATTTTAAAATGTTTATCTTCAATAGTTCCTGTTTAACATCCTCCCTAATTAAGAACAGATGAGGAAGTGCTTGTTACCATGTTGAGATATGAAACCATCATTCTACTTCTTTCTGACCACAGAACAAACAATTATTGAACAATCCTGAGGCAAAGCTTTCGGGGAGAGGTAATATCTTTATTAGACTAATGGATAGTTTTGATCATACTGATAGCAAGTCTAATAAATGATTTTATCACTCCATGCAAGACTTTCTTTACTTAAATCTTTAAACTATCATGGTTCCAACAGCACCATTAAGAGAAATATTCTAGTTTTTAGTATCAAGACTGATAATTTTATCATCCTGGTCTATGACTCTCCATATACCAATGCTAAGGTTTCATTTGTTCCTCATACATTTAAGGAACCCCTTTAAATCAAATAGGTTTAGGCTGTTCAGCATTGTCTTTAGCCTCTTTTATTATTTTTATGAATTTTCTGTTAAATTTAAGAGCCTCACATTCAAATTTGCTATATGGGAATGTGCATGAACGTGTATACATGCATTTGGTTTCACATATAATTGCCGCTCTCACTTCTAATCTGCAGCAGGCTATAGCCTGCTTTTCCCCAACTGCTGAATTGCAGGGCTTGAAATTTAATAAACTTTTCTTGAAGAGTTTTCTATTATCATTTGTACTCTGGTGTTTCAATTTCTCTCATTATGATTTTGTCTTTTGAGAATTACCCCTTTTTAGAGCAGAGAGATTGCTGGATATATCTGTCTTCCATTTAGGATTAGCAAATGCAATTGGGTTTGATCACTCACATTTCAACAATGTTTATTACTTTCTTCTGCGGTAACCAAGTCGCCTTACCCAACAGAATATATGTAATATAGGGTTTTCTTAATGATATGTAAAATGAGTTTTAATTTTGTTCTTAGAAAACTACCTACCATTTTTAGAAACTCTAAGATTATGGTGTGAGTGGAAGAATGTACATGTGCTCCAAAATTTTACTTCCTCTGCTTATTCCCTCTGCTTACCTCACTTAGATTATATGGGGATGCTCTTGGTGACCTACAAAGGTCTTTCTCCTTCACTCTTTCTCCTCCATTCAACCACCGCCTCCCACCCCTACTGTATGTAGCCCTGTGACCATCAGTATATAAGAGCTCTTAGCCTTTCAGCAATAAATCACTCTGGGGTACAAATTGCATCTTTGATGCAAAGAGATACTCCCAGCCTACCACAAGTACCCAAAATACACACACACCCCTGCTGCCCAATTTAATGTTCCTGCAGAGGCTATGGCCAGTATTTGGGCACTCCAGCTATCTTGGTCTTCCAACCAATCCTCACTATTCCTGATGATATCCAATTTCTTTTCACAAATTAGAATGTATAATTTCTCTTGTTTATTGCCTGAGCTTCTCGTGTTGGTAGAAAAGCTGTTAAAAAAGAAAGGCTTTGGTTCTTTACATTGCTGTAACCTTGAGCTTAAGTAATATGACTTAAGCAAATGTACAGTGTTAGTGCCCCTTAATTCACTCTCATTTGTATGCTGGTTTAAAATCTCTGGGGTCACTTTAGTCAGGTAACTCCCCAGAAGATGGACAGCTGTCTTAGACTCAACTCATATGTCTTCCAGCCCTCCTGCTGCATGCACTCCCCTGTCACCCCCTCCGGTGTACTGCCACCCACAGCTATGCAGTGCCAACACACAGAGGTATGAAATGCTCCCTTAAGAGACACTTAAAAGTAATGGTGTGGAGAATCATGCCCAAACCCCTTCTTAAATGTACTTCCTCCTGTATCTTCATGTCTCCAGTCTACATCCTATGATGCTTAAGCCCAGAGATCCCCTCCTCCTCCCAAGTATGTTCACTGCAGAAACCTTTTTGTATGTCCATATAGCATGGTGACATATACTTATTACACCAAAATTATTAACCATGCTGGTTTTGCTGACTACTATTTGTGCAATTCACTGCTGCAGCACATATGAAATGCCTCCAGCCCCATTAATCACATCATTTCCCTAGGATGTTAGGCGTTACAGCCACCGGGATACAACCCACGGCTCCTCTAATATCTGCAGGTTATGGGCAAGCCACCTTATCATGATGCAAACTTGCAGAATCAACAGAGGCCTAAAAGTCTAAATATTCATTCTGTAATACACAAACCCACACCGAGAGCTTCACCCTCCCCCAAGCACTGTTCCTCCGGGTCTCACTGCTGTTATAAATAAACTGCATGCTGGCTATTTTGCTTTCACAAACTGGTGTTCCTCAGGCGGTTCTGCACAGCCTTGAGATGAGCTGTAAAGATTAGCTCTGGGCGCGCAGCCCTCAGGGATGTATTGTTGTCAACTTTTCTCATTTTTTTCTGCAAGGGAGAGGAAATTTGACAAGTGCATCTAGTCCTGATAACAAAGCCATTGTGGGAAATCAAGTGAGAGCAGTGCCAGTTGCTGTGTTGTGTCTCCCTCTGTTCCCTTGGCACTTATGAGTCTATTTAAATTCTTTCTCATGTCCATAGACCAAATGTGGGACATGTCATACTTGCAAAACCCAGCCTCCTCGTCTTCATACAGTAAAGCATGAGCTAGTCATTGCAGAATATTAGCTGGGCTAGAGAGCTTGGCTCTCTGATTGAGGGGAATGTCATCTTGCATGTTTTAGCACAGCAACCTAGAAAAAGTATTTGCATTTTAAGGCAGCAGCGGGATAAATCCTCCCCTGGCTATCTATAGTGAACAAACATTATCTTCAGCAGGACAGATTTGCAGATAATCAGTTCAGTGTGAGTTCTTAGTACAGCACTGTGGCCCTGGACAAATGTAGTCATTAGGTGCATAATTAAAGAGTATTGATAGAAGTAGGGAGCTTAGATTTTCTCTGGATATGAGACTTACCCATCTGTGATGGAAATGCATCTGTCACTCAAAAAAACTCTGAAGACTTAGAAAAGATTCCAAGAAATTTCCTGAGAATGATTGGGGAATTTGGAAGCACATTTAGGAATAACCAATTCCAGGGCCTCAAGCTATTTATCCAATCAGGTCTGAGGAGTTACTCAGATAGGTCCTAAAAATTTCTACTTGGGGAAAAAGAATTTGAGCAGATCTCAGTCTGTTACCTAGCAGTCAAATGCATCAGAGATCAAATGGGTAGAACCTGAAGCGAGAAAAAATGAGACTCGAAACCTAGTGTAGTTTTTAAACAATGTTTGTACTTAATCACTGGACCAATATACCAAGGGTAAATTGGATTCTTCATCACAGGAAAGTGTTGCATTAAAAGGGGAGGGTTTGATTTGGTTTGGTTTCACGAATAATTCAAATAAGAATTAACTCAGGGCCATCTTGCGATCTTGATGGTTGCTTTTAACTTTTCAGTGTGTTCCTTTCCTGTTCCCGACCTGCAGAAGAGGCAGAGAGCTAGCTGTCCTGCCTTCTGCTGCTCAGCCCTCCTGCCATAGCCAGCACAGGGACCTCCACAGGAAACCTCAGCAAGTACAGAAAGGGACCACAGCCACAGCATCCCCTTCAGCAGCCACTGCAGGCAGGGGCACCACTGCAGATCATCACATACAAATCTGTTCATGCCCTTATTCCCTTGTATTTCATTTCCTTCAATACACAGTGGTCAGCCACTTCTGGACTTACATCCCTATGGGGTTCAGCTCCTTCCACACCTACCTCATGCTGGCATATTTTTCTTGAACTGGGTAGTACAGACCTTTCATCACTCAGCATCCCTGCCTATAGCAACAGCCTCAAGCTTATGGCTTCAGTAAGAAAACCAGGCAACATAAGGAGGCAAACAGCAGAAGTGCCTTACAATTCCCCCATGACTATTCCTGAGGTAATCCTAGGTGGCAGGAACGCTCAGCCATCCTCCCTCTCCTGTTAGCCTCAGTAGGGTGGATAGCCCCTTTTCAGGGGCCTGTTTACACACAGACGTACTCAGGAAGGTCAAGGCAAACCTGCTGCAGGCAGGAGGCAATGCACATAATTCAAAGCACATTCAGATTGCAAGAAGATGCTAAGATGGCTTCAGGTCCTAACACAGAGGCTGTGCAAGATTTAGCTGGTGTGACAGAGGACACTGCTTTTTCAACCTGCCTGTCCTCCCCACTTATTCCTATCACAAAGCAAGAGTGCAGGAGACGTGGAAGGTCTAATTCCTAGTGCCACAGTTCATCGAGTCGAGAGTTAATCCAAACTGCAGTTGATTGTGCAAGCAATTAATAAGAGAGAG
The DNA here is from genome assembly GCA_031468815.1 of Morus bassanus. NCBI lineage: Eukaryota > Metazoa > Chordata > Aves > Suliformes > Sulidae > Morus > Morus bassanus. The sequence goes on from CM062569.1 coordinate 6,381,616, forward strand.
TGAGAACTGCAACACTGCAGAGAGGCTGAAGGCAGGCCAAGTTATGACCCTGCTGGATAAGTCTCCTGCTAGAGTATTGAACAGACTGCTAATTGGTTAAATCTTCCCAACATGAATCACCTGAGTTTGTGCAGCAGAGTCTTTAACTCACTATAAGTTAATTCTCTGAGGCATAAAGTACAGAGATCTACAGCCACTTAAAAATCCTGAGTGAGAGCATCCAGGCATACTATGAATTCTCCTATGTCTTCACACCTTCAGTTCAATTTCTACCTCCCATGCAGAAGTGGACCAAGAGCCATATAACTCCTTTTCAGGTTCAGCCTTGTGCAAACTCCCAAGAAGAGGTCTGACCGCACAGTGTCTCAACACTTTGACCAGAAACAGGGTTTTTGAAAAGCTGTATATGTGACTACTGCCCTGCTTTGCTGATTACATCTTTTACCAATCCTGCTGTGAGAGAGGCATTTTCCACTAAACACTGTTTTTGTGATAAGATGTGAAGTGCCTATGGTCTCATTTGGTTTTTATATTGTCTTCTCCAGAGATTTTTTTTACTTGGTGTGGGTATATAGCAGAGTTCCAGCTGACATAAAAACTCCAACTCCTTGCATCTGAGAAGAGTATAAATTTTGAATGCATAAGGTCTTAAAAATGTAGTGTCCTTAATGAAGTATGGGTCATAAGCACTTCTGCTATTTCTCTATAACACTAAAACTACTGTGAAGATTAGGGCAGCAAGGTTCAGAAATGTATTTTAATCATTACGGGTAGTTTATATAAGAATTGTTATTTTAGCTGTATGCTGCTGAATACATACCTGAAACGTAGCTGAGTTTTAAGAATAGCATGTTTTTTGATCTGTCTTTTATTTAAAGCCAATTAATATTTATATTTTTATAGAAAGCTAAAATTAGGCTTTGAGATCACTGAAATGTTTTATATTTAAAACTATAACTGCTAAAATTATCCTTATCTTGTCCCAGAATGTTGCTTCTTTTAAACTCTAAGGACAGCACTTCCCTATACAATCATTTATAACGAGCTGATAGGGAAACGTTTAACTCTAGTAGAATTTCATCAAGCTTTTGAGTATTACTATGTTTTTATATTTACTTCAGACATGTGGGTTGGGTATTGGGCTGTTTATTTTTAAGAAAATAATCTTTTTTCATACATCACCAGTATACCACTCTGAGTTTGTAGAAATTACCACAGCTCAAAAGTTGCTGATCTATACCAGTCAGGAGTTTACACTCATATGTGTAAACCAGCTCCTGTATTAATGCAATGACCAATTCCGTCTGTTCTTAGCTGATCCTTTATAGAAGAGGAATTGCTGAAAGTGAACCAGATATATCACATTAGAAATGTCAGATGCAACTGTAAGGCAATCAGCAGGCCAGATTAATCAACTATTTCCAAATCCCCTCAACGAACATCTTTTCTGCAAAAATTTAGTGATGGCATCCAAGAACAGGGAAGACAATTTGGCCCATAATCCCCACAACAGCTGATGAGCCTAGATGCTCCAACACTTTGTAGTAGCTTTGTTGGCCATTAGCTTCCACCTCTTCCATTGCAAACCTGCAACACAGCTGTCCAAGCCACTGCAAGAGAGATAGAGACAGGGTCCGTACCACATAAGCACTTCTGCAGCATCCACCCCATCCATGCTTTTGCCACTTGCTTCTCTATAGCTGAGGACTCACTACCTCACATTTTCTATAGGGTGGGAGCACAGGTGCAGCAGTCACCAAGTACAAGCTAGAGCAGTGTAGGCTTTGCCCTTCTTCTCCTTGCATTTATCTAGTTCTGGTGTTAATAAGCCTTCATAGCTTAAGAAACAAACATCTTTGGAAACAAAGACTTAGACTTTGTCCTGATTTCACTCTAGTTCCCTGCTGACAGATACTGTGAACAAGCTCTTACAACTTGTATCACTTTTCTGATTAAAAGCATTATCTTTATGTGAGGCTAGAATTTAATGCATCAGATTGGACTCCAGCCGTAGCTAAGTGACAGTGTTTGCTAGATAAGTATCCTGAAAGCTTTGCAGAGGGTTTGCTCTTCTGAAACAAACTGTAATGATACCATAAATAAAGAGTGGCACACAGGAGGGCTCAAATTGGATTTCAGCCTTAGTCGAGTGATAAAAGGGCAGCACCTTTTAAGTAGGACACAAAAAACCTTTCTGTAAGGGGTCCTCCAGAAATGAAATCCAATAAACACACACAATTAAAAGAGAGAGAGAAAAGCAAATGGCCATGCAAGGACAGTCAGTTTTCCCAGGTAAAGTGGAGGCAATAAAAGAATATGCAAAGTACCCAATCCTAAGAAAACATATATGAGCACATTGATCAGTTTAAACCATAATCCTCAAGCAAATACTAGTCTTTTTCTTACCTCTAAAAATAGAACTGGATCTTTAACCATGTCAGAGTAGATAATAACCATCAGGACCCCGCAGAGACTTGACTACCAGCATGAAGATTTTCCCCTGTATGAGAAACAGCACAATTTTAGCTTTCCAAACATAAATGGTAAATGGCATAGGGGAAATCATAGTCTGCTGAGGTGAATATTTTTTCTGGGCAGGATAATAATGGTTATTTCAGCCTATGTCACACACATAACTGGTTCTCTTTTTTCATTAACAAATTTCTATCTCTGGCTTTACAATGAACTAGACCTCATGAACAAAGGTGACCTAACAAAAAATAATATATTTTACATCAGTAAAATCATCCATTTGAATGGATGTGTGGGAGAAGAGAAGCAGACCTGTAGAAGAAAGATCTCCTCTTCCATATATCCATATAAATGAATGATTTTACTAATGTAAAGAGAGGTCTACCACTGTTAAGCCTTGTCAATGAGATCAGAGACAGGGCCCCACTGTCTGCTCCTTAAAGTATATTATTTTTCGTTAGATCACCTTTGTTCATAACACGGCCATTGAAAATTTAATGTCCTTACATATATCACTGTCAGATTTTATTGCACATTCACGAAAGAAAGTAATTTCATCAAGTGATAGACTATGAAGGCTACTAAATATAGATTTATTGGAAATTCCCGTTGAAGGTAAGTGAATCCTTTTTGCTAGGTGGAATGGAGAGCGCTACAGTCTAGCTATTTTCTTACCTGTCTATCATTACCAGTGTAGAGAAAATGATGACTGCTGAGTTCTAAACTCAGATTATCACTGCAGTGCCTATAAGCTTAATTTTAAGTACCCAGTGTTTGTCTTACCTCTGGAAGGAAAGCAATTTTAGTCTCTAGACTAAATATTTGGCCAAAACCTACCGATTAAAATAAATCATTTAAAAAAAAATAAAATCCTCTTTTCAACAGAAGTCCAGTTCCTACCACCTATATTCAGCACATAGTTCCCAAGCCCGAAGTCAAGTGCTGGTAATCAGCAAGGTGACGGAGGACATGTGAAGATGACTGTAGCTCTGCACCATTAGAGGACAGGCATGCAAATCCCCTGCCAGCAAAGGCACCTCAAAATGCAGTCTGGGCAAGTGTGGGAGCAATGGGGAGGCACACGCGCATGCGGTGCCATGCCTTGAAAGGAAGGCATGCACCCAGTAACCAGAATAAAACTACCAATAAGCCAACTGGGGTGTCACAAGTTGCTTTTGTCTCCATTTCTCACTGTGAACCAGAAAGACCAGAGGGGGACACTTGGAGGCCGCAGCAGGCAGTGGCCAGCCAAAGCAGACCGGCTGGTGGGAGCCAGCAGTCAGAGGAAGAGTTCACGTTGCAGGCTGATCACCATGTTCCTCCTGCAGCCAGATTTTTTGCCAAAAAGGGCTGGGTCTTTAGCGATATCCTTGTTGGGGATCAAGGTGCCTGCTGCTGGCTGTGTAGCTGATGGCTGTCTCTTTTGCAGATAGTTCAGCACTCACTGAAGGTTGCTTTGGGCAGCATTTAAAATGGGGCCAGGATGCACTTTAGTAGGTTAGAACCAAGATTTGGTAAATTTAATATTTTCTGTCTAATATACCACGTGTTTTCTTTAAATAAATCACCAGCATATTTTATTTCCTAATTATTCTGCTGCTACTTTCTTGTTATATGAACTGGCCTATCAGCTGGTGCCATACAGCCTCACATGTTTGCATCCATGACCTGCAGGTTTACTCTCCACAGGCTACTCCTGTAACAAGACACAGTTACTTATGCTGCACTATAACCAGTGGCACATCTGTGACTCCCAGGGCGTGAATAAAGAAGCCACGTTTCATAATGCTCTGACAAAGAGTTAAGCAACCCAAAAGCACAGCATCACGTGCCTCTTCCTCTCTATCTGACCACAGAGCTGACCACAGCATTGCTGTTGCCTGCCCATTGCTGCTAGGGCTAGGGCTGATCAGCCCTGAGCGGAGGGTCTGAGTACATCCAAGCCCAGAACAAGGGCTGCTGAAGGGGAAAGTCTGTCTTGCAAGTGATCGGCAAGCACAAGCAGAGGGAGACACAGTTTAGATGTTTGGAATCAGATTAGAGGATTGTGCTATTCATTTTGCTTTTTCCTTTTCTATTATTTCTTTGTGGGCAGGCAGAATTGTCTCTCCAGAGCTGCAAGACTCAGTCATCCATGTGAAACTTTGCTTGTATGTTTGTGGCTGAAAATGCTTGTGCAAAGCCCCAAGAGGTCAAATTTGACTGTTTCTGCCGCTGAGGAAGAAGTGACATGATTCACCAAAAGTTCGAGACCCCTCCACTGGAGAGCATGCCCTTGCCTGAGTGCTCTCGACAGCACAGCTCTATTGCCTGCTCACAGGCAGCCCAGAGGCCGGCCTTCCTAGGGCTGACCAAAGGGCCGACCCGCTCATTACCCCTGACAGTGGCCAAGAGCAAATCCTTACAGAACAATACAGAAAGAGAGAGAAGCAGACAGCACTGCTTCCCAGGCTCCAGAGGTATCCTGAGGAAAGCTTTCTGAGCTGTCTTCCTCCTGTCTTCCTCACTCTGCCTTCCCATCTCCATCCCACCGGAGTAGCTGGTCGACTGACCAGCAAGCAAAGGAGGATCCCCTGCTCCTTTGTATGTCCCTAATATATACCCCTGAGGAGAGGGAGGTGGTGGCTGATGTCTGTTCCTGTCCTGTGGAGGAGAAGGTGGAGAATGATGAAGGAACAGATGTGCAGTGGAAAGGAGAAGGTGGTCTAGAAATAAGCTACAGGGAACAAAGGTAGCGAAATGGTATGTGGGACAACCAAAAACGAACTGTAAATCAAAAAAAAAAAAAAAAAGGAGAAGAGCAAAAGAAAATAATAAAGAACAAGAAATGAGGCATGAGGGGAGACAGGAGATGAAGAGAAGAAAGATGGTATGGATTTAAAGGAACAGGATAAAATAATAAAAATTTGAGCCACAGGTGGAGAGAGAAGGCAGTAAAAGAGGAAAGACTGGGAACAGCTTTATTTTAACTGAAAAAAATTGCTATCCTTAAACTGTCTGATAAAGGGATACTCCTAAGCAATTCCACTCAGTGCATGCTCATTGGGTGCTGGCTTTAATTTCAGTGTTTTTTCATACGTGTATTGAACACACAATATAATGGAGAGCAGCAGATATCCAGCCTTTTCCTGTGCTCATGCACATCCAGCCCTGAAAGTTGGGCTCTGCCCTGAAACACAACCCACAGGTACCAGTTTTCTCCCACTGAGTTTGCAGGGATCCGAAAGTGCTTCTCTTCCTCAGGATAGAACTAGCCAATGTGATGACATGGTGACATTATTTAATCCAGAGCTGAAGGCTCCAAATAGCTGTAGAAGAAAGAGCACCTCACTGTCAGCAATATCACACTCACAGATTTTGGTCTCAAATTTATGTCTTTCACTGGTAATTATTCAGATCAAGATCATTAAACTGAGGTTATAAACTGATATGTATAAATAGGGAATTCATTTTAGAGCATTTTAAGTTTGCTCGGGAATATGATTCTTTGTCTCCCCTATCTTGCACCTCAGTTATGCACAGTCCTTGCACACTGATAGGTTTGATAAAGAAACTTGCTACTTCTGACATGCAGACAAGGAGGTTTTGGCCTATGATTTTGGGTTTTATTGATGACATTCATTATCAAGTCTGCTGTCCCATAACTCTTATTTTCTGTGTTTGAAAAAGCTATAAAGTAAGATTTATTTTGGTTAACTTCTAAGAGCTAAAATAATTAGGTTTTTTATTGCATTCCATTTTCATCAACAGTCAGGAATATTATCTGAGTGCAACTACCTTAGATTTTATCTTTTCAGTTAATTGACTTAATTTGAACTAACTTAACACATTGGTAAAGGGCTGGGTGTAGCCTCTAAATACTCTTTCCAGACCAGTAATGCTAGCGGTTTATCCTAAGGCTCCACCTTGGGTAACAGATGTCCCCACCCAACCACACCTTTTAAAGAACAAACTCTATTGCCATTGCATGTGGCTCCAGATACCCTTTCATGAGTCAGTGTTACCTGCCCATTTCACTCCATTCCACCGACTTTAGCTTTATCATGAGCTGCTATCCTTCCATGGGAATGGTAAACCCATCCCAAAGTCAGCACCCTTATTTCAACCACAGCCACTACAGTGGAAGGATGTCCAGAAGCTCACAAGTCCTAACAGCTCACTGACTAAGCCTAACTGGTACCACTACAGCAAAACACCAGCTAAAAGAGACAGGCAAGATGCATTAACCAGGTTAAGGGGGACAACCTCTTCCATTTAAAAGTCAGTATTCAGAGTGCTCAGGTTTTACATGGGGGCTGTACAAGGAAGGATTTGAGCTTCGTCTGGAGACATCAGAGCACAGCTGAAAGGAGTGACAGGTAGACAGACCACCACACTGACCGGCCAATACTCACCCAAGTCTCAAAACAGGTTGTGATAATGTCATAAATGGTCTGGTTGCTCAGCAGTACACAGCCATCCTTTAATCACAGGCCTAAGAATAATATTTAGCATGCAAGAACAGATAGATACAGGTATAGATGCAGATGGTCTAGATATCATATAGGTGTCATAGGTAGAATAGCATAAGAATATATATCAGTTTAGCATACAGTAACACAGCAGTCAGACAGTGTCAGTGTAGCATTAGACAGGCTGATTGCAGTTTAGATGCCCAGGAAATGCTAGAAAATCCAAGCAGAGATGAGCTGGGGGTTTTAGACCGCAAACCAGAAAAAGACTGACTGCCTTTTGGACAGTAGCCAACCGAAATAATTTTTGCCTTAGTTAGAATTATTTAAAAAGCAAGATCATATGTAATTGCTTTAAGATTAAAATACCTTTATAGTAGTAATCAAGAAACTTAAGGCAGGGCCAGAGAACAGCATTCACCTCCCCTAGGGCCACTATCCAGAGGTTTCTATGTGAAGATGCCCAAATTCTTCTCAAGAAGTAATTGCTGCATTCGCTAAGATTGCCAACCTACCAGGTGAATATTAGTGTTCTTCAGGATAATCTTTCCTATGGATTTAAAGTATCTATCCTCCACCCTTTTACATATATGTTCCTTCTCATTTAGTATCCCCAGCATCACTCGCTGCAGATGCTCCTCATCACAGCAGCACAGGACAGTGCCGTGTTGTGCAGTACAGCATTGCTCATTACTTACCCCATGCGCTGCATGATTAGGCGGTCAGACACCATCCTTTCCATCTGTTACCATGACAGCCCAATCGTCTTTGGGAGGCTTCCTTGAACTCTTGCACTTCCCACACAATGGGGTCAAATAACAATTACTTCAGTTAATGGCATCTACGATACACCTGGAGACAGCGCTATTTCCAACAGCATCCAGTGAAGAGTGAAGCGCTGCAGAGAGATAAAGATAGAGCCTAATGCTCATAGACCAAACAAATTGCATAGTGCATGTATAGGCCAAGTAGCTGAAAGGCTGTCTAGCCTGCCAGATTTCACATCCGCTGGGTAGCTTGGGGGGACATTCAGTAGCCACCAAATCTGACCTGCACCCAGTCAGTGTCAGCTCGGATCGGAGAGCTGGCAGGAGCCTGGAAAAGAAAAATGAATGTTGTTGCCGCCTGACTCTGTCAAAAGGGGTTTTATTATAGAATTTTTATCTCGGGGAGATGTGATCTGAGAAGGACAGAATATGCTTAGAAGTATTTTCAAAGAGAAAGTGACAGACACATGCAAATGCTTGCAGGGAGGCATTAGGGAAGGGGAAGGGGATATGGGATGGGGACGGGGAGGAAATGGGACGTGTGAGAGGTAGAAAAGATCAGAGGACTCACATAAAGGACAGAGGTGCATGTAAGGGTAATAGGTTAAAAAATAACGTGAGGGTAGGTAGCCAAGCCAGGTAGGAAGAATAATGGCATAGCAACTTTCATGATCTGTTTTCCTCTAACAGATGAGCTAAAGGATGGGGTTTTCTTGCATGATCTGGGACCTCATTGTCCTTGAATCCCAAGAGGTTTCTGTTACCTTTTGTGAGCTGGACTTGGACAAACACAGCCACATGACATTGCCTTTTCCTATGTCCTGTATGTGTGCTGGAGACTGTGTCCCCACCCTTGGAAGGTTCCTGAGCCCCATCCTTGCAGCCCCACAGACTAAGATCTAGAAAAGCCTTTCCCATGTGTGCAGCAGCTGAGTTGCAGTCTAAAGCCTCCACCAACCCCAGCAGCTTGAAATGAGGTAAATGTTAGAGACACCCAAATGTCACAGTTGTCACAGCCCCAGGCAGTGGTTAGAGGGGGTGGAGGAGGCTGTGAGATGGCTCAGAGACCTCTGAGATGAATGGAGGGGGGCCCTACTGCTTGCAGCAGTTTGCATTAGGTGACATGGGCTCTTCTCGCTCAGCTCACTACATCACATGGAGTCAAATGTGGCACACCACGTATATCCAAAAAAACCCTTTCTGTTTAAAGGCCAGATACTGTATACCACAAGGGGCAGAGCTTATCCAACACCGGAGCTGTTGAAAGCAGAAGTGCCCAGCGTACAGCCCCTACCCACACTCCTCCAGGGAAGAATACTTCTTATTTTCTTCCTATGCACATGATCAACTAAACACATTTCTAATTAAAGCTTTAATCATCCAGCATTTACCCTAGCTATTGCACATCCCTGTTAGGAAGGAAAATGGAACATTGCCCTCAGTGTCAGCTGAACTTCTCTAGCCAGGGGTAAGCTGGCTCTCGGGGTCAGGGCCATGGTGTGTGGGAAGGGACTGCAAAAGGTGGGCAGGGAGGGAGCTGCATCAAGTACTCAGAGAGTTACCATTAGCTCCTTATAGTAAAATATGCAGGACTTTCCAACACTGCACTGGAGAAACTGGTCTGTGGGGGCACTTGTTTCACTACCAGAAGAGTATAAACAGAAGAGGGTGGAAAACACTTGGAAACGACATGGATCTCTCATCCATGCCGTAAGCACCGTGAACTGAAAATATGGATGGCAATTACAGCTCCCTATATAATACTAAATCTTACAAATAATGCTTTCACTCCCGCCAGAGAGAAGGAGGGATTGAATTGCAAAGTGAAGAGCTAAGGTTGGTTGATGGAACTTTCCAATTCAGGAAAAGCCGCGTCTTGAAAATCAGAAATTGGTAAATGAATGTAAATCCACATAAAACCTTAATTCCACTCTGTCTGAATGATGCCTCTTCTTTCCCTTATAACTTCACTGTGACTCTGCTTTTGAACTCAACCTATCAGGAGCCAACAGCTCTGGTCCTGTAGGCTACCACTTAACTTTCTGCACAGAGAGAGCAGCACAGCTGCTAAACTGTATAGCCCTCTGCCCCTCTTATAGCCCTGCAGCCTTTTGCTCGCAAGGCCACTTGCAGCTGTACTTTCCCCTGCTCTAATTACACCAGCAGCCCATGATCACCTCCTACCAAACTGCTGGCAGTCCCTCAGCCAGAAAAGCACTGTGGCCTTCTATTGACACAACCCATACAGTGCAGTGGTGAAATCAGAAAAGGCACACCAGTTCTCTCCACGGACACGCTGACACCTTTATTCACACAGGGGTCAGGCATAGGGCTGTGGCTTTCCTGGATCATTTCAAATGGGGCTGCTCCAAAGTATCTACTCACTATGCAATGCAACTGCCTCTGATGCTGCAAATGCAGCTGGTGTGCTTGTCCCTGCCAGGTTCAGGGAGGCCAACTCACATTTGCAAGTCTATGTGCCTTAATGCTTTGCTACTGGGCTTACAGAAATGTGGTATTTGCAGGAATGGGCCTTCTGGGAGGACCCAAGCTTGCTGAGACATTGGGCAGTGTCAGTGAAGTTTCTTATTGTTTGATCTAATTTGAAACCTGCTGTAAAAGAGCAGTGAAAAGTTTTATTCACATGTTAAGTTTTGTGGGTTTGTAGTCTGCATAGGACCTATCATATGGGGGAAAAGGAGTAGACAAGGGAAGAGCAAGATACATTATAATGAGGTCTGAAATACAGTTAGATATTTCCTACACAAAGAAGGCAGTTGTGCCAAACTAACTTTCTGGGCATGGTCTTTTCCTGACACAGTACATGCAGTTCTATCACTTGTAGAGAAGGTTGAGATTTATATTATTGCCAAATTAAATTAGAAAGAACTTAAGTGCAATTTACATTGGTATTGCAGAAGAAAGGGCTGGAGGAGCGTTTCAGTTTGAAAGTCATATGAACCCAGATTGAGAATCGCTGCTCTTGTGAAGTGGTCAGTGTGTAATGCACCAGGAGCTGCCACCCAGACAGAGGGTGTCGATGTGCTGCCACAAGGTAAGCAAAGGATTTGGTCATTGAATGTCACACTGTCCCAAGAATCATCCATTGTGGAGGATAGTAGTGGTAGTAGTTTTTACATTAGAAGCACATCACCAATTTCCTGAGGATATGAAGGGCAATCACAGCCAAATAACTCCATCCTGAGCTTTTGTGAATAAAGAATCCTCTTTCCCTATAAAACCTTTAAAAAGTATTTCTAGCCCCAGGATCGCCCCTTGCTCTCTTCAGATGCACTGCGTGATGTTTTGTGTTGTGACGCACAGCGTTGGATACTGTCTGTCTGGTCATGTTAAGCTAAAGAAGTGGCCTGCAGCAGACACTCAGCACAATTCCCAATAAATTCTGAAAAGAGTGGAAAGCAATAGTTGCCCATAATTTGAATTTCATGCCAACTCATCATGGAAATCTTATGTGACAGTTTGATGTGCCCAAGAGCTTGCTCAAATAGATGCCTGCATACTTAGAAAGTCTGTCTGCTGGTCTGTGTTGCCCACACAGCTTGCTGGACACTTGTCGCAAGGCATAACGTTGCTCCACCAGCATCACAAATGCTTAAAACAAAAGCTGCATCACTAGTTTAGAGGGCTTAGGTCCTAATTGTAACAGCTGCGTAGAAATGGAAAGCTGGAAACCACTGAAACTGAGTTTTAACTTGGCAACAGAAAAAACAAATTTAGACGCTTTTGTCCTGGCTCAAACAAGGCATACACACATCATCCTTCTGGGCTGCTACTCTATTTTAGGCTCTTGTGCAGCCCAGGAGAGTTTCCTCTGGCCTATCCATGAGGCAAATACTTCTGCAGGAGATAATGCAGCATCTCCTCAAGGTCTGCAGGAGCTCTGCCCAACCCTGGCAATATCGAAATTCCACCATTCACACAGGAAAAGAAATGAAGGCAATACAAAACTATGTCACCTGATGGGAGAAAACTCCACGGTGCTCTCAGTCATTGCAAGAAGCAGTGGTCTCTACACCCAGTGATCTGTTATCAGGGGGTTTCTTGTGGCTATCATAGCCAAGGAGACTTTTTGAAAGGAATTTGAAGGAAAATAATGAGGGGTTTTGTGAATTTGTACAGGAAGTTTACTCAAGCATGAAAGGCAGCATGGGAGAAGACAGAGAAGTGTTTGCAGCATTAATAAGGCAAAAGTATTGGAGGCTGCTGCCTTGGGCTGGAAAGAAGCAGGAGCAACATCTTAATGAGAGGTAATACATAAGGGTAAGACTGAGAATGAATAACAAGTATATTTACTGCTTGACAGAAAAAGGAGAGCTGTGGAGAAGTACAAAATGAGACACATAGTCAAAGGGATTGGTTAGGAAAATTCTCTCTGCAACAGTATTTGGGATTCATACTTGTAAGTTGTCAGTAAAGGGCAGTACTTGCCCATCTCACATACTTTGCATGGATGTAAATGAAACTGAGGATCTTTCACTCGGAAAAATCCCAGATGAATTCTGTCCCTCTCACAGCATTTCACAGGACAGCTATAAAATCTCCAGGACACTCTGGTATGTTCTCTAGACCTTTAGAGCAGTATCTGTTGAAGCTTTTAATTCTAGCATTAGCAAATTCTATAGGTTTCCCACAGGAGCATTTGCTACAAAGGAGGTAGTAATGGCTCGTTCCAGCCACCATTTGTAGTGCTAGGGTGTCCACTCCAGCCTGAACTCCTCCTTTGGCCACCAGCTGATCAGCTACTTGAGGGAGAAAGCAAATCTCCAAAACACCAAGAACCTGTGCTCAAAACACTCACAGATTCTTCAAGCTTTGTATTAATACCACCATAAATTTGATTCACAAGCCAAGGTAAATAATAAGGAACTACCTAACCTCAGCTGGCACCTTTCCTGAAGTTTTATTTACAGAAAAATCCAGCAGCCTCATGAGCAGATCTGAGACTGGACTTCCAGGCACAAATACAGCACTGCTGTTATTTGCTGTGATGATTGCTTCTACTACTAATTGTTCATTAAAAATGAGACATCATATGCATCTAAGGGTGAGAGTGCATCTGAAATAAATGGCAGTCTCCAATCTCTACTGCTGATACAAGGCAGAAAGTACGTGCAAGCTCTTTGCTTATGATAATAAGCAGAGGCCAAGTGGCACGTCCACATTTTGCCAGGGAATACAGAAGGTGTTTTTCTCTCACATTGCCAACGAACAGGTTGAATCTGTTTATAAAGCCTGGTAGAAGGCAGGTAGTATCTGCTCGGGGTGCCAAGGAACAGGTAAGTGGCATCTGCTCATCATGCCACACAATTGTGAGTCAATTAACATTAGGGTTGATGTTTAAAATGCTGTAAAGTGATGAAATTAGAAGTTAATTATAAAACAAAAACAAAAAAAGCACTATGTTTTTATCCCAAATTGTTTATCTCTAACAGTTTTGAAACCATTTCTGACTCTCCTCAACTTATTGCAGGTAACTGTCTAAACCAAACTCCTTTAGGATCACCTCCTGCAAAGTTTTATTGACATAATTGCACTGATGCAGCCAAGAAATTGAACAACGGAGCAGTATCTGTGGAAGCAAAATACTGCAGGGCTTGCACAGGGTAAGACAGCACTCAAGGAAGGAAAGTCAGCATGGTCTGGTCCCTCTCTGCATCCCACTTCTATTCCTAGTTCTAACATAAGAAAACCCCAAATGCTAATTGCGTTTCATGGTTTTCCTCCTTTGTAGGCTATAGTCCATAAAGAGGGAACTCAGTGCTTTCCTAGCTACATGCCCTCACATTAAATGGCTTTCTGACAAGCTCGTACTTTTGGACAGAACCTAGTTTTCCCACTTGCCCTCCTCCAAGAGCAGAAACAGTGTGAGAAAACTTTAGACAAATTTATACTGAGATAATTTTTTTTTTTAAACAAAATTTAATATTTCGCTTTGTAGCCAAAGCTGCAGGTCTAGGTTATTTCATTCTTTCTTAGCTGACCTAGTTCCCTTCACCAGCTTCTCAGGCTGTTTTCAAGAGGATGGATACATTGATTCAGCCTGTCTGCTGGAGAATGATAGCTGTTGTGAACACCTTTCAACGCCCACCAGATCTTCTCTCCAAGTGTTTCAGCTGTGGCCAGGGCTCACCCAAACACATCCCAGGGCTCATTTAGGAAGGGGCTCCTTGTCCCAGTTCCAGTACCAACTAGCTCGTAATAGGAGAAGACATAAATACATGCTGAAAAGTAGTTGCACAAATAGCACAGCGGTGAATCAGGTAGTCAGACACTGTCTCTTCACAGACTAATGGCCCCTTTGGAGGGGGCAGGAGGCTTCAGCCAATGCTGACAGATACTGGTGGAGGAATGAAGATTAAGCCCAGTCATAAAGCCATTGCTCTTAAAAGCTCACCCAAACTCAGCACCAAGACCCTATAGGAGCCCAGCAAATTTCTGAGCCCCTAGAAAAAACACCCAGGAGAAATATCTATTACAGTGAAAATAAACACCCATGGACTCTCATGTTACTGCTTCATCAACATGATTAGAAGCAGTCTCCCTATCTGAGGGCTGTATAAACCCTCAACCTTTTAAGTAAATGTTTTAGGTGTTAGGAAAACCACAGTTATTGCAGGAGATGGTTAAAGCTCTGACTTGTAATATTAGCTCAGGTCACCATCTTTTCAGGTCTATAAGTACAGGCAAAAAGCATAGATGGCTCAAATTTGATAAAACCTAAAAATAAGTTAATCTAACCTAAACCTTCAGGTTCTCAGACAGCTTCCTGCCTGGCCTGTTCTCACACCTCTGCCTCAAGCCAAACCAAATCTACATTTAATCAGGAAAGACATGTTAAATTATATAGGTTCAGTCCACTATGAGATAGACATTCAATATAAGGCTGAATATAGCTGATAAAATCAAGAAGAAGTAGCATTAGCACATCCTTTTCATGAAACATCAGTATGCACAAGCTATGGTAGTCTGTGATTTACAGCATAGCTGAACATTACCTGTATTTGACAAACATGTATTCAAGTCCAGCGGCTCAAATAAATTTCAATGCCTTGAGAGAAACAACTCCATTTATTGTCTTTTAATCTTTGAATATACATGTTCTCGTACAGTGAACTATACCAAGTGTTCTTGAATATGCTGTTTCCTCCTGATTGTATAGCAATAATTATTGCTATGGAGTGGAAACATTTCTGAAAGATGTTTTGAAGTTTTAAGGTGTCAATTATAATTATGTGTTCCCAGCAGTTTAGCTAGAAAACGGGTACTTCAGCCTGCCTTTGTCTCCCTTTGCCCCCTGCTCCCAGCCCCAATTCTCTAAACACGCACAGACACACTCGAATAAGCAGGAAACAAATCTTATTATGCTAGCAGGAGGTCTAGGGGGTTCTGATTTTTAGAGCTCTAAGATGCTATTTAGGGACTGAAGCGATATGTGAGGAGAATTGCAAGTTGAAGCAGTAGTAAAAACTCCCAAAGGCATTTAAAATCACTGTTATGAGATAGGCTCTTTGAGCAAGGGCGGCATATTGCTTCCCTTTTTGAGGTTTGCTTGTTTGTTTTACGGTAAGGTATGCTGCACGTTTCAGTAGAGCTGAGTGCAACCTGAGCTCTTCCTCCAGGGCTGTTCAGAGCCATCGTTGTCTCCCTTCAGTGGGGCTGCCAGTAACATTGCCAGGGTCACAGGGTATGAGAAAGTCCTTGGCCTCCCTGCCCTGTTCACACAATATACTTCTTGCTTTCTGCCTTTTTCAGGGGTGAGTGGGGAGAACAGAATACCAGAGGCTGTGTCACGGTTCAAGCTCTGTGGCAGAAATCACAGCATGAGTCAAGCTCTCCCAGCACTCCCAGAATTACATCTCTGCTTGTAAAGACGCAGCCAGTAATACACTTCCACACCTCCCATATACCAGAAAATAAACTTGAGGAATCCAAAGCTAAATAGAAATAAAATGCAGGCTTTGTGCACATAGTGAATTATTTATTAAAAAAATCATTCTTTGAGGGTTGCTGCTGCATTCAGCTTGAAATTGAGATAACCCAAGAATTTTTAAGCACACTCATTTGTATTCTTAACAGCTATTCATTGCAGCCATGTTGATTTCCCACGATGTTTAATATTGGCTGCAACAAAGTTTTCTCTGTGCAGATTTGTGCAAAAAGATTGTTCTCCATGCAAGCATCCATTTATCCCCACAAGAGAAAAATTCAGCCTGCAAACAAGAGTATATGTGATTAATTATTTAGCAAATGCTATCTCCCAATCTTCCACTTAAGAATTTTAAATTACCCATCCAGAAGCCAGAAACAACACCATTTAAGGTAGCTATTCTGTTACAGAGAGGTAACAGGAAACTGAGGCTGAACTGTCTGAAATCAACACAAAATCTACAGACGGTTAACTCAGACTGACAAATATGTATAACTGAAGACTACATTCACAGGAAAACCCTCTCATTTCAGCAGCGTCATGGCTGCAAAAATCCAGGGATGCTAATGCCATATAATTTGTTCCAACGATACGGGCACAACACACTTCTCAGCAGGTCTTGATGATAGAACAGGATTGTCACCCAGACATTTCTCCACCTATCTCTACCAAAGGTACCATGTCTCATGTATTCATATGCACATCCCCTGGCACCAACTGTGGCTTGAAATGCACATAGAGCCACTTGACAAGTCCATCTGGAGCAGAAGACGTACTTACCCACCATACAGGTGGGCTGGAACAACACAAGAAGAACAACCTCTCTGCTCTGGTCTCCATGAGCTGCCAGCTGAGTACATTTCCAGACACTGCCTGCACTCACCACACTGAGGGGGGCAGGTTGTTTTAACAGTCTGTACTACATCTGTACTAAAATCTGCACAGGATGAACCCACTTTACCATGTTCTGCAGAAGATGGATCTTGTTGCCCCAAGGCTGAAACTCAGCAGGATTTTCTTGGTGATGGACTAGCCCTCAAATGCATCCCAGATTGAACCACCTGGCAGAGCTGATCCTCATTAGTATTCCTCCCTTTACCTTAATCTAATCAATCTTTCTGGATTGTAACTTGCTAAATAAGTCACTAAAGATGAAAATCCTCCACAGTGGATCCATATTATTGCTGTGTAACTGTGTGTAAGCACCCAGTTATTACCTTTGTGGTAGTAACCACCTCTAACCCTGAAAAGTGAAAGAGAGGAATTAGATGCAGAACATTTTTATAGTCACAGTCAAAAGGCTGACAGTCTCGGGGTCTCAAAAATTGAGTTTTGATGTTTATTATTTCTGTTTTAGTAATACTTGCCTTATGTTAGAAATACTGGTTGGTTGTCATCTCATTATTTATCTCCCCTACCCTTTTAACTTATCAGATAATGATGTGTCCTTTTAGAAGCTGTCCCTGTTCACAAGTTCGGTCCAAATTCTTGTTGATAGCTATAAAAATTAGATGTTTCTTGGGAGACCATCCATGCTTTACAGGGGCTTTCCCAGAAGGCAACTCACCAACCACTTGACTAATTTCTTTGTCACTAATAGAAACATCTGTTCCTTCCACTGGTTAGGACGAAAGCTTAGCAAAAGCCCGTTCTTGGGAAAAAAAAAGTGCTTACCTCTTCAATAGATGATATCTGAGACAGAGGTTCTCATAATATCTTTAGAGCCACCAGTCAATTTCCTAAGGCACCTTAATCCCTCATCCATCTTATTCCTTTGGAGAAGGAATGGTTACAGAATTTTGTGGGGATTTTAAACCCCCTTAGCAAGCAGTCTTGCTACCCTGGGCAAAATAGTGCTGCAGTTTCCCCCCCTTCTTCTAAGCTGAGAAAATAACCCTCCTCCGTAGCAGCGAGAGGTACTGTTAGCCAATGTCTGAGACCCACCAGATAAAACTGATCTACTCCTCTGCTTTGACTCAGGATGCTGGAGCACTCCTTAGACATTTGAATATTATATCTGCAGGTCTTAGAATAATTCAGCCTTTTGCCTTTCCTCCTCTAAGTCACATTTAATATATCCTCTGTGTAAGGTATTCAAAACCTCCCAAAAATTACTTCAGAGCCTGTAGAAACTGGCCTGATGCCATCCCACCTAGTGCTGTGATTCTGCCTGATTTTGCAGTCTGAAACCCCCCTAGGGTTGGTGGCCAGTGGGAATATGTGTCAGTGTATATGCACAACAGTTGTGGAGGAAACTCCTGTAAGCAGCAGAATCTAGAACAAAATGCATCTCTAATATGAAGCTCATTTTCCTCACTTTTGTTCCGTAACACAACATTAAAAGCCTTCTCTAAGCTCTTGTGCAAATGTGTGTGAAACTTGCAAAAATGGATCTTATGCTCTACGAGTTTTATTATACCAAGTCTTGATCAGCAAGTCTGATAGGGAGGTTTCTTCCAGAAGGGTATAAACCCTGGGAGAATCCAATCTCTGGATTTTCTGCAGCCCATGGTCCTGTAATAACCATGTTAGCCTGCAGCTTTCTTTACGATTTCAGCACTGTTTGGGCTGTTTATTCGGGAAAGGTTTTTGCAGTGGTTTTGAGGGAGCTAGCCATCAGGACATACTCACTAAGCACTGAACACATTATGACAAGAAGACACTTAGCAAGAGGCACTCTTGTCCTTCCAATATGTTGCTTCAACAGAGCCTATCTATCAGTAAGATGTGCCTAATTACAGAAACTATTTGCACAGTCTCCAAGGTCACATGCAGGTACCTTGATCCATGGCATGCCAAATGCAGGCAATCCATAGGGCCAGTATATTAATTTCAGTTTCTCTCAAATATTTTTAGATTTTCCCAGCCTTATCTGGAGCTGAGCTCCAAAGCTGAGATGAAAACTGAGTAGCTACACAGTACTGCAATGTCAAGGCACCAAAGTAAGGAGGGTCCCCACAGACAGTTAATCCCTTGTTCTCCTGCAGAAGGGACAGTGATTCATGAAGCTGTGAGATGATCTCCACTTACATATTTCAGCTATGGCTGCATGCGAACCCATGGCATTTACACCTGCATCCCTCAGCTTAACCAACCCTGAGAGCTGCAGGCAGAGGAATCTCCCCATACTCATAGCATGGTTGTACAGACACGACAGGATTGCTGGCATGGACCCCCATCACAGCCCAGTCCCTCAGAAGTGTTCAAAGCAATTTTGAACTCATGTCCTACTTGGAGAAATGTATTCAAAGCCACAAATCACATCCTACCATCCAAATAGTTGAGACATCCAATTATTAATTAAGAGCTCTTTTTATACCCAGAGGGTGCAAACTTGCTGCTTCTGTGCATCTGTGAGTCTTCAGGAAAATCACAACCAGTTGTATAGATTAATTGAGATAGTGTGAAGTGCTGCAAGGCGGTGAACTGTCTGTGAGCTATGGCAAGCAATCCTGTCCCGTGGAAAAAAGAGTTGGGCTACCTTTGGACTGTGCCAGAAATTGTGACTTGTGGCAGAAGTCGTGGCTGGATGATACAAGATCAGGGCAGCTCAACACCCAATTTCCAGATCCAGCAGCACTAGAGTCTCTCTGCCCTTGAAAAGCTGTACTCCCTCCCCATCTCTGCCAAACAGGACTTCAGTAGGGCTGGTAATGTGGGCACCACCGGGTGCCTAGCAAGGCACAGGAGTTGTGCTGGCAGAGGGCTGGAGTTTGTGCAGCTCCAGCTGAGAACAAAGTGCTGGATAGCCCTGGGTGTGCTAAAAATCAAACCCCCATGCCTCCATCTGGGTATGCAGATGGAGATATTTTTAACCTCTATCCCTGTGTCATAGCTCCTGACCAGTAAAACAGAGTTAATACATGTCCAGGTGAAAGGAATAAAAATAAAAGTGCATTAATATTTGTGAAGCATTTAGGCACTGTAGCAATTAATGTCAAAGGAGAGCCCGGGAGGAAATTAACAATTGTTTTCCGAGTAAGGTTTGAATCGTGCATGTAAATAATTCATGGGGCTGCATGGGGAACAATGAGGAAAACAGGGCAACCAAATGTCTGTTCATTCTTTGAGCACCCCTCTTCTGTGCACTGAAGGTATGAAGAAGCAGGTAGAAAAATAGTACGTACATATTGCACAGAAAGGCGATACACTAGATTTGGACAGGCAACCTAATTCTCTAACTTTTCCTTTTGCAGGAAGGGGACTTAAAAATAGTCAGATATGCAGGTGAAAAGGAAGAAATTATATCAGACACATGATTCCATCATGCCTAAAACTGTTTGTGCCCATTCAAACCACAAATATGGCTTTGCAGCACTGTGTTCCCCAATAGCATAGAACTAAGTTTGCTTCAGGCCCAGTTTTCTGGTACAACTGAATACTACTTAATCCTCAAACCAGCAGAAATGAGGAAGAAAACAGACTTGATTCTAAAAAGACATGTGCCAGGTCATCTGCTGCTGAAGGAGGCTAACCAGGGTCCAAAGACTTCTGGTAGAGTAATTCTACACACAGAAGAAATGGTTCAACACACAGCAAGATTTTTTCTTTGCCTTTCTAACTGGGTACAGCATCTATTTGTACAAAACATTTGGTGCTTTGAAGTGCCAACTTTTTGTATTTGCTGATGAAATAACATAATTCTGTTGATCTATGCATTCTTAATTTAAGTAATTCCATTGAAAAATGTTGGATTTGCTCAAATATTTTACTATCAAGCACTTAACATATGCTACAGAAGGAAATCCAAGCTAGATACTAATGCAGGAGACAGACCTGAAGGAACAGGTGCTCGTGGCCTGTTCTGATTAATTAAAATCAGTGGAAGTGCTGGGATTGATTTCAACAGGAGCAGGCATGCACATTCATAGAGGAGGGATGCCTTTATGCAAAAGGACTCATAGGTCTGTTCTCTATTTTTAGTCCTGACACAGAGTCTCATTGCAATACTGATTTAAATCACTTAATCTGTGGAGCGATGATATTAATCTTGTGCTTTATAAGCTCACCTGGCTCCTGCACAAATTGCTGTCAGTGCTTTTACAAGACTTAACATGTTTCTGGCTATCAGTGATCTCACTCAAATCCACAGGCCAGGAAAAAAAAACCCACATCAAAAAAGCTCAAATTCCAACTGGCATGAGGAAAAAAAACATGTTGCAAGAAGAAACGAAGAAACGCCAACTGCAAATGCCTGTCAAGAGATGCACTCAATTTTCCTTCTTTGGGACCTCTCTGCCTCCAAACTTTGCCACCTCCCTCACTCTGCACATCCTTTCCTGTGCAGTTCCTGTTGGCCCAGGTCAGACACAGCACTCACGGAGTCTGATTTCTTACCCACTCCAATTTTGTAGAACAAGGCAGTAACACTGCCCCATAAGCATGATGTGAGAAAAATCTCTCTCTGTGTGTGCATGACAGCCTGAAAGGTCTAGCCATAGACCAGCTTCACTGCCTTGAAGTTCTCATTCAACATACAAAGACACAGCACCTCCCCGTTTTGATTTTTCCTCTGTTTTTTTTTTTTTTTAATACCACTTGATTTTACTGCATTTATTCACTGTTCCTCTTGCATGCAAGGTCTTGGCCATGTAACGTTCTAACTCACATGTCACTCAATCCACCGCAAGTCAAAGTATTTCCACAAAAGTCAGTGCTGAAAAATTATCCCACCTTTTGGTCCTTAGCATCAGCAGCAGTGGAGTTGCACTAGCATGACCCTTGGTCTGTATTTTGCTTTATAGGCGTAACATGAAATTATTCCCTCCAAGATGCTCCAAATTCTCCTGTACTCCTGTACTCTCCTACCTTCCAGCTCTGAATTATTTAAATACAAGTTTTTTAGGAACATAAAGGCGTTTGCTGGTTGCTACCCATTGCACAACACACTATGCTTGGATTTTACTGGTAGGTTTGTAGCCACAGGACTCACCATCCCGCACGCTGTCAGACACACTTTTCTGCTGAACTCGATGAGGCTTAACCAATTTCCAGAAAAGAGATGGTTCCTAAACTGTATTTATTTGTTGTTCTGTTTATGAATAGTTTGAATTTAAATATTTTGCTAGCTAGGCAGTAGATATAAAATCTATTATTTTGTACAGAGTAAAATTATAAAGACCTTATTTTAAACTTACAATGATGGTGGTTGTACTAAAGAGAAGTAGATTATTAAATGAAGGCAACAATAAATCTGTCAGAATAAACTGTAGAAACCATGGCCATAGGGCGGTAAAATGGCTGTACACTGACTGTTGTTTTACTATAACAGCTACCATTAAACTGCAGTTTTATCACCACCATTATTGATTTATTTTGCTGAACTTCCAGAATACAGCCCTGTTAAAATCTTTATTCAAAGTGTATTTCTTTTCTGCTAGTGCTGAAAGAAGAATATTAGGAGCAGAGGCAACTGTCAATCGCACTGTACTGCAAAGAGCCCACCAACATAATGACTGAGCTTTCAAATGGAGGTGAAGCACCAGGCAGGAATTACACCCTCAGTCGACACAGAAAATGAGAGGAGCGTGTGCAGGCTGAGCAGGACTCAGTTCACATGGGTGGCTTTGGCAGTAAGCAGGGACAGGGCTGTGACTCCAAAGGAGCTCAGTCACTGTAGATCATCTGGCTGAGGAGCCCAGCCTGGACACCTCCTGGCCAGGCTGACCGGAAACCTGATAACACCAGCCAAAATGATCCCCATCCAGGACACCTGGACTTCTCCAAAAGGTGCAATGAGAAATACCCAGTCACCCTTCCAGCAAAGCCTTGTAACAGACTTGACACCTTGGGGGGATTCTTGGAGGTTTTCTAGATTTAACCAGCCAGGTTGGTTATAGATGTTGAGTTCCCAAGGTCAAGAGGTGCTTAACTTATAGAGAAACTCAGAGCTTCATGAAGAAGGTTAATTTTGGCTCTGGATTCCTAAGGCCTATCACACCTAAGCCTTGCAGAGCTGTAGACCAAGCAATTAAATCAAAGCAGAGAAAACAGAAAATTAACCAAATCCATCATAAGCCCTGTTTTTATATAATCATTGAGGGGGGTGGAAGGAGTCTTGCTCTATTCATCTATGAGCATCTTACAAACATCTGCCTCATTTTAATGACCCTAAATTTTCTATTAATAATGGCAAGGCCAAGTGTACCGACACAAAGAGAAAAATTAATGAGGAAAAAAACCTAGCAGCAGGGTCATCTGATGACAGATCTCTGCTACTGCTGTAAAAGCAAAAAAGGTAGCTAGCTAGGTAGGACAGAAGACTGCTTTGCCTTTGCTACTCTTTCTATTGCAGTGCCCTTTATATATGCAGGCTGAGTGGAATGCATCATAAAAGGTGACATTTTATAACAGCAGTTTGTAAATTTTACAGAAGCTTACTGCCTGTAAATCACACAGCTTATTCCCTCACTGACTTTATTACTGCAAACCCAACCATGGATAAACTCCATGCCAGTTTACATGAAATTTATCTTTTTTATTCAGACCAAACTGAGGTCTTTTAATATTCTTTTTCTTCTAATGATAAAGCCGTCCTGATAATCTTATTTCCTTTACAGACATTTTGAAGGACTCTAATATATCTTAAGAAAGCAATTCCTGGTTTTGGTAGTTCCTATCTTAACACTTACTTCTGCTGTCAAAATATGTGCTTTTCCCCTTTATTTCAATTACGTGTATTTATTTTTATTCCAAATCCTCTCCAGGCATCTAACCCTTTTAGATCTAAACTATCTCCCTTTGGCTTGCTGTGATGGCTTTGGCTGGGATGGAGTTAATTTTCTTCATAGTAGCTAGTAGCAACATAAATAGTAGGCTATGTTTTGGATTTGTGCTGAAAACAGTGTTGATAATACAGGGATGTTTTAATTACTGCTGAGCAGTGCTTACACAGAGTCAAGGCCTTTTCTGCTTCTCACACCACCCGACCAGTGAGCAGGCTGGGGGTGCACAAGAAGTTGGGAGGGGACACAGCTGGGACAGCTGACCCCAACTAACCAAAGGGATATTCCATACCACATGACGTCATGCTCAGCATATAAAGATGGGGGGAAGAGGAAAGAAGGCAGGGAAGTTCAGAGTGATGGCGTTTTGTCTTCCCAAGTAACCGTTACACATGATGGAACCCTGCTTTCCAGGAGATGGCTGAACACCTGCCTGCTGATGGGAAGTAGGGAATTAATTCCTTGGTTTGTTTTGCTTGCATGCACGGCTTTTGCTTTACCTATTCAACTGTCTTTATCTCAACCCATGAATTTCCTCACTTTTACCCTTCTGATTCTCTCCCCCATCCCAGCAGGGGGGAGTGAGCAAGCGGCTGCGTGGTTCTTGGTTGTCAGCCAGGGTTAAACCACGACACTTGCCTTGCTGTGCTTTGACTTGCTTCACAGCCAGACATCACAGACCGGTTTTTACAGGATCTATGCACAAACCTGTTCTTTATTTGGTAACATCCACATTTATTTCATAGCAGAGCTACACAATTTATTCTCCCATCTGTGCAGAGGATATTTTCATGGTTAGTCTTCACAGGCATTAATGGAAACTGATGGCACAAATTCCTCATGCATCAGTGAGAGTTTTGTAAACGAGGTGGTAGTGAATTAACTTATTTTTTCCAAAGAATTTCATGAAGCAGAGTGTCCCAGCTAATGAGTTTCCCTCTGTCTTCAGCAGTTCTCTACTTATGGCCCTGCTCATACTTCATTTTCAACCCCAATAGGAAGCAAGCCTAGATTCTGCTCAAAACACTGTTTTAAGGGTAGAGAAGACCAAACTCTTCGGAAACCGAAGTGGAAAGCTATTTCTTCATAGTGGTTCTTATTGCAATTTTTTGAAAGTTCAGCCTTATTTTCCTTGGCAATCCAAGTAGGATTTGTAGTCAGGTTAGACTTAGTTCAAAGCGCTCACATCTGGAGCTCTGGAAAGTGTTAGCTGTGTGAAGGTGTTGATTGCAGTGGAAATCTGCCAACATGGAGCAGGATATGACATGGCCCTTCTTCAAACTCAGCTGCTGGCTTTGTGCCTGTTTGGAGATCACATCATTTTTAACAATGATAGTATGAAGTTTCACCGATATACCCTGATTTACATCAACAGCTTGGCACCAGAAGCTGGCCAGTATCCAAAGCCCCTCAAGACTCTAAAGAGCAGCTCATAGCCCAGGCCCTTTTTGGGCTCATGAAATACTTTACTCCTTAGCTAGAGAACATCTGCAGTGTTGGGGAAGATGTTGTTTTACTGCATGGATGAAACAATCTCCCCTTGCGGCTGTTCTAGGCAGCAACATCGGACTAAAAATTAAATTCTGTAGTGCCTGATTGTCTTCTCACTTATTTTCCATGAACTGGGGGATAACTTGACAGAAATAAACATTGAGTCATATTTTCTCCAAGACAACAAGCAGCTTCATCATGTTGTGCTTTGTAGTTCCATGGCTCAGCAGAAATGGGGCTGCGAGACTGCCCAGACAAGAATAATTATTTGCTTAGATGCTTGAGAGATCTGCTACAACTTTGGAGTATAACAGGTTAAAGATACCTTAATGTGAGATTTAGGTATATTTAAAGGACGTTTTGGTCCTACAGATGGAGGCAAATGCTTACGGGGATATTGTAAAATCCCAGGAGTCGGGTTTTTCTTATGCTAATAGATTGGGACATGCTAGGTTAGTGTGGGAGTGACCTTTTGCTCTATCATCACATCCATTGACCAATAACTTCAATATCTTGAGAAGATGTCTAGCAACCACAACAGGCTCCATTTATTTAGTCCTCATCCACAGGGACGAACAATCTCTATGAACATACCACAGAGGACTTTATAGACATACACACAGGTGCTCCTGCTGCAGCCTTGAGCTGCCATGGCGATCATGAAGGTGTTCAGCTAGTATTTACTGCTGATGCTGAAACGGAGGTTTTATTTCCCAGAAGGCTTCCTCAAAGATGCCACAAGGAAAATCCATTTACTTCATCTTTGGTCCTCAGAGATGTATCAACATATAAAGGCATTTAATTGCTGCATTTTAAACACTCTGCTCAAAGATTAAAAATTGCATAGAAAAATGGATTCAGTAAAATGGAACGCAAATCATTACAACTCCAAAACACGAATCTCTTTGTTACTTTGCATTCCTGCTCTTCTTGCTGTTGCTGCTGCTAATTGTTGGCATATTTTATTTGAGCTCTTTTATGTCTGTTTTTCTTTTAAAGTATGTACGTAGAAAAGAAGTTGGAAAATGCAGGTGGAGGGTAAGGGTATTTTTTCAGCTGGCCACAGTGAGATGAAGAAATATGTTTGCTTTATAAAATCAGATTTTTGCAGGGTCCCAGTTCCCTATGGGAAATGGTAGTGGTTAGATCATTTGGAAAGGAGTTCCTAAAGATATTCCAAAAGAATGACCTTTTGATATCATCCATCCCATGTGCCCAGGACATCTTTTTTTATGTGAAATTTAATCAGCATTGTGTAATGACATTACATTTTATATTGCAAATTACATATTGTAATTACCTAATTACACATTGTAAATATATGATTACATGAATTTGCACCAAAAGTCATAATTACACTTAATTACACTAAGTACATCAATCTAATCAACTACAAAATACAAGGAAAAGTCATGCAAAAAAACCCTACAGAAAAGAACATTTTGAGAGTGAGCCCGCATTCCCAGAGTACCCAGAGACACAACACTGCCTTATACCTGGAAAACAATTCATAAGTAGACCTGTGTGGGAAACAATTTCTCTGACCTAAAGGTGCTTTTATGCTCTCAAAAATCTGCTTCTGCTCTGCAGTGGGGCAAACACACCTCCACACCTTACATAGTTTTTGGAAAGTTGGGGTTTTTTTTTCCTTTCTGCATAAAAATACAGGAGACTTCTCATTCACCATAGCGTACTGGTTAGTTGTACACCACTGCAGGACAGAAAAAAGAGACAGAGGGAAACAAACCTCAGATCAGCCCTGCAGGTCAAACATTCCCCTGAGATACTAGGAGACCAAAATTTTGATCTGAACTACAGCAGAGCAGCCACTTGAAGCAGAGCTGATTGTATCAGTGAGTGAGTCAGCAACGCAGACCGTGTCTCCTGCCAAGTGTCATCCTTGCTAAAGGTCCTACATCTGCTCCCAGGGAAGGATTTGGCTCCAGTGAATTGCCAGTTTCTACCAGAAAATAAGATACATTGGATGCCAGCTTCACTCAGAGCAGCAGGTGCTTCACATTTCTTAAAACCTAGCCCTAAATCTCCCACTTCAGCAATAGGGCAGGATTTAACTCTGCTCTGCTGAGGGCAATGGTCTGAGGAGCTGATTTAGCTCTGGAGCACAGCCTTGGTTATTTGAGGTTCATCTTTCAGCCTTAGTCCTTAAGCACTCTTTCTTGCAAAATGAATACCAGCACTTTCTAACCCCATTAGAGTGGATATTGCCATGCATGATTATAATTTACTTTCTTTACTAATTAGTGACCCATTTTTCTGCCGGATCCTTATCATGACTCCAGGAAAGGTTTAAATCATGGAAACATATAGTGCTTTTGATACACTTTCAGTAATTAAATCTCATCTTACATATTTATATACATTTCCTTCCTTTGGGGAGCAATTCTGAAGAAACTGATTGAAGCCCTGCTGATCAGAGAGAAAAACAGGCAATTATGGAGTATCCCTTTCTTTCCTTCCCTTTTATCACTACTGTATCAGTAATTAAAACTGTTGTACTGTAAATATAGCTTTACACATCTCAAATGAAAAGGAGCTGTTGCCAATAAAGCACACAGTGTGCACAGACAGTGTCATCATGAAGGAAATGAACAGAGAGATGCAGTGTATTTCCCTGTGGATACACTCCTGTAAGTCCCATTAATACTCATAATTTAATGATGAGGTGGGTGAGAGCAGGCTACTCCAAGGCATTTAGAAGTGACACAACTCAATTGGGGTGTGGTAGATGTGCTTTAAAATGTTGCATCCCTTCTCTAGGACTCTGTTTCCCAGGAAAATAATCTCTCTGGCAGTTTTTCTTATCTGCCCAATAGATTTAAAAAAGAAAAGAGCCTTTTCTCTGCAAGCAGCCAGAGGTGAACATGCACCCTTTGTCACAAGTGCCCTTTTCAAAATGTCCCCTTCTTCTGAACCAAGATGGTTTTCCAGTAGATGTGTTGTGACCCTGGGAGAATCCCAGATGGCAAGTGGGGGATGGGGAAGACTTGGAAAACAGCCTCTCAGTCTAAAGCAAAGAAAAACTCATATTCCCATACCCTCTATGTACTGCTATCTTTAAAGGCCTTTGTAAGACTCTCAAAACTCAGCGAGTTGTAGTGTTACCCCTATTCTTAGTGATATAATTGTACTCTCCCCATTATTGAAAACATGAGGGGATGGCGTGATGTTTGCTGTTCAACTAGAAGATCCTACCCCGAAAAGACTCAACTCATACAAAATCATTACAATAAATATTGCTTATGTTCAAAACCAACAACATTTGTTTACCTACTGCCTTTTAAAATAGCATCAATCACACAAAATATTTTCAATATAGCTAAAATTTATATTAATGTTTCTATTCAAGCACGTCAAAGCTAGGCAGTCCTGGAGTTAAATTTACCCATGTAATCTCAATTTTTGCTGTGTGTAACGTAGTCTTTAAGCACACCATTATGCATTGTATTTTCCACCAGATTAATCTCCTTGGAGGCCTTCAGCAGGGCATCACTGCTTGCATCTTAGGTGTAGATCTGCAAAAGGACTTAGTCTCACAGAGCACAAAACCATGATGTCTTCAAAATCCCCTCCCTGATTCCACCTCGCTTGGGAGATGTCTCAGGTTCCCAGGACTTAATTATTCCATGTCTGTCAGTAAATACTCTTAAGGACTCAAGGCACCCTCTGAGGGATATGTGTCCTGATAACGTTGAGTAGCTTTGCATCTTGTTGAGCAAACTCATCACTCCCCTGCCTGCTTTCCCTGAAGATAGCTAGAGCACATTTATGGGGTCAATCACCTCACAAAAGAGAAGCAGAAGAGGAGACTATTTCCCCATTTATGCAAGGGCTCAGGACTCAGAGGTCTCTCCCAAGGTAGACAAGATCCACATGCAGCTCTCCTCTCTGCCCAAAATCATTTGACCCTCTCTCTCCTCTCATACAAACATTCAAAGCAGATGTTGCAAAGGAATCAGCTGCAGCTGGGTTTGCCTAGTCTGTTTTATTGAAGCTCTTCCACTGTACATAGTCTAATCCAACAAAAATCAAAGCAGACACAAAGCAACACCAAGTTTCAGCCTGTCTTGCAGTGACACCTCCAAACGGGAGCAGCAGCATCAGGTGCTGCAATCTGCAAGCCCTTCCCTGGCTCTAGCTTTCACATTTCCAGCCAGCTGAATTTTCTCACCATTTGACTGGGGTGAAAGGGCATTATTTCACTTTGCAAAGATGGGCAGCAAGTCATGGAGATGAAATTATCTAAAGTGTCAATCAAATTCAGGTGTCTGGTTTGCTCCTCTCATTGTTGCCCTGTTAAGTCCAGCCTGGGTTAATTATTTTAGGTGTCTCAAACCAGCCTAAGCTAGAATTATCCACAAGTTGCCAGAGGAAAAGAAAGAAACATTTCTAAAGGTGTTTTACCCCACTATCGCTGGAATGCTCTTTGCCTGTTCCACACACAGCGGACCAGAGTGGACTTTCAAATATTGCTGGCAGTGGCTTTGCACAGAAGTGAAAACATGATCTTTTGCTTTCCCTTCACCTGACACTTTGTACAATGTTAGCTTAAAGACCTCCTGAGTTCTGCCCCATAGATCAAACTATTTTGTGAGGTCAGGAGTGAAGCTGATGACTATATTGCTGAAGAAATGGTTTCTGCAGTATTCTGCTCTCACAACATCACACTTAAAGCTGGGTAAATACAATTTTCATTTTAATGTCTGTTCCTGAAGGAAACATATTTATATACTCAGTCAAATGAAACCTCTCGTTGTGATTTTAAGCTAGCATAAACACTTTTAAGACAAAATTAAAGGTTTTTTTTTCTAAACAAATAGCTATTGTATATTGAGAAATGGATACACTTCTACTGTTTTCTCAGGCTGCTTAAAAAAATGAACAAAATGTAAAACTATTTCTCAAAAAAAAAAAACCCCATACAGAAATGTCTTTAACCACACTGCTAATTGTGGTGAACCTTCGGACAGGTTTACAGTGCCTGTCACCCTCAGGTCTGGGATTGATGGTCTCGGATGCCTTTGCTCATTCACTTTGTGCTCTGGCCAGTCCATGTGCTTTAGCCTTCCTGACAAAACCACTGACAGAAAACTAAGCGCTCAGAAAAAAATCCCAGCAGCCATTTCTGTTTACAATGCTGTACTGGACTGATAATATTGTCATGAGATATATGAAGTTCTGTACATAGAGAAAACAACTCCAGGGATGCATGTAAAACGACAGGATATTAGCTAATTCCACTTAGGGCTGTTCTGCATTGTTCTCTGAAAACATCAACTCAGTTGTCAGCAGGAATCAAAAAGGCAGGTATAATATTTGGAAAGAAAATGAGAAGAAAAAATCCCAGCATATGCCAAATCATGTTGCTTCAGACCGTGCCTGTATCTTGGATATCTCACAGTTCTGCTATCCTCTTTTCTCCCCAAAGGACAAAGCATTGGGAACATAAAGCTCATGGCTGTGCCCAAGCAGGGAATGTCCCCACAAAGGAGATGTGAAATAGGTCAGACTTCTGCCTGGAAAAAGGATGACAGAGGGAGCATGTATGGGAGGTTAAGCTTGGCAATCACGTTTGGCCATAGGAAATTCAATCTGGAAAGATTAACACCTATTGCTCATAATCCAGGAACTAGAGAGAATCTAATAAAATTATTAGACAGTGGGTTTAAAACACAGAGAAGGAAGTCTTGTCTTCACACAATGTATAATTAAAGCACAGACCTCATTGCAACAGGATGTTGAAAAAGCTGAAGGTATAAATGGATCTGACCAGACAAATCCATGGTAGAAAGTTTATCTGAGAATTTTAAATCTGAGGATTGAGAGGCAGCCTATATCTCTGGCTTGCTGATTACTGAAATTTGGGTAGGTATAGATTTACATTTTTTCTCAAAATATTTTCTTAAGTATCTGCTGTAGTCACTGGCAGAGGAAGGGTGCTGGACAGAACTGGTCTGAACATGTCCAAAAAGGGACATGTGGAGTGAGAGGCAGTGATAGAGACAGGGTGCACCCAGCACAGCAAGGGTAACATTAATGGAGATGCTACATCTCCACTAATGTCAGGGGCACACCATAATGGTGTTGAGCCATGGCACGGTTAAAGACTGTCTGAGAGCCCTTTTGCTCCATGAGAGGGCAGCCTGCTTTCATAGGCTCGCTTCCCCAGCCTGCCATCACACATCCCTGGAGCGAGTCTTTGCAACCTCAGGGAGCTTATATTCCTACAGCGAGGCTCACTCTCATTTTCTTTGTCACAACAAAGGCAGACGGCTTAATTTGCATCCAGGTGTAATAAACAATCTGCCTTTTGGGAGAGCCAGGAGACGAAGCACCTTAATTCTTCCCGGTGAGCGCTGAAAACCCTGGCACTGAGGATGAAAGCCGCAGGAACCAAAAAGCGCTCTCAGAACTTCATCCGATTAAACAGAGACATCCATGCACGCTGCTCTCCATAACAAGCAGCAAAAAATGATTAGCCTACCAGTTAATGGGAGTGCACATGGCTCACTTCTCTGGCTCAGCCACAAAGGAGGCAGCAGCAATTGCCATGTTTGAATGGTTTCCTTACAATCACAGCTGGGCAATTAAACTCCTGCCTTCATTTGATGGCTAAGATAGGAAACCAGGGAATGAGGCAAAAGGATTATTTTGGGGCAGGGGGGAGTGTTTACTACGGTGTGTTTAAGTTAAGCCAATGTTTGCTTTACTATTTTTAAATTGCATCAAGCCACATTTCTAAATGAAATGCTTAAACAAATGTTCAAAATCAATTTTCTAACAAATTTTTTTAAATTAATGCCCCCCTGCTATTTCCTCTGCTCAGCCTATTTTTCAAATTGACCACATAGTCATGGATAGCTTCAGTCACCCTAAAACTGCGGGTTTGGATGAATAAATTATTTTTCCAAATTTTTTCATCTGAATTTTCTCTAAATCTCTTCACTCTCATTATTTCAGCAAAGGTGGGTTGGGAATAGCATATCCATGCTCTTATTCTTTTGATTTAAAAATAAAAAAAAAAAAAAGTTACTATATTCTTTTTAACCTCCTGAAAAGTTGTACCTTTTCACAGTGGCTTTGATCCAAAGCTAAGCGAAACAATGGGAATCCTTCCCTTGACTTCAATGGGCTGGGGACTTGGCCCTTACGCTTTCACTGAAGAATAAGCAAAAACTATTATTTTGGCAGTGTGAGATAATTGTTTCTTTCTTCTGTCACAGTGCCCCAGGACACCAAACCAACAAAGCTGAGCACACATCTTGCTCAGCACAGCCTGAGATGCATTTCAGAGAGGCCTTTGACAAGGCCTTCAATCAAAGCGACACACTTGAGACAAATGTCATTACTATATTCAGCAATACCAAATTCCGCGTTGTATTAATACATATTCATGGCTGAAAAAGAATCTGGGGGTTTACAAGTCAGTGTTGGTTTTAATATACAATGCAGTGCAGCAACTGTAGAGCTTCCACCAGCCACACAATAGAAGCAGAAATGCTTTTTGGGGCTGCTGGAGAGCGAACTGTGCAAGGGAGCAAAGTAGGTTCATCGTGGCTCAGAACCGGGAGGATGATGCTGCAGATGCCAAATGCTAGCAATGTGTGGGAACACAATTAAAATTTGCATTGGAGAAGACCGCAGGTGCTGATACAGCGACTGGCACTCACAAGCCAGACATGGGCTCCATTTTACAGCTTCAGTTTGTTTTACTTACTCATGGAGCTCATAATTTTAAAGAGGCTATCTGTTTGAGCAAGGCAGGGAGACTTAGGTCCATATTTATAGTAAAGTATTCCCATAGGAGGGGTGAGGGAAATAATAACGTGTCAGTGAAACAGTTACTTCCTGGGGGAAAAAAAAAATCAGGAATTAAATCCTCATTTTAGAAAAAATTAAAAACCACAAACAAATGCTTTTTGCAACAAATCCCTCATTATGAATATGAAGGTTTTATGTGAGGCTACGTACTGCTGTGTGACTGTGTGTTTCTGCTGCTTGCTGCTCTCATCAGGGTCTAGGGAGGTTTGATCTCTGTTGTTGGAAAACGTGGGTTGTAGGTACCATACAGAAACCAGGGGGTGTAAATCTGGAATAAAATGACAGTGAATCATACCCGTCCATAAGCCTCCCACTAGACTGGGGCATAGTATTATTTGCCAACAGAAATGCTCTAAATCAGTATAATTGTTACCTGTAGAGAAATGAATTTAAAGGAAACTTGGAAATGGGATGGTGAAAAGTAGATATGAAAGGTCGATCTGGCTCCAATGATGATTTCACTTCTCTCCAGGAAATTACCAGGAATTTTCTGGTTACTGACATTACTGTATGTCAGAGGAAAGGTAGGGAAACTGGGCATCCAGGATGAGGTGTTTAATAAAAGGATCAAACAGAAATGAAACCATGTTTAGGCTTTTCAGTTCAGCTTTTTTTTTATGAGTTCTTTGACTCAAAAATTCTCCACAGATAGATTTATCAGTGTTGGTCATAGTACAGTGGGTTAGCTAGAAAACTCTGAAGAAAGCAGCCCTCTAAGAAATCACTGCTTTGGTATATTAGAGGCCCTTCCTCATAATATTTTACATGAGAGAATAGATAAAAATCTCCATGTATGTACACATGTACACAAAAAGTATATATAAGCACATTTTCTTCAATAATAAACATGTCCATGCGCTTGTTACAATAAGATCTTAAATATTCTGGTATTTTCCATCAGACCTCGTGATCTAGAGGATTTGTTGAGGTCACAAGCACCACCTTTCCAGAAGATTTCCACATCTCTTGGGATCAAGGTTAAGCAGGGTATTTTTCAGTTTCAGAAGGTCCCATTCCCCTCCCCACTTCCTCCTCCAGACAGATCCTGCCTTGAGGTAAAATAATTGCAACAGTTTGGGGTTGTGTATTAGGAAGAAATTTCTAACCTGTGGAGTTTATGCACACAGACAGATTTCGTGCATTGTCTCCTGAAACACCAGTGACTGATCAGTGTCTGAAACATTATTTTGGACTACAGCCAGGCGCTGACATCATGCTGTCATTCATTAAGTGAGAGATAAGGATAGCCAGTAATTCCAGGAAAGTTCTCTCCCTCTTTGTTTAAAACAAGCAAAACCCCCAAAAATACATCTTCTTTCCTAGTGTGGCCATTTCCTCTTGCAGTGAGGTCTGGAGTCCATTGCTAGCATGGCAGATGTGCAGGACATGGGCCAACTTGCAAAGTGCAAAGGATGAGACTGAAGAAGGAAACATGAGATAAAGGCAGCCAAGTGTCCACAGGGCAGGTGAAGTGATATCTACACTTCTGCACTGGTCCTCAAAGGCAGAAAAAAGACACTAGCACAAAAAAGGAAAACGAAGAGCCTCTGTTAGGGCAAATAAAAGTATTAATACTTGATATTTCTGTAATACCATCTGTTCAAGCTTTAATACTATGCAAGTCTCAAACTGCCATTGGAGCTCTTTGAAGGGGACAGCAAGCACATGGACATGGGTGATCCGCTGATGTAATCTACTTTCCTAATGACTTTTAACAAACTCCCACTCCACAGGCTTTTACAGAAACTAAGTTGCAATTGCATAAGAGTGCAGACCCTTGTTTGAATTAATAATTGATTAAGGGACAGGAAACACTGGTAGTTGTGAACTGTCAGCTCATGCACAGGGGAGAAGTCACTAGGAGAGATCTCCAGGGAACTGGGCTAGGGACTGTGCTGTCCAACACACTCATAAATGCTCTGGGAAAGGGATGGAGGAAGAAGAGATGGGGCAGGCATAGAGGGCAAAAAAAGACAATGGATTGGCAAAGTTTTCTGAAGAAACTCAGTGATAAGTTATGAAAGAACTAAAGTATTCAGGGTAGTAAAGGTGAATCGTCTATGAAGATGTTCTAGTTTTGGCTGGGTTAGAATTAATTTTCTTCATAGTAGCTAGTATGGGGTTATGTTTTGGATTTGTGCTGGAAACAGTGTTGATAATACAGGGATGTTTTAATTACTGCTGAGCAGTGCTTACACAGAGTCAAGGCCTTTTCTGCTTCTCACACCACCTGACCAGTGAGCAGGCTGGGGGTGCACAAGAAGTTGGGAGGGGACACAGCTGGGACAGCTGACCCCAACTGACCAAAGGGATATTCCATACCACATGACGTCATGCTCAGCATATAAAGCTGGGGGGAAAAGAAGGAAAGGGGGAACATTCAGCGTGATGATATTTGCCTTCCCAAGTAACCGTTACACATGATGGAACCCTGCTTTCCAGGAGATGGCTGAACACCTGCCTGCTGATGGGAAGTAGGGAATTAATTCCTTGGTTTGTTTTGCTTGCATGCACGGCTTTTGCTTTACCTATTCAACTGTCTTTATCTCGACCCACGAGTTTTCTCACCTTCACCCTTCTGATTCTCCCCCCATCCCACCAGGAGGTAGTGAGTGAGTGAGTGGCTGTGTGGTGCTTAGTTGTCAGCTGGGGTTAAACCATGATGGAAGAGTCTTTTCTGAAGACCTTAACAGACTGAGTGACCAAGCAATAAATTGCAGATGAAATGCAGTGTAGATACACGTGGAGCAAAATATATGGCTAAAAACTCCCACAACCGTAGCTTCACTTGCAAAATTGTGATCTGAGCTGAGCTTACCCCCCACTACAATGGGGAGTAAGAATTTGGGTTCTTGGTAGATCATAGAATCATAGAATGGTTTGGGTTGGAAGAGACCTTTAAAGGTTGTCTAGTCCAACTCCCCCTGCAGTGAGCAGGGTCATCTTCAACTAGATCAGGTTGCTCAGAGCCCTGTCTAACCTGAATTTGAATGTTTCCAGGGATGGGGCATCTACCACCTCTCTGGGCAACAGGTTCCCGTTTTTCACCACCCTCATCGTAAAAAATGTCTTCCTTATTTCTAGTCTAAATCTACCCTATTCTAGTTTAAAACCATTGCCCCTTGTCCTATCGCTACAGGCCCGACTAAAAGTCTGTCCCCATCTTTCTTATAAGCCCCTTTAAAGTATTGAAAGGCTGCAATAAGGTCTCCCCAGAGCTTTCTCTTCTCCAGGCTGAATAACCCCAGCTCTCTCAGCCCTTCCTCATAGCAGAGGTGCTCCAGCCCTCAGATCATTTTTGTGGCCCTCCTCTGGACCTGCTCCAACAGGTCCATGTCTTTCCTGTGCTGAGGGCTCCAGAGCTGGATACAGTACTCCAGGGGGGGTCTCACCAGAGCAGAGTAGGGTGGGAGAGTCACTTCCCTCGACCTGCTGGCCACGTTTCTTTTGATGCAGCCCAGGATAAAACTAGCTTCTGGGCTGCAAGCGCATGTTGCAGGGTCATGTCCAGCTTTTCATCCACCAGTACGCCCAAGTCCTTCTCGGCAGGGCTGCTCTCAATCTCTTCATCCCCCAGCCTGTACTGATATCGGGGGTTGCCCCAACCCAGGTGCAGGACCTTGCACTTGGCCTTGCTGAACTTCATGAAGTTCACATGTGCCCACTTCTCAAGCTTGTCCAGGTCCCTCTGGATGGCATCCCATCCCTCAGTGGTGTCAACCGCACCCCTCAGCTTGGTGTTGTCTGCAAACTTGCTGAAGGTGCACTCGTAGATAACTGATGAAAGTATAGTTCAATGTTCGTTAGAGGTAGATAAATAACTCAGAATACATAAATCATTAGGAAAGAATAGAATCAAAACCATCATTATGACATTTTAGAAATATTTGGTTCCCCTATGTCTTGAACACTACATGCATTTCTAGGCATTCTGTTAGGAAAAGTCCATGGCAAACCCTCAGAGAAGGGCAGGGAGGCTGCCCACAGCTACAGAACAGCTCCCCAGCACAGACCAACAGCATTACAGTAGTGCCATTAGTCTGGAAAACAGGAGACTGAGACAGGATACAGCAGGAGTTCATGAAATCATAAATGGCATAGGAGATGGTAGAGGGGGAATGAGGGCCAAATGGACATCAGTCTGACCCAATAAAACCTTCCTATGTGCTCCATCTTGAAGGGGCAAATGAGGCATTGCTGGCTCTTGCTAATCCTAAGAAGAAGGGAGCCGGAGGGAAGGAGGACAGCAAAAAAAGGAAGACTTCTGGTGAGGCTACTGAAAATGAATATCGTGTTAACACCAAGATACTTCTGTAACATATTCCATCCATGTCTCAATCTGCTCAGCCTGAGGTACCTCCATGACAGGTATTGTAGTGCCAATTTACAGAAGGAAAAACTGATACACGGAGATTTAGTAATTGGCCCAAGGTTACATGAGAAGTCTGTGGCAGAAACAGATCTGCGTTCAGATCTTCAACTTCTATCTACAAAACCCAACATGAAACAATGAGACAG
This sequence comes from Morus bassanus, assembly GCA_031468815.1. Classification (NCBI taxonomy): domain Eukaryota; kingdom Metazoa; phylum Chordata; class Aves; order Suliformes; family Sulidae; genus Morus; species Morus bassanus. The sequence goes on from CM062569.1 coordinate 6,418,826, forward strand.
GGAAAATGTCCCCAGAGTGGAACAAATTAGGGGATGGCACATACAGCATGCCTCATTGTAAGCCTGTAAAAGAATGTTAAACGTTGATTGTGAATGCAATTATTCTGCCCTAGTCACAGAATATATTTGAAAAGGCTAACTGGCCCATGTCAGCTTTCATCACTGAGGACCTCTGTAACTGGCTCACAAATCCAGGACTCCACTTAGGTGCTTAAAACTGACCTGGGAAAAAAAGAAAGAAAGAAAAAAAGAAAGAAAAAAAGAAAGAAAGAAAGAAAAACTTAAAAATTCTACTCTTAGTCTCTCACAGGGCTCACCATTAAACAGACCACTTTCACAAACTGAGGAATGTGGGCCAGAAAGAATAAGCAGGAAAAGCTTGCAGATTGCAGGACAGATCCTGCACTGTCACACACCAGAGGGACTGCACTGAAATTGATGGGATTGTACTGGTGAAGCCACAGGGAAAAAAAACAACCTGACATCTCTACAAAATACTAATTTTCTTGCAAAATACCACGATATCCATGTAGCTTAGGGATGAGTAATAAATACACAAACAAAATATTGCAATCAGTTTTTTACTGTTAAACCTGAAATGCTTAATCTATCTATCCCTAGTATTAAATGACTTCTCGTGTAGCAGTTTCAAAGTGGGAAATGGGTACTCAGGTTAAAAAAATAAAATGCAGGTATCATCATGGTTCATTTCAATTAGGCTGAAAAATCAGCTGTAATGTCTGCAAAAAAGCTGCCGTGGAATATCCTGATCCTTAACTCCACCCAGCAAAAGCTCTGCAGAGATTGCTCTGAAGTGCTTCCTATGGAGATTGTGAGGTTTTGCAGCGGATAAACACAGTTTGGCAAATAGATTTGAAATGACTGATTTACTCAGATTTCCATGTTTACTGGTTTGCCACTGCTATAATTTGTACTTGTTGTCATATCTCATCTGGCCGCATTCTGCACATTTCATAACAGTAGGTCTGGGAGGATTCATCTTTTGTAGCTTTAGCACCACCACATGGTTTGCTGTGTTTAAAACTCCTGTTAAGAAACAGTGATTTTTTTTTTCCTTTTATCTCTTTTCCCCCCCTTTTTTTTTCTTTTCAGTGTTTTCCACAGACATTAAATAAATACTTGAAACCACTTCCTACTTGGAGCAGGTGCAAGATGAAATACCTCATTCCTAGCAATCAAAATCTGAATTCTCTCTTAGGGTTGTAGGGTTCCCATTATTCCCTTCAAAGCCCCTAAAAGCAAATGTTATTCTGTGCTTAAATGTACTGGCCAAAAACATGTGTAATCTGACAGCAAGAACACTCAGTTCCCTACTGCTTTGCATATTTCTTACAGAGCATTTTCAAAAAAACAGGCTAATATTGTAATAAATAACAACTCTCCTCTTCTAAATAAAAGGAGAAAGAAGGTGCCCATGCTGATGGCAGCAGTGGATGCCAAAGGAAAGAGATAAAGACTTTATGTCTCTAAACACACTGAAGAATTACCTTCCCTCCCGTCCCCCTTGCCAAGTATGTGTGTGTGTGATGAGACACTGAACACCCAGTTTTTCCTCTCATGCACAAATATGATTGATTTTTTTCAATGTTCATGTTGATGAGGCTATTTAACTGCTACATTATTTTTCTAGATACATGCCAGTAGCACTGGAAAGTGTGTATGTTCCTCTCCCTGCTCGTTACATGAATAGACTGATCAATCTGCTCTGAGTTATCTGATGAGAAAACATCTCAATGTAGCTGAATTCTGTTGCATCTCAAACATCTAACAAAAATTTCAAAAGAAAGAAAAAAAATGAGGTGAAAATCAGAGAAGCTATACCAGGGAAGTATTGATATAGTGGTCACAGGAAAATTTATAGAGCTGATTTGCTTTAGGGGAAGAAACAAAGATAGATATGACTTACATTCTGCCTCTTTTGAATAATTAAAAGACATCTCAAGCTGCAGAGTAAATGCAAGTGGAAAAGTCAATGTACCATTTATCTCCACAGTTTATTCCTTACTGGAGTTATCATTCCCAAGGACTTTTTATCAGTCTTTAAAGGCAAAATGGGTGATTGTGCTACAGAACCAACTCTACATTGCAAGGGGTGTTTACAGGTGCTAAGTGCCATGGATTGCTCTAAAAAGTGGCCAAGTTGCCATCCTCTACAGACAGGAAATGAGCTGCCCTCATGGGTCAAGTGGAGTTATACCCTCAAAAGAAAAGATGCTGACTGGAGTCTCCAGTCTGAAATTACCTGTGAAGTTTAATTTACCACCCTGTTGTATTTATTTCTGTTACATGATCCAAAAATAAAATGTCAGTGTCTGCAATCACCTGAGAAAGATCAGAAGGACTGGGACCAAGGACTACACAAAGGAGAGCAAAATTTAAAAAAAAAAAAAATCATTTGAGGCTAAGGGGGTTTTTTATATCAAAATATATGAAAAGCTATTATGCCAGTGTGTAGTAGGAATCTAAACCCCCAGCTGGACTGGTGTGTCCAGAACCACAAAGTGCTATTGAAATCAAAGGGGTTCAGGCTGACAGAAAGGTCTGCCCGGAGGGATTCGAATTAAAGATCAAGACCTTCTATTTTAAGCTGACATCTCTCAGGAGAAAATTCCTTTTACTGAGGACCTTAATGACTAACAGTGGTGTTTAGACGACGTTTTAGCATATCAGGTTAGCATAGGAGGTCACATCCGCTGTTTCAGAACTTGTACTTCTTTTATTGGAGTATTTTTCCCTCTATTCCTGGCAGAGCAGAGATAAGATGCAACTTACATTTTATTCCACACTGCAATATTACAAGACTTAGCCAAAATCCTGTTGTCTTTATTCTTTCTGCCAGCACAATTTGGACAAGCAAGGCAGCTTTGATTGACCTCCTACTTGTCACACAACATTCCTTCAGGTTTCATTTTCTTTCTTTCTCCTCCACGTTTAATTTAACATGGATGCATCTCTGCCGAGGCAGCTGGAGAGAGGCACTACAGTCCAGCAGACACAGGACCAGCTCCCACGAGAAGCTGTGTCCCCATCTGAGACAAGGGGTCTGCAGAAGAGCCAGCACCTGCATCACACCAAATTGCCAGTAGCTTGGAGCCCCTGTTTCTAGTCTTTCTGATTTCATACTCTTCAAGACACTACAGACTCACTTACCCAAGGAAAGCCACTTTAGTGTTTCCACATCCAGTTGACGACATGATACTGCATCGATTTATGAAAAGACAACAACAAAGACATCATCCCAAGCATTTACTGTGCTGGAGCATGGGGCATACCTGATATCTGCCTTCTAGCCCATACTGAATCAGTATCATGCTGGAGTAAACACACCTTTCCTTCTCATTTTTTCACTTGAACAAAAAAAAAAAGCTGCCCATCATAAATGTGCCATAATTTTCTGCTAAAAGCAGAAATGAGAGCATCTGGACAATTACATTCAATATCTATTCCAAAGGTTTTGCTAAAAATTAATGAAGAGTGCAGGACTGAGTGCATGTTTCAAGGAGGAAGGTGTTATCACTAAGAAAATGATCATGCCTACAAGTCTAGCATTTCTTTGGCTTAGATGTTCAGAAGTAACTAAGAACCTTTCACATCTGAATTCCTGAATGCTCGGCTGGAGACAGGTTAAAAGGCTTTGCTCCTTAGAGACTGGGTGATAAAACACAGGCCAAACCCACTGCTCCTCTAACACGTCTCTTTACCTGCACTCCAAAAATCAGCTCATGCCCTTCCAAAAGCTTGGGCTCTGTCTCTCATACAATAACAACGAATTCCCATTTACCCTACTATTGCATGTCTGCCTTTAGATCTGAACATCCGTGTTGATGTTTATGCCTACACACAAACGCTGGCCACTTTGGTGCCCTGTAGAAGGTGTCCCCTTGGTCCCCTGTCTTCCCTGAACGCAGACAGAGGAGCTCACCATCCCAGCCTGAATCTACTTAATCCATCCTGGAGGCCAAATGAGCCAGTTAGAAATACTTATACTAACTTCCCTGCAATCTTCCACAAAGACTCCCAGAAGCTGTAATTCACCCTATAAACCCACTATAATAGAGAAGATCTCTAGCTATAGGCAGCAGGTTGAGGCACATAAATACCGCCTCTAAAACACACATAGTAAATGAGTCCATCAGGAAACAGGCTGTGGGAAGTCAGAGGCTATCATCAGCATATAAAACCAGAGACAACAGCAGCAAACTGAAGGACCAACTACAAAAAGTGAGGAAAGAATAACTTTCCAGCACTTCAAAGTGTGCTTCAGTTCATTTCAAGGAGAGAAATCTGAAAAAAAAGAAGGAAAAAAAAAAACAAAACCCAAACCTAACAGGTTTACCCCTTTCCACTAAATAGTATAGTGATTTAAATAAAAATCTATAACTCATTACTGAAACTATTATTTCTCTGCAAAGCTGCACCGTGAGATGGGCCTAAAAGCCATCTGCTTGATTTTCCTTTCAGATCATTTATCAAAAGACATTTTTAATGTTTTAGCCTAACTAGTAAAGACTTTTGAGTTTCAGCCAATCAGCAAACCCAGCCAAGTAATAAGGTGTCAGTGCCATGCATAATCCTTCCTCATGTAAAAAACGCTTTTAAAGTTAATAGCAGCTGAAAATAGAGCAAGGAAATGAAAGTTTGGGAATTAAACCCTGGGGGCATCCCAGCAGTAGCACGACTGATCCAGACGTACCTCTCTACCTGTATAGGAGGCATTGGCTGGATAATGATCGTCTTATTGCCATCAACATATGTATGCTGAGGTCCATCCTCAGCAGGCTATGCAAATAAGGCAAAACCAATTCTTTCAGTTTAAGACTTCCATGGAAGTATACAAGCACATTTTATAGGCCTTCTGTTCAAATCAGAGAAGAAATAATTAAATTCAAGTAGCACGCAGAATGTCTGGCAAATATTTTCTTGTTATGTATTACTACAGAAAAGCTAATAGAGGGAAAGCTTTGGGGAACTCCAATGATATATTTTGCAGCCCACAGAGACCAAGATTGCTGGACATTAGAGTTGTGTGCTGTTTGGCCATCTAACAAGCACCGGCATTGTCTTTCCTCTAAATGGAATGGGCTTTGAGCCCTCAGCTGATTAATCTAATCATACCGGGGCACGATACTGTGAATCAACAGAAGGGTTAACATGTAGCTCTTCTGCACTGCTTTCCATACGAGCCTCTCAAAGCATATACATAAACATTTAATTAAGCCTTACAGTGCCCACACAAAGTAAATAGATATAATTAAACCAACGCAAAGCTTCATAACTTGAACCCAGACGCAAAGGGCACGGCTAAATGTTTTCTCCTGCAGATGGAATGGGGAGCACTGAAGATGCTGCCGCTCCTCCCAGCTCCCACTCTTCCGCTGATGACCATCATTCCCCGGCCAAAACGTCCAGATGGCATTGTGAGTGTTAGGAGTGACACCTCCAACCACTTACGCTGTCCAGCGACCATGCCTCGCTGCATCCATGTTCAGTATAAAACAGCAACCGCATGGCCAATAGACAGTGGAAAGAGTGAATCATTTTATATCAGCATCAAAAGCCCCATCGGCTGCGTTTCTCAGATCACAAGTGAAATGCCTGTGACCAGGCTAACACTGCACATTTATCAACTAAATTGAAAGAAAGGTGTACCAGCCAGATAAAAAGTCACTTCACTGTAACAAATCACATTTTACACTCAAATTGGGCCTTAAATCCTAAGCAATTCTGAAGAATTTAGCAAACCTCACAAGTTGTGCAGCAGGCCAAAGTGCCAGATTTTGTAACTTGGCAAAGCAAGAGTGAAACCAGCAAACCCAGACCAGTTTATGCCAAGTTTATATGCATTTCTATATATATATATAGGTGTGTCCATATGTGTGGACTGCATTCAGCTGCTGTTTAGCAAGACACTGCAACATGCTGCCATGGTTTAAGACAAAAAAAGTAGAACAAACCCACACAAAACCCCCACCCCCACCCAGGGATTTAGGGGCACAACTCAGGAAGTGATCTGGCTGCCATGCCTGGCTCTCTTCTGCTCCTTGGAGCAGACACACAAAACCTCAGCTTCTTCTGTCACCAGTGCTCTTGAAGGACCAGTTGCATGCAAGTATTCAGTTCCCACCTTGGAAAAAGCTTTTTAGCTGAAGTATTTTCCTAAAACACACATTTTCTTCAGTGCTTGAGAATGGCTAGCAAAAATGCCCTGTGATTTTTTATTTTTTTAGTATGTGATTACCAGGTTTCTCACTGAGTTGGGGCTGGCTAAAGTCTAGAACCTCTGAGACAGTTCAGCTATCCAAGGACTTTGGCCCTGTGATTTTTCTTTTCAGTCTGGCTGATTACCACTTAGCATAAATGTTAGTGGTGGAGAGTCTCATGTCTAGTCAAAAAAACAGATCGTTCGTTGTCTGAAGCTGTAATTCAGCCTTCAAGGATGCCCTTTTGCATCCTTGCAGGATTGCAGGGATCCTAGTGTCCGAGGAAGACACTCCACTCCCTCTGACCTGACAGTTAATTAATCTTTGAAGAAAGCTACCCACTCACACACTGAGGAAGAGCCAAGAGTTGATGAGAAGAAAGCTTTGAAACCAGGGGCCTCCTGGGGGGTGAGGAAATGCAAGTTATTCCCAGGTGATGGGTATAGGAACGAGGCACGGTTTTTATATGGTGCTTGAGTCAAGGAAACACATTTTATTATTGTACAAAATACAAACCATTTATCTCATTCATCATTTGTCTTTAGAGAGGGGAAGATTTGTGCCTGTTTAATTTAAAAAAAAAAAAAAAAAAACCAACCAAAAAAAACCCAACACCATAGTTTGATAAGAGTATGTGCAGCACCGCCACAGTGAGTCTTGCAGTCATTTTGTACATTGAATAAAATATCAGCCTTTTATTAAGCCTATTACATTTCTTAATTTGTTTTAGACTGTGTTCACCTCCTTGTTATTGTTTTAAATTCACAAGGGATAATTTTAAACTAATCTTCTCATCTTTTGCAGCAAACCCTCATCAATAAGCACCGAAAGGATGATTAAAATATCATTCCATGTAGAACAAACTAAGTCCAAATTACTGTGGGGAGTAAACTACCCTAACAGAGATGTAATGTCAATGCCTTAATTTTATGAAAGATTTATTATTGAAAAAAAAAAAAAAAGAAAATGTACTCCTAGTGCTGTAAGCAGGTCTTTGTCAAAATAGCTTTTTTAAACAGATAAATGACGTGCTTTGGTCTAACACTTCTTAATCTGCAGTGAAGGAATAACTCAGTGGAGAAAAATAGTAATAGCCTTATCAACATACTAGGGATATACATCCAAGAGTCTGTAACACCTCTATTCATCTCTCCTGGCTAGTCACTTGCTCTCCAGGCATCCACAGGGCCTGGAGGACCTTCTGCTTGCTGCTCACCTTTGACTTTCACCTTAAGACATAAAGCTGCAGCACTGCCCATGAAGGAAAAAGCTCTGGCGATTGAGACATGGGTGGGTGGGTCCCCCCCAGTCCCCCCCGGTTCCCCCCATCACCCGAGCAGCAGTGGAGTGCAGGTACGTGCAAGGCAACCTGAGCACTTGAGGAGGCTGAAGCTCGCTTTCTCAGTGGGATGAACTGGAGGAGCCCTACCAGGACCAGGAAAGCATTTCGTCGCAATCGCAGCCGCCTCGCATGGCCCTGCAGCTAGAGCTGCTGTCTGTAGCAGCTGTAGAAGCAGACCGCAGGTCCAGAGCTTCATGTGGGGCTTGGGTCCGCCTGTATTTGGAAGGTATATTTCAAATGGACCGATGGACAGGGCTTAACATGCCTGATTGAATCAGAGTCCCAGGTTACAAACACACATAACTGCCCCTCTCTGTACTTCTTAATTACATCTCAGTAAGCGAGATAAGACTTCACCCTAAATCGACAAGCGCTTTAACTCCAGCATAGACTTTTAGGTTGAATTTCCCTAGCTCTTTCACTATTTGTTGTGGGATTTTTGGGGGTGGGGTGGATTGTAAGCGCTGGGATGGCAGCAGCTGAATGAAATGCAAAGCAAATAACAAACTGCAAGGGGCAGCTGCCTTTTTTCTCAGGTTCATTTCTGCCCAAAGTTGGATTACAGACAGTGCCATTAGCAACTACACAAGATTAAAACACAAAAATTAGGCTAAAATCAGCACTGACATTTAGAATTGCCTCCCTTAGGAAGGCACAAAGCTTTTAATGTGGCAGTAAAAGGTGATCAAACCAGGCTAGTATTTATGTACTCAAATCCAGCCTGCAGTGATGTGGTGGTACCAGCTCCTTTCATCCTTTTATCTCTCATAGAGTGCTTTGCCATCTCCAGAGCTGATGTCTCTGTCCAGGATCATCCTCGTCTCTGCAGCCAGCCAAGCTCCCCATGGGGGACTCAATCCCACCCCATCACATGGGAGCCGCAGCTTCTTGGAAGCATTACAGTCAGCATGCCTTGCTTCCCCAGCTTGAGTCAGAACTGCTCCCTATTCAGGCACTGTGAGAGAGGGTTGGCTTGTAAGTTGGCAAAAAAGAGAGAGTAATGTGGTCCTAAAATATTCTGGCAACAAGGCTTTAAAGCGCAATGGTTCCCAGGCTCATCCTCCATTAAGATCCATGCACTGTGTTTTTCCTCCAGCTACAAGCAGGAGCCTGTAAGGCTTGGATTTTTCCTTTTCTGGTTTGGTTTTTTTTGTTTGTTTGTTTGTTTGGGGGTTTTTTTGTTTGGTTGGTTGGTTGGTTTGGGGTTTTTTTGGGTTTTTGGGGGTTTTGGTTTGTTTTGTTGGGTGGTTTTTGGTTTGTTTTTTTTTTATTTGTTTGTTTGGTTGGTTTTTTGGTCTTTTTTGTCTTTCTTTTCATTCCCTACCAACAAATGTTCATTTATTCTGTTGAAACACTTCCAGTATTGCCTGACTAGTTATTTACCTTTGATTTATATGGAATCAGAGATACTCAGTTTGTACGCTTGTCAAAATAATTTTTGGAACTTGGTATATTGACCTATAAGGTTTAGGGATATTTTTAATTCTTTAATCTAGATATAAGTATTTTAATGCTGCAGCTATTACATCATATTATTCTTAGCTAAATTCTTTAAAGATGCCTCAGGTTTTCACATTTCTTCCTGGTTCTAACTAGGTGGCAAAAAGGAGAAGGAGAACATTTAGCAGTCCTTGACAAATACAAAATAGCACACCTTGAAGTTTAGGATTACAGCCTCTTTGAATTAAATTGTTTTACCCATTCAGATCTCATGCATCCTTCTTTATTCTGCTGCACTTAATGTGTATTCATAATAGGAGAGAGCCAAATGACCAATATATTTCCAAATCCTGCCAGCCACTGTGTTCGTAAACTGACCAAGTGCTAATTTAGCCCATTAAAGCAATTCTCAGCAGACCTTTCTTTTGCTATTATACAATCAAACAGATTCCTGTGGTGGACAGTTGATAGACGTCTAGGGCTGGACTGACTTAAACACTGTCAAATATCTATTGTCGCAAATTGTTCTACAGGATAAAAGCAAAAGGTATGGCTGCCAAATATTAATTTTCTTTTTTGTCTAAATTTCCTGCCTTCCAGTTATTCTTGCAGTGCAGGAATGATAGTTATCTGACAGTTTCTTGGTGGTGAACAGCGATTGCAGTCCTGCAGAAGCAGAACACATCCTCAGGCAGGTCCTGCCTCCCACCAAACTGCTGGACAAAAAGGACAAACCTTGTCACAGGAGACCACCACCACCCTGGCTAAAGCACAGAGGGGTAAGCAGACCAGTTACATGTCACAGAGCAAATCCCCAGGAGAACCAGAAAGGGAGCCACGGTGTCCAGTGCTTGAGCCTCAGTGGTAGGCTTATTCCTCCCCTCCTTGCTCCACATCGATGTCCCTCGCCCTGCCTCAGGAAGGTTCTTGTTTCTGATATATTGAATTTCTCCCATTCTCCTCTGTAAAAACAGAGACATAATTCATTTATTTATTCAACAATGTCTGCCACTTCTGTTACAAAATTACCCTTTCCATTTTGCAGAATCCCCATTGCCTCATTCACTTATTCTTTATCCACTTGAAGTCTCTTATTTATTTTTACCTCTTGTCCAATTTTCATTTTACCTTCTATCTTTGCTACTCTTATGCCTCCTTTAACATTTTCCAGTTTATTCTGTAATCTTTTCATATCCTCTTTGAGTTTGATCTTTCATAATTCACATGTCCTTTGCTGCCCCTCTTCCCACTTTAAAGTCCCTATTAGCTGCATCTGGCTTATTTTACTTTTACAGCAAAGTCCTGCTCTCATCCCAGTACAATGGCAAAACTCCTATTGATTTCAGTGGAAATGGGGCTCTTGGAGTATTTATGGCTTTGCACAATACACATAAGCCCTGGGTGGGGGGAGACAACATAATTAAGCAACACGGCATGACAGACTGTGTCTCGCTGCCGATTAATGGGTGCACGGGCTGTGTAATAAATGTGAGCCTCTGGCACACCTGAGGTGCACATTAATCGGCCCTATTGTACAACCTGAAAACTCTGATCATTATGAAACAGGTATTTAAAACATTAAAACGCCCTTTTTTTAGTGATAGAAATCATTAATCAGAGTGGAGATCTACTCTTGCGTCCATCACTGTTCCTCTTTATGTTGCAGAAATAAAGACAGGATCCAGTATTTAGTTTAAATGGACAATCTACCTATTTACTTTTATCCCTTTGTCACCGTCTGACAGGGTAACATGTTGCCATGGAAATCAGGTAACATGCGCACCGATGGGACACATCCCTGTGCCACCATCCTCTTTGGTGATGAGTATCACAAGTGAGGGAAGACATTCAAAGGAGCCTCCACAGCCAGTGTGCTATAAGTTTTGGGAAACACCATGCAGTGACAGCCCCCACAACACCTGCCTGCAGGCCACCTTCCTGGAAATATAATGGGACCTTACTCTTACGGCAGTGCAGTCAAGAGGGTCTGTATGGTGTGCCATCCTAGGTGGCTTGTGTCAGAAGACAGAAACCTTCCCATTGGCTGCCATACTGAGCAAATAAGGCCCACTTGCTCTCATATTTTGTTTCTCCTGACAACCTTAGTCATAGCTCCTCCACTTCTTGTGGCCACAAGAAACAGATAACGTACGAGCTGCTTGCCCACCTCACCTGAGAAGGGTCCTGTCTGAACCCAGAGCGGGCTGATTCATCCAATTAGCATCCCCCTGAGAGCTACAGGAGTTCCTGCCTTGTACCACCACTCAAAGCAAACATGGTCATGTCGTACCTATAAGGTGCTCTGGTCACAGTGGGGTGCATTCAGAAAGGTGCACCAAGTGCGACCACGTTGCAACTCAGGCACTGCCTGCACTGTTTTTTGCACAGGAGAGAATTGATAGCTACTTTCAGAGTCAATCACCATGTGTCTTAAATCCATTAAGCTGGAAATCACAACCCTGCTGAAACAGTATCAAGTGTGTTTTGCACTAAGGATTATGTGGGGTACCTAACCCCGTTTGCAAACCCCAGCACTGCATGCTCCTGCTGACACCCCACTCTTTCCCCACATAGCTTTGGGCTCACGTGTAGCCTCTGGTGCTTTTCTGAGCAGATGCCTTCAGGTTCACAATTTAATATCATTTTCCTGTAGCCTTAGCCTCCCAGATGCCTTCTGATGGCCAGACCACCTACCACCCACACGCTCTCCTGCAGCGATCTGCGAAGGGAGCGAGAAGGAAGGAATCCAATAACGGATAATGGTGAGACTGCAGGCGTAGCACCTGCTGTAACAGTTCCCCACTCCTGACTGCACTCTGTAATACTTTATGACAAACCCTCTCCCACCTTTCTTCCATTTCCCACCAGACAGGCTGCACCCAGACAGTAAGAGAGGCTGAAACATGCACCCCCTCATTGGAGGCTGCATTGCACTTGCTGATGTCCCAGATAATTCTGCTTTAAGTTATCAGACCTCCTCTTGTGAATCAGCTTTTTAGTACTGAACAAGATAAGAAACAAGTGATAACAGTAACATCAGAAACGAGTCAAGAAGCAGATCTCACTCGAGAGACTGAAGTCTTCTGTTGTCCAGTGCTTTTACCCAACACAGAGCGTGATGCAAAAGACCCGGTCCTCCAAATTCCCCACTTTACTAAATAGTTTCTTTCTCTTCATTCGCATTGAGAAGGGCAGCTCGATGCTATGTTTGTTTTCCAATTTAGGGCCCACGCCAACACGTTCCAAAAGTGTTGGCATTTTCATTTTGTTCAACTTAATGGAGGGTGACTCAAACCTTAAGCTGTTTGATTTTGGAAAGCAAATCAAATATACAGTGCAGCAGAGGGTGAGGCATGCTGCAGCTCTATACCAGATATATATTTAAAAGCAAATTTCTGTGTTTCCTTTCCAGAACAACCCGATCCCTGTTCAGTTGTGTTGTATCTGCCCATTTCCTTTCTGAAGAGGCCCACCACAAACTCCAGACACCAAATAGCTTCACATGCCTTCTGTTTCTTTCTTTTTTCTTCTTTTTTTCTTTTTTTAATCACTGCTACTTTCTTCAAACTCCCTCAAAGCCTAACTGGAATAAGTCTTTAGATACTTTCTATGACTGCCGCGTAAGCATAGTCAGAACGGCCGCAGAGCACAATGAGAGGTCTAAGGCTCTCACACATCCAGAGGTCTTGCTCCTCGGTGCTGCAAAAGGAGCACAAAACCTCATTTGGGCCCCGAGACCTTTTGCATATACAGCAGGTTTTCTGCAAGTTAGGTGCTGATGTATCCCACTCCATCAGTCCCTTTGCTGTCATGCCGCAGAGTGTAGGCACATGGGTAAGTTGCAGGTGGTGGTGATTTTTCTTTTGCTGTTAATTGGCTCTGAAAATCTGTAGCACATTTAACCATGCTGTACCCCAGCAAAGATTTTGGGGTTTATCTTTTTTCCCCATGTGCAGACTGCAATGTTCTGGGGAAAGCAGTGGAACACCAGAAAGAGGCATCAGACATTTTGTAGCTCAATCAAAGCTCTTCTTGTTCATCAGGAGTAGGAATATTCTGGAAGAAGAGTATGTGCTGCAATCAGAAGCAGGAATCTAAGCATTTGCTTGTTAGAGCTGAATTTGGCAACGCAGAAGAAAATAAAATAGTGTGTTTCATACAAAATACCTGAAATAGTGGGTTTCTAGGACTCAGCAGAACTTTATAATTTCTAAATCATGTAACCAGCTGGTAGGTCTGTAGCTGTGCAATGCAAGAGGGGCAAAATTTACTGCAGTGCATATGGGCAGCATGATATTGAAACCTTCTTTGGAGACTGCTCTCAGCACAAAGGGAACTGTACACCCTAGGCACAACCATGGGTGCTGGTGCAAATCAGAGCTAACCCTAATGAAACCACTGAGACAGACACTTGGCGAATGTAAATCATCAGAGGACCATAACTTAAATGGCAGCACAGGAGCAAATAAAGGCTGAGGCAAGTGACTTCAGGTAGAATTAGATCTGGGGGGATTAAAGGAGACACCCCACTGAAGAAGACAATTTGAGTGTCTCTTTGTCCAGCCTCTACGCATCTAATCTGAAATACTCCAACCTTTTTCAAAGTATTCAATTTTGGTTTTATTTTTTTAAAACATAAGTGAATCACTCTTTTGGCTGTGACTCTCTGCTCTCCAGCTAGTAAGAAAATTTCAGAAGTTTTTGTAGTAAATAGCTTCCAGCAGAGAATGATTAGCATGAAGATTGATTGTGTGATTTGCCATAGTATATGGTAAATGTTTTCTGCAACTAAATAAGAAGAGCATGATCCTACTCTGTGGGAGGGCTGCTTTAACTGCTCAGAACATCCCAGGGAAAAAAAGATGCTGTTAAGAAACTATAAAAGAAGTACTAAATAGTGTTTTCTTTTTCCACTGCAGAAGGTCAGAACGACCTAGCAATGTTGCAGTAACATTTTTAAGTTAGATGACGATAATTACAGGTACAATACATTTCTACCTTTAATACTGAGAAAAAAATACCACACTTGCTATTAATCACACCTTCAGCACCAAGCAGTCGCACGTAGCTATCGGTGCCCTTCAGCCGTCCATGGGACCAGCTGATGGGGCACAGTGTCTCCAGCTGACCCGCAGCAGCAAAGACAGCTCTTTTCCTGAGCTCTCAGCCCTCTACAGCTGGGTTGTTCTTCCAGGTTCACCAGAGCTACAAGAGGTTTATCTGGTAAAAATATAGATAACCTCAAATGCACAATAAACTGTTAATTACGTTCCAGACCGTACTACTCACATCCTTTCACTAAAATGACAAAAAACCTTCCTTCTGGCTTACCAAATACACAGCTAGAAACCTCCATCGTATGTCTGCTCAGACTGTTTGCTTTAAAAAAGGAAAAGACATTTTAGAGCAATGGCTCCTATATGGTCATTCAGAACAAATACACGAAATTAACAGCATATTTCAAGATCTTTGCAGACATGATACCATTTTCTGTGATGGAAAGAGCTTATTTCAGAGAATAGCAAACAGGGCACTTGTCCAGGACCCCAGGGAGATGTGTAAACTCTCCAGACTGTCCCTGAAAGAAGGAAAGGACCCATCTGTCTCAGGTCTCCAGTTCTCACAGTGCACAAACAACATGATTTTAGCCACATCTGCAAGCAGCCTTGAATTATTTCTCCCTTACCAATATGGCAGCATTGCCAAGGAGAGAAGAGGGGCAAGGCAGAGCCCTCCATAACTGAGCACCTTCAGATCAGGGAAAAAGGCTGGGACAAAGAGCCCTTGAACTTCTCCTCCATCTCCCTCCCATGCAAAAGGGAAGGGAAGGGGGTCCTCAGACCTGGGAGAGTAGAGGAGATGGGATGTGGGCAGATGCTGGAATTTAAGGCTGGTTTTTTGGCAGCAGGCAGTTTTTCATAAAATACTCCATGATTCAGTCTCATCTGGGGCTTTGCAAGCAGAGCTCCAGCCAGCCATGAGCTGGTGATACTGTAATTTCCTTGCACGCAGTGCAGGCACTGAGGAGGGGGAGAGAAATGTTCAAGAGTCACAGTGCAGACTGAGAAAATATAGCGCGTGCACAGACATCCCCATGCATGAAAGGAGGGGAGAAGTAGTAAATCTCATAACATTCTCTTTTAAAGTTGGGACAGATGAGCTCAGCAGCACATCTTTTTGGTTGGTCATGCAAACTTCAGCCTATTTCAGTATGCTGTAACACATGCAGTAGAAACAAGATTTTTGGCACACAGATGAGAAGACAGCAGTGCTTGCTGACAGACCTTCAGCACACACGCAAATCATCACATGCATCTATATACCTTTAAACACACTACTACCTTACCCTCACAGAGGGCTAACTGTGAAGTAAGCTTGACACAGTTTGCTGTGGTGGGGTATTTGGTCAGGATGGGGTTATCTGAGCCAAATTCCCTGTCTCAGGGCCCATACACCAAAGAGGAGTGCCATTTACTTACTGCATAGGCCATCATTTACCTGGAAAGGTCATGAAAAGCTCCAATTTAATTAGCAAAAGCCAAACTGGAAAGAGTAGGCTCAAGACCACTTCAATCATTACTTCAGTCCCACAGACTTTCAGACAGATTTTCTGTATCTGTTCAAAAATAAGAAAAAAAAATCATAATCAGTGCTGCAGAGACCCTGTGGGAAATGCTGGGTATGATTTCCCTGCCTGGTTTTTCATTTCACTTTCCTTCTATAGTGGGTGGTATCTATGCACTAACATTATTCTCCTTTCTGCTTTAATTTGGGCTCAGAGCCTTCTTAAACTGATTTTATGCTTACTTAAGAAACTGTGTTACTTCCAGCAAGAGATGGCTTTTACTGAGAGCATTTTCCCCAATGACTTTTTAATCTTCCTACCCTTGACCTTTCAGTTCAAAATATTAAACAAATCACAAGCTATTACTTGTATTTATTAGACCATTAAAAGCCAAAACCACCTTGTCCCAAAAGTTATGTAGGAAAAGGGGACCCAAAGCAAGAAGGACTAGATAATTATAGTACAAAAGACCGAACATAAGTGAATTATTCTTGTGACATTTTCCATTCTTGTTACCATCTTTGTAATGAAAATGAGGTGTCAGAAGCTTCATTCCTCATACCCAAACTTTATGTGATTTCAGTTACGAGCTACATTACTTTGAGGTTTTTCAATATTTGGAAGTTGGGCCAGCTAGCCATTCCCCTAAATTTCTGATTACAGACTCAACAACCCGTGGGAGAAGAATAGAAAGCCCAGCTAATCGATGCATATTTCTTACACAGAGCTAATGCGATACCTGGCTTCTGAAGAATGCATTTTAAGACTCAAGTCCAAGTCCTCAGCCTTAATAAATATATAGATACGGGAAATCTCACATCGCAGCTCTTCCGTGCACTGTCCCCATTAAAAGGCAGCACACAGAGAGAGCAATGGCTCAGGGGGTCTAGAAAGAATTTTTAGTGAATAAGAAATTCTCAATTAAAAAAAAAAAAAAAAACCAACTTCCAGAAGCAAGTTTAAAAATAGCACCACAACTGCAAGATTTGGCAGTGCTGATGGTATTTTAAATGAAAAAGCTATTAGGAGAACAGGACAGTTTAAGGCAATAGATATCACAGTAGTTTCCTTGTGTTTCAGACAAAAAAAAAAAGCATTAATTTACTTTGCCATCACCTGTTTAAGGTCAAGAGGGTTGTGAAGAATCTGAAAGGGCCTACCAGTGTACTATCAGAAATACCTCCAGGTTCAACACTGCCTAATAGCAGCATTTATTCATGTGCTTCTGTTCCACCCCATTCCTGTATAAGGAGCTGCAGCAAATTAACTTGAAAGGCCAAATTTTGAGCTGTTGTCTGAAAGGGCAAAAAGCACGTATCAGTGAGGAAGCAGATGATGTTCAGGTGCAAGCCAAATATATTTAAGTGCCTGACTTATGAGTCTAGAGTCAAAAGAACGTGATAATAAAAAATATATTTGAGGTAGGTCTTTACTAGCTATTTTTCTTGGTGCTGGAAGAACCACAAACTTTCTCAGAGCTCCTGCAACAGTCCAAGGTGATGAAGAGCAGATGCACAGGCAGTGGCTGGGTGTTTCACCCTTCCCCAGCTGAGGAAGGTCAGCTAGCATCCTGATACAGCTTATGTTACAGCAGGAAAGTGAAAACTCTTCTTTTGGCATGGTTCTCAACCCAAAGAAAGTTTTATGAGGTTTGCTGTTATTGCTTGTGTTACTGCTGCCAGTATCTGGATAAAGATATTAAAAGACATAATGAAAGGACTTGCATGCTCACAGGCAGGGAGGGAGCTTCCAAGCAACACTTTCATCCATCCCTTGGCCATGTGCAACCCATTCTTCTTAGGAGACCTATTGGCATTTTGAGGTTACCAAGTTTTACAGCCAGCCCCCTCTAATAAGGTGAGGACGATGAACATTTTGCTTCTAAAACAGCAAACTCGTTATTACTTTTACACCACTCCGTGAAGCATGCATTACAGCGCTGTCTTGGTTTCTGTTAACAATCATAAAGAGATATCAGACGTTTCCTAAGAATCAGGTTACAAAAATGTAACTGAGAAACATGCAAGGACATAAAAATTCCAATGAGATAAAAGCATCCCTGTTTACACAGCAATTCTGCTTCATTAGACTCAATGTTGTTTCATTATATTCAATGCCATTTAGTTTTGATGTTCGTTTCAAGGCTGCGTATTTATACTGAGGCAAAGTGGGAGAAACAAAGTAAAAACTTGGGGTTGAATTCAATGTTGAAATGGGTTTTAATACACAATTATTTATATATATATATATCTTGTTCTAGTTAAGAATGCGTCACTGTTTGCTTACATATGTTATTATGCAAACTATATCCTAAAACCAAATTGGACTTCAGCTATCAGACACTAAATCCTGCAAACAGAGAGACTCTTGATTGAGACTGCTCAGAGACTATTCAGAACAGAAAAGAGATTTCTCCCCCATTTGTACATACCTTCTGCTAGGTGAGATTCACTCCTATTTGGCGCTTTAAAGAAGGCTTTTTTTTTCTCAGGGATGAATTGCATTGATTAGTATTAATGCATACATCCATCTGGGGTCTTTTGCTGGTGGCAAAAATCCAGGGGACATGGGCTGGTACCTTGGAGGCAGAACAGACTACTTGAACCACTGTAAAATTGCCTACTTTCTTGAAATGCTTTTTATCAAATTTCTTATATGCAGCAGCTCAAACCCACTAAGGGTTTAATTTTTCTTTTTATTGTATGCTATTTTGCACATCTTGCTATAGGGTTTCCCTGAAAGTGCATAAACTTATTTTAATTGTTCCCAGTGCTGACACCCATTTAATTAAATGGTAGTACTATAGCAAGATTTATTATACAGAAACAGAGACTTTTTTAAAGCAGTAATGGAACACATAATAGATGTGACACATTTTAAAAGCCTAATTAAATCTATTGTTTCTCTGTGTCCTCAGCATGTCTCTCTCAAGTGTAAGATATAATTTTAAATGGCTGAGATGTTTATTTCAATGATCATACAGGTTGGAGCCACATTTAGGATCGTTGCTCTTGGCAAAGTTAAAGGACTATTTGGCAAGAGCATGTGTGGTACGGCGCGCTGAATATAACTCAGATAAGTGAAAGGAGTGAAAACAAGAGGATGTGTTTTGCTCTTTGCAGTTCTCATCTGATGTCCTTGGATGGGAAAGGGAGCTTAGCCAGGTTCAGGGAGGCAGGTGGAAATCCAGTTCCTTTCTCTCCCAACAGACACAGCTTTTTGGGTTCCCCCCCAAACTGAGCCTGACCCCTGCGGATATGAACAGTTGGGAGCTGGAGGAGCCAGGAGCCTTCCCACCTCACCGAAGAGCCTTTACAAGACAGCAAAACACATCACTAGGGTGGAGCAGGGACAGAGCTCTACCTGGCTCCATGCAGGGAGCAGGGGTGGCTCTTACATCGGCGAGGAGGACAGCAATGGGTACAACAATGCCAGCATTAGCCCAGGAGCAAGAGCAGGCACACTTATGCTTTCCTTCAGGGATGCTGCCTGGGAGAGGCTGTTCTGCGCTGCCCCTTCCCCTGGGATGTGCCTCGTAAATAAGTGTCATTTATCTGGAGCCGGCTGGGATAGCAGCTCGGCATGAGGTTCCCTCCCAGCTCGGGGGCTTTGGTGTTTTGGTTTTTTTAACTACCTCATGTGCTAGGTTTCAGATGCTAAGAGGAAAAAAATTACAGTGATTATTAGGACAGAGCCGGGTAGGATTTTCCAAAATGCCCAGCATTAAGCCAACTCTGCTCCCAAAATCGAAGATCCCAGCACTTGCAGGGGTAATTAGGCTACAGCCTGCCATTCTTAGAGAAATTTACCCTTTGTCCATAATTTCGAAATAGAAGAGATGGGAAACATTTCAGAAACGAGCTGAACTCCAGCCGAGAGGAAAGATTTCTGCCCATGATGCCAAACTCCTTTGCCCCAGCAGCATTTCAGCAAGGGGGCAGACCTCAAGGCCTAGCTCAGAGTTGTTACTGCCGTGATCAGAATCATCGCACTTCATCCCTTCTGCACAGTTAATACAATCATGGCTGATTCTAAGGGCAATCAAATACTGCAAGTCCCTAAAAATGAGAATAATAAGAAGCACTGAGGGAGGCAAATTCCCTTAGAGATCATTGGAGATTATCTTAAAGAAGAAAATTCAGTACAAGCTAGATATCAAATGTAATAACTCATGCAAAATACCCTTTTATGGAGAATCAGAAGCATAGTGGTTATTTAGTCTTTGGCATCTATAACCTTTTATAGTGAAGAATACATTGTAATTATTTAGTCTTAAATAAGTAATCACTTTTTTCCTGCTTTAATATTCTGAAAATAATTATATTACTTAAGGTTCATTAACTCTTTCCAGCAGAATAACCAGCTTTATTTAATTAGCTAGATGAAGCTTTTTAGTTACTTTCTTTCTTTCCATCACTGATTAAACATTAGTTTCAGAAGATTAGCAGCTATTTTCTTCCAGTCAATATGCTCTCTAGTTTATAACCTTTTCAGAAAAAAAAAGCACGCTAAATCAAACTGAAATGTTATGATTACTTAGAAAAGACATCAATGAGAAATAGGGTTTGCTGAACTCTTTCATCCACTATCCTGCCCTTAATAGTAGAAATGGTAAAAATGCTCAAAAGCAAAGTGAATACCACTTGTAAGGGACCAGGTTCTCTTGCTACACCCTTTGTTATTGAGCAAGAACTGTGCTCTGGATATCCTCAAAGGGACACTGGCATGAAATAAGCATAAACCTGAAATAAGCATAAAACATCAACAGTGTATTCGACTCACCTAGCTTTGCTGCCAAAGCACATCACTTTACAGGTTGAAATACAAACTGTTACTCTCGCAATCCAATTCCGGCATGTGGAAATGAACATCACGTTATGGGCATCAAATATTCAGGATTTATTCTTTTTCTTAAAACTGACTTCAGGCAATTCCTGCAGCAGTGAATTCCACATGTTTTCTGTACAGCAAGTGGTAAGTAAACCTCACCCCTGCATGCTTCAGCTGCCCGAAAAGGACAAAATATTTAAGTCCTGTACATGTGAGACCGTTTTTGTAACTCCACATATTGTAGCTCCACATATGCTACACTGGAAGAAAAGTGTAGTGAATGGGAAGAAAATAGTGAAAGTAAGGCAGAAAGCAGCTTGGAAAGAGATGCTCTCTGTGTCTTTACCAAAACCACCATCCAGGAAGAAAACAGCCCTACACCATTCAAGTGGAACCCTACCAAGTGGAGCAGGAAGAGGGGTACAGGCTGCAGTCTTTGGGCAGGAGCTGGAGGCACTGTGAGGCCAACACAGGCAAGCACTCTGCTCGCCTGGCAGGCAAGGAATATTTTTATCAATAATTTACAGTCTTATCTGACCAATCACTGCAGTCATTAGCCACATTCCCTCACTGAAAACCATCTAAACTCCACAATGCCAAAGATCTGGACTACCAAAACCAAACAGTCATGGGATGATAACATAACTTTACTGCATTAAGAAAAATCAACAGCTTTGTAGAAACAAGATCCAATCACATCAGCTCTCAACTACTGTCTTATCTTTCTTAAATTTTAGCAAATAAAACCTCCACATCCACAAAGCATACAAACACAAGCATGAAATTTTACAGTACCCCATTCAGTAGGGAAAGAAATAGCATCACATCCTGCTTTGCCAGTTAATTTTTGTGCCCTTTGCAAATCGTATTTGCCTGCAGCAGTAGAACCAGAACTTTCTCATCTGTCCCTGAAGCACATTCCCTTGGAATCAAGCACAGCCAAGCAAATGCACGTTCCTACTGCAGACTTCAAAATGATGCAGTTTTTGATGTGCCATGGGTTTTAGGTAGTGGGTATTAGCAGGGGGTTCATGACTGCTGTATGGATCTTTAGTGAGGGCATAAATATCTCTGTTTCAGTATGAATAATAAACATCCAAAATGAAAATCCGACTGATTTTAACTGAAAGTTACAAAATTCCTATAGATTGCAATTTTTAATTTTTATTTATTGTTACCTATCCTGTGCTCAAGGCCTTTTTTTGCACATATCATACACATACAGATATAAACTGTCAGTCACATCAAAGATCTCTTTACCTTTGGCAACATAAAACAACTTTATTGTGAACTACAGCTACACTTCTCTGGAGGTCTTTTATGACTCAGGTATAAGGAGTCAAGTTTTAAGGTAGACTTCTGCCTGTCCCCATTGTGACAATAATACACTTGACTTGCAAGAAAGCTGCAGATGTGCCAAATAGCCAAAAGCAAACCAGGGAGTAAAATTATAGCTACTAACATTTCTGCTTCCATGTTGCTGTTGTGCTATTTTTTGTTTGTTTTCTGAGCACAGGTATGCTACCAGCTAACGTAAAGGCCACCTCCAATCTGTTCCGGTGCACGGACAGATGAGGACAAGCCCCGCTCATAGCATCCAAGTAAAACAACTCACTCCTAACACAGAATCAGTCACAAACCTTCATGTAAATAAGGAAAACAAATGCGATAGGAATATCTAGTCTAAATTCCTATGTGGCACTTGCAATGGATGTCCACATAACGACTCCTGCAGCAGAGGGAACTGTGCTCCATAGGCAACTGACAGGCAGGTTTTGGAAAGAGCCTTCTGTTCATTTACACAAAGTCAATACCCAACCAGCTGACAGTCAGAATTCAGGCACCATTTAACACAGCTGTCAGT
This sequence comes from Morus bassanus, assembly GCA_031468815.1. Classification (NCBI taxonomy): domain Eukaryota; kingdom Metazoa; phylum Chordata; class Aves; order Suliformes; family Sulidae; genus Morus; species Morus bassanus. The sequence goes on from CM062569.1 coordinate 6,441,088, forward strand.
ATAGTTGTTTACGTGATCTCTTTGAGCATTATATACATTTTCACAGTGGGTAAAATCTGTCCAGGATTCAAAAAAACATGCCCATCTATTGTCTGGGTATTGCAAGAAGAAAGATAAAGACAGATACCTAACCATTTTTCTTTCTTTTTAGGCAAGTGATGGGGTCACATAGCAGGAAAAGATGTCAGCCTCTCATCTCCTCCCTGCATAAGCGGTTACTAAGTTAGAGACCAGCCTTTAGAAAGGAAGGACTCGATGTGGGCTTGTGTAAAGGTTGAGGGAAAACTGAGAGCAGGTGGCACTTCAGTTCCTACATTCCCAGAGCAAAATCAAAGCTGGAAGGTAACTGTTAAATCCTGCCTGTGAAGCAAAGTTTCTCCTTTAAACATAACACATCTACGTGGGCTACTGCAATTCCTTGCAGGAACAACGCTATTGGCGTGGCTTCAGTGCTTAATAGTCAAAATAGCAAAACCAAATTCTTCAGGATTAAAGACAAAAATTTTTTTATTTCTTTTAACCTTATTATGTTAAGCATGTTGTTCCATTTCCCTGTCCCTCAAAATGGGGCTTGCGCTTGCAAGAAAACCAGAGGATGAAGCCAACAGCTCTGAGTCAGATATGGCACTGATTTTAGACACCAGCTTCATTGACTCCAGTGAGTTACTCCTGGCTACCACAATAAACTTGCACCAAGAGCAAGTTCACTGCTTCAGTTTAGCCAGTCTGTAAGAAGAGCTCCTCATTAAGCAAAGGGACTCCTAATTAAGGAGGACAACTAAGATCTTGAGCCAGCATTAACTGGCAAAGCTTTACTGACTGTAACTCTCTCCAGACTTCCAAAAATTTCTTTCGAAAACTTGTGGGTATGACAGCCATTTCACAGATGCTCCTTCCCTCTAGCTGCGAGGCTCTCTGCTGGCTCTGCCATGTTTTTCTGTACTTTGTTGGCATATCAGAGCTCTGAAAACTACCACTTGCTCTAAACTTCATAGTCCATGCTCATTGCCAGCAACTTTAGCTGTTGTTGTTGTTCCTTTTCAATTTTGCGTTGTCATCTTGATTGACTAAATGGCAAATCTTTCAATAGCTGATGTGTTTTTCAGCTCACCATTTACAAAATAAGCCTCCAGTCCTCATGGTCTCAGAGAGGAGCTGGGAGAGCAGGGAGAAAGCAAACCAAACTTTAAAATCCTGACATTTACTCCTTTTCATGGTGGGTTGATTTGTAGGAAAGCTTCACATGATTTTTAACTGCTTGGGACTATCAGAACACATGCTCCTCCATCTGCAAAACTGCGTCAGGTTTTGGTAACAAAAAAACATCATTACAGTCAGTCCCCGTTCACTGTCCACCCAAATGTAACCACACCAGCTTCCTAAGCTGGCCCGCTGGGCACATGTAGTCTGGGAAGCTTTTTAAAATAGCTGATCACCAAGCCCAGCTTTCATCTATTCTTTTAAATAATCAATTAATCCCCCCCCCCAGATGTTTGTATCTTCTGCAACAGGATTTCATTGCATCTTGATAATTTAGGATTTTCTTTCTCTGCTGTCTGTAGTTATGGACTTTTTTTTATCTGTTCCATCTGTGAAGTGCAATGAATTTCTGTTAGACTTCATAGTGACTGTCCTCCCAGTTTAAATCTTCCCAGAGAACCTGTTTACCTGTGCTTACTATCCAGGCTGTGGTGTAATAAATCATTTAAATGGGCTTACAATTTGGTTGTAAAACATCAAGAGATGCTGACCAAGAATACTATTACATTATAAGCAGGAACTCTCATGTTATAAACATTGTTCTCTTGCATTAGACACAGAATAAGGTTAGATATTTTAGGCAGTAATGGTGGCAATGGAGGGGGTTCTTTGCAGTAACATTACCAGTATACGGAGTTATCCCAAATATGACAATATATTGAACCTGGCAGTGAGCTTCATTTTGCCCTGAATTAAACACATTTCATTATGGTTCCTCTTGATTTTTACTGAAACAAATAAAACTTGAATATCCCTTGGGAGTTAAATACACGTGTACATGTGGATTATATATCGTGATAGCATTTGGACAATATTGGAGCAGGGTTACTCCATGTGGTACCCCTCCAGGGCTCACAGGTGCCTGCCTGGTACTCCTTTCCCCCCAGCCCTCCCCACAGCCCTCAGTGAAGCCCCTGGACATAGAGAAGCTGGTGGGACTTGTGACATGATGTATGAAAGCCATGATACTGTATTACAGCAGCACCTAAAATATCCAAGCAGAGGCCAGGGCAGCATCACAGTAGCTACTTTAAAAAACATAACATAAAAATCCTAAAATGGATGGTAGGAAGGAAGGGCTATTAGCCTCATTTGACAAAGAGGAAGAATTCAAATGACAGATTCAAAGATGACCACACCGAAGCAGCTGGCAGAGCCACATGACATGCCTAAGCAATCTGGTTCATCTGCCTTCACACCAGGGTGCAACTCCTTCTCCTTATTCAGCTACAAGTCACTCTTCACTTACATAAAAAAACCTCAGCAAACAGAAACATCAGATCCTGAAATATCCCATGGATGCATTCACATTATTTGGGAAGACAGCGCTGTCACCTCTAAAAAATGTTATATGGATCAAGAAGTGTATCTATATGATACGGAAGGGACCAGAGTGCCTGCTCAGTTACAGAGATGATAGAGCTGCATAACATTACTGTTGAGTCTAGAAAACCCATGGTTATGCTGTTTTCCTGCTGGCAGCCACGGATCCCAGTGAAGTATGGGGAAATAGGGATGCTATCCTATAGGGAAGGGCTCCCGAGATATCGGAAGGAGTGGCAGCGCACTGCAGTATTGTGCAAGAATGGTTAAATTTAGCATTTTTCTTGTGGCTATCAAGACACTTCACCAGCCATAACAGAGATAGGATTATAACCCACAGGCATTGCAGAACTTTGTGTTAAGGAGTCAAAGGAGAGAATTAGGTCAAAATGATCTGAAGCAAAATCTAGTGATATGAAGGGAGGAGGAAAAAAAAAAAAAGAAAAAACTTCCACACCACACACATCTTCAGACAGTGGGAAGGCAAGAGTCATGGATGGATGAGACCCAGCCACTAAAGCATCAAGGAGACACAATGAGAAGATGCAACAGTGCATGAAGTGGGTAGTTTAGCAGCAGAAAAACATAGGGACAGTGCAAATGACTACCATGTTTGTATCACCACATGCTTCTTGTTACCCTTCTGCTGCAGGTTTCCACCTCACCTTCTGAAGTATAGCCTGCAAAAAAGACCATATGACCATTGGTTTTTCTTTGGCCACGTAGGTAGAGCTTTCTACAGATTTCACAGTGAAGTGGACGAGGAAAGTTCACATAATCTTTTACACTGTCTGACCCGCATGAGCTGGAGACTCCAGCACATTGGCCACAGTGGTCAGCTGGCCAAAGCTAGCATTTTCATCAGACCCAGAAGAGGACATCTGCCCTCCCCCAACATTGTGTTTCTTGTTCATAAGCTCTGTGGACTCTCCATCCTGAGAAACAGACTGAGAAAACTTGCACAGAAAAGCAACTCCTACCTACAAGCCTTCAGACAACACAATCCCAGGCCTCTTCCTGATGGATAAAATGTTGATTTGATTTATACTTCTTTTCCTAATTCATAGACAAAACACAAGACCGTGCCAATGTGGAGTCAAGTGATGATTCTCGGGGTCAAATTCTGCTCACAACTGTATGAAAACAAATTTGTACATTCATTTAATTGGCATTTACATTAGTGCAACCGAGTGAAGAAATTGCCTAGTCAACTCTGATCTGACTCTCACACGCTGAAAACTCAAAGCACAAAAAAAAAACCTGTTTAAATAGGCGGTTTTACGCAATAAACAGCACTATAAAGTAAGAACCTAAAGATCAGATTTACATCCAGAATTTTACCCTTTTTACATGCCATGAAAACTGTTTATTTGGAGATAACAATCAGACTTACAGGTTGAGGTTAAACTCAGACACGCAGAAACCTAAGGGCCAGACTCTTCCTTCCACCTTTGTCCCCCTTACCCCATGCCCACAGACACAGCCCAGCCTGCTGCACTGGAGCAGGAGGGTATGCGTGGCCCAGGAAGTCCCTGGGACAGGTAGCTGTGCCCTGTCATCCCCAGCGCCATCCAGCAGGATGTGCTGGCTGAGCCCAGAATGCCACCACAGAGCTGCAGTGACTCCAAACTTCAGAGAAAACTCATGAAAACCAAAAAAAAAAACCAACAAGGTATAATGCAGATGATCCCTTAGCTGTCCTCAGTTTACCCTAGAGGCTGAGCCTCCAGACAACAGGATAAGAACAGGTACTTTATTAGGTACCTCTCTATCCTATCAAATACTAAGTACTTATCTTTGCTTTCCAGGCCCTTTGTTTCCTACTCCAAGGTTATTTACCTACCACCTTTTCAACTTACTGACCAGCAAGATCTGCACCATTACAAGTGAGTGATATCAGCTCCTAGCACCATGACCACTTCATTTTTAAGCACACACATTCATGCTTTCTCCAACAGAGCCCCTATCTTAAAGGGGAGCTTCCTATACATCTCCAAAAGTCACTACACAGTCCTCCTTGCAACCCCATCCCAAAACTTTGCTTCAAGGCTTGCAGAACTAAAAGAAAAAAAAAAAATAAATCACAGTTAGGGTTGAGCCACTGGTGAACCAAGGTCCCTGCTGACCATGCACACATGCGCTGACCCACAAATTATCTCTTCTTCCCTGCCCGATGATGCCTCTACTAATTAGTTCCTGTCCACACTTCCACAAGCTCACCGAGATCTATTTGTACTGCACTTGGGTACGCCTGGTCCATGGCCCATACTGACTGTTCCCAGGCACAAGTGTAGCACAGACCACAAAGAAATCATTAGCAAATCAAAAGGAAGTTAAAAAGAAGCAGCATTTCACCCACTTTCAGCAGACAAGAGGGAACTTGTGCTTTCCCAACACTTCTTAACTTCTACTTGTACAATTAACACTCCTTGATTTCACTTTATCATCATAGGGGATTTTCCTATTTGAAATTGTTTATTAACCTGAACCAATTTTTTTACTATGTTTTTACATTTAATCATCTAGCAAGCCTGATTATCTTGAGTACTAATAATAATCAACACATTAGTAACATCACTTTAGTTTTAAGCCGTATGACTAAACATTGCAAATTAATTCTAAGTTAATCAGTTTCATTAGCTATGCAAATATTTCTTTGGCTTAAAGCATTAAATCAGATTTAATTTGCTAAGACAATATTCATCAGGAGTTCATGCAATCCATTCTTGCCTTCCATTAATTAAGGCATGTTACACTGTAGGGTCTCTATGCAAAAAAAATCTAAAAAGACAAAACTGTTAAACTTGTGCCTTCATTTGCAACTTTCGTATTATGACAAGATCTGATGACAAAAGAAAAATATCAAGTCAAGGAGACAAGAGAAATCACAACTTCCCCCTTAGCACAACTTAGAATGGATTTACAGGTATTTAAATTTAGATACATCATGAATGTTGTCTTATAACATCACTGTGTTGAGTTTTTCTTATTGCAAGAGTAGTAACACTACGGTATAGCATATAAGCGTGATCTCACTTTTAGTTTAACACTGAAGTATTTCAGTTTAAAGTGTGAAGCAAACTCACTTAAGAGAACTGAGGATGCTAAGGTGCAGAATTATTCCTTGCAGAATATGCAGATGTACAGACAACAGATAGTTTGCAAGAAATTACTACTGTAGACAAACACTCAGAGTTGGCTGCTCCTTTAAACTTATTTGGGTACATGTCTCCTTTGTCTCAGTGGATGTTTTACCTCTGCAAAACCACAAATATTAATGCCGTTGAGTAGGGATTTAAGAACCTGGCCTACTGGGCAGGAATTTGTTAGAGATTATCTAAACACCAGGTTCTAAATCCAAAAGGCAAACTGGGAAGTTGAGTATGCGAGAACCAGATGAATCAATGGGCCACTCTGAAGACTTGAATGGACTGCAGCAGATTCAGCTGTTGTCGTGCTCCCTGTTGCACCATATCTGGGCCTGCAGGTGGAGAGCTGAGCACCCGAAGTACCAACACACCCAGAAATGACTATTTACCCCTGTAAAAGAAGGGCGGACCAGTGATTAAATCATTGTGACTTGGACTCCCTGTGTGCCTTTGACAAGTGACTTGGCTTCTAGATGCCTCAGCTCTTCATTTTCAATAACACTGTCCTATGAAGAGGACTGGAAAGTACTATAACTGCTAAATGTAAAAGCACTATGTCAAAGTTTGCTATCGTTTTTCCATCTTTTTCACCATTGGTGATGTTGGATTTATCCCAATACCATTGTGGAAAGAGTAGATCCGCATTTGGAAGGTCTGTTTTCAGGAACACCTTGCTGTTCTAGCTATGGAAATGGGATCCTTACTGTCAGTCCTGTGACCACTGATTTGAATGTCAGCAGGGTTACAAATATAATTCTGAGGCAGCAAATGGTGCAAGTTATTGGAAATTATTCATATTTTACATCATGTCTTCACATTTCTGCCCTATGCATTTCTCACTCTTTGACAAGCTAAACATATCTAAAGACTGGCCCCAAACCACAGAGTTTGTACCTTATTGTACAACTTCAGTGTTGATAAGAGGAGAAAGGACAGAGGAAATTAGACCCAATTTTCATTTGGATGTACTATAACTGTCATGGGACTTAAAAAAATTCTTCTGTTTCAGATAAGCCTGTATCTTGGGCTATCAAGTGCTGTTGATTTCAGTGAGAAAGAACTATGCTTGGCATTTTTTCAAGTACCTCTCAGCACTAACCACGGTCAGACCATGACTGGACATACAAGGAGTTACACCCTCTAGTCAGTCCACAGATTTGACCATGCTGCCATCTGTAATTACTTGTCATCTACACTAACAATGCTTTCACACGAAACGGTCCTTTGGAAAATGGATCAGGTTAGGTCCACATTACCTGAATTTGAGACATGACAGAGGGGTCTTCCCTTTGCATCTTTGGTATGTGGAACCAGTGAAATAATACCACATTTGGCTCCCCTGTATTGAGGTGCAGCTCTACCACGACATCTCAAGGCATTAGGCAGAGTGGACGGGAGACCCTCAGACCTATATTCCTCTCCCAAAACAGCTTGTGCTTCTCTTGTGGAACACAGTTTCTGAAGCAAGAATGAGCCTTTCCAAACCAGTGAAAACTTTCTGCTGTTCTTTTCCATTCCTGCAAGCCGTTTCTCACAAGCCATCTGCCTTGACTTTGGCATGTCTTTGGCATGAGGACAATCTGGTTAGATGTGGGTTGGCACCAACCTTGTTGATAAAACCAGCGCTCTCTGAAAAAGTAACTGCTCAAAAGGAAGTTTCCTTGACCACCCATAATTCAAACAGGTTTCTTTTGCACATCGAAATTGCACCACTTCTTATATAGCAGTAAAATCACATCCAAAGAGTGATGTATGACTACACCCTGAGCCACGTTCCACCCTGCCACGACTACGTGAACTTGGAGTAACTGAACATAGAGAAATGGACTGGATTATAAAAGTTGGATCTGACTGCTTCATCTGGGGAGAAGCAAGGGATAGAAGATGAGAGATATACCCATCTTGTGCAGCAGCTTCAGCAACTATTTACTTCTTTAGCAGATCCTTGCAAAACAGGAGCTATTACTCCATAGATCCACAGACACACAAGTAGCTTTGCTTGCACCGTTTGTCCCTCTAAATCCAGTGGGATTAATACATACAACTAACTTCAGTCCTATGAGCGTGCTCAACTTGTTTTTTGTGAGATTGCTCACATCCGTGCAACTTCAATAACTGAAAGACATCCCAGACGTCAGGGATGAATAAAAAAGGCAATCACTTCTTGTTGTTACAGTAGTCCTCTCTTAGCAAATACTCATAAATTTAAATAGCTTAGAATTGAAATCACTCCTCTCCTTTAGTTTTTATTCATGACAAATTAAAATATTTGCATTTATTTTCATTCTGAGCCCCTTACTCACTTTAGCAGTATACAAATCTGTACAAAGGGCTCATGGGTACCTACCTAAGGAGTATCAAATGTTTTCTCCTTCTTTTAGGATTTTGTCAATCAATCAATTATTTTTATTAAATAAAGATCAAAGCAACAAAGCTTTTTTTTTTTTTTAAAGAGACTATTTCCCCCCCCCCCCCCCCCCAGTTTCTCAGTTACTCGTCTAAACAACACACAACTCAAAAATAATGAGGAAAGGTGTGGAAAGGGACTATCTTGACCTCTACATTTTTCACAAACAAGAGATGTGTTGAATGAATTTCACCTGCGGGGCTGCAGCAATTCCATATGAACTCACAAGCAGTGCACCCCGTTCCGGTTTATTTTAACCCAAAGCAGCCAAAGTATAGGTTTAAAGCAACCAGCATCCCACACTGATATCACCTGGCCCCACATTCAGCAGTGAATGGCCCCACTCCAAGGAGCGCCCTCATGACAGCAAAGAAAGATTAGGAACCTGTGGCCAGCCTGCCCTTTGGAGGAGGCATAACACATCTGAGAAAGCAAGGAAAAAAAAGAAAGTAGGGGAAGCTCCACAAAATGTCTTTCTGATATTTCTCTCATCCATATTCTTCTGCTTCATTTTTTATCTGGAAAACGCTCTACTCTCTGGCAGCCACATGTACAGTCCAGCACTTATTCTGAGCCAAAAGGAACAAGGTAGAGACAGGAGAGTTGAGCCAAAGGGCACTTGCTGTGTGATCTGGGCACGCAGCAACTGCTGGCTGGCTAAGCCAGAGCTCTTTCCAGTTCCTCTTCACACCCACACATGCTTCATCCGTGCAAGGGTGAGCCAGCAAGAGTCATGGCAGGACTGCATTGACCTACAGCTGGTGCTGCCTCTGGCTTCTCGGACTTGCACATGAAGGTAGAGGAAGCTAGCGCTAAAGGGAGTAAGAAAGGAAGCCATGCAGAGCCTGGAAATAGTAAGGAAAAAAACCACCTATGGGTGCCAGGGACATAGGGTGCCTGCTCACAGTCGGCCAGGCAGTGAGCGTGCTGGGAGAGTCCCACTGGCCTCAGACACTTGCTCTTCTGGGCGTCCTGGGCTGGCAGGGCCAGGGGAGGAGCAACAGGACTGGACCGAGCTGAAGCATGCCAAGGCAAGCTTTGCTTGCACAAACACAAGGATTGCCTTTGGTGGGAAACAGTAACTTCTTACATGCAGAAGAGGCCAAGGAACAGACAGGATCTGTTTGTTCCTTGGCCTCCCATGCACATCAGAGGAGGAGCACCTGGGAGGCTATGCATGGGAGAACAGAGATCAAGAAGGGCAGTGGGACATTCCAAATTAATATATAAAAGTAGGCAATGAGGCCCAATCCAAACAAATAAAGAAATAAAAAAATCAGAAATGCCGAGTCAAGATGTCATCTGTGGCCCTTCCCCACTTCACTGGGCTTTGGCGATATGAGCCATTACCCAAGGACTCACTTTTATCCTCTTTTGGCTAGTATTCAAAGAAGACTCTGGCCCTGATGAGCCTGAAAAAAAACTTCCTTTCACCCACAGTAGGCTAAACTTAGTGGAAGAACAAGTAAGAGCATAGCCTGATGGGAAAATAAGCAGTCAAGCACCTTCTGATGGTGTGGCATCTGCTGTGCCTGGGAGTGGGATGGTGACTCCCACGGCCCGAGCACCCTCCACCGACCTTCCAGCCCAGCACTCACCGCCACCCCCTTCAAATACCAGCATCAAGCAGTTTGCCCTAGCTTTCTAACGGATATCTAGTAAATACAAATATTTTGGGCATCGTACCAATGCCAGCAAAGAGCTAATTAAGGAGCTGTAACCATATTGCTCTATGGTTATAGCAAGCTTGTACCAGGAAAGTCTTACCATTGCCTTCCACGGGGTTGAGAATTGAAACCGTCTGGATGCACACACAGCACCTACGTGGCTCATCATCTCCCTGCTAATTAGGGAAGGCAATTATGTGAGGGCCATTCACAGAACATAGCCCTGGAGCAAGTGATCAAGCTCTCATTTGATGTTAAATCAGAGGGAGGAAAGAAGGTCCATACCAGAAGTCCTGACTTCCAAGTGTGCAAACTGAGAAACTAGAAACAGTGAAGTCAGCTGGAGAAGAGAGTGCAGGGATTTCAGGAGAAGCTTTTTTCATCTTTAAATCAACAAATATCTGGAATTCCCATTTCAGCCACACAAAAAACTTGCAGAGAAGCGTTCCAGGCATAACTGGCTGAATACACATCTTAGAAGGACGTTAGCAATAATAAATACAGGGAATGGCAATAATGCCACATCAGCAAAGACCCCTCAGATAATCTAAGTCAGAAATTATAGAGAAAAATAAGAGCAGCCAAATGTTATAGTAACTTAAACCACAGAAGAAAAGTTACCTCTTACCTTCCTTTCTGCGAGGCAGCAGCTTACTGGTGCTCAAGCCCCAAGCAGGGGCTGCACCACTCATCCGGAATGTGGAAAGTACAAATCCAAAATCCCCCTAGAGAAGGAAAGGGGCCAAACCTAGGCTCCCTTCCCCTTACAGGCAGCAGCAGTTCTTCCCCCTGTGGAAACTCTTTAAGCTTGCAAGGGTTTTTCCTCCCAAATGATAGATGTAGAGATATGCCACTCTGGATCCTGAATGGATGCAGCTGTTTGCCTCCAGCAACCCCTCTCCAGTGTGAGCTGGGCTTCATATTCATGCCACTGCCCAGAGCTCCCTGGATGGCTTTCTATACAGTTTGCATAATTTGGGATCACTTCTTCTGGGGTGTGTAATTCCTTCCATGAGCTTTACAAGAAGCTTACACACCAAATTTTGGAGATGAATGCTGCTGCAGAGGTCAGGTAGGTAAAAGCTGGACAGAGAAGTTTTTTATCAGCTCCAGCTCTTCACCCTCAAGTGATGGTAATGTCTTTGGCAAAAACAAATCACAGCTGAACCCAGGTAAGACATGGAAGAATTGGGGTCAGTCACCTCCTGGACCTGTCCCCAAGCATTACACTAGTTCCTTATCCACACCAGTGAAGCACTACTGAAAAAAAAAAAGGAGAATAGTATGAGGTTAATCACAAATAAACTGACAGTGCCTGTCATTTAGAGCTTCATTCCAATCTCACTTTGTGTTGGTGTAAATCAAAATGTCTTTCATTTTTCTTGTATTTCTTCCAGTAATCATTAAAACGTTTTACGAAATAATCTTTCTTTAAGGCTAGTAGGCACTGTATATTCAGGGAGGTAGTCTGGTTGTCAAGATGGTTGAAAATATTAATCTTTCTGGATTTTGGCTTCACAATGCAACACACACATCTCCTCCAAAAACATTATGTCTGCTCTAGCTCATTACCTAAACAGCTGACAAACTCCATTAATTTGACGTTGAGTTGGGAAAAAAGAAAGCTGTATACTTTGTAAGTCGTATAAGGACAAGCAGAAAACATTTTTACATGCTTTATCAGTATTAAAGCATTTTCTGACCAATGTCCAATTACACAACGTCCTGCACCCTTGGAGAGAATCACCCTTGGAAATACTGACCTTGAAATAATGTAACCCTACTGGATATCAGTGAAAGAGGTAAGAAAGTGAACAAGCGAAGGATTCCTGACACTATTCCTTTTTGAAATGAATACTAAGATTTGGAATTACTGTTCCCTTATAAGTCTACATATATTTGTCTGACTCAAGAACTTCTACTTTAATGAACTCCCAGAAAAAAAAAGTATTAACTGCTTTCCAATCCACTTCATAATGTTTACCAAAAAAAGAGTGGGTTTTTAATCAACATAGTATGGACAGTTCTGAATTTTTATCAACAGATTGTGAGCTATCATTTTTATATAATGAACTTGTATTAACTATTAAACTAATATTTAATTATTGAAATTACTGCAGCCTTTTTAGACTCTCTCCTATCCATCTCTGCATTGTCAGAATCACACAAGCTGGCCTGCATTATGTACCAAGTGAAACCTGATGTAATTGCAGCCCTTTTGAACCTGAAAGTCCATGAAATACTTGAACCAAAATCTCAGGATCTAGGCAGCATGCCATTAATTTTTTTCACGCAGTATTCAAATATCATGGGAATAGCAAAATGTAGAAACCCCAGTGGAATTTTACCAACCTGGCCACATCTAGCATTAGGATCAAAAATACCCATTTCGACTAGGCCCATTAAAAAGAGATCAAATGTGCCATAGATATTTTTTTCCAGGGTGACATGCCAAAGCACAGAGTCGGTAAGAGCATACACATAGTTAAAATGAACAAGGTCAGGTGCAAAACTGCTTCTTACCTTATGAACTTCTGAAGTCACATTTTGATCTCATTTGCAGCAATGTTAATCCAGAGTTCAATCGAATTCAAATTTATGCCATTATAAACAGGAGCAGAATTTGGGTTTTAAATTACAGCAACTAAGCACAACAGATTTGGTTTCCCTTGGCGTGTTTTTAAGCTCCTGATAAAGAGACAGCTTTTATGTCTTTAATAATCCATTCTTCCTGAATTCAATGAGGTAAGCATCAAACATACACTCAGAAGTGCAGGACTTCCTTCATTTCTCATGATGGCTTTAATGTGTTTTAAAATAGTTTCTAAATCAGTGCATAATACATGCTAAAAGTGACAGAGGAATCAGGCTCAGATCTGATTGCGAATGGCTGTACCACCCTCTTTTGACATTTTGAGATAACAGACAAAAGAGAAATAAGAATGTGGAAGAAAGTCTTCAGAAGAGGGACTGAAAAACTACACTGTACTTAATTACTGGCTTTATGATCCAACTGACATACAGATTACTGGATCAAAGACCATGGGTTTTGCCATCTAGTGAATAAAGCTTACAGCTCACCCTACTTCAAACCTTATCCAGCCTTTAGGCTTTTGCTGTATAACGTGTACATGCATAAATTCATGGCCTGCCTTTTCAGCTCAGTGCCCTTTCCAGACACTCAGACGTTCTTGCAAACAAGGATCCCCACTAGCCTCATTTAACACCTGCAAGTGTATGCTCACGTACAGTTATAAATAAGTAAGACTTAAACTGATGCATCAGTCAGGGAACTAAATCTATGGCCCAAGTGAGAAAAATCCTTACCCCCTCAATTCCCCTAATTTACTTTTACCCTCCACGGCAGCTCTGGCCCCACCGCTGAGACCCCAGGGTTAACTCCCCATCACACTCACAGCCTCCACATAAAGACAGATAACGCTCACAGGACGGTCACAGTCTCTAATTCATAAAGATGCGTGCACTAACCATATGACATCACATTCATGAAGAACCGGCAGCTTTAGCACTACGTTGAAAGCATGCCCAATAAAGTGCTGGGGCAGTTACACTCATATAAAAACACACGACCAGAGCCAGACTCTTTTCCAACTGCTTATGGAGGAGCTACAGGCTTCTTTCTCTCTCAGCATCCTTCCTCCGGGCTTTGCTGGAGGTAAATCACAGGTTTATGTGCCCTGGCCAAATCCCTTCCCAAACTTTTAATATTCTTTTTTTGTCAGGAGCTGCCACAGATCATAGCACAAGACTGCCAAACAAACTGGGAAGAGAGAATCAATAATTAAGTAATTGGCTAAATAACAGAGACCTGCTTTCTATAAACAAACTCTCCTATTAATCAGTACTTAGGAGGATGGATGTGGTCCAAAGTTAGTTACTACTTGCTCCTTTGCAACTATAGTGACATTTTTTTTTTAATAATGTCTTTACAAACGCATTTTTTGGGAGAGTTCTGGGCCTGGTTAAGGCAAAAGACAGTGAAACGTTAAAAATGTGATAAAAAAATAAAGTAATAGAAAGGAGCAGAAGGTTTGTGTCAAATTTGAAGCAGTATTTGACTAAGCTGGTTCAATCATTGTCAGCTCTAATTCAACTGTAATTACCATAGTTCAGGACGTTGAGCAGTATATTAGCAGGACTACAACAACTATGCTGGGATGTTTTGGACAAGGCAAAGTTAATCTATAGGATAGAAAATAATGAGCCATTTTAGGTTTAGTTCACTAAACAGTACACAGAAGAGCACTTCAGCTTTCCAATACCACAGTGAAAAAACCCTCACACGGAAAGAAGCAGTTCATCTGTTTTATATGGTAATTTGGTGAACAATGAGAAGCGCCTCAGAGCTGAGCACAGACTCATGCAATGCCTTACTGCCTGTTACCTCTACACCGTTCTTGGTACGACACGTACCCTTGGGATGAAGCATGCACTCAGGAACGATGGGATATGAATTACCATTGCATCATTATAAGTCTGTCTGCATGGAGGAGTCTGAAGCCAAGAAAGCATAATTCATCATGACAGATGTATGCAGCATCAGACATCTCTAATGGAGTTCGGGTGGAAGAAATACTGGAGCATCTGCGGGCTGCTCTGCTCTTCAGGCAGAAAGCACAATCCATGGCAGCATACATGCCCACTGTTATCTTCTGGAAACTGGAAAAGCATATGGTATAGCAGATGCTGCACTATGATTTCCCCCCTCGGACTCTGTTAAGGGCATTCAGCTAATTGTAACACTGTAATTAGCTGTGTTCTGTATCTCAAAAGCAATTTTTTCTACACATGAGTATACCACTGGTACTACTTCTCCAAGGAACTGTAAAAAGGCATGTTAAGGTTAACAAATGGATAAAAAGAGGGAAAGATAGTAAATTAGAATAATTGGCCTAAACTGGGTCTACCATGAGTGCAAGTTACGGGTTGCTCCAGAGCGAAGTGGGCCGGCAGGTTCCAGCCCTGCTGTTAAATGTCAAAGTGAGAAACCTTGTACCAGCTCCTCCGAGCCAAATCTCTCAGTCCTTGCTCTGTCAACCCCACATTTCAGATCAGTGGGAGATCCGATGGATTAAGGACTGCAGGGTTTTCCTGTTTACATTTTTCACCCGTGCAGAGCAAACCTACAACCTACAGCTGCAGCCCTGGCGGCTGTTATCACTCCTGCAACTTGTGCGTGCAGAAGGGCTCACGTACACTTCTGCACAGCGGCCTTGAGGCAAGGATTCAGGAAAGCGCTCCAACATGTGTAAAGCAATCCCTGATTGCGTATGCCAGCGCTTGAGCAGAAGAATAACATCAGGCATATCTTTAACTCCCTGCGACTTCAGTCAAACTTCAACACATCAAAGTTAAGCTCCTGCTTAAGTCCTGCCAGAATAAAGATGGTTCCCTGAACTGGCTGCTCATTATTATTACATAGCCATGTGTGAATGTAGGTGTAAAACTGTATATGTAGTTACAGAGCTGTATAAGGCTCCTCCATATATGAACTGCCGTTACTCCTGCATATGTGAATTTAGGTTAACACCATGTGCATATCTGCCTATACTTATGCATAATTACTACTTCATTTTGGGCAGATTATTAACTCATGACCAGATGTGCAAGACTTCCTAATGACCATGTCTTTCCATCAGAAATAAAGCTTTTTGCTTACAATTCTAATTTAGGTTAAAAATAATAGGGCACCAGAAGCTTTGGTTTTATATGGCTAACATCTCGTAATGATAGTTTCTGGGGAGGGAGTTTCAGGGATAGGTACACTTGGGGGGGTGTAAATTTGCTTTTCCCTACAATGTGCACAAGATTCCCTGTGACAGTTTAGGTGAATTAGTGGGCTGAGTGCAGATCAGTGGGCTGAATGCAATTAAGGATGTGTGATTGTCACAGATTATTAAATGGTTTTTGCAGTTGATTGCAAGATACATTATCTGTACATACATGGGCATAAAGTGCATAAATAACAAACTGCTTTATAATTACATGGCTAAGTGCAATGCTCTCCTGTCCTCTGACAAACTTGCTGGAAGGGGGAAGGGAAGGCTCAGAGATCTGCTATGTCTTGTTATCGGCACAGACCTAGCCCTTGGTGAGCCTTAAGTCATAAAACACCTCACAGCCACTGGCACTTTACTTTGAGGACAAAATACTGAAGGAAAGGGAAGAGAATTGCCTCTATGGCCTGTGGTATATTGGCATTACTGCCAAAGACATAACTGCAGCTCATACCCAAACCAGCTCCAAGCTAGCCGGCTCTGGTACAAGTGCAGCACCTATCTCAGCCCCGAGGCGTGACCAGCCACTGGTGTGTGACACAGGCACAGCAGTGCCACTGCTCCAGCGCTCCTGGCAGACATGGCACTGAGGAGAGTAGTCATGTCCTCAAACACCACATGCTGCTCTAACACCCTTGTTAATAATGTCCTCGAAGGCACCTGAGCATCAGTGAAATCCTGCAAACTACCAAATGTTGCAGATAAGGCGGGGAATGCACAGCACCTGCCAGGCAAAGAGTGACAGCAGGTATCACTCGGCAGTGCTGCTCCCCGTGCTCTTCCAAGATGGCTTGTCAAACAAGTTTGTTTTTTTTTTTCAGCAATGCACCCTTTTGCTTGACTTTGGCAGTACAGGCAGCTTCGTGGACAGACAAGCTATCTGACAGCAGGGAGCTTGCTTCCTCATGTAAAGTCTGCATGCAGCCAAGTCAGGAATCAAACTGCTCCTTGGGAACCATCAGCTTGGCAGGAGGAGTCTCAAGAAGGGACTTTCTTGCTTGCCCTCTGGCCATCTCCTTCCCAAATCAATGTATATGAGCACATGTAAATAACACAAGAATTTACCCAGATTTTTCCTCATTGATTGCTCCTCCCATAGAAAACCAAGCTGCAGGACCCCTGACACCTGCTACTGCTCATGACACTGGCAGCTGAGTGTCAGGAAAGGGTCACCAGCACTGTACGGACAGACCTCAAGGAAACTGCACTTCACATGAGCAGGTCTTCTCAAGGGCACAATGTTATCCCACCTTTGTCAGCTGGCACGGTTCAGTCAGACCCTCGCTTTCGTAACCCCACCACTTTCCTTGATTTCAAAGGTGATGGGGAGGTTGGGAGGAGGAATACAGATCAATATAAAGGCACATGCTAGCTGGAATTAGGTAGACCATCCATCAGAATAACCCTGCTGTAGTGGTGGAGAAAAAGGGTATGCCAAGCATAGCAGAATAAAGTGATGGAATACACCTCATAACCATTGCAAGGTCAGAATAAAAGCTAACATCACTATCAGTTAAAGTGGAGCGGAAGATGCTGAAGGAAGAAGGTTGAGCGGATGGTAGCGCTCTCGAGAGGGACGACAAAACAGGGCCTTGCCACCCTATCCTCCTGCGCAAGATTTGGTTCCAGTTCCCGATCCGGATGGACACAGGTCATGCTGTTGGCACCAGAGCACAAGAGTTACTTAGCGCTTGCTGTCTCCACCTCCAAGCCCCCACCGAGAATACGCGGATGCCCTGGACCCCGCACGTCTCACACGCCTCATTCCTGTCTCACATTTTAGTCCTAAACACCGAAAACTGTAAAAGGCTTTATTATTTGATTCCCTGATTTTAAAGTAACAACTGGAAGAATCGTCTCAGGCAAAACCCATGTTGTGCTGGGTCATTCCCTCTTTTCCTCTTTGACTTTTTCCTGGATATATCTGAAGACAGAGGAAGCTTTTGATGACATACCCATACCCTTACATGTAGTTTGCAAATCCTGCTCTGGGGAGCAATTATCTTTTTTGGTGGTTTGCTCCATCACTCGCCATTAATAGGGTCCCGATTTCTAACTAAACCTTCTAGAAGCTATAGCTGTAGTAGTAAATAATAATAACAACAGCAATAATCGTAGTTACGTGGAAAACAGTCCCTTACAAAATGAATGGACCTTTGTGAAGATAAGTAGTCCTGAGAACACGATTACTTCTTCCACGCAAAGGGTGTAATTGATCATAAAGTAACAAGTCACGCGCCCTGAAATGCCTCTCTCTGATCAGCCAGCAGGCAAATTATAATCCCTCATCGGTGATACAGCACGTGTGCTGCACGGAGCCATAAGGGAGCGTTTGACAGGGACGTTTGTATCCCAACCATTCCCATCCACTAAGGAGGCCGCTCTATCTGCACAATAAGCATTTACCCCGTTAAGGGAAGTGTGACATATTTTCCCGCAGACACGAACTCTCCAAGCAGACAACAGCCAGACAAATGGCACTTTCCAGGGTCGGCACCTCCACCATGTCGGCTTTCACACAACGCCGTCCGACGCAGAGCCGAGCAGGTGCTTCGCACCGACACCACCGGCCACGGTACGCCTCTAGGAACGGAGAGCATCACTCGTGCTCCCTCCCAGTCCTCCTAAGAGGGGCCCTCGGCGACCGAGCCGGTGGCAGAAGTCATGGAGATCGAAGCAAAGCTTCCGCTTGCCGCCCGCAGGCTTCCCCTCCGGCGGCGGCTCCTCGGGGAAGCCCGGCGGGCCGGGACGCGGCTCCCCCGCGCCGGAGGGCGGAGGGCGGCGAGCCCGCCCCGGGGCGGGGGCGGGAGGAGCCGGGGGCGCCGGCCGCGTCCCGCGGGGGCCCCAAGAGGCGAGGGAGAGGCGAGGCGGGCGAGAGAGGCGAGCCGCCGCCGGCCATGGTGCCCGCGCTGCTGCCCCTGCTGCTGCCGCCGCTGCTGCTGCCGCCGCCGCCCGCCGCGGCGGGCGCCCGCTGCCCGCCCCGCTGCGCCTGCGGCCACGGCGCCCTGCGCTGCCCGCCGCCCCCGCCGGGGGCGCGCCCCGCGCCCGCCCGCGCGTAAGTACCGCGGGGGGCGGGCGGGGTGCCCGGGAGCGCCGCGGCGGGGCCCGTCGGGAGGGTTGGGAAGCGTGCCCTGCCCTGCCCGCGCCCGGGGCGGCGGCTTTCTCCGGAGGAAGAAGAAGATGCGCGGCCCTTCGGGACGTTTTCCCGATGGGCAAAACGCGTGGCGCCGGCCGCAAGGACGGGGAGAAGCGGGGCGCCCGTGTGAACCCTCCGCGCCCTCCCGCCGTGGCAGGAGGCGAGAGCTGCCTTTCCTCGTGCAAAAAGAGCAGCTTGTAGTGGCCCGGGCGACTTTATAGAAACCCAGTTAAGAGGCTGATATTTGGTCTTAAACCTGCTGCCGGTCCTGGGGTTTGTTCGGTTTTTCTTTCACAAACCTGACTTCTCAGAACCTCTCCTCCCAAATCTTGTGCAAGTTAATGCACCCTATATTAAAGCATCAAAATCCTCCCAGCAGTGCTCGTTGCCTCTTTTCAAGGTCCAACTCATTGACAAGTTAGTGGCTAATCTTTTCTCCCTCTCTGGTAGTAAAAAAGCTGTTCTGAGTCTTGACAGCTGCTTGGATCCCTGTAGGGTGATCCATCATATCTTTCTGCCTAACGCTCCTCTGGGTATTAGGATTAAATTGTAACAACAGGGAATCACAGGCACTCCCTTACCCCACTCCCACAGCATACTCCAAGCTCATGATCTAGTAGACCAGACCAAATACTTGATATATGTAGGTATTCAAGTATTGCCGTGTTGTTTACAGACAGCACTGGTCTAAACGATCACGGCATCAAAATATGGGATTAGACGACCAACAGATAGCGTAGCTGCCATTTCTAGGATCCCTTGGTTATCTGTGCATGAATTGACCTGGGCTTTTCTTATTATGCCCCTTTTGGTAACAAAGCCTGTGTTTTCTATTTTCATCTGATTTGTTTGCAAGTTTAACATGCTCTTGAAATTCCCCAGGGATGATACTATCCCTGATCTCCTCTTTCCTTTCTCCCTAGCTCGACAATTGATAGGAGCAAGAAATTGATTTGTATTAATCTAGAGCCATGCGGTCATTCCTCCAAAGTCAGTTTTTAGAAAAATCTCTGTCCTGAATTTGTTTCCTCCCCGTTTCCCTGCGTTACCTTAGTGTCAGAGAAAGGAGAGCCCGTGGATGCTGGAGAGACTCTCCGTATTTATTGCAACAAGCATGTTTCTTCCCCGGTGTTCGTACCACACGCAGAGCAGGCAGGGGATCGCTCACATCGAGGATCCCTGCAGCAGCAGAAGCAAATGGAGACATTAGTTTTTGCAGGGATCTAGCATGTTTGTTAGGACGATGCATATCACAGCCCAGAGAGGTTATCAAAAGCTGTAAATGTATGTGATTTTTTCTTTCTTTTTTGGTTTACTCTTTGATTTTTCCTTTTTCTATCTAACACCCCAAGAAGAAACCACATCCCAACCTCAGTGATCAGGTAAAGACAGATAATGGGCGTATGGCTGCTGCCAGTTATGCTTCACTCAGATCAACAGGGCTAGGTGATGGGCAAAAAAGAATAATTTTTCCCTTCAACCTTTAATATAACATTTAATCTTTATGATTGTACACAAAGTCCAGCTATTAGGCTGTCTGTAGAAACCAACTTTACAGTCAGAAAAGAGTTCGACCGAGATTCTGCTCACTACCCCTACAGAGAAAATATTTACACTTAGATGTCAAAAAAATCCCTGTCTTTCAGTCTGCATTTGCAGACGTGTCCAGCTCCTTCTACTTCCATGCCACATCCAACCTGATTTATACTGAACCTGGAACTATACTACTACATTTCCATTTCTTTGTATTTTTTGGTTTTTTGATAGAAAGCTTACATTCATCATACAATTACAAAGCTGTACCGATGAATGTAGTCTCTAACCCTACAGGTGTACATGTATTCTTGCTCTTTTTTTAGTTCTTGTTCAACCTCTTTTACTTTCCTTTCACCTATTCCTTCGATTTTCATACCCGTGTCTTCTTATTTGCTTGGCTGTTGGCTTCCCCTCTCTTACTCTTTCCCCTCTCTCTTACTCGAACGGCTTTCCCAGCTTTGTTAGTACTGCCTCCCTCTCTTTCCATACTTGGCCAATGTTTTTAGCTCTCTTTTCCCCCTGCACAGCTCTGTGTATGAGAGACAAAGCAAGAGAAAGTTTCTTTTGTCCCCTCATAGTCACATCTGTACCCGTGTGCACCAGCAGAATTGGAGCGTAGCACTTGCAAGTGCACTAATAATTTGGGAAAAAAATGCTTCTCCAGCTTGTTCCCACACAGTTCCGGAGATGCCCACGTCCTTACCTTGGTGCCACTACAACACAGAAACCAGACCTCAGAAAAGTCCTTCTTACTAATATGGTCAGTCAAGAAAATAAACACCAATATGTAACTCCAGCTATACCTGAGTAATCCAAGCCCTGATGCTGTAATGAGCTGTACTTCCAAGTGTACTTTTGATAATTTGTTATATCCCAGGTATATATCCTGTAGGGAAATTTCAGCCATTTTTCTTTACCCGACTTATTCTTGCCATGTGATACTATTGCTGGAAGAGTTTTCAAAATTATTAGACTTCCGACAGCTTGTAGCATGACGTGTTTTATACAGTCCTGAATTAACCATATTTTTCTCAGGCTCCTGTTTTTAATTTGGACATTACACAAACACTACAGAAACTCAATTATCCAGACACCTTTGTACGCCATTTTGGCTATAGCAACTATATGTCATCTTAGCCTCAACAGAAAAATAATCTTTAATACACCATTATATTTTGAAACAGAACATGATTTTCCTTCTTTTGAAGTCTTGTATGTACATTTGGGTTTTTTAGCAAAGTCTAAATGGATGGGCACCCAACTCCAGCTGTACAGTAATTGGCACTGGATACCTAATACCTTTCTGCCCCTTCAAAAACCTCATTTCATAGTGAGGTTCACTTTGCTGTGCCTGAGCGTGTGCCCCTGTGTGCAGGACTTCTGCAGTAGGGTGAGTGGCACGTGATTAGGCACCAAATTACCAGGCACCAAATCCAAAACTTTGTGGCAAAAGCCTGAACAAGTAGACAGTTCTACAATGTCTTGGCTCTTTTGCACTGACAGAGAAATTCAGTTTCAGGGCCAAAGTGTCTTTTACAGGAGATAATGCATCACCCATCATCACCTAACAGAAAGTACTCTTTGGCTACTTGTGTGCTATATCCAGCATCATAGTTCACATTTCAGGTAGATAATGCCTGATATACAGGGCTTTAAAAATCAGTGCCAACACTTTACATTGCCCCCAGAAGCTGATAACAATCCTAGGAAAACAGCGAGTTTTCAGTCTTAGTTTCAATCAATATTCCCAATCCTTCTAAGTCCAAGGACACCACAGAATAAAATGTTTGCCACTCCCAGCAAGAGTCTACCTTATGCATTCACCTTTTGGGCATTAGAAATATCAGTAATCCTATCAAATAGAGACACTAAAATGTAACAGCCAACCCAGCTACAGTAACACATTCATACCTATTGCTACAGGGCCTCTGTTTTTTGGTTTATTTTTTTTTTCTATTTATTATCAGTTCAACTAATCATTTTTTGCAAAAGGCAAATTCTGTAATACAGAGATTTTCTCCAGCAGTGTGAGTGGGCTTGGGTTTTGATTCCTCATCAACAGGACTGCAAGTGCTCCTGAGGTCTTTGGGCATCTAGACCTCTCAAAAGCTTCTCTTGGAGCTTGAGTCTATGTGGTAGTGCAGGGGCAGAAGCTTATCTTTCAGCAGATAAAAATTGTTGTCAAGTCAAGTTGCCTCTGCTGTATCCCAGAAGCAAAAAAAGGATGATAGTGGTTTTATGCTACTGTATCCTTGGGATAGACTGCCCTATGAACATTTTCTGAAGAGGTCTTAGTGCTCCATTTATACATTCACAGGAGGAGAAGCAGAAGGTGGTTTGCTCTTGTGGTTCCTACTGGCCCCGGTATTCCTAGTAACAGGACGATAACCATCCCTGTGAAAAATCCACTTTAAATTTATGGTTTTAAAACAAAAACACAGGAAACAAATGCTAGCTGAAGAGAGAAGGACTGTATTTTAGCTACCAGGCAAGGACAGGATTTGGCCAATCCAGGTGCTGTTCCCATCTCTCCTGATGTTCTTGGATAGCCTTACACATATTTAGCCTGGCCATTTCAAACATTACTGCCTAGAATGATGTACCTTGAAAACCAAGCTTGATTTACAGAACTGCTAAAGGCTGATGAAAGCCATGAAGGCTGGCTGGCTCCCCACTCCTTTCTGTCCATCCTTTCTCCAAGGATGAAAAGTCCCGCAATTATCTGGAACCGCAGGATTGTCAGCTACTGAATGGCAGGAGTGAGTACAAGCATACAAGCTGCGATGTATTAACTATGAAAGAAACATTACAGTTTTTCTTAAAAGTGTAAAATTTCATCCTTTAACTAACAACACTCTTTCAAACCGGTGTTGGTAACTTGTATTAAAGATGGATGCATCCCTCTTTTCATAAATAGAAGTCAGTCTAGAAGCATGGGCAAGTTAGATGTATAAAAGCTTTGTAGCTTTGTAAAACCCAGTTTGTTCTTTCTTTTTTTGTGAAAAGCTTCCTCAGCTCTGAGAGATGAGGTCACATCTGAGTGTCACAATTTGAGTGCTATCAGAAAGAAATCAATATTTAATTCCTGCCAGTATCTGCTTGAGTTTCATTGTGTGCTATCAAAAACATCGGTCATGTTCAATAGCAGAGACTTCAACACATGAGTTAAGGACTCACTTTACTCTGCGCTTTGGAAAAAATTAAGCCTGCTGCAAGCAGTTCAAAACTCTATTAAATAATCTAAATGCTTATACATATACGCAGGCTGGATTGCGCTCAGCAAGCTAAGAAATCTTCTTCAAAATGTTGTGAGTATAGAAAGAGATATCTAAACGAACATATTTCCCTTTAACACAGGCAGGGTTTGAGATACAAACCACAAAGGTAAAGCGAACAAGAATAGGGATGGAAACATTCACCCTTTTGGTGAATTTAAGATATCTTTATCGATGTGGAAGTACCTATGTGTGCTACACCAGGATTTCGAGGATTAAGAGAGAAGGCTGATTATGAGTTGCCTTTTTCCTTTGTTCTTGCTGTTTTGTGAGATGGTTAATGGGACGAGGGAATGTCAATGCAGATGAGTTCACAGTTCCAGCTATCAAGGTGAACTCACAAGAATTAAAAACGAAAACCCAATGAAGTTGAAATACAGAATGGATTAAGAGCCGTCATGCAGTTTAACTACAGTATGTATTTAAAAGTGCTGGGTCATCCCACTTAAACTTAATCACATAGCTGAGGTGGCTAAGCTCGGAGCACCTTTGCCAAAGGCTTTCTGCAGGCAGGGGCAGCGGGTCACTTTGAGCCACGCATTACAGGAATTTACAACCACCATGCTGCTCACCGGCACGTCGCAGGGAGGTAGGAGGCTCTTGGGCTGAAGGTTTTGATGTTATTAAGAGCCAAGACCTGGCTTTATTTTTTGCGCTTTCAGTCCCATTTCTATGTCTTCTGTAAATGAGAACGGTATTTGCAAACATTTTCACAAAAGGTATGTTTTATTTTGCAAGCAGCCCCAGCTGAGGGTGCAGTTATGAAGAGGTTCCTGCTGCCAGGGTTACAGAGCAGTAATTTCTCAGCTTCTACTTTTTACTTCTTCCTGAAGTTGTTTTCCTTTTGGCTCAGGGTATCAAGCCCTACTGCAGGATTATCTCTACCTGTCTGTCCCCTCAGGGACAAATACATTTTTCAAGACACATGACTTGGTTTCATTTCTGATTTAACCAAACCTCATACACGACACGGCAGCATCCATCTAGAGACAGGTATGACCCAATCACAGTGGCATCAAAAAAATATATATCCTTACAACATTAGGTAGGGAAACATTGTTATTCCCAGCTTACTGACAGGGAGTCAAGGTGCAAGGAAACTAAATGATTTGCCCCAAATCATACAGACTATTTGGAATGTGGCTAGGAATTGACTGCCAGACTCCTTACTACCTATCTAGACTTGTAACCCCAAGACATACGTATGTGTGACAGCCTGCCATTTTATTGTGTGGGCATGACGTATGTGTATATATATAAAATATATATATATATATATAAAAAAGTTGATAAACATTTTTAATTGTCTTCATATAAAGGATTATAACAACAAAGAAAAAAAAGCAGGTTATACGAATAGCATGGAAACATTTCAGTCAAAACACCTTGAGGGGGTGTTTTAAGGATGGGGAACATGTCTCTGACTAGATATTTGTAATTATAAAGCAGATTGGAGCAATTATCTATTTGCACAGAGATAACATCTTGAAATATGTTAAATATTTTCCTACGGACATTATATGGGAGACTATGGTCATGGCTAGATAAATTGGCTGGTAGAAGTACTGTGATTCAGATGCGGAGTAAATTGGTAAAATGCAGATCTGTCTCTCACATCATTATTAACTTCTCAGTCATAGTAATTATAAAGGAAAATATAGACTTGCTTTTAATCAGCTAAGCACACTGATGCAATTTTTTAAAAAAGAAAAAACACACACATAAAAAACCCAAAAATCCACTACATCAGGCCCGATTTGGATCTCTTCTACTCTTGTACATTGCCAGTGAATTCAGCGTGCCACATTGCAACTTTACAGGGATACTGCTGAGAGAAGAACATAGTCCAGAGAATGTGAAGATACTGTTTTATAGAGAAAGAGCTTTACATGAAAGCCACTTTTTCTGAGGAACTAACTTTAAATAGCCTATAGTTTCCTTTGACTATGAACATAGCAGACCACTTCCATCACTCTATTAATTTACTTACTGCGTTATGATTAGTATTGATTTGACGGTGATTAGTCTCAAATTTATGCTGTTGAGGAACTGCCCCGATATCCTTTGAATTCCATTTAGCTGAGATCAATGGTAAATGGATCAGGCCCCAGAGGTACAGAGAACTGCAGGCAAAATGAAGTAGTGTTACGCTTTACTGTTTTTCTGCCCACTGTAATGGTACAATCTGTAAACAAGGAAACACCATGCCTTACAATCCTTTCCTCCCTCTCTTCTTTTTTTCAGATCATTTACTCACCTGCCTGTAAAAGTAATCCCATCACACGCGTTTGAAGGACTTAGAGATGCCTTCATCATGTAAGTTGGTAACAGTTTCCATAGGCTCTTCCTTAATTTCTTGCTAGAAATTCTATCATAAACCTCCATCCTACATAACATCTTTTTACAATAACGTGAAAATGTGTTGCTAAAACATACTATTGGTTGAAAAAACCCAGTGGGGAAGGGTAAACTTTGCATTTCTTTTCTTACAAGCAGTATATAAAAGATTCTCTGAAAAGGTATGATTTTCAACACTTGTTTAACAGATCACAATATGAAATATTAATCATGTTGGAGAGAACTGGATACAGATTAATAACAGATGATAGGTGCTTTTGATTGGCAGAAGAGATAGATTTCTATCATAAAATGTTCTCACTCCCATGATAGCTACGGCATTCTGTGATTATACATTTATGTAGTACCCAAATAAGATATTTCTTTGGCATTTTGCACCAACAGATAAGCTTGGCAGGGGATCAGTAGGACTGAACCCTTTCTTGGATCTTTCAGTTTACAAGCACACCAGGTCTGTGTTGCTTCCCCTCCCTTGTCTTTGTACCTGTTTTATGTCAAGGACTCAGACCATAAGGCTCATCTGACCACTCTTGTCCTTATTTCTGTTGTTATTCCAGCTGAAAGATGGCAGGTTTGAGCCTCCATTAATTATTAATTTTTATTTTATCTGCACTGAGTGGTCTCTAAAGGCCAAAGTTGATGCCACACCAGTGCAATGCAGAACCTCCCCCAGGACCTAAGCAGCAGCACAAATGATGCCACTTTCTTTTCAAGGTGCACTTTTTATACTTCTCTTCACCTATGAAAAGCACATAGTGCATCAGATATTAAACTATATATATTAGATGTTACATAATTTATTTTCAAGGAAGCAAAAAGAGAAAGTAGGAAACACTTCCGTGGTGCATTCTTGAAGGCAAAGACTTGAAGGATGAGGGTAATGCAAATGCCTGAATAGACTCAGCTGGTCTAGTTTAGCTTTTAGTGCTCATTGGCTAAACAATTTTGGCTAAATTATAAACTTATTAGTTCCTGTAGCTCTAGCAAGTAGAAAATAAGCTAAACTCTGCTGCATGTATTCCACTGCAATAAAGTATTATAGTACAATCCAATGGCACTGTATTCTTGCATTCACTTACATCTGAATGATTAATAAGAACCTACCATTTTCAGATAGGAGACCAACTTAAATCTACAAAGTTTCTCCTACCTCTATGAGTTTAGGCTAAACTTCCCCAAACTGTATGCATGTCCTGTTCTTCACAGAGAGTGTTTTGCTCGTTGACATTTTCCCTTCCATAAAGAGAATTTAATTGACTTTTGTGTGTCCTTTTAACATATCTCTCCAAATTAACATCATAGAAATCGATGTATTTGGCTGAAGTAAATCTACAGAACACTTCATAATTTCATTGAGATTTAGTGTTACTTTGAAAAATGCATATTTTTAAATTATAAATCTCTAAACCATCTATTTGACAATTCATCACCATCTGCAAATGAGATGATAAATTATTCTCACTGCCGTAAGTCATTCCAACATACATAAATGGTAAGGCAGGGGCAGACAGGAGGGATCCCATGGAAGGACCATGTTTCAGACCCCAGACCTTAAAGAGTCATTGAGTTCTGCGAGCAGGCACTGATCCCTCACAGCCTGTGAATCTCTGACAATCAGATGCCCAGCAGGCTACTTGTTCTATGTCCGTGTTTCATTGATGAGTAACTAGTGCAATACCGAAAATTACAATCTATCTCACCGAGTTCTGATTATGGAAAAAGTCATTAATATTTCTGTAAGAAATACATACATGTTTAATATATGATTTCTAGTGTGCATCCCCCTTTGCCACTACAAATTAAAAAAACAATTCATTCTGGTCTAAGGGTTTTTATATCAACACCAATAGGAATTGTTTTCTTGTAATTATAATTGAAATAAGATAACTCTCAGGACTGCGACAATACTAACTCTGATTTTGTAGATGCGTTCCAGTTGCTTAGAAAATATTTTTTTGTACAATCTTAAGTTTAGTTTGTGTGCCCTTCCAGTCAATTCTGTAGAGAGAAAACACTGTTTTGAAGACCTTTCCCCCGTATGCATCAATATATTCTACTTACTTTCGGGAGTCAATTTTGTGTAGCCCCATAAATCTTCATCTAGCAGGCATTTAGCAGTGCATCAAAAAAGTGGATTTTTTTCTCTATATTCAGCATTGGTTATTATTAACTACATGCATGGAATAGGAGCAGCAGTACATGGAAGTCCAACGGTGCCTACGAAAACCTACACATGTTGGTCTGTGTAACGATGAGAAAGAGCCACTTCCTTTCGGTTTGCATGTGTGTAATGAAAATGGCATTTAAATAAAAAAATTATTCATAAAGTACACTGAATGCACTTTTCTGTATTTCTGTATTTCTACACCTGTGGATTAGATGACCATCACCCTGACTTAATAATAGCATATGAAGCACCGTGAACATTACCTACATCCTTGCCCATGCTAATAAATTCACTAAGCAGGACTGATGATAGGAGCAAAAGGCTCACAAGCTTGGGCTTACTCAGTTTACATTAGTTCTGGTCCTGAGTCACTACCTTACCTAAAATTTACTGGGAAAATGGAGATTGGCTGTTACGGAAATACTTATTCCAAAGGGTTGGCATACCCCTTTGCCAAGACAGCAAAAGGCTGGTGTCTCTCAAACCCTACTGGCACCTGCTGTCAAGGTGTCTAAGGTGAGGCATAGACACTGCTGCCAAACAAGAATTGGTTCTGGGGGTTGAACAATTATGCATAAAAGAAGGAAATACAAAATGGAAAGCTGATTTCTGGTATCTTTTCTGTTAATGTATTGCTTTGTGTGTGCCTTTTTCATTATAGTGAAATCTCTCAGAGCGACACCCTGGAGAGAATAGAAGCGAGAGCATTTGACAGCCTTCCCACTCTGTCTGAAATGTAAGCATCAGTTAAAAAAAAAAAAGGCATCTATGTTGTGATTTAGAATCATCAAGGAGTAAACAGTTTGCAGAGAACTATTCTTGGACCAAATCTTCCTCTGTTACTTCAGCTGGTTTTGGATTAGATCTATGACGAGAAACATTTCTCTAAAGTACCATATAAAACAGTGAGCACTCTGTAAGGTCTAGCCTTGGATATCTAAATCATGTAAAGACATCCATGCGTAGAAAGTCCCACTGCTTCCAGTGAGCTCAATGACAGGAGCGGAGCTTTGTGTCTACTTCTGCCAGCACTATCGAGCTTTCTAAGTGGGGAAATAATTTGAGATGACAACAGATGAGAAAAATCTTCCCTTTTGAAGATGCAGTTTTCAAAGCCCTACACTATTTAAATACAGCTGCTTAGTATGCATAGCTCTTCTTTTGAACGCTAAAATATTACTCAAACAGAACATGTACTGATTTTAAACTTGACCTGCATAGCACAGGCATCTGAGAGAGAGAGCGTGAGTTAAAGCAATGACTAGGAGAATGCTCTGAAATATTTAGTGAAATTGAAAACTATAAATCTGATTCAATATCTCATTACTGCCTTTTTCACACAGCATGATCAGCAAGTGGCTTAAAAATGGTGCAACTGAGTGAGGACAAATTAAGTCTTCCTCCACCCCTCCTTATATGTGGACGCCATTGAAACCAGTTCCTTGCTCACACAAGCAAGAGATACAGCGTTATCTGCCTCTGATTGCGTCCAACTTCCACTAGACTCAATGGTGGGTTTAGGGGAGGAATAAAGGATTTGATTATTTGTCATTTGCCTGTCATTTGCCTGTCATTTGCCAAAACCAAAAAGCTAAGCAAGACCACTGAAGAGCTACAGGAGGCTAGCAAGAAAGCCTGTTTGAATCTTGAATGCTCCACATGCCTCACATTGCATGATGCCCCCAAGCTGCACTCACAGCCACTTTCAATAGATGATCAGGGTAGGTGGGTTCAATGTAGTTCTTGGATTTGAACTCTTGTTGCAATTTCATATGCTAAAACCTTTGAATTTTGTAAATCATGCACAGGGAGGGAGCTGGGCTACAACTATTGGGCTTTTATGCAAGCATACAGGTTTACCAGATAGTATAGCTACCGAAAGTATTCCTTGACTGAGAGTGTCTGTCCCATTTTTCGAGCAACCACTAGCAACCAGTATTTCTCACACACTTACCTCCATCTCCCAGTTTCTGCAGATCTAAGCAGCCATCTGGCACTACTCACCGCTGCCCTAATAAAGACCATGGTGCTCTAAGAGGTTAAACCATCTGCAGAACTGCCTTTCCTGGCTAGGCAGAGGATCAGCAATATGAAAGAAACAAGGGATGATGCACAGGGATCTGATTGTGGGGCAAGGACCCCACACACGCACACACATGCACAGAGCTCAGGCTCCTTGCTCAGCCCCACCTCCAGGACCAGCCATCACGATGGTAGCACACTCGTGCCTCTGAGCCCCTGCGGTAAAGCAGAAGCTCAGTGCATTAGGCACACCACGAACCCAGAACACATATCCCAAAGAACCAGCAGACGACAGCAAAATGCTAACTCCCACCAGTGACCAAGATATCCAAACCAGGCCACCTCAGCTCAGTGAACCGTGAGAATTCAGGAGCTCTTATCTTTTGTCAGCTACCTAACAATTACAGGCCATTTTTATTACTGATAGTGCTTCAAAATGCACTTGTGGTATATTTTTAGAAAGCTTGTTCACAGCAGGAGAGCATTCTGCCATATTCTGCACTTGACTGTTTTCTGACAAGGCCAATCACTAGCAAAATTCAGGACACTCCCAAATGTATAACAATTATAATACTGAGATACTTTTCCTGCATTACAGATTAATCCTGAACACGAAAAATCTGTTGCACATCGAGGATGGAGCGTTCAGAAACCTTCCAAGGCTAAAATACTTGTAAGAAAGAATTCGGTTTCTTTTCTGTTTGCCTTTTTTTTTCCCCTCTAAAGGGGTGGACAAATTACAGAAAGGAGTGTAAGGAATAAAGAAGTTTTTCGTACATTATGGTACACTAATAATACATATATCATTTACAATAGCTTTAATGTGCAGTTAACCAATAGTGAGGTCTTTCAATAGGCAAGAAAATAAAGCAACACAGGGCAGGGTAGTAATGGACAAAACAGTAGTAAAGTCTGCAAATTAGTTCAGCTAAGTGCTTATTTCTAGAATAAAGCTTTCAGATAGACAAGGTACTAAGCAAAAGGAGTAACTAAAATCTCTTCCTTGTGCTTAACATAGAGAAAACGTATGCTGCTTCTTCAGGACACTGCTTGAGGATGCTACAAAACTTAATTTTTACATGTCATATAAACACAGTTGGAGCCTAATTAAAAGTTATATTTGTCACCTTTTAATACATTGTTAAACTCGTACCTACTGAGTTGGCTTCTTGTTGCATCCACTCTGGTCATCTTTTCTGCTGTAAATAGGAATTATACTTTTCTCTAGGAGCATTTGTAACACTGGAATAAGACAATTTCCAGATCTAACACAGATCTTCTCATTAGAAGCTCATTTTATTCTGTAAGTAGAGACCCAACCCAACCCAGCTGTGAGTCTTCTCCATCTTGTTCCTGGATCACTAACAAAAATACCCTTTTTTTTTTTTCTCATTAAGGGAGCTCTGTGATAACTTGCGTATGACAACTATACCACAAAATGCTTTCCAGGGGATGAACAATGAATCACTGACACTGTGAGTAAAATAATCCTAGTTCCAGTTCCTTCTGCGAAGATAATAATTCTGCTTGAGGAAACCAAGTTGACTTTATAAAAATCTTGAAATCAAGCCCCATAAAATATATATGTTTGTATTGTGAGTTAAATTTGAAATGCTTAGGAAATAGAGGGGTGTTCTTCAAGCTGAAGACCAGGGTTTTATCCAAAAGCTAACTTCACTTAGGAAAGAAAATAGAAGGAATCCAAACTTCATCTTCCATGCAACGTTGTTTTTTAAAATACCATCAACAGGACAGACTCCAAAAGCTGCGCTGGAGGCCAGTCTCTCTCTTTCCCCCAGGGATGAGGTTTTGTAAAGTAGTGCTTTCAGGGACCAACCAGGCTGATACTACTGATCTAACGCTGCTGAGCTTCAGCTGCACAGGGTTCCTCTGAAGAGGAGGAAGGGAGAGAACAAATTGGTATGAAGTACCAATGCTTGTTCTTACCCTGATTTCTCTTGACTCAGCTTATATTGATTCCCACAAGTCTCCACACCAAGACTTCCCCTTTAACAAACTGTGGATTCATTGCTACAGCAACCTGTGAGATGGGTGGGCTTGATACTAAATGAGATGCCCCACACAAGGAACACAAAAAGCAGCAGAAAGCCAAGGTGAGGTATCACCTGCCAGCCCAGCAAGAACCACGTATGGATTTTGCAGCACCCTTGCCCTCACAAAAAATTCCACAAAGTGCTGAAATAGGAAAAAAAATCACAGACTGAGCCTTTCTGCAAGACGTGGCTGAAACTAAGGTCTCCCAAGGAAGGACCAGCTGTGCAATACAGCGCAGCAGCAGGCCACCTACTTTGTGTTGTAGCCGCAAACACCAATTTGGCCACCAGTAAAGCCAGACTTTAGGGACCAGACTGATATTTAAAAGGCAGTACACATCGAAACGGGGAGCCTTGTCTGGAGACAAGTGTGTACCAAAACCCCCGCACAAAACTCCATGCATATTTGCACCCAAAAATGAGCTGTGTGCACAAGCAAGTACTGCAGTTGACTGGACTGGGACATTCACCAGGCTGATGTGCTGGCATGACAGTAATTTTGACACAGATTTTATGTACTGACCAATACCTTCTGAAACCATTAAAGGAACTGAGCGTAAATGTGACTGAAGACTGCTCCTATGCGATGTTAAAGAGGAGCAATTGCTTAGATTAGGGCATCATTTCATCTTATGAGCCTCTTTCCTACCAGCAAATTCTCAAAATAACTTCAGCAAAATTATGATTCTGTTAATAGTGCAAGAAAATGAACATACAAGAGATGGAGAAAGGTGCTTACAATTTTTACTGTAACCCCAAAGTGTATGAAATGGGAAGGAGTCTAACTCAGTCAGGAAACAGCCAACGATCATTTTTCTCGCATCCTTTTGTGATAGGGAGCTCACCACAAGAAGAAACAAATTACCTTATCAGCAACTTCCTAATTGTAGAGTTACACATTAAGTCCACCCCATGCGGTTAACTGTAATTAGCTGAAGTAATTCAAATTGTTGCAGCATGGTGAAACACAAGTACTCTATGAAGGTGTAAAGTCAGCCTGCAGTAACATTTTGCACTACAAATAGCTAATTCAGTCTTTCCAACAGTTAGTGTTTCATGGGGAAATTGATCCTACTATCGTTGTGGTTTTTAGGGAAATCACTGATTTCAGCACTGTGCTGAGACAGACCCCGTCTCATATCAGTTGTAGAGGGGCACTCCTCACACTTCCAGCTTTTCTTGGGAGCAAGTTCCATAGCCCCAGTTTCTGCTTTCCCAAAAACAAGTGGAAAAGCAACACCAAAAATTTTGTTTAATTTATAAACTGCACCAAATTTTCTTTTAGGGCTTAATATTAAAGGAAAAATACTGTATACAAATTATAATATTGAAATTATATTCAAAACATGAATTTAATATCACAAGTGGATTTTTCTCAGTGAAATCAGATCCATAGGTTAGATCTCTTAATAAAGGAAAAGAGCTAGACTTAAGGTGCAGCAGAACCCAGCCTTTAGATATGTGGCCCCAGGGTGGGGAATCAAGAACCCAGGGTGGCACCAAGTGTCCCTGTGCAGCACAGGGGACAGCGAGGTTTCCACAGCACAGATCAAGCCTGGCAGCAGTACTTTGGAAGAGCTGATAGCTCACTGGCTGCTGGATGATGTACAACTCACCCCTGCCTCTCTGCAAAGCTGTCTTTTGGCTGCTAGAACACTTGTCTGTCCACAGAGGATCTGAAATCCAGCAGCACCCTCTGAGCTTTAGAGTTGCTTTCTATCTGACACTTCTCTAGCCCTTGCAGTCTACCATTTACACGTGCTGACACCACAAAATCCAGGTCTTCTGCCCCCAGGTTGTTGTCTGCATGCCAGGAGCTTATCTGGAATAATGTCTTGTTTCTGGATCTCAGCCCAAGGTAGGCTCACTGCCCCTCGGAGGAGGGACAATCTGTATGTAGGCAGAAATGCTCTTCAACAGTTAAACAGGAAAGTCCTTAGGGAATTTAAGCTGCAATTTAATCTTAATTTTAGAGTTAACGTAAACCATGCAATAGTTACCTTTGTTCTTTATAAGCCAGACCCTCTAATCATTAAAATGAATGCAGCATTAAGATTTGAAACCTGTAGTACATAACATAATCTTGTCTCTTCCAAATCTTTTTCCCCTACATGTTTTTTTAATCCCCAGCAAATTATATAAAAATGGATTTGAAGATATTCACAGCCATGCCTTCAATGGGACAAAGCTGAATCAATTGTGAGTATGTTTCCCCTCCTCAGTGCTTTTTTTAAACAGTAAATAATAGTTCAAATACAGTCAAAGGCTCTTCCTTCAGCTTAACTGGCTGTGTCTTGCATTTCCTGATACCCATTAGAAAACTGCATGTTTCAATGTCATTGTGACTCAGTTGCCAATCCTGCAGCACTTACTGCTTTTCTTGAAATACCATCCCTTAGAACGCTGCAGTTTTCATGAGAAAAGCTCATCATTTTTAATAACATTTAATAAATTCTTCAACTTCGCAGCAATAGTGGAAAGCTTGAAACCATAGCCCAAACTGAGAAACCTACACTTTATGTCTGGAAATGTCAATAGTTTTTAAATCACTCTCACACACTCTGGGACTAGCCTCTTGGTTTGGGCAAAACTGCTGCATTTTTGTATACTGCCACTCCAGTGAAGGAACCAGACTGGTTGGTCCTAGTTTAAATCAGAAGAAACTGGAAACGATCAGAATTAAGTGTAGATGATAATGGTCTGATGATATCAGCAGAGAGAAAGGTCGCATAAGAAGTACGAGCACTCTCAGGCCAGATATTGCAACAGCAACCGCTGTGCTGGGAGAGAGGATTGAGAGGAAATAGATGGGAAGAAACAAAAAAAGGGTTATTTTAAAATAGAGATATAAAGAGTCAATGTTTGAATCCACAGAATCCTGAAGGACAATAAGAACCTCAGGCGGATACACAACGACGCCCTGAGAGGGGCCACAGGGCCAGATGTCCTGTAAGTATCCACCACTCCATTACCTGGGTTTATAGGCGTCCCACGGGAACTGTGCTGTGCTACGTGGGCTGCGTCATCTCAGCAAACACGGGCTTTGAGGCTGGACGGAGACTTGATCTCTTACCCTCTGCTGGTAAAATGGAAACGTATCAATGAGATGCCATGAAATAACAGGGCAGAAGGCTGAGTTCGCACCATGACAAATGCCTATCAGCCAATTCTAGTGTTGGCATTGACCTCTGCCCCTTAGATATTTTGTCGTTTGCTTTCTTTGTGTCAGATCCTCCTGATCCTACCCTGTGCCTTATATCTGACATTAGCAAGTAACTTGTCTTTTGGTATGATGCCTATGTTTTTACAAGATATTATTTTAGAACTTCGTTATAAAAGTGAACTAGCTGATTGCATGCTATAAAGCCTGTGTTGAATAAAACACATTATTATCATCCTCATGCTTTATTAATCAAGTACTTACTGGAGGGCTGCACTGGCTGTAACTCCATGCAATAAAACACAATGGGTGGCTCCGTAAATAGCACTCTGTGCCGCACGTACCATTTTGTTCCTTTTATTGGTGCTTTACAGTACATGGCATTGCTAATATCACTTTCACAATTGTAGCTTTTTTCCCCCCTGTTTAATGGCCTCAGCATGAAAATCCTTGGTCATGTTGACGGCCTTTCCTCATACAAACAGTCCCCCTGAAGTTACTCTAAGCCAAACTGCTTAAGTTTGTCTTGGCAAGAATGATGGATTCTTTTATGCATTTTAATTAATAACCATTAATTAAAAGATTCCTGGCCAAGAAGAGAGCCAGGAGTATGTCCTACTTGTTAAGCTGGCTGGAGAGTCACATTCACCCACTTTCTCTCCCTTTCCCTGACCTAAAGATCCATCACTTGCTCCATGCGTGGTGGCTTTCAGAGAGGTCAGGGCACAACTTCCGGCATAGTGGGTTCTGATTTCTCCAGGACAAAGCAAGCTTCTTGCCACACTAGGGCTCCTGGGCCGCAGGGATCCTCTTATCCCGCTGCTCCGTAGTTTCACAGACCATGTTTCTGAGCTGGGTATCAGGTGCTGAAGGGGCTTTGCAGATACAGACCTTTGTGAAAAACCGAGTCACTGTTACCGAGCGTCATGCTTTGGTGGTATTTCTACATGTATGAAAAGAAAAGAGAATGCTCTCTTTATTTTGCAGGGATATTTCTTCAACAGCTCTGGAGTCCCTGCCTAGTTACGGGCTTGAGGCCATTCAAGTCCTAAATGCAACATCATCTTACTCATTAAAGAGACTGCCACCGCTGGATAAATTTAGGAGTCTTCTGGAAGCTGTTCTAACGTATCCCAGCCACTGCTGTGCTTTTCGAAACCTAAGGACAGAAAAGTAAGTCCGAATAGCACATTATTGTATTGCAGTACTTCAGAAGCTCCAAAATGGCAATTCTGCTTTATTCAGCTCACCAGGTTCGATTATCCTTATTCTGGTTACAAGGAAGCTGTGGTACATAGCAAGGCCTTGCATGAAACAACAGATCTCTACTAAAGCCAGGAAAATTATTTCCATTTATTTTAGAACAGAAGTGGATCTCATCCTGTGCCCAGGATCTGCCAGCAGGAACATTATTCTAAGTTTACTTAAAGCTTATATTTCTCTTGGTATCTCAATAAAAAAAAAAAAAAACAACCACCAAAACCAAAACCCTGTAGCCTTTAGGAATGTAGCTTACTTAATGCAGGTGATATGATGACCTTGTAGAAAAGGCAGACTTTCAATTACCCACCAAAATAAGGACCTGACACAAGCCTACAGAAAGAGGTTACTCAGTTTAGTTCCAGTGTTTTCAGATAACAACAGTCAGTATTGTTCTCCCTAGAATTGGAAACCATGGTGCAGAGAGAGCTTTGCATCTGCTAATTCAGGGCAGTCACCCTGAGACAACTGGAGCTAATTTTTCAGCATTTTTCTTTCAAAGAAATCAACTCTCAGTTGGCTTTAGGGCAACTCCAAATGAGTTTAAGTTGAAGCTGTGAGGATGCCACACTTCTCATCTGTCTCAAATGAAGGCTACAGAAAAGGCGTACTGAGCAGTCATTTGTGGGAAGCCTGATCTGTTTGACTTGCATGCCATCACATGAGGACTACATTACAAAGGCAGGAGTAGAATCCAATTCTTTATGGTAAAATTAGGGGTGATGCTATGCTTTCTCTGCCTACCTCATTTTACTAAGTGGTTCCTGCTTCTGCAAGAGTAGAGCAGAGATCCTACAGTCAAGGGTTTCCATTGCTACCAAACTCTGACTCAGTCCCAGATCAAGTCTCTGAGTGTATTAAAAAAAAAAGTTCATTCATTCTGATGAAGATAACTATGTTTCTGATATTATATTAATTTTCAGGTGGTTGACTTTGCAACATGATCATACTATATAAAAGCAGATGTGCTTTAGTAACTCACCTTCTTATATTTAGTGACTGCTTTCTTAGTAAACTGGGAAAAAGAAACAGCGCAAATCAGGGAAGTAGACTGCCCTCCTAACTGGGACATCAGCAGGGTTCAGAGCAGTGCTGATGCGTTACCTATCTGCACAGCCCTGGCCACTGGAAAAACCTGTACAAGCAACAGGCTGTTATCTTCTGTGTGACCAGCTACTATAAAGGAATGAGAGACAGATCCCTGGCTGTTTTCCTTGTCATCTACTGATGACAGCAGAAGACCATGGAGACTGAGACCTCCCAAGACCTTCCCAGATTACACAGAGAAGAGTCTTCATGTGGTTACGAATTCTCATGGTCACACAGCTGCAGCCTGTGTCCATCTCCTTCTACCCCCTTCTGTTGCCCTGTACTCTACATATAGTCATCCCACCCAGTTTTTACTACCCCTGCCCCATATTCCCTTCCTTAGCACCTATGGACTGCACTCTCTGATCAGTGAGATATGGTGACAAGGCCTGACATACATCTGACCGGACAAGCAGGTTTACTTAAGTCAGTATCACAGACATTAGGGAAATAAAGTCCTCAGACCAAATATTCTTGAGATTTCTGGGGTACAGTTGTGGTGCGTGCATTCCCTGAGCCATGTAGGAGAGGTGGAAGGTAACATTCAGTTCCCTAGACTCTTTCTCCCACTGGCCTGAACGTGGTGGGGGGAAAAAAAGCAGGTTATACCACATCTTCAAAAAAATTACAAGAAAAAACAACTTCTGTTGCAATCCCGTTATTTATAAGCATCACATAGGGGCTTAGATTGGTATCTTATTTCTCTCATTATACATAAAACTTCCTATAAGCTTCCAGGTGTCTGATTCTCTTAGGAGTACACAAAAGAGCTTGGTGGCTTTGCCAGCTCTTTCTACTGTCGCAGCAATGAGGTCAGACAAAGCCATTGCCATTCCCACTGGTAGAGGACCTGGCCCATACTTTCAAAGCCTCAAAACCAGAGAGTTTGCCAAATATGTTGTCTTTCAACTTCTACTTTTCAAATTGCTTTACTTTCAGCATGTAAGGTCTACCTCCAGATCCTGAACGGTTTTTAAAATAGAGTATCAGGCCAGCTTCCCAGCATTTCTTAATGGACGCTTCTCTAAAAGCCAGAATAACTGCCACCATTATTACTGGTGGAGAACCTGGCCCACTTCAATAATTCATAAGGCAAAACATACCTTTTAATTCCAGCTCAAGCTATTTCACTATAAAAAAAAAATCATAAACAATAACCGAGCTGAAGGACCATCCTTATAGCCCCATGATGTACTGCCTACCTGTCGCAGTATTTGAAGCCTTCTCCTCCCTGCTT
The DNA here is from genome assembly GCA_031468815.1 of Morus bassanus. Lineage (NCBI taxonomy): Eukaryota > Metazoa > Chordata > Aves > Suliformes > Sulidae > Morus > Morus bassanus. Next base: position 6,479,986 of record CM062569.1, read on the forward strand.
TTAGAGGTCTACACGAATGCTCACACTGCCGTGAGGCCAACTCTAGCTTACCTTACATCACTTGCAGAGAAGATGAGAATTTGGCCCAAATCCAGACTGAAACTCAACTTTCTTTTCATCCTTCTTTCAGACAAAGTTCCTTGCTTTCCATTTTTAACAACTTCTCCAAAGAGTGTGAAAGCACCATGAGGAAACCAACTAATGAAATATTGTAAGTACCTCTCTGCATACAGATGTTGGAAGTAGCAAATACAGACCTCCCCCTCCTGCTGTTCATGTGTTTTTTCTAGAACAGCATGTCTTTTGCTACCGATTCAGTCACCCTTACAAGTTGCACAGTGGTAATTTTACTATCATTAAACCAAGAGTTGTGAGTTTGATGTTCAAAAGGAAAGGAAAAAACACCCATAATTTTATGAGCTTTACTCACTCCAGCTTCTCTTTTGCATTCTTGAAAGACTTTCAAAACAGTGATTAAATATGTAAGAAAGTTAATGGCCTACATGGAGACTTTTTATGCCCTGAGATAATTGCAGTTGTTTGTGTGATTCAAAGAAGAGCCGCTACTGTTAATATTTTTTTTTTGCCTAAAGAAAGGATAATTAGAAGTCTGTATGTCAGTAGTTTTCCATGGTAGAAACAGAGTCCCTGAGTTAGAAGTCTGATGACCCCATGCAATTGGTTTACCTCTTCTAAATATGCCTTTCCATATCATCACAGTTCTGTTTGACAGTGTTCAGTGTGATAATGAGAAAGGCTAACATCAACTCTTGTGTTGGCCGTGCTGGAAGACACAGGCTCTAAACCAGTATTTAATGGAGAAGTTTAAGGATTTGCTACTATCCATCCCTCTACAGCTAAATGGGAGACCTTGGGACTTCTCATCACTGGTCATTCCTTGGACGTTATCTTGTTTTCTGGGTAGTGAGGCCTCCTACACTTGCCATTCGGTTTTATTCGTCCTTTTGTAAAGCAACAGCTGCCTTGATTCTCTTGTCACCGCTTCTCATTTGCTGCCTGCCTGCAGCATCTTTGAGTGCCTCGCTTGGTCAGTCCTGTCTACTCTACTCCATAAAACTGAAGCACTTCTGGACTACAAAAAGGCAAAGTCCAGGCAGTCAACAAGGCCAAGAATATATTGCCTCCATCAGAGGTGGCTTTGGGGAGAACCAAGGCGAGGCAAGGTAAACACAGAGCATTAGATGATGTTATAAAGGCAAGTGAAGTGACACCCCAGTGAGGAATATGATCACACAAAGCACCAGTGCCTATGCCAGAGTAATCCCCCTGCTTCGGATTACCATCTGTTGCTCTCTTACTATGCATTAAACAGTCTGCCCAGTCTAATGGCTCCTGAAGCTTTTTGCTTTGTTAAGTCCCAATCCCAGCAATTCTCTGAGCAGACATTACATTAAGCAAATCAAAGTAGGGTCATGATTCATGGGCTGAAAGACTGCAAGTTGAAAAGTTTGGGAACCACAACAGAAATTAGCTGGAAGTCCCACAGTCTTATTAGAGAGAAAAAAAAAAAACCAACCAAAACAAACAAAAAAAAAAAAAAAACCACACCAAAAAAAAACCCCAAAACCAGCTTGCACATGGCAGCATGTTTACACAGCCTCTCAGAAAAATCAAAAGAATTTTTTATTAATAAATAGTCAAACATATTCCCTGGTCTTCCAGTTTAAGCAAGGCAAGTAAAAGCAAGACATCGGGTAGTTTTTCATGTAAGGAGGGAAGAGTTAGGATAACAAGATTGGGAAGTTATTTGCTCAACAGGAATAGCTGAAAAGCAACTCAGCTTCATTTGCCAGTTAAGACACTGCTTCAGAAAAATAGTTTAATGCACATGCTTCAGTAGATGTGGAAGGTTAAGCATGTGTTTAAGTTATCCCAAAGCTACCAATTTTCTGAAGACTCATCCTCAATAGAGATGCTCTCCAGGCCTCGCACTGCAGACTGAGTGTTTGCCCACCAAACACTCAGAGCTGGGATGACTGGATAGTCATGCAATAGGTACCTCTTCTGACAGGGAATCAGAAGGGACACTGCTTGTTTTTAAAATGTTTCTTCTTTGGTAGGCTTATCCCCACACTACTGATGACCTGGAGGTTAGAGAGATCTATTTTTAAACATCTAGAAACATTTATAATTAGGCATTGGGTCCAGTCTAAACTTACTATGTTCCTAGCCATCGACATTATCCTGTTAACCGTGCACTTCTACTCCTCACTTTATAATACCGCGAACATCAAATTCCTCAGCACTTCCCAAGTCACACGTAGTCTCAGGACTTTGTTCGGTAAGTGTGTTTCCTAAGGGAGGTAAGGGTGCACAGTTAAAATCCTTAGGTTATTTTAGTTTGGCTTCTATAACTGCCTGATAAACCTATACGCATCAAACCTATAATTCGAGTGTTACTGTAGTTTGAACTGCAGTCTACTGGCAGCATGAGAAAGATGGCTCGCTTACAAAGCAATCAAGATGAAGTACTTACAAATAAGTAAGTTGTATAAGAAGGCATTCCCATGGATGTGACTATGACCTCTGCTGCTCTCCAAGGCTGCTACCCAAACAAAAGGCACCCTTACAAGGCTTCATTATATGTAAACACCCTGTAGAAACACATCTAGGAAGTAACTGTTTTCAAACAACTGTTATATGTTGTATTTTACAAAAGAGTGCAAACAGCATGTAACAAATAGTTCACTTCTATTTGTGGGGCATTGGTTTTTTAATAGTTACAGAGATGACTCTTACAACACATCGCTGTGGTCAGCAGAGAAGAATACGTACCTGTTCGCGACAGATGAAGAAACCTCTCTTTACAGCTACTCAGCCATTTTCGATGACAGCGAAATGACCGGCTTTGACTTTGAGTATGACTTTTGTCAGCCTAAGATACTCACATGCACTCCAGAACCAGATGCATTTAATCCCTGCGAAGACATCCTGGGATACAGCTTTCTCAGAGTCCTGATCTGGTTTATAAACATCCTTGCCATTGCTGGCAATTTCACCGTACTCCTCGTTCTCATAACTAGCCATTACAAGCTCACTGTTCCTCGCTTCCTCATGTGCAACCTCTCCTTTGCTGATTTTTGCATGGGACTTTATCTGCTGCTCATTGCTTCTGTTGACACCCAGACAAGCGGCCAGTACTACAACCACGCAATAGACTGGCAAACAGGCAGTGGCTGCAGTACTGCCGGCTTTTTCACCGTGTTTGCAAGCGAACTCTCAGTGTACACGCTAACAGTGATCACTATAGAAAGGTGGCATACGATCACCTATGCCATGCAGCTGGATCGAAAGCTACGACTGAGGCATGCCGTGCTGATCATGCTCGGTGGCTGGATATTCTCCATTTTAATAGCAGTGCTGCCTCTCCTAGGGGTCAGCAGTTACATGAAGGTCAGCATTTGTTTACCCATGGATATTGAAACGGGTCTCTCACAAGCCTACATACTGCTGATCTTAGTGCTAAATGTTGTTGCCTTCATTGTTATTTGTGCTTGCTACATTAAGATTTACATAGCTGTTCAGAATCCAGAACTGGTAGCTGCCAATAAAGATACCAAGGTCGCCAAGAGAATGGCAGTACTGATCTTCACGGATTTTACCTGCATGGCCCCCATCTCCTTTTTTGCCATATCTGCTGCCTTTAAAGTACCTCTTATCACAGTGACCAACTCCAAGATCTTGCTGGTTTTATTTTACCCTGTCAACTCCTGCGCAAACCCATTTCTCTATGCAATTTTCACCAAAGCATTTCGAAGGGATTTCTTTCTGCTGATGAGCAAGCTTGGTTGCTGTAAGAACCGAGCAGAGCTTTACAGGATGAACTATTTCTCTGCTTATACCTCCAACTGCAAGAACGGCAGCTCAGCCCCAGGCCCCAGCAAAGCCTCACAAGCACTGCTGCTCTTGTCGGCGTTAGAGAAGCCATATCCTGCAGTACAAGACAAGATGTCTTGCAACAAAAATTAAGCCAGGGCGCCAACAGATGCAGCACTTTGCAAGGCCAGCTGGAATTATTCTAGTGACTAGGGATTATTTTATAACGTCTTGAACATTTCACAATAAATAAAAATGCCAACTGATAATTCTTACGCAACATAAATGTTCTGACATTCGAAGTGGTATTTTCCCTTTTCTTCTTTTGTAATGATAGGCATAGAAGGTAACTATCAGGCAAAACTCTTCTTTGGGGGGAACAAGGGGAGCCCAGGAGTAGTCAAGGTGCTCTTGAAGTTAACAGGGACTGCAGTGACTGCAGTCTGGCTCCTTTTTCTCCAGACCTGCTTCCCTGGGGTATTTAAAGCCTGTCTGCTACCTTTCATGCCTTCTTTTTCCATTCCTATCAGCTGTGTTGGCATTGTTCGGTTAAAGAAAGGGGCACTGAACTAGATGCCTCCCTTCATTTCATCAACAGAAGCTTCCAATTACACAACCACCTACACCCAGTTAAAGAACAGTGCTCAAGCAGTAGGTTGTAAAGATGTCACCAAGGAGAAAAGTTGACCTGATGAACCTTTGTTACTAGCAATTTCGCAGTTTACGTTAGATCGAAGTCTGAGCTGGTAGGTAATTTACTTAAAAAAAATTAACCCACACACAACCACATATGATCTGGAAATCACAAGAGATACAATAGCTGTAAAACCCCACCAGCTGCACACAGGACCATGTTGTATATCATATGCGCATATACACAAATCCCGTAAGCTGTAAAGTCTCCCTTTCAGCAGCGGGATAGCTGCTGCCTGCATAGGCAAGTAAGTGCTGCCTTGTTTTCTCTCCAGGGACAGTGTCATGAATTATTTTCATCTGCCCACTCTCTGGCATTACCAGAGCCACTGGCATTCGGGATGCACTGGGGACTCCTCAGCACTCACAGTCCAACTCCATTGCCCCTGACGAAGCAGAGTAATTACTTTTTAGTGACTGTGTTTTCCCATAAAAATCTATCTTTTCTTTCACTATGCACTGCCTAACGTCAAGGAGATCTAGATTTGTGGCTGTGTTCCTAATTTAAGTAAGAATTGAGCATTCCTTTATTACTGCAGCATATTTACTCTGTCCGCAGAAAATAAGCCAACACCACACTGTATTGAAGTTGGAGATTCAGATGCGTAAGCTCTCATCTGCATCGTATGGGCTAAACAACCTGTACTGGGTGACAGGCTGCAGATTGCACTGAATGCCAGGCAGGATCCCTGTGGGAGTCCACCCCATGCACATCCTACGGAGGCTGCGTTCTGCACTGCCTGGTCTTCTGAAAATGAGGGGCTTAGTTATTGGAAAGTTCACGGTCCTGTGGGCAAAAACAGATGCAAAAGCTCTAGACTACAGACCAAGCCTCTTCTTAGGCTGCTTATTCTTGACAGGTTGGTTGCATTGCCTCTGATGGGAGGAACACACGAGTGCTTACATTTCATCAAACCAATGTGGTAGTGAGAGACCTACACCTGGCAGTTTATGGTTCACAGAAGGTAAAGCAAATGCATTTTATTTGGCCTTGTACTCAAAGTTTTAGCATCTTAGATCACATTCCGTAGATGATACTCATGGTATCTGAAGACAGATCCCCAGCCAGTATAATACACACCTGCCCTGCAGTCAGCGGAGCAGTGCAGCTTTGTGAGCGCTGTGCTTACTCCAGAACAGTCACAGCCTAACAGTTCTCAATGGCCACCAAAAGTGCAGACTCCGATACATAAGAAAATGGTATTACTGCAATCAGTTTGAACCTCTTACATTTTCCTTCTCAACTGAGTCCTTTGCTTTCAAGTCTGTACAGCAACAGAGTAAAAAATCTGTGTTTCAAAGCACACCTCTTGTTGCCAAAACACTGCACTGCAAATTAAATTTGCTTCACATTAATGAAAGTGATTCTTTGAACTAGTGACTGGTTTATCATTAGCTTATAATTGTGTTAATTAGAAAGAACATCTCCTACCCTCTCTTGCCTTCAGCTTAATGCCATGATTTCAATCGTATAAAAGCTCTATATGCAAGCACAGCTTTATTCACGAGCAGTTCGCACACACATGGGAATGAAGCAGGATTGAGAACAGAGGAAACTGTTAAAACTCTACAGTTTAGCAATCAGTAAAAATTCTATATGATGCACCTCTATTTACACACCAGCTCCTGAGCTTAGCAGATTGAGCAAATGGGACTACTACAGGATATTTATAATAGAAACTAAAGACACTGGTGAAAAAAATCCTACTCGGCCTAAGGCTTCTTTGTCACATATCTCTAAACTGATTTCCAAGACTCATTTCTTCATATGGCCCATGGAAGAGTCCTGCACACTATTTAGGACATGGCAAAACAATATCTCGAGGGGGAAATAACTGATTTACTTACATTATGTTTGAACAGGACAAGAGCTTGCAAGCACACCCTTCCTATCCACCTGCCACATAACGTTATCAGGAAACTACATGCAAGAGAAATGAGTCAGAATCATAGAATCGTTAAGGTTGGAAAAGATGTCTAAGATTGTCAAGTTCAACCGTTAACCCAACACCACCCTGCCTCCTAAACCATGCCCTGAAGCGCCACGTCTACACGATTTTGAACACCTCCAGCAACAGTGACTCCACCACCTCTCTGCGCAGCCTGTTCCAATGCCTGACCACACTTTCAGTGAAGAAATTTTTCCTAATATCCAATTTAAACCTCCCCTGATGCAATTTGAGGCCATTTCCTCTTGTCCTATTGCTGGTAACTTGGGAGAAGAGACCAACACCCACCTCACTACAACCTCCTTTCAGGTAGTTGTAGAGAGTGATAAGGTCTCCCCTCAGCCTCCTCTTCTCCAGGCTAAACACCCCCAGCTCCCTCAGCCGCTCCTCGTAAGACTTGTTCTCCAGACCCTTCACCAGCTTCGTTGCCCTTCTCTGGACACGCTCCAGCAACTCAAACAGAACAACTGATAGTACCTGCCTTACAATGCTGCTTAGGTAACAGCAAAGTATGAGACCTGTGGGCATTTTTCTTTTTGTACCTGCTGTAAGTTGAGTGAAATTTACCATTTAGAACATTATTGCTGTTTTTTAAAAAAAAAAACCACACAACCCACAACAACAAAAACACAAGAAAAAACAGCCCACAAACAAGTAGTTTATATACTTCAAATTTTTCTACACAAAAAAGCGAGCAAATAAGTAAAAACACTTTAATAAAGATTTAGATTCATGCTAAAGCTTCTCATACAAGTTACACTCTTTATTCTATCTCAGTATTTTTGCTTAACTTACCTTCTTTCTGGTGTAAAGTTTTAGACAGCCATTTACTGAAGTATCTTCAGTGGCCATAACTGGTATTACACACCTCTTCCCATCACATCTGTAGCAACATGTAAGTAGCAGCAATCAAATCAAAAACATTAATACAGTAAATTATTGAGATCAAAAACATTCTGATCTGATTACTGTTCAAGTCATAGGCTACAGTAATTAGCTAACTGAGCTTACATTTTAATAAGAAACATTTTTTTTCCAGTATAAAAATTCCTGATTTCAGATATTTTTAGTTGTAAATGTCTTATTTAAAGCTGTAAGTCTTTGCTAATATTCATTCAAGAACATTGGAAACAAAATTTAGGGCAATTCTTGTATGCTTAGAGAGAAAATGAAAGTCAGTCCTACTGCAGGAGTCCAAATACACAGCCCATAGCTCTGGACTGGGAAAACCACTGCAAGCACTCCCAAGGAGTATCTGCAGCATAGTTTGGAGGGAACCAGATCATCTGCAGTATTATAAATTCAGTAGCCATTTTCCCAAATACTGGAAGGGTTGACATAGCAAGAGCAAAACGCTACTCAAGCTTCTATATTTGATAGCTCAGGAAGGCACTAGATGCCCCTCACATTAAGGTTCCTTCATATCAGGAAGGTGCTGGGTTAGAAAATGCAACTAAATGAAAACCCAGGGGATGCTTGATGGCACAACTAAGCCATCTTTCAGCATTCCTTTTGATGCAGGTCAGCTTTGACAGGGAGTAACAGTCAGCTATGGATACTGTCAGCAAAGCTTCAGGAAGAAAGATGGCAAACAGTCCTTTGAGATTTTAATTGCTGATAGTACATGTGATTTGTGAAAAAGCCAAAGAGGATGAAAAATATCACCAATGCCCAATCCATAAAACTTAGAAGTAGTTTGGGAAGTAAGAGACCAATGTTAAAAAAATACTTCCAATCCCAGATGTGCAGTCTATATAATCAATATCATGCTTGGACTGCACAGAGGTTGCAGCAAGCTGTCATAAAAATTAGCTTGCAAAGCTTCAAAGCGTAAGAATTGTTTCAAGAATGGAATAAATGGGCAGATGAAGCTAACAGGTAGAAGGTATGTAATAAGTATGAACTGGTAAAGCTTAGAAGACATGAGGGGAGGAGGGGGTGGAATTCCAACTCTAGTATTATCCCACACATCTCATCACCCATTCAAAGAGGAACAAGGTCTGAAAAGGGGCAGGGAGAGAGAAGATGGGCAGCCATAAGGGTGCTCAGAGATATGACGAGACAGTCGGAGAGTCTCCTGAACTGGAAGTGTAGAGGAGGTCTTTAATACCACAAGCAGAAAGATGCAACAAAGAGGAAAAAGCTGCCCATCTTTAAAATGCTCTAAAAATTAGATACTCTTTAGCCACTTCATTTTACAGTGACTAGCGAAAACAGATCCTGTTCTCAGAAGCAACATTCAGAGGCCATGTGGTACTTAGTGAATGGTGCATATTCACGTCCCATGGATTCCTGTGCCATACCACCTCTGCTTCCAGTCTTTTCTGAAGCATCGCTATGCTGCCCAAGTTGAAGATGGTCCCACAGTTCATAATGTACACATTTATGGAGCATGAACACCTCAGAGCCTGCGAGAGAGTGCTGAAATCTAAAAGCATCTATCATGTGGTAAGAGCTGCATTTCCTGTGCATTTATGTATGGGTCTGAAGTGTAGCATCAGTGCAGCTACAAGTCAGCTGAATGGGGAAAAAGAAATCATACACTAATATTTTAACTGTCTATGAATACACAATTCTTCACATCCCAGCAGTGGTATCTACAAAAGAAATGCCACACTCGGGTCAAGCCTTCCTAGTTCAGTGTCCTTTCTTAGATACTAGACAGCAGCAGATACGTTAAAAAGAACATGCAAGAAACTCAAGAAGCAATTAAAAACCTGCCTCCTGAAGGAAGCATCTCTACTGTTTATGCCATCAGCACAAGGGTTTGTACCATTAGGCAAGGGTTGGGTTTTTTCCCCCCGCATTTCTTCCCTCCAACTCTCCCCTTTATTTTCCTTCTCTTCAAGGCCTCTGCGTGCTCCCAGGAAGTAGAGATAACCAAAACATCTCTGATGTCTTCTTTCAGCAGATGTAAAGGAAGCAGCCAGGAGGGAGGGGTGCCACACCCTTGCGGGTAGCACTGCCCTTCTAGCAGGATTATCCTGTTCTGAGTCAGCCTGGCTGAGGCTTTACCTCAATTCTGCCCTACAAGGAACAGGAACTAGCCAGGGGAAAGCTGCAACTCTGAAGGGCTAGGGCTCAGACCTATGGGCACAGAACTTTTTTTACCTCTATTTATAGAGGAACAAACAAAAAGCTAATGTTGAGGACTGCTGGGAATGCAGTTCTCATGGCAGAGTGAGCTACTGTCACATGCATGGCTTGTACACATTTCTCTAAGCAAAGTTTATATTTAGGGAACAAAAAAACAACTCTCTGCTAGAAATGTATATGAGATGACATTTTATTATTATGCACAATTTGTATCATTCACAGCTTACTGGTCTGTAGTGCTAGAACGTAGTGGATATGTACAGAAGCAAACTTAAATGACTCTGCATTGACAATGAAAATAAATCACATTTTAATGTTAAATCACACTATTCATTGCATCTCAGTAGACATAGAGGGTATAAAATAAAAAATGATAATTCTCATATACCGAGTGCTCAAGGGTCTTCCACCCACATTTCCTGACGTACATCTAAAGCGCCTGCCTTTAAGCTGAAGCCAAAAAGCCACCAACAAAGCAACAACAAAAAAGGGGGGGGGAGGGGAGTACACAGCTGACACAGCCACAGGTTTCACTTGCACAGGTTGCTCCTTTTTTTTTTCTTTTTTAAACTCAGCAGCCTTTGAAAAGAAATAAATAGTATCACCAACAACTGTAGTTTTATATTTCAAGTCATACTTTAGCTTATTTTAAAGAGTGGAAAGAAAACCAACAGAACTGAAATTTACTTAAATATAGTCACTTAGTATTCCATTACTTTCTTGAATTACTAACACACAACATTTTAGTCTTTAAAGCTATTAATTCCAATGATGTTTCTTGGACAGAAAAGTAATGACATAATCAGAAAAGAGCAAAGACAGCTGAGTAGCTAACGATACAGTGGTTTAATTTGCATGTATTAACAACACAAGTTTTGCATATTTTTATCACAGCTTTGTTGTTGGGTTTTTTGTTTTGGGTTTTTTTTTTTTCTTTTTATGGCAAAAAAGATAGAAAGTCTAGTAGTTTCACAGAAAGTTCATAAGGGAATAATGCCACAGTCTTGAAGTACATACTTCAGTGAGGTTTCACCACTCCGCATCTCCAATGGCTTTTGCAAAAACATGGTCTTTACCCTCAAAGGACATCACTCCATCTTTTAAGAAAAACTTCCATTTGTTCTTACTTCGATGTATCTGATAAAAGAAATAAACCAATGTCGTGTGTTCTCCCCACCCCCCCTAAAATATATATTAGATCATACATTAAAAAAAATGTGGTTTTAAGCACAACTTGGTTACAAAATTTGTTTTTCTTTTAAAAATCTTGATAGCCCAGAACATGTGAAACACTTCCACTGAACACAGCTCAAATTAATTAGTAGAGGCAATAGATTTCAGTTGTTTATGAATTCCCTGCCCTCTCAAGGGAACAGCCTCCTGAATCTTAGCACACACACCCCACCCAAAAAAAAACAACAAAAAAAACCCCCAACCAAAACAAAACAAACAAGCCACCAAAAAATCCCCACAACAAACACAAAACACAAAACCAAAAGGCAGCTGTGTGTCATCTCAACACTGGCAGGAAAACAAGACAATAATGGAGCAATATCATTAGCGTGTCAGTCCCAAACTATACTGCACCTTGGTAACAAGTATGGCTTAACTGAAATACAGCAGTTTTGTTTTCCCTTACACATGGCAAAGCAATACTGCATGCACAGGGACATTAGGAAAAGGCTAAAGCAAGATGACTTTGCTCAAAAGCAAATACTGCCATATAAAACAATAAGAAAGAATTTGCACATTCACTTTCTTTTTAAAGGCCTGCGGAAAGTTTGTGTTTAATACTAAAAGAAGGAATTTCAAAGCTCTTTGGAAAATTCCTTGGACTTTAGGCATCAGTCTATTTTCAAGTCCAGAAAGAAAAAGGAGGGAAAACCCAAAACAGGACAGTCACTTTGCCTATAGCACTGTTATACAAAACAAGGTAATTTAATAGGTAACTGTTTCCATCTACTTTCTACTAGTCCTATTATGTTTTATGAAATCTATTGGAAAGGGGGAAGTTACCAACATCTCCCTCTAATTTCTGTAACTTGATTTCTAGTAACATCTGATCTTAAATTTCCTATAGACATGTCCAATGCTGAACATCATAGCAGTTCTAAAAAATTTTCAAACAATTTTTCAACTCAGTACAGACAAAACTTGCTATAGATAACAATATCCACTACCTATAGCATCTGTAACATCAAACTAAGTTATGAAGCTTCAAAACTATGTGTACCTTTTCAATACAACACAGCCACTGTGGCTCAATTTCAGATGCATTTTCGACACATATCCCTATAACTACATTTTCCAAAATTACTAGCATCAGAAACACTCAATCTGTTACACTTTACTAAAGACAATTTTCTTAGAAGCTGTTGTTTCCTAAAACACAGACACTATTAAGGTAGGCCTAGTTGAACACACACAAAAAGTTATCATTAGTCACTTTCGAAAGAATAAACATCAAAGCATTCTTAAGCAAGCCATAGACAGATTTTTCCATTAAAAAATATGTACTTTGTTATGTCAACTTTTAAACTACTGACATGTAAGTGTCCAAAACCATACCAGAGTTAGAAGTATTTAATTTGATCTTTAAGAGTTCAAAATAAGGTTGAATTTTAAACATTAAAACGAAGGAGGACAAAATCGCCCTTAATAGCTGTTTGGCTTTTCAGACACAACAGAATTCTGGTAGGAAAATCTCTCAGGAAGCAATTCAAAGACAAAAAAATACAAAAGAAAAGTACACCACACTCCTCTTTCTGTTATGCATTTCAAGTCTTATTTCATGGCTGAAAATGCATACATACACCCATGGAGCTGTTGCCATTACTTGAAAGTTAAGCAAATGCGTAAGCTTTTACAGCTTTACACATCTTAATTTTGCAAGACTTGGTTCCTTTTCCTTTAATAGGCCATTATGAACCCGTTGATTATCCTCATTTCAGAAAACAGCAGGTAAGTCTTCAGACTATTGTCAGCTAAACACGTAATTTAAACCCTCAATTATTACAGCATTAGATTTTCTTTAAAAGGTACTGACAGTAGACCAGACAGGGATTTGCTGAAGATATTATTTAGAATGATGAAGGAACAAAGATAAAACTATATACTGTACCTTGTCGTACTGACAAACTATCACATTGTCAGTGTCAAACAAGTCTGGAGTGTCCTGTTCACTGACATCATCACCAGAATTTAAGGGGTCCTAGAGATTAAAATTGTGTTTTATACATTCTTTCAGAATAGCATTGAATATACTCGACATTAAGCACACCTAGTACAATAAAGGTTACCAGAGCAAAAATCAAGACCTAGAGACCATGCTGCACTAAGCTCATTTATAAGCATGCTTACATGTTCTCAAAAATAAAAACACCCTAAACAAAAACAAAGCTAAAAAAGCAAGACTGCTAACTGACAAAGCTGACCCAGTAAATGCAATACTAATCAACTGGTACTTATTTGAAGTCCAGATGCTATGAGCTGATTCTCTTGTGAATCTGCAGAACCCAAAATTGCACATCTTTAAGAAAAGCCTTTTCCTAGGAAACATACGTACTTGTATCACATTGCTCTCCTCTGTCTAATTTCCTGTGGTCCTTCAGAAGGAAAAGAAACCTAGATTTGTATCCCAATCTTACTTAAATAAAAAGCAGAACCCCCTTCCACTGAGGCCAGGGTTTCACCACAGAACTTTAATTCTGGTAATTAAGTACTTTAATTCATCCAATAAACAAATAACTTCACAACACCTCTTTCATTTGTTCATGCACCTCACAATGAGTTCTTGAACGATTTCTCACTAGTACCTCCTATCTCAAAAGGTATGTAACTTAACTATGCATTCTCTGCATTAAACTTAGCAGGAATTCTTCTGGGTCCAACAATTCAACAGTTGAGATAGTTAAACTATTGTAATGTGCTTCACAAGGCTTAAAAGTAAATTACCTCCTCAACTATATCTGTTTGGGGCTCTTCATTATCACCATCACTGCTGCTAGACTCCGTGTTTGAAATACTGACACATTCTTCATCATCGTCCTCCTCATCCTCCAGAACTTTTAGATCCTCTGACTCAATAATGCCAATGAATCCATTCTCTTCCCTATCTTTTGTATGTGGTATTTCTTCCTTGGGAGAAACATCACCAGTTCCATCGAGCTGAATTATGCCTTCAATGTCACTGCAGATATCCTTCTCTGATTGTAAATTAGATTCCATCTGCTCAGTAGGTTCCATCTGACAGGAATAAAAGAGACCAGAGACAGCTTGTGAATTAACACCACAGAGCCTTCTTTGTTCAGTACATAGCCAGAGATTTTTGTTTAATAAAGCAACAAGATTGGGGCACTAAAATGAGAGTTTCAAGTGCTGGCCTACTTGTAAACTCTGAGTACATATGCAACTCTTGTTCTTACATGTAACCTTAGATGGAATCCATGCCAAATATTCCTCAGCAATATAGAAAGCCATTCTCTTAGACTTTCCTTTTAACACTATTGTACTCAAACAACTTCTTAAGAAAAAGATGACCGCGTTGGCCTTTAGAATTTCTATTGCAAAGAACACTCCAAAAGCAAAACAAAACAAACACACACCCCCTCCCCCCAAAAAAGGAAACAAGCTCCTCCCCCACCCCCAAAACTAGCATATTTCATTTTTTAAATAAAAACCAAGATCAACTCATCTCCCTCCCTCAATTCAATCAAAATGCTTTGTTTAAATAAGATGTAAGAAGCTGACAGTAAATATTTCAGTACTTCAAGTTACTGTTCATAAAAGCTCTAGAATTCCTTAACAGGAGCATAAAATGGCTTTAAGCTTTCAGCCATCTTCGGTGTCTCATTAAATCTTTACTGTAGCACTTAATTCACATACACATACATTTTCTAGTTCAAGAAAATAACACTTTGTCTTGACCTTCCATTCTAACTACGGGTAGTCTTCACCATCCTGCCATCAAAGTTCAGATGAGGAACATAACATGCTTCCTATTTACGGTCATTTGTCATTACTGTCATTAAATTTGCATTTAATAAATTTGCCTCAATCACATATAAGCACTGCAACTCAAAGTCAGCAAGCCAGCCTGAACTTAAAACATCTGGAAAAAATTACTGGAAAAAAAATTAGATGAGGTCAGGAAAGTGGCTTGTTAATCAAAATCATTCAAGTTTTCCACACAGCTCTAGCTGAATTCTAGTTTGCTCAGGATTTTTCCCAAGGAATTACATTTCCTTCTAGCAGATTTTCACTTATCTTCCATACTCAATATGCGTTCTCAAAGCAAGTGAAATGCTCTTCACACATTACAAGTTAAAACTAATCCCAGCTGACATTGCAAAAGCAATTTGCCCACAACTGGCCAGTATCCACATGCAGATTCAGTGACACAGAAGTTCTCAAATGGTCATTCAAGTCTGCTCAGTCACAAAAAAAAAAAAAGAAAGCTATTATCACCCCAAACAGTCAATAAGTCTAGGAATACATTATATCTATCCATTACACTTGTAGCATTTTTTTATAGATTGACATTCTCTTCAGTCCCAGTATTTCAGCAATATTTGAACAAATTCTTAATATAAGAATAAGCAGTCAGCTACTGCTATTCAAATCAAGCTCAAAAATTAACTCTAAAATAATTTTTATTATTATAATTTAGAGGTGCTACTTGTCACTTACAGATGTGTTTGATCACATCTCTTGTGATACTTCCAACAACCATCTCCAACGGATGTATTTTCACCAGCTGAGAAATAAAAGGCCTTACCTTGTCAGAGGAAGCAACGCTGTCCTCGTCTTTCAGAACAGCGTCATCATCCAAGCCTTTGCCTGTAATAATCAGGTCAATGATATCATCAGACACCTGCTGTTGCATCGACTTCTGAGGCTCGATGTCTAACTGCCCCTCCACATCCAGCTGTACACTGCTTGAGCTGTTTGCCAAGGATTCAGCAGGAGAAAACCCTTCAGAGGATTCTGGAGTAAATACAGCTGTATGAAGATTGCCATGCTGGGATTTTTCTGTTGAGTCTGCCTGCTGATTCAACACTGCATTAGTTGCAAGTTGCTGCTGACTCACAGAAGGCTGCTGGACCAATGTAGTATTGGCAGAGTTCTCCAGGTGGTTTTTTTCCATGACATTTGGTTGAAATACCATGGTCTGTTGGACAGCAGTCTCCTGGGCTTGCAATGTTTCAGCAGCTGCCTGGGCAGCAGATGCATTCACCTGTGCAACGCTGGCAATGTTGGCTTGCAGAACTGAAGGTTGCCCAAGGGGCTGAAGTATCTGCTGAACAGGATGATGTAGAATACTTGCATCTCCTGGGGCTTGTGTAACCATAACAGGCACATTAACCTTATAAAGGTGCCCTACGAAGAGAAAAGTTAAAAACTGCTTCAGCAGGTTAAACTACAGGTTCATCCAGGCCACTGTCTCATTACCACTAATAACTAATAGTAAATACTCAGGCAAACTATGAGAAACAGGATATTTACAAAGCAGTACTTTCCCCAAGCACAATTTCAGCCTTTGAAAATTAAGCGTTCATAGGCTTTTTGAGTCAGCTTCCATCCAGACCATCATGTTTAACCCATTTATGGGTTTGGATTTAAAAAAAAAATCCTGTTTTAAATTTGTTTCCATGTCATTTCAAAAACTAAGGAATACAGGATGAAACAGTAAGCTATTCCATACCTACAGGCACAGTTCACTCCTTTATCCCCTCTAAAAAAACCTGCTAGTTTAGTTAAAAAAAAAAACCTCCTAGTTTACCTGTCCTCTCATTGTATGAAAACCACTCCAAATACTGAATCCTTAAAGTTGTTATTATTAGTTACATTAAAATGCCAGAGCTAAGTTCCCAATTTCATTTAATTATTCTTTTCCCCACACACAAACTCACTGATACCAGCCTAGAGGTCTCAAAACCTTAGGAATTATACGTGAAATAGGTATCTAGTGACATTAGTTCTCCAAGAAGAACAGCTGTTTGCAGAAAGAGTCAGTCTATGACTGAAATAAGCCTTCCACTCATCACACTCTAAGCAGTACAAGAACATTTTTGTACAAGCAGTACAGGCAAGTTTTATCAGCAAAAGACTGTGAGCAAAAAGGTTAATGGATAGTTGGATTTTATTTGAATAAGAAATCAATTTCATTCTGAAGCACCAGGATGTCTTTACCTTTTTAAAACATGGAAGATTCTCCCTCATATAGGAGAAGGAGATACCAATGTCTGGACTGACAAAGGAACATATCTGCAAGCAGTTGTAAAAAAAAAAAAAATGGCATCACCTGCCAGCCCATGTTAACTGATCTTGCAAGCGTACACAGCTGACACACTAACTAATCAATGTAATTACTTCCCCCATGCAGCAATTGCAAACACAAACTACAAAGGAAGAGGAGGATAACTGGCTCTACCCACCTATACTTTAACTTCACATTTGTTTCATCTACTGTACTGTATTATCTTTCAATATCCACATACAGTCAACGCACTGTAACATTTTACATCTCCTCTTTAATCTTACCAGATGCTGTCTGTAGCGTCACTCCAGCTGGTACATGTATAGGATAAGCAATACCCGAAGGGAGAGTAACAGTTGCACCCGCTTGTGAAGCACCCTAGATACACAAGAGCTTTATTAAGAAATAGTGCATACTTTATCTCCTAGAGCCCTAAATGTCACACATAACACATCCAGATGAAACATGAATGAGGGCCTTTTCGTGATCATCTTTACTGAAGAGTTGCTTCAGACTTTTGAGATTTAGACAGATAAAGAGTATTCTGTATTAACAGGATAATGACTTGCCCTAAGTGTTTCCTATTTTCCAGTTATCACATTCCCTTTTCGTTAACAGAACACTGTTCTGTACCCCCTCAATGTACACACCATCCAGAAAGGTATTTTTCCACTCAAAGCCACTTTTACCTAAGCTTATGTATAACTCAAGACAGCACAGACTCCTTGCCTAGGCCTATGAAGTCACTTCACATTCTCTTTTTCTCCTGGAAAGCAAAGAGTTGGATGTAAGGCTCCCTTTCAAACCAGCTGTTCCGGGGAAATCCAAATTTTAAATAGGGAAACATGCATGTTACATGAACACCTTCCCAATATTATATTTCAGCTTGGCAAGCTAGTTAGCTTGAGCCACAGGAAGCACTCAATAAGTTCATCAGGCTCTGACAATTAAAACCCCCTCCTCTCACCAAAGAAGTTTTGCCATGCTCCGATTTCAGAACCTGTCAACTCCCAAAACATTTTCTTGGGGATTATTTCTACGACTTGCAGCTAATGCTGCTCCCAGCTTCACTAGTGCTAGCATTTCCCAACCATGGATTATTTTAACATCCGGTAATAATTACAAAAAAAAAAATCTGTAGCTGTGCATTTCCACTACACTTCTATCCTATGGGCTAAATACATGCAGCCATGTCTTCCACCACGCTTCTGGCTGCACTGCTTGCAAGCAAAACCAACTAGTAGATCCCCATCCTTTTTCATGACTCAAACAGAAACAGCAGAGTTACAGCTCTCCCTCCGCAGACTCTTAACTTTTGTATGGTTTTAATTTAAAAAAAAAAGGGGGGGGGGCTAGAACTAACAACACTGAGTTTCTTCAGCTGTTCATTTTCTCTCAGCAGAACTCCTGCTCCCTTGCCTACTATAGCGTATTGGACAGATGAAACTATCATGAGAAATGCTACTTTTTTTGGTCCCTAAATGCTGTCCTGAAGCATCTATACATGGAAAATATTTAATACTTGCCTCCCCTTAAGCCTATTAACAACTGACAAACTTAATCGTTTAGAATTCAGAATAATCAAAATGGAAATAACATGTCACTACAGCTACATACCAGGTCTGCTGCTGTGAAATGCTGAAAACCTCTGCCAGTTGGGATAACTAAAGAAGCTATTAAAAAAAAGAAAAAAGCTACTTTACAAAAAAAAAACATTAATTTCTTGGACACAGTAGATCTTTCAGCAATTTACAGCAAGCACTGCTGAAATTAAAGCAATCTAACTTCCGTTCATACTCATTAGATCAAACAAACAAGTGAGCACATCTAGATAAGTCTCTCAAATATATTTCCCTTTATGTTGCTTCAAGCTTATTCTGTACTCAGGGGGAGGGGTTATACCCCGAATTTATAAAACTTACATTTTGCTAAAGGCTGGTCTTTGATTTTTTTTTTTGTTGTTTTAAAAATATTTCTATTTACCCATTTGAACTGTTTAAGTTGCACAGTAAAAATTAAGCATGCCATTTCTATTTATTACATCAACTAGAAGGACAGATGTGCAATGCCACCATTTTAACATGACCAAGAACACACAGGTAAAAAGCACCACCTTGTCAACATGAGGAAAATGTGCAAGTATCTTTCTGCACCAGAGCAAAATCAATGGTGTTAACAGTAGGGTGAAATTTTCAAAAGCACTCAATGCTGACTTGAGTGGGAGAAGATAAGCCAAAGGGAAAACTTTCACAGGCTTCAAGAAGCAAACAATTTAGGTAGCCCTAAGTACTTTGAAAATCTCTAACCATAGAACAATTCAAATCCCATTAAGGAAAAAAAAAAAAAATCACTGGCTTCAACAGATTGTTTTGCCTTAGTATTGCCCTTGCAAAAATTAGGAGTACCAAGGTAAAGCTCATTAAATATAAAGCCTCCAATATCAAACAAACCCAAAAGTATATTCCCTTTAACCACATGGAATAAATAAAACATCTGCCTCCAAAACCAGTCCATTCAACTATGAAAACTGTAAGAAAACAGACGAAGAGTGCCTGCCCAACCTTGAAGTGCTCTATGACACAGATTTTCATTAAATCATCTCATATGGTTTTTGTCCTTTGTGGGGAAGGTCCTCATGGCCTCTCACATTGGGAGAAGCCTCAGCTGAGCATTACACTCAACCATAACATTACCATAGCGGTTAGCTGGATTTAATTAGGAAGAATAGGTCCTGATGTCAGAGTCTGCGTGAAAGTCAAGCATTTCTGTGCAACAGGAATACTGCTTTTAGGAAAACTAACTGAAAGACAAAGCAAAAAACTCCCCAAAACCTCCCACTCTTCTGTTTGAGCAAGGCCTTACATTTTAACAAGTGCAGAACCAGATTAAATTCCAACATGACAGCAGATCTGCATGGCACAAACATGCCATCTAACCTCAGCACTCATCATACCACACATTAAAAGGGGAAAGGAAAGCTTAACCCCACTGGTAATTTGCAACTGAAGGGCTACACTTCCAGACTGCAGGCAAGAAGGCTAAAATTTTCTTCACATTTTGCTACTGGAAATAAGCAGCAGATCAAGAGCATGTAGACATAATTACATTAGTTTATCAAAGTTTAATTTGTCCTTTATTGGTCAAATTCTGTTTTCAAATAATTACTGTTCCCCATCATGCTAGATATATACTTAAGCATCGCAAACCATTATTGCAGCACCTTCAAGTCTTCCAAAAAGATTCTTGAAGCCCTGAGCTATTCTTAAATTGCATCTGTTGTGTTCAACAACATCTGACCTGCTGAAGCCTGCAGAACGTGGTGAATATTGCGCGGCAACTGCAGGGTAAACTGTGAAGAATGGTGGCTATGTCTGAAGAAGCCTTCTGTTGCTTTAGACTGCATCACCTTGGTTTCCCAAAGCTGCAGAAAGATTATGAAGGTCAACAGGTATCAGTTTTAAAAATAAACCACATCTAAAATGATAATCAGGTATTCCTAGTTTTTCTAGGAGTAAACTGACTGATTCTATCCAATAAACATGGTAACAATCACTACTGACTGTTGACTTCCAGCAGCCCAATACATCATTCACAGGATATTTGTAACTCTAAATTAGGGCAGAAGTTTGCATGTTTTGGAGAGCAAAGAAACAGACATCTCAAAAGAAAAAAATACACAACTTCTATTAATGTCGGGGAACCCAACAAACCTGCTTCAAGTCTTTCAGAACCTGTTCCTCTAAACCCTCTTCTGCAAAAAGTTCCCGCACACCTTCAATCACATCTTCAATAATGGACGTGTATAGTTTAGGCTACATAAAAAAACCCAAAATATTTTCAAGTTAAGATGAACATTAAGCCATATGAAGTGACAGCACAAAGTCTAATCTCGCTGCATAAACTACTGTAACAAACTGCACAGCATGAAGAGATCAGTGTAATAAACTGAATACTCTGTCAAATGCAAAGGTCTGCAAGTCCACTCAGTCTTTAAAATCTGACGTCCCTGGGAACAGACGTCCCTGGAAAAATAATGGATTCGAACCTCAAATTATTGGTTTCTGCAGGCTGCAGAAATGCTTACTTGCTGTGCTGTATTTTCAAACAAGCATGCCTAAAATGTCAGTTTAAAACCTGCTTAATATCATTCTAGTGTTATTGCCCCTAACTTAAAGGCCAACCAACAATACAAGCTACTAAAAATGCTATGTGCCAATTCTGTCAGAAGCATAATGCAAGTAACCTGCAAAAAATAAGAGATTTTTTTTTCTTTGTGATAATAGTCTGATGCTGTATAGTAGCTTAGCTATGGAAGTTTTAACACTACAATTATCAATACATATCATTCCTCTTATATTACAATAGGACTCCAACACAGCATTTTATTCCTTCTTCCACCCACGACAGTGATTAAATCCTAATCCTACAGTCAGACCTGGACAACAGACACACATAAGCTTCAAGACGCATCCATTTAGATGCAAATGTCAGATAATAAGCTTTTAGCAATTTAAAGCTTATTAATCTTGACTATCATTACCATCAGAAGAGCCTACACAAGGTGAAAGATGAAGTTGAGATTTTTAGGCAACCTTAGAAGTTAAAGATTCCAGGATATTAATTTACCTTTTCCTAACTTAACATCAAATTAATATTTTACTGCTCTAAAGTTGTTCAAAACTGCAGATGAGAAACCATTTGTTTTAAAAAACCTAGAAGTTATTAAGAAGTAACAAGTTAGCTTTTTGCAAAAAGTGTATCAGCACAACATAGCACTTCTTTAAAATAACCATACTCATGTATGATTTCTTATGGGAGGTTAGAGACCTCCAAGAATTCCCCCAGCACATTTCAGGATACTGGAAAGATGAGGAGGGGGAAAAAAAAAAAAGGTACTCCTGTACCACTACGCTAAAAGATGTCTAGCCCATAAGTCAAACGCTTTGCCTTCATTGTTCATCCAGAAAAGAAACTGAATTTAAATCTTTCAACGGGCCTATTTCTCTCCCCAGGATTGCCAAGCTACATTGCATTAAGTAGAGTTTTACAGTAAGTACAAATACTTATTATGCTATATAAAAGCTGTACATAGCAACTGCAAAATTCAAGCACTACACATTTCCAAATTAGAGAAAAACAGCTACAGCGCAGACATTACTGTACACCAGCTTTATCCCTTTGCACACAGGCACTCCTTTGCCAGAACCAGCCTGTCCGTATCAGGAACGCCCAGCGCCATGAAGGAAGAAACTCCGGTTTCCTTTGTACACGGTGGGGTGTACGAACACCCCTTCCAGCAAAGCCAAAAGCACGCCTCAGGGCGAAGCCTCCAGGGCTTTCCTGGGACTGCTGTCACCTGAAGGACCACCGGGATTCCCAGGCAAGGACAGGCAGCAGCAGACGAAACCCGGAGGGCAGTAAAAGCCGCCACCTTTCTCTGTGGCGCCACTAAGCTCGCACAGCGTCCCTCCGCTCCCTGGAGCTACCCAGTCACTCACGCCCATCTCTGCCACGACGCTTTTCCCCACAAAACGCCTTTTTTTTTTTTTTTTTTTTTTAACGACCCCGCCAGAAAAACAACGGCTTTCGAAGTCACCCCCGCGCTTCCCGCGCCAGGGGACGGCCGGCGGCTGCCAGGGATCCTCCCGGGGACTCCGCGGGGCCCAGGGAAGAGGAGGGGGGTGAAGAGGAAGAGGAGGAGGAGGAGGAAGCGATTTCCCCGACCCCATCCCCTCCATCCCGCACGGAGGGGCAGCCAGACCCGCAACGCGCCGCAGGACCGAGACCGAGACCGGGTCCAGGCCCCGGCCCGGCGTCGCCGCCGCAAGCCCCTCACCACGGGGCTAGCGTGAGCCATGGCGGCGGCCGCCATTAGCCCGCTCTCCCGCCTTAAGGCGCCGTTGCCATGGCGACGGGGGCTGCGCCCCGCCCGCGCCCCGCTCTGCCTGCCTCAGGTGGGCTCCCTCCCTCTTCTCCTGCCGGTGCCTCGAACGCCCCGGCAGCGCCACACGCTGGGGTGTAACGGGGCGGTGGTTACTAAACCCGGGTCCTTCTTTCGGCTCCTGAGACCAAAAAGAGGGACCAGCGGCCGCACAAAGCGCCGGGCCGCCGAGGGGCCCGGTTTGGAGTTCGGACCCGGAGCTTTCGCCTGAAACTTCAGCTTGTGAGCATGGGGGAAAGGAGGCTTTGTCTGGAGAACCACAGTTGTCCCGAGTGCGAAAATATACCTAGGAACGCTGGCTAGAAAAGCACATTATTTTGCTCTAATAAACTCCGAAGTCATTATTGCCTCATAAACAGGGAGATAGCTGAAGCTACCGGTTAAGTAGCAGCAATCTGGTACAACTACTCAAATTATTGCTTACATTTGCAGCAATCTGTTCATATGTTAATACAGAGATTTACCAATTTAGCAGTTACTCATCTGGAAAAATGTTCATTAATCTCATATGTGTAGAATATATACTTCGGTCTTTATACACCTTCCATCCATACATGCATCAGCATTACCCTGATGATTCTGAGAACCTAGAAACATCACCTTCTTTTTTTCCTTTCTTTCTCCATTTTTAGGTAGCTATGTAGTTACAGTGCTATTTGGCTTGTGAAGAGGAGACTCACCCGTTAAGCTTTAATTTTTAAGGCTGACTTACACATCCTGAGAAATGAAGAGATTTTAATGAAAATACTGACAGACCCTTAATTATATAGCTAGACTAACACCTACAACAAAAAAAAAAGCACCATCCATAATAATATTGTAAGTTGCATTTTCACGAGTAAGACAAATGCAATTTGCTATTGAAGTCATTTTGCTCTGCAACAAAATATGTTTTATGACACTGTCTGGGTCTTGAATTAAACATCAGTTGCATATTCAGCTGTTCTGTATGCCCTGCATCATCATGAGGAAAAGGCAAGCCATGTTGCTTTGCTTATAAAATAATTTAAATAATAAAACGTATTTTTTTAATGTGCAGTGCTCATTTGAAACTGTCTGGGATAGTGCATACCAAGAGCATCATTATTCTTCTCCTGTCTGGTTAGTCCTGTCATGTTAGCGGAGATAGCAGGAAGAAGTTGCAGCCTTTAGGATCTCAGTGGGCCCTGAAGGTTGCAGATGGTCATCCTGCAGCTGGCTGCGCCGCCTTCGTGAGACGGATAAACCTGATGCAGAGCCATCTATCTGCCAGCATGCTGCACAGCAGCTTTAGAAAGGTGGAAGTGCAGAAAGAAGATTTATAAATGAGTTACCTGCTTTCAACCACCTTTTATTTATCTAGCGATTACAAAGTGCCTTGAAATTGGAACAATTTGTATGCCTAACTTCAAAAAGAAATTTAAGCTGTCTTCAAAATGAAAGGGAAGCTGGGGAGCTTGATACCAAAGGACTTCTTAGCTGTCTCGGAAAGTGGTCGGGTTACTTTGGCTATGGCCGCATGAAAATTTGCAGACCAAAGCAAATGACTTCACCTGCACTTCAGGTTGATAGTGTGTCTCTGTATTTGCATATAGCTAGCACGTCCCACCAGCACAAGGCACTGTGGGCATACCCCGTGTGTTGTAAATTATACGCTTTGTATTGCCAGTGAATACCAAAGCTCCGTCACCAAGGTCAACATGTCGGCTCCCTTTGTGCAAGGGACAGAAGACTAAGCCTACTCATGGTATACAGCTATCGCTGGGGAGAAAGTAAAAACTGTGAATGGGAATACAACTTTCCAAGCTGCACAGGGAGGTTGCAGTAGGCACTTTAACCAGGGCACTTACACTTTCATCTGAGGTCTTTTACAAATTCCTAGAAAAGGTGTCTTTTCATTCAAGCACTGCGAGCAGTGTGTCCACTAAACAGCATGAGAAAGCCTGGTATACACTGAAAAAATTAAATCATCTCTGAGCAAGAAAAAAATACCAAAATACCTGTGAATAGCATTACTCATACTGACTGGCTAGCTTTGATATTGGTGATCTTAACCTAATATCAGTGTCCTGCAGGATAAAGTACAAACCTGTAGTGATTTTTCATGCTTATGGATTTTATTAACATTTAACCCCACTTCTAAGAGAAGAAACTGAGATACAGAAACACCAAATATCTTGCCCAAGCTCACAAATGGCAGTCGGGAACAGCATCCAGGTTTCATCACTCTTGGTTCAGCTTCCGATCCAGCTCTCCCCGTTGCGGTCTCTTTAACAGCTCACAAGAGTTTTAGAAGTCAGGCTATCGAAAAGATTAGCATGCTGTTCAAACCCTCCTGATTTTTCAGGGTTTTGTCAGCATTTGGGATAGTGCTGCTTAAGGGCACCTCAAACATTCATTTACTGGACAGGTTTTAATTTGTAATTATTTATACTCCTCTTGGTACATGATGTCTAGAGAAGATTTATTTTTGGATGATGAACCTTTATTAGTCACTAAAAAAAAAAAAAATTACCATTTTCAAATGCCTTCCCTCTAGAAACGGAGAGCCCTAGGCAAACTCAGACGCTTGGTAATGAATGCCCTCTTCTGTTTAAATCTAGCATTGCCGCTGTAGAGGAATACGGCGGCTCAACCGCAGGACTGCAGAATTCTTTCTGAAGACATATTTTACAAATACCATCTTGCCCTTCTTTCCAAGTAAAAGCAATCATTCTTAGGAGGAACCGGTTGCCGAATCCTCATGGAGATGCCTTGACATGGGCAGAACTGTAATTTAATTTTAATTTAGCATGCTCCCTTTGTTTTCAGCTGTTGACTCATAGATATACAGCACTCCAGTCTCATAACCAATTTTATTAACAGTGAGATTTTGTTATAAGCTCCATCATTTCCGTCGGAGTTCTGAGACAGATAACACTGGGACCTGTGATTTGTTCTTCTTTCATTTATCGAGTGAGACTCCTGTTTCTTCAAGGGCCTCTCCTTTTTTACCTGATTTAAACCACTTTATCAGAGGATGGTGAAAGAGCTGTCCCTTAATTCAATTTGTTGACAAATTTTCAGGACATTGGGTGGCATAAGAAGGGCTCTGACCTGTACAAACTGCTACATAAAAATGGCAGTCCTGATGGATTAAGTACACTGAACAGTACTGTATATCTCAGCTCCTTGATAAGCCCAGAGACTTGTGTAGTATGAGTAAACCTAATTAAGGATGAAATAAGCCTTGCCTGTCCTAAATATACACCCTGATACATATGCCTTATGTGGAGAGAAAGCCTCAAAGGGAAATAGCAGCCACCAGCCACTTCACTGTCCTTGTTCCTGTCCCTGCTTTCTACCACGCTCCTGCTGGTGTCCAGCTCAGCACTCGTCTCCTGTTCCCTCATCTCCTTAGCCATCTGCCGTGTTTCCCTGGGTATGACGTACAGCTGTTTATAGCACCCTCTTTCCCCAGAGAGACCCCAACCTCCCGCCCTGTGTCCCCAAGAAAAGCCCCAGTCCAGCTCCCTCCCATTTTGTCTACTGCCTTTGCCTTCATCGCTCTCTAAGCTCCTTCCCTGCCATCTTGTTTTACCCCTTCATCAGTGGTTGAAATCCCACCCTCTCCTCACCCGTCTATAATTGCCACTTACCTGCTCCTGGGCTCCCCAGCTCCAGTGGAGAGGGACTAGCTACAGGGGCGTGCAGAACCACGCAGAGGCAGGGTGCAGCGAGAGGGTAAATGCCAGAAGCATCATTCTTCCTTAGTTGAATTAGCTGCTGGGAGTTCATAGTCGATCAAACGATTGCAGAAATCCAGCAGTTTTAGTGCGGTTAAATAAGAGCAGAGCAGCAGGTTTTGGTCAAGGCTAATTTGCTCTGTCTAATTTTGAGTTTGGCAATTTGGAGAGGAGTAAAGCTGAGCGACCACAGTAGCTGCTTTTATCAGCGGTCAGTTTTGCAGCACCAACCATACCACTGAAATCATCCAAGTGATCATCCATCAAGCAAGTGACTTTGAGAGACAGGTTGAAGCATAGCTTAGCAGTCAGGTTCTCCTTTTTACTGCCTAATTGATACTAGTTTAACTCCACTAAAGAATGACTCAGATGTATGGAGACTACCCTGCATTGTCATATTGGGTCTTGGAAGCATTTATATAAGAACCCCAATATTTGCTCAAGGTCATTTTCCTGAGCTTTCCTTTCAGAGCAAACATGCTCAGGCTCCCGCTGTCCTAATACTTGACTGTATACACATTTGCTCTTTTTTTTTTTCCCAGCTGTACTTTTGAGTAGATCTACTGCACACCCCTTTCGACAATATTAACCACAGAACTAGTGGCAAAAATACTCGGGAACTTGTTCCCACGGCTCTGTGGAAACAGTTTCCACTAGCATGCTGTGGCTTTCCATGAAGGGGACTAAAACAGCCTTTTACCTTTTCTCTCCAGGCAGTGAATGGCTCCCTCCGTTTCAGATGAACTATCATCTAAATCCTAGTGTCAGCACTTACGTTTAGACAGTAAAACCTACTCAACATTACAGATGACTTGACAGATGAAGGTCTCTCCCTAAGGAGCAGTCCAACAAGGTTACAGCAGTAGCATACCTCTGGGTATCATCAGGGTAATACCTACGTTCTTGCTTTAAATCCTCCCTGTCCCCCTGCTGGGTTTTATTTGATATTTTCATTGCATCTCCTATAGCATGACTGTGTCATTAGTCCCTTACATGAGCAAGATCTTCCTGTCCAGGAAGATAGGTTACCATTACCGAGAGCTGTACAGATGTGATGTGGGGATGCTGAAAACAGATTGAGCGAGTTCTTGGCTTGGCACATAATGGCAGCACATACTCTGTGAAAGCAGGGCCAGCTGCGTGGCGTGGTGCTGCCCTGAGCTGTGGCATGCCACAAGCAGGCACCAGCTTGGCTTTTTCGGGAAGGGAAGCTCTCACTGTGCCCCATCAAACTCACAGCCACCTTGCTGTGTCCAGTGGCTCTGCCCATGTTCTCCCTTCTTCAGCTGCTCCCAGCTCCTCCTCCTCCCCACCCAAGGAGCGCATTCAGTTCATTTTTCCCCCTGCAGCTACTTGTAACTTTGTTCTCAGTACCTTCCCTTGAAGGCACTTCTCTGCATGGGTTCCTCACCGCTTTTCTATTTCAGTCCCTTTTATAGGTAAACTTTTCCCCTTGACTTAGAGAGGCAGCAGTTCTCCTTAGCCCTTGCAAGCAAGGTCTGCCCACTGCCCTTTCCTTCTGCTCACTCCCTGCCTCCTCCCTCTTACCTCCACCACTGGTCCCTCATTGTGGGTTTCTTCCACTCCCAGCATGTCGCCACTTCTGATTTTTTCCCCGGGGATGTTTATTGTTGAATATGGAAATGAAAGTGAAAGTTATTCTATATTAAACCAAAAACGCCATCACAACGCAATGTAATGCTAGACTGTACCTATCCACAACCAGCAATGCCTAATCACGCTGGGTTTTGTGGGATGGCAAAGCAGAATTTGAGCCAATGCTTTTTCTTTTATTTCTATCAGTAAGGCTTTAGCAGGGAGCGTGAGCTTCACTTACAACGTGTTGTGATTGTTATTGTAAAAAATTCCAGGTTGTTTTTACTAAGTAAAGAACAGGGCTATAAAACAGCACATAGTAGGCATAGCACATACTAGGAAACTGTCCCAAAACTAAATGCTTTCATGTTTTGACTTGTGTTTTAGCAATTTAGCATCTCACTTTTTCATGTGCCTGAATCATATTGTTCACTGATACTTTTAAACACTGCAAACTGTTTAAGCTCTGGAAGGGGACTATACTTCTGCTAGACACCTGCTTTCCATCTGCAGGTGCTCACTGAAGGATAGGACACCAGCGAAGTGAAAATGGATGTTAACTGTATTTCCCAGTGTTTCCCAGAATAGCCGACTGGTTTGCTAGAGAGACAACAGCATAGAACAAGTGGCATGGTTATTTTATACTTTAAGCCCAGTCTTTGAATGTCGGCCCACAAACCTCTGCCTTATTCCCATATTTCCCCACACAGATTTCACTAGTTCCCTAGTAACAGCTCATTTCAAGAACAGACTTCGAAATTTGTGAAAGCCTTAAACAATTGTCACTCCATTATATTCAAATATATCAGATAGATCAGAGGAAGTACTCAATAGGAAAAAAACCCATGGTATTCTTCGGCTTACTATTGTTATACAAATAAGGGAGGAAAAGGGTCTGCCATAAATGATCATTACTGGAATAAAGTGCATCGTTCAGCTTTCTGCAACTAGCTTTATCTAAGACAAGGAGTGATGTCCCCCACTCACACACAGAGTAGAACTGTTCTTTCTAATAAACTGGAATACCTGATGACACAAGATCAACCAGTTAATTACAGTAAATGTAAAACAAGCGTGATAAATTTCTAGTGAGGTGACAAGAAACTGGTAGTTTGAAATACAACTTTATTTTTTTAATCAATACGCAATCTACAAAATGTTCTTACAAGATTATCAGCATGATCTGTTTATACTTATACTGACAAAAGACCCAAATAAAATTATATTTTCCATTAACAGCACTGCTTTAGAGTTATCAAAATTATAGCTAAGAACTACTAACTGCAGCAGTTAGTTACTACGTTTAGTCAACGAAAAGACAAATAAATGTAAAATAGAGGTGTGGACATCAATACTGCAGCTAAGAAGTCTGTCAAGTAAAATAAATGCAACTAAAAGCAACACATGAAAATATGTTTTCAGATGTAAAGTACTTTTGGACAATTAATATGGAATCTGGAGAAAAAAAAAAAAGCAAGGAGCATAAGGGTGACAGCGGCTTGGCATCATGTTCAGTGGAGTGCACCATCATCCTCAGTTCTCGAGAGCTGCTACACGGCGGCAGCCGGACCATCATTCCCAATCACTGCAAAGCTTCAGCTTTGACACCACCCAACAACACTTCTTTTCCTCTCTTTTGTGCTCTCTTCTGGTTGGAATAAGCAAGCATTGCAGTTTGCTTACTTACTAGCATCAAGAATCTTCTACAGTGTTTTTTTTCCTGCCCATTACCACTATTTCTTTCTTCTTTTTTTTTTTCTTTTGCCTCTCCTTTAATCTTAGAGACTTTGATGTAGATCCCATTTTGTCAGTTAAAAGACTTCCATTGAATTCAATGGGTGTTTGAATCCAAAATTACATCAAGTACCATTTACCTACAGGAATACAATTAGTATGAGAAAAATGAATGCAAAGATAAGGTTTGTCAGTTTCAGGAAATACGACACTTTGTAAATAAGGCAAACACCCTATAAAAATAGCTGTTCTCATTGATTTCTGTTTAAAATATAAAATATCCCAAACCCTGCTGGTCCTTTGTGAAGGAAACACAGATAATATCTAAATACTGCCCTGTAGTAAATGTTAGCGAAGTGTCAGCATCTTAAGTGACCCAAACAATTGGAAGCATTTCAGTGACTGCAGGCACTAGCTGTGGGCAAGCAGAGATCAGATATGTGTGAAACCGGGTTCCTTGCACGATGCCAATGCACTTCATGGGTTATTTAAAGCTCCAATCCTTCTGCTAGCTGGACACTGAGCGTCACAACAGCTTACGGCAACTGTTCCTCGTCTCCATTCCTCTCCCAAAATACAGTTTGACTACCTATGGCCCAGGTTTCTAAAGAATCAAAACCAGTATGCTTACTCGCTATCGCCTGCTGTAACCTTCATAGAAAAATGTTAGCAAATGAGTCTTAAATATTGAAAATATTTGTTCATTAGGTTATTCTCAAAGGACATCAAACAACACAGAAGAAATATTAGAAAGGGAAGCCAGCGTGTTTCGGCTTTGGCGTATCGCAGTAGAATAGGAAGTTAGAATTTGATGGGGGGGGGGAAGCCTCAGACAACCTTAAACTGCAAACTATTTTAAAATATTCTGACAGGAAGGCATACAAACATCAGTTTGACACTGAACAGGGTAATTATTCAGCCTTAGGCTGCACTAATTGTCAGGTTAAAATGGAAAGCCATGCATTAAACAGTAACTTTCTTTCAGTGTGGCAATATTTCTGTGGAATGAATTCCCTGTGATCCTTATCTGATTCTGATTAAAGTTAATGGCGAGTCTTGCAGGCCTCAGATGGAAATCCAGGAGTCTGCAACATAGATAAAGCTGTAGCTTGACCTTTTTATGTTAACAAGTTCAGTAAGGCTGAATGATCATTTGCACCATGCCAGATATAATACAGAATCACTAGCAGGAAAGATGACTCGTAATGTGGCTGTTCATCACTTAGGCCATTCAAAATAATAGCATAAGCTATCTTGAAGGGTCAACGCTACATGGGCTTCTTAAACACATCCCAGGAAACAGCAGACACTTGACAAGAAGGGCAGCTGTTGCTTCGGCAGGACCCGTAACACCACCAGGTACTGAATGCCCAGGAGATGAGTGCTGCGAATGGGGATCCTAAGGTGAAAGAGTCCCAAGAACAGCCTGGCTGTCCCTCCTTCTTAAAAACAGGAAAAATAGAGGCCAGCTGGGCAAGACAGGCTTTGGACAATAACCAATGCCAGCAGATTTACTGAATTAGCTGTATTAATGCCAATCAAAACAAAGTCAGCCTCAGAGAAAGGTTAGAGCAGGTATCTGCAACACGTATTTTGCTTCCTCTACTTTACCAAGCAAAGAGGTTAATAGATACTGTAGCTCTAGTATAACCATGGACTTCAGCGAACTGTAGAGCTCTGCCGTGATGCCAAGTATAAACACTTTGCCCTGGCACACACTGTGCCCCTTAGTTCAGCTGAGAAGTATATAAACCAAAATTAAATATGAATAAAACAAACCAAACATGACTTGAAGTGCTAATGGTTTCTCAAGTCAAAAACACGGATGGAGGATGCAACAGCTGAGACATATTTGGATCACTACTACACTCAAAAGCTTGCTTAGATTTATAATAATATAATCTGCTAATAAAAAGGGATATATAGAGAAGCCAAAAAACCGTAATAGTCTATTTGGGGTTTTGGCAATGCAAACCCATAAAAAACCCGCCCTCAGGACTTACTATAGAATCTATTACCCATTTCATTCTCAGCTTCCAAATGGGGGGAAAAGTTTATTGTGATGAACTAGGTTCATATTATGGCCTTCTGTTTCCTCAGACTGGTAATTTTCTCAGTGCATATCCCACATATTTCTGCTTTTGGGGAATAAAATTTATCTGTATTTTTACACAGTGTTCATATAAACAGTTACAAGCTGAGACAAAATATAAAGTGAGACTTAGTGCATTACTCTATTTTTGTTTTCTACTAATTTCAGTTTGAAGTAAGGATAATTTTAGGAAAACTGCAGCAAGGGGAGGAAAAAAAAGTATCAGGAGCATTTTTTTAATTTATCAAATTTTTTCAGACCTGGAATTACAGCCTGCAGAAAATGACAAAGGGGGTTTAATGCTGAGGGGAAGCATTAAATCTTTTCCCTAGATGCCAATAATTTCTTCAGAACATAGTTACCACATCAATATGGGGTTAGTAGCTCAAGCTGCCTGCTGAAGTATCACAGCTTCCCTTCTCTTGCAATAGTCCGTTCCTGCATTGTTTCCCCACAGAAAACACCTTTAGAGCCAGCAGCAGGAAAACAACTCTCTTTGCCTATATGGAAAGACATGCTCTCTGTCTTATAAGTTACTTAAAGCAACAGCTCCTGCAGTTTTCAAACCAACATCTGGAACTTGCATCCTAAAGGAGACCCACAGCAAATGGCAGCAACCAGCCATTTCTTCAATTTGTGGGGAAAACACTCCGCTGGTGTAAATTCTCAAAGCTTCATCAGATGGAATGGGCCTGGACTTGCTAGGCTTGCTGAGGATCCGCCCCTTGTCTCACTTGCTGCAGTAGTGAAAAAGATTTCTCTAATGCTGGCACAGAAAGTTCAATCACATCTGCCATATGGTTTTTTTTGCCCAAGAGATTACTCTGAGTGAACCTATAAAGTGCTGGGGAGGAAATGCTCGCAGCCACAGAAAAATGAAGAATATTATTGCGGAGGAACTTTTCCCGTTTTACCAATGAAATCACCCAGTTTCCAACACATTAATTGAGGCTCTTGTTGAGAATAGTATTACGACTTGTTCTGTTCACATATATCGAGGGGAGCAGAAACATGGGGGACTTCGGTTTTCAAACACCACTAAATTGCTCCTGCTGGACCTTACACAGATGCTGGTCTGCACATAAGTGCTCTGGCAGTTTTTATTGCTGAATATTATATGTCCAAGTGACATGAACTCTTTTGAGTAGTGCCATTAGGTTTCAATATGGAGTATGAGATCATTCCCAAGTCACAGATACGCAACAGTAAAATAATATATTACAATCAGTCAATTAAGTGCTCACATCCTGCAACTCTTTACAAGGAGACCTTACTCATACCACTGTTCCCATGACAGGAAGTTTACTTGAACGCAGGCCAGTCAAATCAGTACTGATTTGCAGAATCAAACCCGAAAGTACTAAAGGAAAAAAAAAAAAATTCAATGACCCTGTTTATCTTAAACTAGGTCACTGCACTTCTTCTAACAATAGAATTTCCTATGTAAATTGATTCCTACTAATATCCTGTGACGGTGCCTCCTGTCCTCTTTTACTGCATTAGGCAGTTGCCAGCCTTGTCTGGGTCTTCTCCATCAAGCCTAATCCACTTCTTTTCAATTTCAACCTGTAGTTAGAAAACAAAAAAAACCCAGGTAGAATTAGCAAATAATTGGGCACTGAAAGTGTGAACTGCAGCAACGGCACAAATAAAAGGTTTGACACAGAATCAAAACATTTCCAGACCCAAAAGATTTCAAAACCACTACTCCCAAAAATAGCTCAACTCAGGAAAAACAACGCTGCATTTGCAGTTCTGCTTTTCAGCATCATCTTTGATCAGACAAGGAATTATTTTTTAATGATTCTTTTGCTCAAAGTCATTACCACAAGTGCATGCGAGATATGTTTAGAATACAAAGCACATTCACCCTTGCAAATACTGTATGGAGGAATGGCGAGGAAGAAGAGGAGGAAAACACTGAAAACATAGCCCTGAAAATACCTGGCAATTGTAAAAAGCTTTCTGAATCACATGTTTCTGGGGCTGCACATCGCTCTCTACACCCAGTGACTTGACTTCTGTTCCTGAGGCACAGGTATCATGAACAAGAAACTGGACAGTAGCAAATGGATACCAGTCAGATGGGATTTCCTGGTCTGATCCAAGTTCCAGTTTGTAAGACAGGCTGTGTGGATGATCTGAACCTTGCAAAAGAAAAAAAAAACAAAAAACACAGCACCAGTTAATTATCTTTTCTTTGTTTACAGTGCAAGGTGAATCTGCTAGCAAGACAGCACAGCTCTATCTTTTATTAATGCATAGCTGTTGTTATGATGCAAGATTATTCTATGGATAATCTTTTGCTACTTGGGCATAAGGCGGCCCCTTACTCATTTCTTCTCTGCTTCAGCACACTTTTCACAATCATTGCAGTTTTTATAAATTAATTTGCACAAGATTTACCAGATCCTCCCAGCTTCTGATTACAAGAGTATTACAAACTTAGGGATAGGTTGCTAAATTCAGACTATTAGGGAAGAATCTCAGTTTTCACTTAAAAGTACATTTCTTACTCTCATAGAAAAATACAAACCAGCTTAGCCAAGGCAGAGATGCCTCCCTGTGTCCAACAACCACCCCTTCCAGAGTGCTCTGCTGTAGGAATTTTATTAGAGTGTTTATTTCAAGTACTACAGCTATCTTGTGTAACATCACTTATTACAGTATGTCTATGGTGGGAAGATAAAGGCACAGCTCAGAGTGCTGCTCAAACAAGATATCTCCCAGCTGCCAGGATAAGGGCTACCTGGACTCCCTTTCCAGCTTGGTTTGTTATGGGAAAAGAACATACTTTGTTTCTTCCAAAGTATTACTGTAGTAACTGTCATGTTATAAAGCAGAGTCCTGAAGGACTGCCCATGTACTGCAGCATATCCTGAATTACTTTAATCCAGCCTTAGATCCTAGGGATCGCTTCCTTTAACACTATTTTTTATATGCGGCAATGGTAAGGGAAAGCATTTCTCCTCCTCCTGGCACACAGCAACACTGGGGTGGAAAGCCTGCTTTCTAAAGCAACTGAGGTCCGCAGGCTCACTATGTGCATGAAAGCAGTATAATATAATGAAAAGAATCATTTATGTCACAGCTGCCTCCCCAAATTCTTCAAGGCAAAAAGCAGTAATTCTCCATTTCCCCTCCTCTCCAGGATTTTAAGCATCAGCATAGACAACTGACTCCATTTGGCTGCAGGCAAAAAAAAAAAAAAAAAAAAAAAAAAAAAAAAAAAAAAGGGCAGACAAAGGATTGGCCATATTTTGTCAAAGGCGAGCCTGGCAGTGTATATTTGGTTTTCATCCATTATACTGAACAGCATCTCAAAGTTCAGGCAAAAATGTCCCATTCTTTATGCACTCACTTTCTCTGGTGGCAGGAATCATTTTCGTATCAGAATGAAGGAAATACTGAAGAGGGAGTTATCATACACTGAGCTTTATCCATCCCATGGGAAAAATCGCTAAAACACTCCACATCCACAGGCTCACAGGCATTTTGTAAGGCAAAAATAAATAAAAAAAGCTACATCTCTGTTCCTGCTGGGAGCCTTGGGCTGGGTGCATCCTCTGGTCTGTGCTGCAGGTTTTCCCTGCAACCTGCCTCACAGCCTGCCCAAACCAGTTCTGATTTTAGGAGATAATTTACAACTGAGCAGTTTGATGGGCAGAGTTCTGTCAAACACATGTGTGTCCAACTTCACCAGAACAAAGTCTAATTCAATAAACCATCCTCCAGATTTCATTCCAAGTCCGGCATAAAGTCAATGGGTCCCCAAAAATCAAGGCTTAAAGAGCATGAAATTCACGCGTGTCTTAATCATACTCACGAAAACATTTAACATTTTGTTTTCCTTTTGACAAATTCTGTAATTAGTATAATTAATAATTCCCTCCCTCTTCCTTGCTGTTACACTCAACAGCACCGTTAAAACTCAACTGCCTAGAAGAAAAGGTGAGGGAATAGGAAGGAGACAAAGAAAAGGAGGAGAAAGGAATAGGAAGTGTCCTTTGGATTATCAGGCCCTAAACTCCAGATAGGGGAGGTCTCCAACTCTTTTTCTCCCCCTTTCTTTTTTCCATGTTTAATAACAACAACAATAATCAGTAGCTTAAAAAGCTGTTTGCTGACTACAAGTGTTCCTCTCTCTGTTCGGTTGACCCCAAAGGCAGGCACACAGAAACAGGGCAGCATTTACAGCCACCACTTTGGACAGGGGCATGTCACTGGACCAGTGCAGTCTTTCACCATCTGGACTCCATTGTGGCAGAGTTACAAGCATCCCCTGCAGGCTTGCTTCTAGCAGTTCATCACATTCAATCCTTATCTAAATGCTGCTTTTTTACATAAGTACTTGTAATGTTCAAAGAAAACCTGAACTGGATTTCAGAAAATAATGCTGCATACACACCAGCTAAAGTCCTGCACCATGGAAGAGTATCAGCCACTGGCCATGAAGTCTCCCAGGCCTCTTTACCGAAAGATGTACCATGACGGACAGCAAGCAGCCATTCCCCAGGTGGGACTAGCTACTTCTTTCTACCAATGCAGAGCTCTAATACATGCTCATAAAGGAACTGGTTACAGAAATTGCAGGAAGAGGCAATACAACTTGCACTCATAAACGCAAGGGCAGATCCGTAAAAGAGACTAGTAGGGATCACTGCAACAAAAACTGCGTAGGTCCCAAGTTTGGGGAATGAAGCTCCCCTAAATATGTCCCGTACAACAGCACCTTTAAGGTGAGTGGGGAAAAGTAGGTGTCCAGCAATGGCCATCACCAAAGCCAGGTCAAGGGGATGGAAACCTAACCAAGCAGGACAGGATGGAGAGATCTGATGGAAAAACCTCACCCCTCCTTGCAGACTTCGCAACCTACCTGCTGCACCAGTCAAGGCACAACGCTTTACAACCCACACACAGTTTAAAAAAATTACAACCACCACCCAAACCATGGCCCATGAGCAAAAGCAGCAGTACTGTCACCCCCTTTTTATGCAAAAGCCTACTGCTTAGTTCAGTTGCGCATGAATCAGGCTCAGAGTCACCCACGAAGCTGTACACCAAGGCTGGTATGGGGGTGGAGTAGGAGGTACTGACTGCGATTCGTGTTAAATCAGTGCTACCGGTGTGTGCAAGACATTACTCACACCTCAGAGCACACTACAGGACAGGGTCCTTTGAGGCACTAAAGCACAAAGATACCCAGCTTGCAAGATCATAAAGGTCTTAGGCAAAGGAGTGCAATGCCAGGGGCACACAGGGTGTGGCTGAAGTCTCAGGACAATAATACAATACACAGAGACAGGTAAAACTGTAACTTAGGGACTTTATTACTGAAATAGAGGAGAGCCAAAGTCAGAAACAAATATTACAACCACCTGCCAGCTCCTTGAGAAGGAATTTGGAGGAGGGCTAAACAAGTGTAAGGAGGAGATGGTGCTTCATCACTCAGGTACACAGTGACAGGCAGATCTGTATACCTCTGTGACGCGGGCCTTGTCCGTGATCTGCTGCTGGTCATCTCTTGTTGTGTCCGAGTCCATTTCTCCTGCACGAACACTCTCTTGGTCCACAGTCCCTCTTCCAGACTGCCTGGACATGGTGGAACGAGCGCCCACTTGGGGTGGGCCTCTCCATCCTTGAATCTGCCATCATCCCAACAACAGCTGTGGTGACAGCAACACCAGCAGTGAAGGAGACCCAAAGCAGCACACCATTCCACAGCCACACTGTGAGGCATCATCCCATATGTGGTACCACAATCCACCCAATCTGTGCTCCTCTTGGCTCCCAGGACCTGCTCCACTCTCCAGCAGGTGTGCTGGGATGCAGCTTGGCAGCACACTTACTTGACCTGGCCTTTGTGCTTTTTGCTGGGCTGGGACGTGCAGACTGCACATCAGCCACAGGTGAAGGGTCCTTCATAGCAGCAGTTGCAACACTAAGATGGCACATCATGCCCTGACCAAGAAAGTGGTGCACTTTGCCTCTGGGGCTATGGTTGACCAAGGATCTGAGGAGAAAGGGTTTGCCCAAGAGCAGTAGCATCTTCTTTGGAATAGTAGTAGTAGGAAAAGGGTGTAGATCTAAGGCTTTTGGAGATCAAATTCAGCACTTTCCTCTTGTGGGAGGGAGGCCTATGGAGAAACAAGTAGCAATGGGAATTGTCTGGAAAATTATTTTGTCTTCTGAGAAAGGGAATCCAGAAATAACCACTGCTTGGAATTTTCCTGGGCAGGTATGGTAAGTGTAAGATGGTAGATGTCCACTTGAGCCCAGGCATAAATGGGCCATTCCTCTTGGCCTGCTGGTAAAGGCTCCTGCGTTAGACATGGCACAGCTGTGGTTCAGTACCATACAGCACTTAAAAAAAAAATTTCTGGGCTTATATTCCAGCTAACCCAAACCCATGAGGTGGTTTCGGTGTTGGGATCCGACGAGTTCTGGGGTCCTTTCTTTCCCCTAAGTGCATCTTACCTGCAAAGGCAGAAATGATAGTTTTGGGATCTGGGTGAGGCTACTGCCCTGGATCCTCTGCAGCAGCCTCCATCAGACCCTTCTGCCTACTCCCACAACACAGGGCTCCCCCCAGCCCATCCATCTCCTGCACCAACATCAATGTCAGAAGAAGGTACTCACCACTTCACTTGTGGAGAAGTTCCTCTGTCGGGCTGTGGTAGGAGCGTGGAACAGCTTCTTCCCATCAGCTGTCAGACAACAAAGCAATCAACCAACACTTTGGAAGACAGTGAGCATTGCCTTAGTTTCCACCTAAAACTGGCCAGTCCTTGTCATCTCTGCTCTGTGAAACTATTGTTTCCCAGGCCTTGTATTACACTGGAGTCAGAAGAAGAAAGAGAGGCTGCATGTACAAGATCCTTTCGCAAAAAAAACTGTGATGCTGAATAAGCAATATGTCGGCCAGAAAAGAGAAAGGGTAGTGGCGTGGAAAGACAAATTGGATGAAGCAGGCATGGTGTAAGTCTGTACAGTTGCCCAGCGGAAGCTAAGACGACACATTCAGATGCGAGCCCAGCTATCCAAAATGTGGCCCATCAGGCATTGTGGAGACATGACCACCTGGCCTGATGGAATCAAATCACTCCTGAAAGGCAACCAGATAATTTGGGGAGATAACTGTGAGCTTTTACTGGCTAACTTAGGAGGCAGAAGCCCTGGGGTTTAGGTGTCTAGGCAACTTGTTAAGACACTTGTGAATTCAGAGACCTAAGTCTTTCCTGTCTTACATCTGAAAATTTGGCTCTTAATTCCTAAAAATGTTCCAAATTCTTGCTCTCTTTCTCTGAAGAATAACAACAAAAAAGCCAAAACAAACACACACATCAGTAAAACTATGAAACTACATTAAGAGCGGCCACAGGAGTGTGGTGATTCACCGACAGCGGAGCTGTGGCAGAGAAGCACAGGAGGAGCCCACCAAAAAGCCAGGCACCAGGTGAATCCTTCAGAGCAAGCTGAAACCGTCTCTGTTGATCTAGTTGAAGATGTCTCTGCTCATTGCAGGGGGATTGGACTAGATGACCTTTAAAGGACCCTTCCAACCCAAACCATTCTATGATTCTATGATTTAGCATTCATATAGCACTTCACAAACAATTAATAATCTAACTTTGCTGCATTTACTCACACTATTTATCCCTTATTAACCTGTATGAGTAGCATTCAAGCAACCTTGATCTGAGAAAGGCTTATGAAGTCAAGCAATTTAGGCCAAAAAAAGGTGCTGGTTGTTTTCGTTAAGTAGTAATTCTATTTTTGCCGAAATAGGCCCAGTTCTAAAAGTCTTATTTTGAACATG
Source organism: Morus bassanus (assembly GCA_031468815.1). NCBI lineage: Eukaryota > Metazoa > Chordata > Aves > Suliformes > Sulidae > Morus > Morus bassanus. Next base: position 6,519,705 of record CM062569.1, read on the forward strand.
AAAACATCAACAATGACTAAGAACAGATTTACATTAGGATTGTTAGAAGTTAACAGCTCCTGCAGCTATGTCTAAATGGGTGCATTTATCCAACCTTCTGGGAGAAATGCATAGGAAATAGGAGAGTGGGAAGGCACCACTGCCAAGGAGAAGTTTGCTATGATGCTGGTGCCAGAAGGAGGTGGCTGGGCAGAGATGGAGCCCACCTAACAAAGTCATGGCTCAGAGTTTCCACGTAGGCAGTTTAGAAAACAAAAAAGCGGCAGCTGAAGGTTGCTGGGAGCCGCATCACCTCCCACACTTGAGTCCATGCTCAGATGCTAAAGGCTGCTAGCAGCCACAAGCTCCCCTGGCTCCATTCCTCTGTGTTGCTTAATCACTGCTTCCTCAGTGCGGCTCCATGATGAAAAGGAGAAATAACCAGCTGAAGAACTGCTGCATTACACAACCGCCCGAGGATGGAGGTGTCCTAGCAGGAAACACCACAGGGCACAAATTTACACAGCAAGAGATTAAAACACAGTGTTTCGAAGTCTAGTCTCTCCCCAGCTCCCTGGACAACACAGGTGCATACACCTTCTCCAGTGCAAGGCCTGGCCCCAGTACTGTGCAGAAATCATAAAGTGTTCTACGTTTCCTTATACAATGCCCCAGTTTCACAAATGTAGACTCAATTTCCAGAAATTTCATTGGATCAACGCTTCAAAGTCTACAGCTTTTTAACTTTTTTTTTTTTTTTTTTAAATAATGCTAACACTTGGGCTCCAAACTCTCCATTTATATATCTGAATAAGCATAGGCAGGTTTTAAAAATCTGGGGTATCTCAACTGACTTTGCTTGGCCAGCACTCTTCCAAGGAAGCACTTTAGTACAATCCAGTGGATAGTAACGTATTTCAATGTCTATAAATGGAGTCACCATATAACTGTAGGCAACCTTTCCTTTTCCCTTTCTTTTTAAGAAGCCTTGGACAAAGGCTTTTTGCAAGTAAAAGCCTCAGCATATTTTTCTCCCTGCAGTAAACATATTATGAAAGTTTACATATTTTTATTAGTTTGACTACCTCCAGATTTTTGGCATGCCTTGTGACGACTCTATTTTTAAACTCTTAACTGTGTACAGAAAACTTGATAGAAAGGTTTAAAATTTGAGCAGGCAGTATTACTACCAAAATGTTATTTCAAAGGCATGAACATTTCAAGGATACAAATGATTTTGCAAATCTCAGCCAGAGGAATTATTTGAATGTCAGAAGTTTAAGCTACTGGTAGAAAATAACATAAAGCTGTAGAATGCCACAAAAAAACTGTTCTTACTTTCAAATAATATAAATCTGAAGTTAATAGTGCACATCAAATCTGAAGGTGAATGAACTGCAGGGAACTGGAAGACTTATAATCTTCTTTAAAACTGCCTGACTAAATTGCTGACTTGATTTTGCAGAAGCAAACCTATATTAAATAGCAAAGAATACTAACAACTACCCGAACAGTCAGTCCCATGTAAGCCTTGGGAAAACACACAGGCCACAGCAGCATGGTGCAAATCCTTGAAGCCTGGAGTGCAAGACACCCATATCTACAGATTTTGAAGACCTGAAGAATCTTCTTCTACCCACTAAACTACTCTGCCCTCCCTGTCCATCTTCCAGTCTCCCCAACTCCTCCCTGACTGTCTCCCCTTACCCTCCCGCTCTCTGTCATTTCTCTGCCCCCACCATTAATTCTGGCTTGGCTCCCTGCCTTGTGTTAGCCCGTCTGCTAATGCAGCGTCGCCTCTGCTCTCCTGCTGCCCATTGCTTGGCAGCCACTGGCATCCTCTCCGAGCAGAGCGTGAGATACCCAGGTAACAAGCAGCATGTAAAAGGTAGGGCTCAGCCAATTCGGGAGGAACCATATGGCGTTAGCCACAGGTCCAAGCTGACCACAGCTTCTTCCAAAGCAGAAGAAGGGGAAAAAGAGAGAAGGCGTTAACAATACGTCATTTCTAAATCTGACCACAGAGGCGTTTGTGCTGTTCCTCCCGCGGTGTGCATCAACAGAAATCAAAAGGCACAGTTGCTCGAGGTTTGAGAGACCTCATTGCCTAAGCAAGGCCCAGGCTGCACACAAATGGGACCAGCATTTCCATGCAGCATCATTAGTAAAAATACTAGCTCTCATCTGCCAGCAGCCAATTCATACTCCTAAAACTGCCACATTAGCACGTTGATGTAGGATGCTTTCAAATGCTGTTTTAATACCAAAAGCAATCTAGTTCATTATATAGGCTCAGGATATGTCAACTTAGTACCGGCATACCTGAAACCAGGACTTAAGAAGATTAAATCTTTTCTGGACATTTTAAAGAGGTGGTTAGTCCAGACAGGTAGGATAGTACAAGACTAGGCCAAACCGTTTGTTAATACTACACACTTAACCCCTTAAAAGTACAGATTTTACAGATATTTTAGGCAAAATGCTTTAATAGATGCCCTTGTCTTACACAGATTCCCAACGCCTCAAATACACATAATGCATATCTAAGCAAAGGATCAACTGCCTTCACTCTACAGAACTTGAAGCAGAACACTGTATTCCTCAAGAATTTTTATGCCTTTAGAAAAGTACTATAAAGGGCTATTAATCTGGTAACATGACTAAAAATTGGAATTTTAAAACCATATATTTATATTTTCCTTCTCCAAAAAGTCATATTTTCTCCATTAAATTAAGGTAAATTAACTGTTTCATTTAGTGAAAAATTAACAACTTCCACATGCACAACTATAAACTTAGCTGGTTTTATCGCTACAAGTTTTTAGTGAGGTACCACCACCAGAGAGAAACGGGAATAAAGTGGAAGGTGGTTTTCATCAGTGCAGTTATTGCCATGAATGGCAATCTCAATGCACAAACCCATAAAAGAGGTAAAAGATATTAGCCTTTGCAAAAGCACAGTCAACTTCCTACAGCAAGTTTGACCACAGTACCTTCTAGGTATGTATCATACATACCATTTCTTAAACCACGCTAGAAAGCCAAGACCCAATAGTTACAATACCAACTTTTCTATTAACTGTGTGATATTGGGTGGGCAAATCATTTTACCTACTGGCGTTTGCTTCCCATCCCACCATTGTCCAGCTGGTATATGTGAAGCATAAACCCTTCCCTCTTTCTCACTAGAGATTTGAGGTTTACTCAGAATAATGAGATCCACTTCCATGATACCGCACACTGACAATAATACAACTGCTTCCATTGAATAAATTAGGAAAATGTCCTTAAAGAAAAAAATCTCTTTTCCTAAAAGGTTACTCCAGCTTCTACCAATACCACCACACAGATAAAAACCCAAACTACGGAAGCTGATGGAGGTACACAAGCATGAAAACAGTGAAGACCTGCACCCAAGCCCATCATTCTATAGCGCAAATTATTTACTTGAGTTTTTATCTGGAAGCCTGTCTATCTTCCACACAACAGCTCGGTAGGCACTCTCGTATTTTGCTGTTCCAACTGAGACTTGTATTACAGGATCAGATTCAATCTCATGTAAAGCGCCAAGGCACGTTCTCCTATTCATTTTTGCTTTTAGGGACTTCTGCCTTTGGAGGTTCATGGTCCAAAGTGCTTTGACCCACTGTGTGGGAACGGGAAAGCGTATCATAACATTTTCACAGTACTTCACAGCGGGTAAACGCGTTGGGATCTGAGCAGTTGAAGACATGTTTACAAAAGCCTGAAGTTCAACATATGCCCCCTGAACCACTACCGCAGCCTTCACAGAAAAGGGAAGTTCTTGCCCATTATACCATGTCCTGAAACGCATCAGCTCCAGCCTGTAGGCATCCGGGGGCGTAAACTTAATAATTCGCGATTGCTCGAATTCCTGCGCTTTGACACAGTTATGGAAATGGCAATCAAGAATATCAATCCATTTCTTCTCCTCCTCCTTCTCGAAGTAACGCTCATCCCTCTTCTGGAGCTCCAGGTCATTCAGGGTTAGAAAGCAGTCGGCACTTCCATTCACAAAACACAAGCAGTAAATGTGCGTGATGACAGCACTTTCTACAAGTTTTCCTTCTGCCTTAGTGACTTTCCCCCAAAAGTTATCCACTATTTCCAGAGTCATTTCTTGCTCTTCATAATTCCTCTTTTGTCTAGAAAGGATAGGAAGTTTCATAAGCTCTTCCTCGACCGTTACAAGGAAATCGGTGAAGTCGTTATAATCTGTGGTGCCCAGCTTTAACATCTGCTCAACCTCTGGCTCATGGATCACTTCTACTTTGGGATGATACCTCCTTTTCTCTGTGTAAGACACACATTCAATCTTCACGGTATGGATTTTTCCCGAGACATTATAGCTCTCTAATTTGGGTTCAGACAGCTTACAGTGTGGCTGCAGCTGGAATTCCCTGAAAGGTTTCTCCAGGCCCTTTTCATAATACATCTGCAGCACACCTCCGGCTTGGACACTAAGGTAAATAGGGCCCCATTGCCGAGATGACATCATGTTCTTCTTTTCAGGAATCCTCAGCATGAACGGCCACCCATCCGCTTTCCGGCTCCTGAAGAGGCTGTGTGGGACGGCGGGGGAGAGCTTGTGCCACGCGTGAGCACTGGAGACGGGCGGGCTTCCTGCGGCATCGCAGCTATCAGCTTGCAGGTGTTCAAGCCTCTCACAGATGTAGCTGAAGGAGCCCTGGTTAAGGCTTTTCTGATCATGGCAAGTTTCTTTGTCTTTAGGATGACAAACGCTCCTCTCAAGCGCTTTGTCCTTCCTGTGCATGCTAATATTAGCTGGCAACGCACCGAGCGAGCATCCTTCCTTCCAAAAGGGACTGGAAAAAGCACAGTTGCTCTGGAAGTACGGGAAGTGCCCTGGTGCTGACGACAACTCTCCTAGCTCCTCGCAGCTTCCTGGCAGATTAGGGCTTCCTTCATCTGTTGTTTTGGAGACCGAAGTCTTAACTGGATGGTCATTAGACGAGGTGTTCAAAGGAAGGCTGCTCAGTTTCTGCGAAGTTAGGGACGAGCAAATCCCAGGTGACGGAAGAAGGTTAATGTTTGATGGCCATTCAGGGATGGGATAAAGGATATGAATCCCAGGCTTTGGGATGCACGGACTTCCTGGGTAGTCTCTGGTAGGTGTAGTAAGTGGAGAGTTGCTGGGGGGTCCAGGACTTAGGTAGAAGTCAACTACAGGAGAGGAGAGTGGAGTGCTGCCTGTAGAAGATGATCTGCTTGAAGATTCATGCACACCACACAGATTCAGTTTAAGGCCATTTGCTTTACGACTACTCTGATTATCAACCGATTTCTGAGGTGACTGGAAGAGCGGCTCATCATCGAAGGTGACCCAATTTGCTGGATTTGTGGAACACATCTTGTAAGAGAAACTCGAGGCACTTGCACACGTATCACCCGCAAACCATCTACGAAGAAACAACAGAAATGAACAGAAATAAATTGTCTTGAAAGACAAAACAAAGAAACCCAATCCTTATAAAATTCAAACCACACAAAGCTTAAAATGTGCATACAGTTCACAAATCCAGTGTACATTGTGTTTTACATCTATAATCTGAGACAGCCGTGTAGAAACAGATAAACGCCCCATGAATCCCCACTGCTCTCCGAGGCTGGAGATCTAAGCTTTACAGGCTCTTCAGAGTACCTGATGTATGCAGCCTCTAGATCAGAGAGAACAGAAAGTCCCACAGCTGTACAGGACCACTTGCATAATACTTTCTACTATACCACTTATCTGTAGCTTGTAATATGGACAGAGATCTTCCTTACTAGGTCTCTGCTCCAGGTGAGGTTTCCCCTCCATCCCATCATTAAACAAAACAGTGTTTTACTAAGAAGGGTGCAGCTGTTTCCAAGAACAAAATTAGGAGGATGAGGGGGGATATTTTTTTTGTTGTTGAAAAGCTGTAGCAACTCAGTGCTGATGGCAAAGGTCCAAATACTACCACTATCAGGGCAAAACCAGCCCACCTGATGACAAAGGTCCACATACTACAGCCATCAGGGCAAAACCAGCCCACCAAGATAACATGTGCAATGAACAGCCAGTTCCTGAGGTCTCTGCAAAGGCAGATGTTCCCCTTATGTGATGGGCACAAGCAACGGGGCAATTGGACGAGCATCCCCAGGTGAGAGGCAGCAGGGAGTGTATAGTAGCCACCAGAAGCAGCCTGTGACTCATCACCTGCTCCATGCTGCTATCCAGGGTGCCTCCTGCCAGGAGTGGGATGCACGGTTTGGTCCCAGACACCTTCCAGACCTTGTCAGGAATTGCTTCACGTCAGTTCCTTCAATGCTGACTTAAGCTCTTAGGGACTGGACATGTCAGAGTAAAGTTAGAGGTACAGTGGAAAAGCATTAGACGTATAAACAAGAAAGAGCCCTAAGGATGAGCGATACACCCCTGTTGAAGGGTGGACTACAAGAATCCACTGGAGATAAAATGCTGGTGAAACACAAGTCAAGGCCAAGTAACAACATACGTATCTGCTGAGCACTGAATTGGCTGGCGGCCTGGAAAAAGCACAGGTCTTTAAACCAATTAATACACTACACTACATCAAACAAAGTATCTTTGGTAAAGGGCTCGGCTAGATGTCCTCGGAGCAAGACTGCAACCCGTAAATAATTAATCTTGCCTTCATGGTTTTAAATCACACACAAATGTAAATGTTCACTGTATATATGTCACCCCCAAAGGTCTTCCTCCCCACTGCTCCTGACTGATGAAGAAACAAGCAATAAATTGCTAATGACTGAGGAAGAATCGAGTACAATGAAGCACCACAGGGCACAGATAAACATCATTCATTTGAAAAAAGTTATTTTTGTTATGTCAGAACATATTCACGTTTGCCTGAAAGCACAAGGCAGGCAGAGTTCATATAGACAAAACCACCTGCACATACGTTACTCCGTTGAGGTTAGGTAATGATGACTTAAAGCTATTCCCCTTCGTGCATAGACAGCCATAGTTAGGCCAGTTATTAATTGCACGACACTACAGCATATAATCACGTAACCACAAAAGCCATTCTTTATCTGTAGCATTTAGAGAACAGTTCATTTCTAGAGATGCCAAAGTTCACCAAGTGAAATCTTGTGCTACGAGTCATTATTTTTACCATTTCCCCATTATTTCTTGGCCAGTTTATAGCCTTTAAGAAAGTACCATAAACCATGGCACAGCCCTCCTGCTCTGCTGCCAAGCAAACAAGAGCTTGCAATGGAGAAGGACTCTGGTCCTTCGTTATTTTTTGAACTCTCGACCTTTTTGTTCAGTAAAAATATTTGCACTATGCTAGTTATTTTATAAGCACTCTCCTCTCCACTTATAGAGAGAGAGAGAGAGAAGGAGCAAACAAGTTACAAATTACTGACATAGCTCAGACACACAGCTACCAGTGTATCTTTCACCCACACAATCACGTCAATAAAATAAAGTGTAGCAATGGAAAGAAAAATCACAGCTATTTGGTCTCCGACTCGGTCATCATTTTTTCCTCCCGTTCCACACCCTTCTCCTCCTTTTCCTCTGGTCACCGGCACTGCTCCTTCTGCAGTATATATTGATTATTTCTAGATGGGGAAGTTTCAAAGTTTTCAGACCTTCCTTCATCTTAACAAATCTCATTTGTTAATGACAGCTTAGACGATGTTAACTCAGAGCATTGCTTTTTTCTCTACAGCCAGGACTGCGGGGCACGCTGGTAAATAGAGAGCATTAGGAAGCAGCCTCAAAAGCTGCCATTAAAAACTCCTCCGGCATTTACAAGAGATAAGGGACTGCCAGCGAGAGAAAAACCAACGCTGAACTAGGGGTGAGAAAGGCTTTCCCTCCGGAGGGGCTCCAGGGATGATGCAGGGGTACGGCGTGAAGCTCAGCGGAAATGACGGCGAGTTCGGCAGCCTGACAAGGCACAGCCATTCGGTATGACCACAGCCACGCTCAAGGGGCAGATCACAGATCGCCGAGATGTGTGAGTGAAAAAGAAAACATAAAACGGGAAAGTAAGTAAATACAAATGTTGTTTACAGTAAAGAACACATTCTGCAGCCTGTTTCCCTTTCTTGTTAGCAATGAAGTTTTTTAGCGTCCTTTATTATTTCCAGATGTTGATTCTTTTTCCCCCCAACGTCTGTTGCTATTCACTTTTTAAAACATGATGTTACAGATTATTCGGCAGGCTTTTTTCCTGTTACAAAACAAAAAGATTTTTGAAATTCACCTGCCAAATATTTAACTTCAGTCAATAAACATCTATGAAGCAAACCACTTTTGCAGATGGAGCTCTCATCTGCAGTTGCAATACCCTTCCCATACCTGCCAGAGGCTGTAGCTTTCACCTTTCATTACTTTTCCAGAAATGTGGGTTTTTTTTTTTTAAAAAAAAAAAAAAAAAAAAAAAAAACAAAAAAAAACCAACATGATACTGATGTTAACAAAAACACAGGTGCAAGAAGTAAGTGCTGAAATAGATAGCAGTTCCCCTACTGTTACTCGCTGATCCCCAAAACCGACTACTAGGAATGGAGGAAAAAAATCCAAACGGATCTTTAAAAGCTGTTTTTATAACGTCATGCTAATAAAAAAAAATGCACCCTCTCATGTGTTATGGGCAGCACCATTCATCTAGCATTTAAAAGAAAAAAAAACCTTTATAGACTTATGCTACTTTATGTAGCTTGTTCTCTGATGCTTTTACATCTGCACAACACCATAAATTAATCTTCTTTCTCAAGTTCTTTTTTGTTCTAAAAAGTGGTCCAAATTCCTCCTTAAGAATTAGGACATTCTTCCTTGAAATGGCAGTAAACTCAAACTTTAGGATAGGTGTGTTTTGACTCCAAAAAGCTCCCATGGGACCCATGTAAAGGTAACCCAAACGTTTTGAGGAAGAGGAAAATGATACAAGATGCTATTGATCTCTATTACCGCATATGTTATGCAGCCCATAATGTTTAAATTACAAGCATGTGTGGTATCTCATTCAGATATGTGACAGGAAATACCGTTTTTAGAATATTGAAACTGCAAACAAAAAAGCTGGCTGAAATAACAGTTGATCTTAAATGCATCAATTCCAATGAACCCAAAAGCTGCGACTCATCTTAACTCATCATCCTCTTCTGCCTGAAAACAATCTTCCCAACTATCAGATTAACTCAGTCCCCCAGCATTTAATGAATGGTAGTTGCAGCTTAATTTCTTCATTTTAATACCTTGAGGATGCAAGGAGGAGAAATACTATCCTATTATTGAGAGATTTCATAGGCTGTAGCTATTACTGGGTCCTTTGTTGCTTTGAAAATCCCAGATCAAATCTGCAGTGGAAATACTGCTCAATTTCTGTGCCTTGCTGGGGGATACCGTCATCTCTTCCTACAGTGAAAGAGTAGTAACAACTTCCTACTCGCTCCAAGGTGTGATTCACGGTATTGATTTTGGTACTTTTAATTCAGATACAGCTTGGTCCTCAGCTAGCTGAGGATGCTGACCTGTCATCCAGCAATGTCCCCCGCCACCCTGATGGAGTGGCCTCGCATCGCCTCCTCCACAACAGGGAGGCAGCAACATCTGAACCAGCACAGTGCACGAGTGAACCCCCTGAGCATCTCACTCCCAGGGTCTTCCCTAACGTTTGGCACCAGTTAACACCCTCAAGCGCATCCCTGCGGATTTAAACACAAAGGTCATTTTTTTTAAATATTGGAGGAGCAGGGGTCATCTAATGGGGAATGGCAGGGAAACACCTCCCTCCTGCAAAGCATAAGGCAAGTAAATGCAATGTTTAATAGACAGCACTCACATTCCAAAATACACAGAAAAGCATAATTTTGTAAATACATTCCCTATTGCCTCTAGCTCCAAAGGCCATCGTGGCTTCACAACTATTAAGCCATACATCCTTTAAATAAATTCCCTTTGTAACACCCGGGCATGTTTCTTACGTGTGCCGTTTCCACGGTGGGGTCTTATTGGGCAAATAGCAACCTCACAGACTGTTTCAAGCTCAAAACCAAGCAGATTTACCTACAGGCAGTGTGACAAAACAGTTAAATAATCCTTTCAAAATAAGATGAGCTCTTTGCATGAGCTACTCCGTTTGTGGACAATGCCTGGTCATTATATTTCCACCCTTCCAGAATGACTATGGACCCCGTACGCCGTTACATGTCAATTATCTTTCCAGGAACAACGTCATCCGTTGTGCATAGGCTATATAGAAATTTAACGCAAAACTCTGCATACTGTGCATGCTGTGGTGAAGCTGTCCCATAATGATACCATATGAGTTGTTACCATTTCTTGTACAAATATGTAGACAATTCTTCAAGCATTTTGCCATAAAGTGTAATAGTCTCGCAGGAAAGCACAAATTCTCTGCAGTTTAAGCAATAAAGCACATATGGTATATAAAACACCCTAAAAGTTTGTAAGCCCTTGTGATATCCAAGTAAAATATGGCAGATTTATCTCTGTATTTTACAGCCATATTCTTTATATCACCGTTTTGTTTATTACTTAACTATGCAAAAAACTTGAAGAATATCTTCTACGTAAAATAATGCTTGATTTATGTTGATTTGCTTCAAATTTCTTTTTGAGACTACATATGGCTACACTTTTAAACTCTGCTCGATGTCTCCTAGACCAAAAACAAAAAAAATTCTCCAACCTATACCTCTGAAATAAATGTAAGCCGAAGGCACAACTGACAGGAAATAGGAATTTCTTGGCTTTCGCTTGTATTTGGGACATATACACGGATTAAGTCTCCCACTGCATTACTCATTTCGTTACTTTTCAAAAATAAGGAACTGGTGTAACAGTTAAAAATATACACTGACTTCAAAGTGTAATGTGAACTTGTATTTACATTGCTCGCTCTCTGGGGCATAGGCACAGCTGGGAGAAGTTCAGAGCTTGCAGCTAATCTGTTTAATTTGGAATTCCTTACTCCCAGCCCCAAGAGCTGGAAGAATTAAAGCTTTCAGGTTTTGACATCGCGCACGTCCCCAGAGCAAAGGCAGGCGTAACTCATGCTAATGCCTCTTGCTATTACTTGTTTCTGCTTTGAGTCAAAGGCGACTTTACAAATAAGGTGGTTGGTACTTGCACATGCAAGCATGAAAAAAATTAACGTTTTTAAGGGCATCAACACAACATATCACAGTATATGCCCAAGCAGAGACAACGCTTACTTTCCTTGCTGGGGAAAAGGATACAGCAAAGGCTGAAACAGCTTCTAGAGAGGATGGTGTCACACGGTTTCGGACGCGGGGGACTCACCACCACAAGGGCAAGTACCGACGGCTACAGCACCAATGCTCTCTGCGTGCCAGGAGAGCAGCCAGCACTCAGAAGGGATGCTACGCAGAGGCGCCTGATGAAACGCCTGCTCCTCGGCTTCTCAGAGTCACATCTCATCCTTTAAAGGTTGTAAACAGATACAAGATTTACACGCGAGGGAAAATCTACGGGAAGCTCTCAAAAGAAAAAGAAAAGCAGCAGTGCTGCCAGATTCACATGTCTAATAACTATTCTAGCCTGCTGGGCTGTGGTTGAAGTGGGTCTTCCTCAAAGAAGTAGCTCCTCTTCTTGCTCACAACAGAATGACGTTAGATCGTGAGGACCTTCCAGTTCACGTGAAAATCTAGCGTGGCTATTCAAAACAAATCCCATCTTTGCCATGAAATAATCACCCAAACCTCAGCTGCTATGCAGTGTAAATAAACTCCTTTTCATGTCTAGATCCATTCTAGGAGACCTTCCCTAACACTCAGATGTGAAGTCATTTCAAAGCTGCCTCAAAAAGACAACAAACCAGCATGCGTGACTGGTCTTGTGTGTAACAGGATCGGCTTCAACCGACCTCCCTGTATACTGCAAGCCCCAATTTCCACACCCTCCCTCGCCCCGCTCAGCGGTCACACCACTGTGGGCGAGTCAGACCAGCTTGCTCCTTCAGTATAGTCTTAGTTGGGAATAGATACCAAGGTGGGAAAGCCTACAGGCAACATTTTACTGGAAGTGCCCATAGGATTTTACAGGTACATGCCACAGATGCTTTCTGCAGGAACTGAGAGATTTTCATAAATCACTGCACCACAGCCACCTGGGATCTGCGCCACCATTCCTCTCAAGGCTTTTTTGCAGAGTTTATTATCATGAACGTAATGTAACTTTCAGAATGGGATAAAATAAACTAAATAGAATAAACTAAAAACAAACTTAATAAAATAAGCTAAAATAGAAAGATAATTTAAGTTACTCAGGAGTCTCTCCAGCAGTCCATGCAGCCAAGCACAGAGCTGCAAAAACCAATAGTAGTCCTCTCACACTAAGATCACCTCTCTCACCTGAAGGGAACTAACTATAAAGTTACTCACAGAAATTCCTATACTGCTTGCTGTGACTTAGCCAGTATGCAGACACATTACAAGGCACATGAATCAATGAATACGACAGCATGGAGAAGTCAATCAAAAGCCCATCTCCAGCTACAACACATTGAAGGATCACAGGCTTGCAACGAGCACTTTCTAACATTTAAAAAAAAAAAAAAAAAAAAAGGTTTCCCAATCCACAGCTACCTGTAACTATTTTATTTTGGGGAGAAGCAATCACATCTTGCATCACACTACCAACTCTGGATAATTCTGGTATATAAGAAAGAGCCAGAAACAGGTACACTTATATCCTGTTATTTTTTTTTAAATATAACAACAGTGACAAAAAAGGCGCTTATCTCTAGCATAACATCAGGTCTAACCACAAGAATGGCAAACATCAGTACGCGACACAAGTCTAAGCGTCTTTCTTGGGTCCATCAGTTCTAACTTCTCACTTGGTTCTTCCAGAAGAGCCTCAGAAAAGAGTCCCACCTTGGTTGTCCAGCATTTTCCTGTTCATAGGGTGGATCTCCTACCTCGGAAGGTGAAAGACTGTGCCAGGTGTAAGTAACGTATGTCTGGTAGCACGTGCTTCGGTGCACCTTCGGACTCGAGGTTGGTAACTGAGGAGGCAGCACGGGGTGTACCCGCGCTCATGCCCCACGTGCTAGCAAACAGGGGATGGTCAGGAAAAACCTCAAGAGGACCCAATCTGCTGCCAAAGGCAGGAGCAGCATTTTTACTAACTCGAATGAGAACAGGATTAAACCCTAAGAACCACAAAATTGTTCTCTATGTTATACTGAACATCTTTAACAGAAGAAAACTCACTTTTCCTAGAAGAAATAATAAAAAAGCATGATGAAATCAATAATAACTACTCAGTGGTTTTATTCTTTTCCTTCCTGGATATCACAGCACCTTCTAAGACACATCACTTGTTTTCTTTCTTCCTATCATCTGGTTAGGCAAGATACGTAAATAATTTTTAATTCACTTCACCGTGCATGTTTCTCTCGTGTATACAACACTCCCCTCCACGGGGCCTTTCTTCTTCCTACAGATGAAACCCCCCCCAGTTAGAAGATGGATGGGGAAGAGGCGGAGGCTGCTGGGCTGCCGAGCTGCAGAGAGCAGTGCCGGTGCCCCCCTGAAAGGTGCTTCTGTTCCCGCTCCCATTCAGTTCACTCAGCCAGTCCAGCCTTACCCTCTCTGAATCGCACTCCTCTTCAGCATCACCATAGTGACTGCATAACTCAGGCTCCGTTGGCAGATTTCAGAGAGCCAATGGGCAGCTGCAGAAGAGTCTCATGTAAACTGTTTATTGACACTAGCTGACATTTTACTGTACAGAAGGTTTGGGATTTTTTTTAATTAAAAAAAAAAAAAGCCAACAAGCCCTCGGCATAGTGCTCTGGCCTAGAAGAGACAGGAGAATAAATCTATTCTTATTTACAGTACTTGCGCAGGTCACTAAGTTAATGGAACGTTACCTCATCTACTGAAGCAATTTTTAGCTATGTTTAGGAAAGATGTTATTATTAGGAATGCGCAGACATCCCACAAAAGCGCTCTGGTCACGGCAGCGCTACAGAGGGCTCTGGCAAGGAGTTCAACATCCCAAATCCCTCCCTCTCCCCTCCCCCTGAGCAGAGGCAGAGGTTTATAATATGCCACCAAGCAGCAGAAATGCAGTTATGAGTGGCTGTTCCACTTCTGTAAAATCAACAGCTTTTTTTTTTAGGATTAAGCAGCCCTCTGGATTAAGAAAAAAAAAAAAAAAAAAAAAAGAAAAAGGCCTGAACGCTCTGGCACACAGATCACGTCAAAGTATTAAATTGGTCATGGTCAGAAAGAAATTTAAGCCTGGTTCTCTGCTAGTGTTGGCAGTGTCCAAGGGAAGCGACGGATGAAATGCCACAAAGAATACATGACGCAAAAGTACACCTCAAAAACTCTTGCTGCTAATCTCAGCCGTGAATAACAAAAAGTAGGGAAGCTAATGGAAATACTATATTTAGTATATTCACTGTACAACATAATAATCACTTTTTTTTTTTTTTTTTTTGTTCAGAGTCAGTTTTTAAATCTGCATTTAAATCTACCTCATGTTTTAGTGCCAAGTAAACAAGTGCTAGCACCCTCCTGGAGACTAACACACGACATAAGATTTGCAGAGCTCTTCTAAACATGAAAAGTACTGCCTGGCAGCTCTTAATAACGTTTTCTGACCGACCCGCTCCCTCCTCGACTGTGGAGAGAGCTCAGCTCTCCCCCTTCTCCCTGCCGTAAAGCCTTATAAGAATACCAGCACTAATGAGAAGGAGGGTAACAACTGAATCCTTCTTTGTTTATTTGGATAGAGGTATTTTTAATAGCAACTGATGACAGTCATGTCAGAAAGTATAATTCATAACGCAGTCACCCCAAAAAAGCCTCATCTGGGTTCCTCTCCAAAAGCTTTTTAAGACAGACGTGTGGGCAGCCTGGCTTTCTGAAGCAAAAGACTTCAGCTCATATTTATACCAATCAAAAAGTAAGAAAAGAAGTGGTGGTGTAGAGGAATCTTGTTTACCAAAACACGAAGTAAGACACTGGCCATGACAATGCATCACTATTCATGTGACTGAGTGCATTTCACGTTGGAGTTAATACTCACACTCAGAAAAACTTAGAAGTTTACATTAATTTGCTATTTAGAGACCCGGATTTGAGCAGCAACATCAAAAAGCTGGGCCATTAAGCTTAAAAATCCCAATACTTTTTACAGTGGCAGAAAATAACATTCTTCACCTGTGCAGAAGGAGATGGGGAGAAGGAGAATAATCAAATCTGAGTATGAAACAAGGACCTCATACCTGCCTTCGGGCAGAATTTCCCAGTGGCGTGATTCTGTGCTCAACTGCAACTAGTTACAGAGTGCAGTGCTAAGCTCTCCTCTGCTCACACATACAGTTGGAAGAGCAGCTCATCTTTTCTCATAACATCTTCTCACTGCAGGTGTGCTTTCAGCACACTACACCAGGCAACTCTATGTTTGTCTTCAGCTATCTGTTTTTTCCTCTTCTCTTACAGACGTAGAAGAGTCTCAGCCTCCAAATAGGGAAAAGCGAGTTAACAGCAAAATGAATAGTTCATATTTAAGAGCCTCAGGCTCCAAAACTTCTGTTCCCTCCTCCCCAGACAGTCATTAGCACTCTCACAAAAAAAGCTAAGTCCTGTTTGCAGAGAAATCAGTGAGGGTTTCTAGTGTGCTCCACCTCAGCTCAAAAACATCCTGGGGAAGGTAAGTGCAGGCTTTTGTAACTTAACTTTTGCTGGGCTCCTACAAAATACCCTAGTCAGCATTCTTCCTAGCACATTTCAGAAGCACTCTGATTTGCCAGAAGAATCAGAACATCTACATCTTTAAAAAAAAAAACAAACAAAAACAAACAACAACAACAACAAAAAAAACCCCACACAAAACAAAACAAAAAAAAAAAAAAAATCAAAAAAAAAACCAACTTACTGAAAGCCACCCCTTCGGTGAGTACTTATTTAAAACCAGAAAGTGAAAACTTTTCATATTCTTTCTCACCTACAATATACTTGAAATACCATCTCTAGAGTTTGCACTAAGGGTATATACGGTAAGTGCAGTCCAATCATTTCAGCCCCATGAGGCACATCCTTCTGCATCCGCTCCCGTTGTTTTCCCAAAGCCCTGTGCCCCGCTGTAAGTACGGGAGGGATTTCTGCCGCAATGATTGCAAATGCCATGAGCTTACGTGCATAGTTTAACATCATCAGCTGAACCACTAGAAAATATGAGAAAGGCTCCAGGAATTCGTTTCATTTCAAGTATTAAACAAAAAAACTTCTCGCTTGCCCCAGTCTCCTCCCTACCAACGCAAAAGTCATGGGAACTTGATTCTGCGGGATGCCTGTCACACAAACCCCACTGATTTCCGTAGCGGTTCAAAGCTACGGGTACCCCATGCAAAGCCATCCCCTCTTCACCACTTGTATTTAAATTAAAAAAAAAGGAGAAAGAAAAGGGGGGGGGGGGGGAAGGGGAGAAAGGGAATAAAGGGGAGAAAGGGAATAAAGGGGAGAAGGGGAATAAAGGGGAGAAGGGAATAAAGGGGAGAAGGGAATAAAGGGGAGAAGGGGAAAAAGGGGAGAAGGGGAAAAGAGGAAAAGAAAAAAGGAGAAAACGACAAAAGAGCCAATTTTTTTTTTGTTAAATCCTGTTCTCAAACCAAAACAAAGCAGCCCCATCCACCGGCGCGTTCCGAGCCAGGACTTCTGGGCTGCTCCTCAACTACCGGGAAAATTCCACTTCCGACGGAGCCCCCTCCGCACCCCGGGACCCCCCCCGGCCCGGCCGCTCTCCTTACCCGCCCGTCACCGCCGCGGCGCCGCCGTGGGGGACCGCCCGCCGCCGGCACGGGCGGCAACGGGCACGGGCCGGGCAGGGCGGGGCGGCGGGGCGGGGCTAAGCCCCGCCCCTCGGCCCCGCCCCGCCGCCCCGCCCTGCCCGGGCGGAACGCTGAGCCGTCGGGTCGGCAAAGCCGTCCGGGCTTAAGGAAGCCTGTCGGGGAAATCACGGTTCTGTTCTAACTCGCCAGTGTGTGACCACTTGCCTCCAAGGGCAGGGGCCCCTTTTCAACGAGTATTTATTCTGACGTACATCATTCGTTTTAATTTAAAACAGGAAACGGCTTTCTCCTTCTGTTGTTAGAACCCAGTAATATCCCTGCCAATTTTTCTTAGATGCTATAATTTGTATAACACCATAGAGTATCTCCAGGTCTGATTTTCACCAACTTTTAATAATAAGTGACGCACATACAAATCCTCACGCGTGCAGTAAGTACTACTGAGCTCTTTTGAACTGCTTCACAGCCTTCATTTAAAACGGTGCTGAGGAACGCTTCCAGCATCTTCATTTAATTTTCATGTAAATGAGAAGTAAGGAAGTTACCGGAGCAGCTATGAAACCTAAGAAATGCAGAAAACAGGGGAAAAAAAAGCCTGATGAAAACAAGATTTCATTTGGGTGGTAAATGGGAGCTACAGAGGAAAGTTTCTTACTAGTAAGTATAGTTAAGGCAACTTTGCGCGTGCATTTGGTCCTAACTATGTCCACAGGGTATCAATCAACCTGTCCTGAAGTTCGGAAAGGGCAGAGCTCCTCCCTCGACCAGCCAAGAGGTGAGAATACAAAGATGGACAGGAGTGGGGGTATCAATGTCTTTGATGGACCAAAGGACAGAGCTCAAAGGACAACACCTGCCGGGAAGAGCTTCAATTCGTTCCTTCCTAGGCTGACTTCTCCTCCAAAACAGTTTCCTCCGGAGGAGCCTCACGCCTCTAATGAGGACGAGGACTCCAGGATCACTCTCGTCAGTCGTGCACCCGGCCTAGATGTCTCTCTGGTAGCACTATGCTGACTGGAAAGTCTGGGTAGAGCTCTGCAGCTATTTCGCTAATATCAGATATATAAACTTGCTGGTTTCTTAGAAGATGTTAAGCCAGGGTCATTTTCTAAGTTGTGTAAGAATAGCCATTTCCTTCTCTGCAGCCTTAATCTTCCTACCTCCAGAAGGGCAAGCACCATCCAAAAACGGGCAAAGGATTCCTTGGTGTCCAAATGTTCACATCCCAGGAAAGGGACACCTCAAAGACAAAAACACAAAAAAAGTACCTGTGCTTTAATGAAGATGAGACTCAACCCTTGGGAACGGACTGTATGTGTGGAGGACCAGCCAGAAAAATCTGTTACTATTGTCCTCAAGAGTAAGAGAATATGAGTTGCAGTCAGAGAGGGGTGAGGGAGGACAAGCTACTGAAACACTGGGAGATTCAGAGGCGAACTACCACTGTTTTAAGGAGATGGGGGCCTCTTGGGGAACAGGCCTGGAGGAAGCACATTGGCAGCCTCCGGTGAGGATACGAGCCACTGCCATGTGACAGAGGTGAGCCAAGGCTGATTTTCCACAGGGTGAGAAGCTGGTGAGACTGTTTGTTTTACAAGTTCCTATATTGTCGGAAAGTCATGCCAAAGCAGACAGGCTTTTCTGGAAATTGAGTTGAGGCAGACTCCAGTAAATTCAATGGCGTGAGGTGGGATGAGCAGTGGCTCTGAAAAGCACGAGGCAGCAAAGATTTCTGTCGATCCTAAAGGACAGCATTTCCAAGAACACCCTACAGATCTCGGTCAAGCATCACTTCTTTTGCTTCAGAGCAGGCCATGAAAATTGCCAAGCCTTCCTAAAAAACAGCAGAGCTATGGAAAGACCAAGCTGGAACATGGGAAGACCACGTCCAGGTCAGGTCTGACCCTCTGCAGAGCCCTCTCAGAGCAAACACCTCCCAGCTCTGGAGAGGAATTCCTTCAGAGAAATACAGCACAAAGCTTAGAAAATGGCTTAATTACCAACAGAATAATACAGTCATATTATCTTAAGTAATAGAAATTCCTTCTTATCCGTTACACTGGGCATCTCTAGAGTGCAGCTACCACATGTGACAAGGTACCATGCAGAAAGTCTGCTCCTGAAAGGACAGAACACATAGATATAATGGGTAAGATGAAGAGGAAGAGGGGGAAACCACCTATAGACCCCTTTAGGGTGTTCCCAGGGGCACGGCAGAGAGCTGCCAGGGACTGCAGGTGCTCGAACTGGCCATATGAAAAGCTACCGGTACCAGCGATAGCTCACTGGCAGCGGTGAGCTCTGGTTTCTTGTGTAACGCATCCAAAATTCTTTGTAAAGCATCATCTGTCCATTTTAGCTCCACTGCTTTTCAGTGTTGTTGAGATTTCCCTTGCATTTTAAAGAGAATAAGAAGGATGTGCTTTTGTAAATTGCTCTCATTTGTCCTCCTTACCTTCTCTCAAAAGTTTTCTTATGTTTTCTCTGAAAATTAAGCAACCCTACTTCTTTGCTCTACGCATGGAAAATATTATTCAGGCTCTGGCTCTCTGTATTTGCAATAGACACTTTCAATACAGTTTTCCTGACAAATAAATTTTTCTGTAAGCTTAGTGCCATTACAAAAATTGCACTAGAAAAAAACCTGGCTATTCTTGGTTTAAAAAAATTCCATTTTTATTATCTTAATTAAAAAAAAAAAAAAAATCCAGTGCCCAATACAGGTAGCCAGGTCTTTGTTCTTAAGTGTTTATCATTTCAAACCAGTAAGACACTGGTTGTTAAAATGCTCCCAGTGAATTTTACATTGATAATACGTAATTTCTCCTGAGGGCTTGTTACCTGCCAGCTTCTGACAGACTTTCGCTGTTGTTCACGTTTCCATCTCGATATTGCATAAAGGACAGCAATGGTTCACAAAGGAAGGATCTGAGGATCTCCTACATGGACAGGAGAGTGGAAAGAAAGGGTAGTGGTCTTTTCTTCTGATAGCCCAGAATTTTTTCACCATAACTTCACCTGTACCTTGCAAGCCAGCGAATCGTTCCATTTCCATTTTTCTCTCTTTAAATGTGTTTCTTCAGCACTGCCAACCCGAGGCCTCCAGGCTGAGATCGCAAAGCGGCAGCCCCGGCAAGCACAGGGTGAGGTAGCTCCGCATGCCACCCTCATCCCAGCACGTAGCCCTGGAGGTGCCAGAACCTGATCCCAACCTCATCCCTCTGGAATTCCCTCCCAGTGAGTCTTCTGCCTTCTCCCAGCACACACCCAACCTCTTGGCAGAGGGAACCGGAGGATCAATACCTCCTGTTTTGCCAAAAACATTTTCTACAGACTCCAAAATGAGTCCTTCCTACTATCATGTGCTCCTGCACAACACTGAATACAGCTTTTTGCCCATTAGCTGCCACGTTAGCCCTTTCTAACAGTTTTCAAGTGAAGTGGGAAGGGTATAAATTTCTCGTATCTCTTTATCGAGGTCAGCATTTGTCTAAAAATAGACCAGATTTTTCCTTTGCTGAGACAAGGGTATACATTTTCAATACAAGATTGTTCTTCTCCAGTAAATTCTGCTATCCTTTTCTTTTCCCCCAAAATAACTCAGTGCAATATAAACTGAAGCAGCAGGGGGAAAAAATAAGATCTAACTGATACCAAGATATGAAGTCATTAATATAATTTGACTTTAATGAATAGCATATGCAGAACAAACTATAACTATTAATTTCTACTGTAAATACAGTTTGAAGAGTATTTCACATACAGTGTTACGTATTGCTACAGGCAGTTATTAAACTCATTTGACATTTCACAAGGCTAACAAAGTCAGTTTATATTGCTGATTATATTTATGTTGATCCTAACATGATTTGCAGTATATCACCCTTTTTATAAAAAAGTTTACTATTTATGACCATTTTGTCAAAAGTGAACCCTGTCACAGTTCAGATCTCGCTAGAACCAAATATTCTTTATTGGAGACAGAAGAGCACTCAGTTTCTAGACTCATTTTAACTCTTTGCTCTACTACTCTGCCTTTCATTTTAGCAACAGATTTTGGCAAAAGTCCATCTTAACTGAGAATTCAAACCAAAATGCAAAAGAAAGTCAAATTCTTTTCTCCCTCTCATTTAATAAATTCATTTTTCACTTAGTACTACCGCTATTAAAAAAAACCTCACAAGTTTAGTATATTCACTATTCAGGTACTATATATTCACTACATATAAAATGGTTATAGAATTTTAGCGTCCTCCTGTTCCTTTTGTGGAAGATTGAGTGCTTGTTGGCCTCAAATGCTCTTGACCTGCTGGCCTAGACCAACAATCTAAGAGAAACTTGTTCTTGTCTGTATTTTTGGACTGAAAATAAACCCAACTTTCCAGACTAAAAGGAAATTTTGGTAAACTTAATTCCTTAATTTAATTAATTTTTTTTTTCTTGAACAAGAAATGTTCTGCGTTTATTATTCAAGTACAAATGGAAGTCTTCTAAGTCCAAGAGGAAGGAAATGCAAAGCTCTAGTGGGAGGGCAGACAAGGATGAAGACTTTTTGTGGCAGAAAGGGATGCGTGTGGAGATTTAAGGTCCTCCCATACTCATTTCAGAAGCAACGGACTTTATCCAGAGAAAGTTTGCAAGAAGCTACATGCCACCACAGAACAGCTTCCAAATCAATTCATGAAAGAGCCCATAGTGCTTAAAGTGACTGGCAATTACCTGGACTCTTTAACTGTGTGGTTTTAACTCTTCTCAGGACCAAGCTGTATTGTTTATGGAAGACCATAAAAACAATTTGGATACCAGGCCTGGATTTCAAAGGCTACTTCCTTGGGTAAGACCTCATCTGTTTATGAAGTTGTGGACTTGCAGGGTGAATTAGAGTTAAAACTAGTACAAATCAAATATGGTCCCTGCTGTTATCTCCGCAATTTCACATATAAAAAAGTTTAAAACTAAAATTCTTACAGGGCTGTTAGCATGGCAGCTTGCCGTGCAAATTAAGCCCAACAAGAATCATACACTTCTTATTTTGCGGCTCAACTATGTAACCTCAGTATTGCAGCAATGCAAGTATTGGCACTCGAAGCTCCTGTAAGCAGCAGAATGATTCTAAATTAGCACTGACATGTCTAAAGCTGCCTACAGACAGAGCAGAGGCAGACAGTGAGAACTGCCCTCAGGCAAGTTTCCGTGGGGTGGATTTCATAGCCCCAATCAGGCCTTGTTTGTAAAGGTCCCCCCAAAAGCTCCCCTCTCTCCCCATCTGTAACCAAGCCAGCAGTTCTGCAGGTACAAGCGTAGTTAAAGCAAGCTTTTAACTCTGCAATTATAAGAAATACTCAGGAATTAGGGCAAACATGGCCTCTTCTGAACAAACATGGTTTTAATTCACTGCTGAGTAATACTGCAAGTAGTAACAGAAGCAAAAAACGCAGAATAAGGCAGAACAAGCATTCTTAATAGACTGGCATCTAGCTTTTGTGGGAGGAAGTAATCAGACCTCTGGTAGCAATTACCATTGTTTACTGCACTAAGCTTTATTTTTATTGTGACCCTGTTGTTGCTAAGATAATGCTCTCAAATTACCTTATATACATACTGGGTTAAACACCACCAGGTTTGCCGAGTTTACAGGGCCAGATAGTTCTCCGAAGTTTAATATATCATTGGATTTATTTATATAAAGAAAAGCAGCATTCACATTGCTCAACCAAGCCAGCAAATAACTTCTCCAGCCACATGACAGGTGATACGTGGATAAAAAGATTATTTCCTTTCCTGTTTGCAACTGATGCCTTGGATGTCTGAACAAATCTGTTCTTTGGAGGTGTAGTGAGCACTGTTGAAGAGTGACGGGCCCCTGCTGTGCCCAAAGTCAGCATCAAGGAAACATGCCAGGCCAAAGCCCTTTCCCCACCAAAAATTCAACTCATCTGTCAGTGATGGATGCTAGAGTAGGAAGAGCAACAGGATTACAAGTACAAATTACAAGTGAAGCTGGCTTGGTAAAAAGAGAGAAGACCTTGTATAAATAGCGAATGCATTTCAACAAAAATGGGAAAGCAAAGCGTTTCAGTTTTGATACTGATACTGCTTGGAGTGCTACTAGATCACATCTAGCATGAAGATCCTGGCACCACTATTATTGAAATGTTGAGTGGGTTAAGACTTAATCTGAAGGAATTTGCAAAAGGCATTAAGAACACCACCATTTTTAAATCAACACTTCAGATGAGCGATATTTAAGTCACAGACATACAGTTATGAATGTAACAATTTAAAATAATCACATCATCATTATTTAAACAGCAATGAGATAACACCCTTGCGCAGCTTATGATGATGTCAGCCTAAGACTCCTGTTTTAGAAGTTAATCTTTCAGGCAGGGAAACCTCTTACCTATAAGAGCTTAAGGCCTTTTAAAATAGCCAATGTATTTGGTGCTTCTTGGGTACTTTCAAAAGTCATGAAGTGGTAGTTCTTAAGAAGGCAATCTTGAAGTTAAATTCATTCTTGGATATAGCAAATATTTATTTTGAACGCACAGAATAGTTATTGGGGATGTATTTTCAGAAATCTAGGATAGCTAAACATTTTGAAATCTTTGAATGTGTTACTGTAGATTCAAAATGAAGTTCAGAAAGAATTTTTGAAGATCCAGTTATTAAAACCATTAATAGGAATAGTGCTGTTCTCTGAACTGGTCACTTATTCATGAGTATGAGAGATTATTCATGAGGTGCCCAGCATTATGGAGAAAATAAGCACTCTAAAAATGCTTTAAAAAAACCAACTTGTGTTACAATGAACTGCCCATTAAAAAAATTAGCTAGCATTAGGATTTTTCTTTAACCCTGGTTTTACACTGTATTGTTCTAAAGATTTTCTTCATTTACAACAGTTTGTCATTAGTTTTCTGATTAATCAGCTAGGAAATTGAGTATTCACACTGTAAATTTTTGAACAATAATTCCAGTATTAATACAATTTCTTTGTCCAAGTTTTGTGCATTCCATAATAATCTGTACAGACCATTTCGTATAGACAAAGTAGTTGAAATTCATACTTCTGGAAGACTGTCTCAAAGATGAATTCTTCACTACAGTGTTGAAGACAGCTTTTGACCTTTTAATAGCATAACATTGTTCAATAAGTTTAGATATTTAAGAACATTTGACATATTCAGAAACTGATTCAGAACCACCTTGTTAGTGGATAAGCACAAGCTAGTTGGGCCTTTCCACTTGTTCCAGTTTCTAATGCCACTGAGTTAAATGTAATTACTATGCCCCTTCACAGCAGTATTACAGCAGCATCCAAAATGGTTTTAAATTTTTTTCCCCAAGATTCTACTTTTGTTTATTGATAGTTTACAATTGTCTGGAACTTACTTGAAAAAATTTAAGCGATCAAAATCGTTTCTTCCTGAGCATGTTTACTGCTGATTGGTGAGGGGGACACCTAAATACATTTCCAAACAGATGCTGCAAGGAAAAAATGCTGATAAACTAACATA
The DNA here is from genome assembly GCA_031468815.1 of Morus bassanus. Taxonomy (NCBI): domain Eukaryota; kingdom Metazoa; phylum Chordata; class Aves; order Suliformes; family Sulidae; genus Morus; species Morus bassanus. The sequence goes on from CM062569.1 coordinate 6,544,063, forward strand.
CGTTGGAATTGTACCTAAATGTCCACACATTCTATATTAATTCCAGTTTTGATCTTGGGGGTATGCTCTGTTATAAAAACAGTTTGAGATAACAGATATATTTAACTTTTATGCACATTTTTAAACAATCGTCAAAGCATATTTTTACTTCAGCCTTTCAAAAATGGCATAAGCAAAACCTGTTTCTGAATGCAGCCACCTATGAGAAGTGGCATCAGTAAGAAGTTCAGCAATTTGATCCAGAGAATTAAAATAAGATAAATTAGTACCTTCACTGCAAGATGGAAGTCCTCAGAAAAGACAGCTTCAAAAGAATTGGAAGAAAGCAATTAGCTTCCAACCCTAATTGAAACAGTTGAAGCTGTATCTGCTTCAGTAGAATGGTTAGAGAGAAAGTAAACACTTCCCAACCCTTGTTAGCACCACCACATAGTTTTCAATTCAACATGATGCTAGTAAGAACCATGCAGGGTCTCCCCATCTCCTCTCCAGTTTCACGACCACATCCATTTTGTTGTTAAAAGGAGAAACCATGTCAGAACAGTTCCACAGTTGCAATCAATACAGATACGATACTTGTTTGCCTTTCAGCAGACAAGGTGAGAAATGCTAATGGACTCGGTGTACTTTGCACACTGCAGCATTAGGTACAGAAATGCAGCCTGGCTCAAAGAGAAGCACTACTAAGAGTAACTAGACTGGTTTAATTACTTAAGCTCACCTCACCAGGAATAGCTGTTAACATCTCACGACAATACCACACTGCGCAACCTCAGTATAACCAGAATCAAGAAAAAAAAAGTCAAGCTGGTTTCGTGTAGTTGATTTTATTATTACATACTAATAATACATATCAACACAGCTGTTACCAAAGTAAACCCTTACGGGACAAGTAAGTGCCATAATGCAAATTATGGAACAGAAGATCAGTGTAAAGTGTGGAGCAGCACAGCATCTGATTAAAAAAAATAAAAAACAATGCTGTGAAAACTCATGGTATTAGACTTCACTTAAAAAAAAATCTTAGGAGAAGCCTAAAGTTCACAAACTTCCCAGAAGACAGGAAAAGCCACGTGCATCCCCCCAGTGAATCCATCAGGACTTAATTCCATGAAAACTTTTTGCAAATTCAGTGTTTATGTCTTCTACATAGTTCATATTCTTCTTTACTGTAAGAGAGCACAGTAAGCTGATCTATTCTACACACATATATTGCTTCACTCTTTTGGGGCAAATTAGGATCACAATCTCCTCTAGCTTTAAACAGCCACTTCAACCAATATATATACACACACACATATATATGTGTAAACAAAATGCCTAAGTAAGGGCTTCAAGAAGTATCCCAATTCAGCTATTTGTGCTGTTTATTTCAAAATCCAAAGTGCCAAATACAAGCAGCAAAAAGTTTCCACTATTGCAGTCTAAAATAAAATAGTGATCCCATTTACTTGTGTGAATTTATAGAAATCATTTAAAGCCACAATTCCAATTAATTCAAAAGGGCTGAGAATAGGAATAAGACATTTACAGTAAATGCACAGCTTGCATGGCCAAAAAAGTCTCAAAATTAATTTTTAAACTGTTGTTAACAAGTAAAGGAATGTACACATGTTGACAATTTAACATACAGCTCAAAAATAGACAACTACTGCACTGATCCAAATTTGTTAATGCATAATCGTATTTGAAAATATACAAAATCTGAAGTTATTACATGAAATTAAAACCTAGTTTTAAAAAGTGCACAGTAAAAACTGAAGGTAATTACTATATAAATTATTCAGAGTATGTATTTCCTGGTTTAGAGCCAACATTAAGTTATGTTTTATCTGTTACAAGTTCTAAATATTTTAAAGCCATGTACAGCACCAAATCAGTTTTTATTAGACCCAGTATCACCTCTGCTTCCTGTAACAAACAGGAATTGGACAATGAACTTTCACTAACTGCATCCTGTGCAGCAGCAGCTTCCGAAGACAAGTTGATTAGCTGTAAGCTATCGATTTTTGTTCTTTTTAGAATTTCCCTGCAACAAGAAGCAAGCGAACAGAACATATAATTCAGGTAAGAAAAATCTATACGGACAACATAAAACCTGACATCTGAGAATTTATGCCTACAGCAAACAAAAGGACAATCAAACTGAAAGTAAATAGTCCATAGGCTTTTAATAATGGAAGCTTGTAACTGCTTGTTCTGAAAATCCCTCTATCTTTACAGGCATAACGGAGGAAAGTACCAGATATTTCAAATAAGCACAACAGTACCTTACTTCAAATTGAAACATGTGGAAAAAAGACTTTTGGGTTATCTCCCAAGACACTCGACTGTATTAACACCACTAATATTGTAAGGGCAGTGAAGGCAAATCAAATCATAATTCACCCTTAAGTGGTATTTCAAATATAAGCGTTATAGGATAATTGCCTCAAATTAAAATTGATCCCCCACCCTATCATTTTGTTCCAAAACAAATTTAAGCTTGTTCTATACAGAATATTCCTAGTTTATAAAGTAATATGTTCTAAAGCTAACCAACTCACATTTGACTTGTAACAATTCCACAAAGCAAACATGTAGCTTAAAATAAACTTTTGTGCAATAGCTACTTGCTAGCAATTCTCTGTCTTCCTGTTTCCTTAAGAAAACATTTGTTTTTCCATCTAATCAACAACCCCCTCCAAGTGACAATTGCATCATTTTGTTTTCAACAGAATCACCTTCTACATTTGGTAGTATGTGAAAATCCAAGTCTAGTGTTGTGAGATTCTGAAGCACCTCCTTACAGACACAGTACCACTTCGAGTCTTAAAAGTATGACAAGTGAAAAATTCTAGAAAACATTTTATAAAACCTTAAGTGCTATGGTCAGTACACAGCCAAGAGCTTCCCTCTAAAAACACAAGAGCTTATACACCAACAAGTAGTTTTAAAGATTGCAATGCCAAGTCAAAACACTCAGACATCGAGAAAAACAGTTCTGTACATCAGGGGAAGAGTCTACTCTAGAAAATAAAAATTGCTGTCATGGGAACCTTTAATCAAAACATGGATATATTTTTTTTTTAAACCCTTCAGTGAAACCTGTTTCCATGCATTCCACAATTAAGGAGCATAATGCTAGCTTATTAGTTTCACAGCTAGACTAGAGGAAGGAAAAGGCCTTCACAAGATCCATTTCTCACCAGAACTGTCAGAATAAGATATACCATGGTTTAAGCACTGACCACTCAAAACAGCAGAATTCTGTATTTTTCATCATTAACATCAAGACAAGTCAAAAAACTTGTTTCTGGTAAATGGATAGCCTCCTTGCTTGGAAAGAAATCCAAGTGTATGTTTTAAGTTCACAAAAGAATATAAGTGGCAAATTTTTCTTTCCTACATATAAGACAGAAAAGCTAGAATATGGAAATAAAACGGAAAAAGAATAGCTGCCAAGAACAGAGTACACAGCAACCAAGAGAGGAGTGCAGGAAGGACACTCCTACCAAGAAGTTTATCATAAGCACCCAGTATCACTAGATGGGTTTGCAAATAGTTTTATTTTCATCAGATATAAAAAAAAAGGTGCTGATCATCCATCAGAGGGTACACTTCGAAAGCCTGCTTTGAAACAGTGACATAAAGTGTTTCTTCTTTCCCAGATGTATGTTTTGCAAGAGCTTTTTTCTTCACTGAAATGTGCAGGACCAGGTTTGGAGTTTCCTTTCCAATTGGCCAAGAATAAGAACTATAGCTTGTGAATTGGTTTGTTAAAGGGTCGTACTGCAGGAATGCCAAATGCAACCCACAGACCTCCAAACTGCAGCCAGTGCCTAATGTCAACACCTGGCAACTTACCTTACTAGTCATCTTTAGTGTATCAATTTCTTCCCTTTGTTTAGTTAATGTTTCATTCATACTGCAGAGGTGGTCACTCATCATACTTAACTGATCCTCATAACTTCTCTTTGTTGTCATCAATTCATCCTAAGGGGGGAAAAAAAAAATCAACCAGAAGTTTTTGCTCAATATTAGTGACAACCGGCAAAGCAGCCAACTTCTATCTCCGCTTAGTAAGCTACACTTCTGATGTTGAATGTGTGCAATTAAGCTAAACCACTGAAAAACATCACTTGCTGAAAGAAACTCAATAGCTATTTTTCTTTTACCTGAGGTCTCATGCATGGTCTGTTGCCCTTATTTTTGCTCCGTTTCCTTTATAATCTTTTTCCCCCATTTTTACGACTTTCATAAAAGACTAATGGCCAAGTTGTCCAACATTGCTTCCAGCCAAGAAAAAAGTAGTTTATAGGTTTAGAGCACAGCCTGTACCTGAACATCCATGGCATACCAAGCTGAAGGAATCTGAAATCCACATGCAGCTGCAGAGCTATGATGTCTTTGGCATTAGACATGGTGGAATAATGTGCAGGACTAGAATGCAGCTATGAAAGGATATAGATACTTTAGGAAGGACAGGATAGGAAGGGGAGAAGTCATGCTTTCTGTGAAGGGGTGGTTTGAAGACAATTAAGATCTCATAGGTAGGGATTAGAGAACAAGGGTGATATGGGGGCATTTGCCACAAGCAGATAGAAATCTCACAACTCCAGACCCTGATCTTCATGAGGAATTTTAACCACACTGGCATCTCCTGGAAGGGCAACTTTAGAGGGGGACACATGCGATTCAGGAGTTCCCTTGAGTGTGGTAAAGAACTTCTTGATTCCAGTGACCAACAGGCCTAAGAGAGGCTCTCTGCTGGACCTGTTACTCACAAGTAAGGAAAAGCTGGACAGGGATGTGAAAGCCAGTGGTAGCTTTGGCTGCAGCAACCATGAGTTAGAGGAATTTAAGATCCTGAGGGAAGCAAGCAAGATGAATAGTAGAATTACAGCAACCCGAGATTTAGGAAAAGTAGATTCTGGCCTTGTCAAGGTCTGCTTGGCAGGATCCCAGGTAAAACTTCCCTGGAAGTTAAAGGGGCCCAGGAAAGCTGAACAATCAAGGGCAGAACAAAAGAACAGTCCAATGCTTAGGAAGCTGAGCAACTGTGGCAGAAGGCCAGCATGGCTGTACAGGAAACTCCCAATTCAACAGCTTGATCTGAACTCTCTCTGCTCTGAACAAAGGAAGGGACCAGATTACCTTCAGAGGGCCCTTCCAACCTGAACAATTCTGTGATTCAATATTATGCAGACTACTAAACATACTAATGGTATGTCTGCTATCTTTCCTTAGGAAGTTTAATATGCAATTGGAGATGAACATCTCATGTTGAGTTGGATATTGATTGTGGAATTTGTTAAAGGAACAAATTAAGAGAGTGCTTTGTGTTCATGAACAATTCTTAAGTGTATATCATTATATTCACTGCCTGTATGGAGCATTTTAGGTACTCACCATCTCAGGCAGGTGACCAATAAAGATATGAACTAAATATGAAGAAAAAAGGCATTTAAGGACTGAATATTTATATAAATATTTTACTATTGGTGCCTTTCTGAACCATGTGGAGGGAAAGGACAAAGGGACAGGACATTCACAGGATGCTTGGTATAGAGTTCGTTATCTATTGTTACAACAGCTTCTTGAAGATTACTCCAAAGTTATTTTTGCTTAATACTAAGCTATCCATCTCAAAAAAAACACCCTGGCATTTCAGTCCCAGGTGCTAGAAAGGACTAAGAATTCAGGGTATCATCTAGGAAACTGCACTTTCATCACCTTCCTAGTCCTGTTTCTAAGTTAAATGGACTGACATGTAATCAGCCTTGTCAGTATCACATCTAACTCTGAGTAGTAGATGCAAGTGCTGGCTGTATGCAAACAAATCCTCCCCTTGCAGAGGGAAACAAGCCACTGAAATCAGTCATACAACCACACCTTTTGACACAAGAAAACCCATTTTCATAAAAAGCCTTGATATCAAATGTGCTAAAACACAGGCTTGGCTACTATAGCCTTTTCCTTGTAAGCATGTTCCACTTCAACATTATACGTGGGATTTGAAGTGTATTATTTAAGTCTCTCCCTACATACCACTAGAGTTTTTACATACATAACTAAGGACCTAGCAAAGGCACGACCACACTCAGTGGTTGTAGTTTTTCTCCTCCAACCTCCCCTTACACATGAATATGAGATGCACCTATGACATTATACAACATTTTACTTGCCTGTAATCTACTGATGTTTTGACTAGCTAGTTTCAACTCTTCTGTGAGCGATTCCTTGGACTTCTCTGCTAAAGACAGTCTTTTGGCAAGTGCTCGACACTGTCAGAACAGGATAGGGAAGGTAGAAGGGAGGACAGTTAGTTCCAGAGTATTACCTTGTGCCACCTTTAACCAATTGCTTTGGATGTATCCATCTTTCTGTAACCCTTACATTTCAAGAAGCTTAATCAAAGCTTGTACTTTTGAATTTAAAAATGAGCAATGTAATAGTTAACATTAAGTTTTTGTTTCATTTTACAGAATTACCATATTGCCAATCCTCTAAACATCATATTTTTCACATATTTACTAAGAAATATTTCATAAGTAAAAAGCAACACAAACAACTCACTTCATACGTTGCTTAAATATCAGAGGAAGATAGTTCCTACTATGTCATCTACTATTAAAAAAATATTTAATAGAATTTGCTCTGTCAACCTGGAGCTTTGGTATATTCCATATCAGTTAATTACACAAATTGAAACAGCTGCTACTTTCAAGAAAAGTTACCTATGATTTGAAATGAAAACAGGAAATCATAGATACAATGAATCATTTCGTTATTTCTTGCAGTTAAATATAACTTATGCCTAAGAACCAATTTCTCAGAGGAGAGCTGTTTTCATCATTTCATCATACACTCAAACATTTTTTAATGACTTCAGCATCACTTTAAGATGAAGTCAAAACTAGCTTGGTAACTAAAGCCAGCTGCTTCAGCTTATATGAACAAACCTCTACATGATACACGTTGTACTTCTTAATGCACCCAAGACAAGGCTACCAAAAGATTTAATAAAAAAAAATCTTTCTACAGTATCCATTTCTATGCATACTAGACCACAGCCAAAAAACATATTCCAGGAACAGATTTTTATGAAACATTATGTTCCATATATTTAAACGCACTGTCATAACACTTGCCTGTGGAAAGTTCAAAAAGGGATTTACTGTTTTCAGTATAGACACTGCCTGCATGCTCACCTCAGCATGAAAGTGTACTGATTTGCTGTCAGCAAGCTGCAGATGAGATGTAAGTTCTGCTATCCTTGCCATATAGTGGTTTTTTATCAGGTCTTCACGAGACTCAACATCTGGAGCCTGGCAAAGCAAAAATTTAAGTAGACAAGTGTTTATGTTTAGTAGACTGAACACTTGCATCACAACAAACTACATTTCAGAAGCTCACAACAGTCAGAACTGTTTCTTAGTGTTGCATGTTCCAGAAGTTTGTTTAGACATGTGAACTTTAAAAAAAAAACCAAAACAGACAAACAAAAACACAACTCATCAGTTTACTGTAAATTACAGAGTAACCCACTAGAGGCAGCTTTCACATGACCTGTCACAAACTACAAGTTCAGCACTATGCAGTAGCTTTTAAGAACTTGTATCAGTTTTTATCTGGCTCCCACTCCCTTTTTAATCTTACCTTCAGAAGAAAACAGGGAATAAACTAGAATACACATCAGTTCCCTGCAGCGTCAGAAAAGGGACAGCACTGAATCTTACTCTGCTAAGTTCTTGCTGGGGCAAGTATTGCACTATCGCGGTGCTAAACAAAGAGTTAACATTTAGTCTGACAGGGGGTTCAAAGTTTCTTTCAGGTTCAGAGTTTCTTTCGGGTGTGACCTCCGGTTTGGGATAGCCTGTATTTAAGTGTTAAACGCCAGGCGCCACAGTCAGTGACTTTTTTTGCAGCTTGAGCCCTTCCTCAAGAGTTAAGAATTGAAGCCTGGAATGCAGTTAGGGTTACTGAAGTACAAACCAACCAATGCTTTCCTCAAATTACAGAGAGCAGACCTGGACCACAGCTCACACTGTTCCAAACTGCTTACATGAACAAAAGATAACAGTTCACTGAACAGAAGAAAGTTAAGAAATACATGGGTTTCAGAGACTCAGAGATATAGTATACAGACTATATGGGTGACTCATGCCATTATATGACAGTATTCTTATAACTGGACCTTTCGAAAAAGTTTAAAACGAGTTGACGTATTTACCAGATGTACTTTCTTAACGTTTAAAAGAGATTACCTTTTCATTATCAGTAGTTATAGTCAACATTCCAATCTAGAACAAGGAAGAAAATATGCTTCAGTGAGAACTGCAAAAATAGATACTACAGCTGCAAGTCATTTCGGCTTCAGTCATAGAAGGACTTGAAATTTAAAAAATCTTGCAACAGTTAAAACTAAAATCAAAATTTAAGTACTTCCACCTGTAATATAAACAAGGGTAATAATATACATTAATGCCTTGAACAGAATTAAAGCTGATACCAACTCTCCAAATATATCCTTTGTCTTACGATGTACCCGGGGAGGGGGGAGGGGTGTGTGTGTTGGGGAAGCAATAGAAGGAGCAAGATGGAACTGCTTGATTCCATGAAACTGATTCAGAGGTACGTTAGTACACTGAAACATTACTTCTCATGTTCAAGAGCAAGTAAACCCACTTTGCATTTCTTGAGTACCTTCTGAATTCCTTTCTTTCCAGTTCAGTGTGAAGCCCTGACAGAACTCCAGCAGAGGGGTGTATGCAAATAACTACTTTCATGGAAGAAAGTCTTCACAGAGTCAAGAGAGGTTTTTTCTGACATCAACAAGACTAGAGATTTAGGTTTATGGGAAATATTTATACAACATGCCAACTTGTGAGTTACATTAAGCATTGTGGCTAGGAAAAGCCATTCTCCTCAAACTCCTAACAGATCAAATACAGGACCAAAAACTTAAGATGCCAGTTTACTTCAAAATTGAGGATTTCAGAATAATCCACAGGTCATTTTTATCCTGGAGCAGGAAAGTGGGGAGAGAAATAAAAAGGAAGAATTCTACCAAGTGCTGAGCTAAGTAGATTGTTTCTTTCTTACAGATGACCTCCCTACTAATACCACTTTGGAAGTAGCAATTCAGAGGAAAGGCCAACCTCTTTCAAGTACTAGCAATAAACCGGAAAGACATTTATCCAGCATAGAAGAGCAAGGACAGAATGCATGCCATACCCAAAAGCAACTGTTGAGCCCAAGTTGTATGTGCCTATGAAGGTTGCATAAAAATTAGTGTTCCAGACAGCACTGAAGACTTGAATGTCTTCAAGTTAAAATTAAGTTACACTGCACCAACTTGTAAGTCTTTCAACCCATTTAGAAACACTAATTACCTACTTCTGTTTATTTTAACATACCTACAGGTGAAAAAAGTATTGGAAACTCAGAGCCGACCTGAGATATAGACTACTTACACAAGGCTTCCTGACTAGAGTCAGAAAAACCTTAGTTTCTTAGTTAAGAATCTATTATTTCCCCCTCAGTCACACAAGTACAGAACTACAGAATGTCTCCATGATACTAAAGAAACCAAGCAAAGTCTCAAAAGCCAAGAAGTTCCAAATTCTGCAGGAAGTATTAGCAAGCAGCTTTGCAAGTACAAGGAGCCCGAGTGCGAATGCATTTCACCACAGTCAAAAACCTTTATTAGTGTTCCACTGATCAAAGAGTACTACTGCTGAAGAAAGTGGATTTTTCTCCATTGAAGGCAACAGGTCACTTACCAGACTAGTACTTTTAATAGGTTCCCTCAGACCCTTTTCTGTGGTTTCCTTCTTTTGTTCAGCTACATTTGGCATGACAGAACACTCTTGTATAGTTTCAGTTAAATGTCCACTAAGAGAGTTCTTCAGTTTTTGGTTTTCTTTCTCTAGCTTTATTTTAGCTAGCTGGGCTTCCAACATCCAGTGTTCTTTTTCTTGTTCAAGTTTTGCAATTTTCTCCAAACTCTGCTGGACCTTTAGGAGGGAAAGTACAGTCCAGGTTATTGAAACCAAGGGGAAGAGAAGTCACACACAGGGAATATTTGAAGACAGTATTATTTTGAACCATTACATAAGTGAACTAATGAATAATGCAGCAGGTAAACAACTCCTGATTCAAGCCATACACTTAAACTGTGGCTATGTGTTAAAAATGACCACATTATTTAATTAGCCTGAAACATGCATCACAAAGTTACAGCTCCTAGAACTGGCAACACCATATTAGGTGAAAATCAAAGCAGGGAAAAAATTTTATGAAAACTTGAAAGATGTGTGCCTGGCACTAGCATTACCTTGTTCTATGCTAGAAAGACAATCTCTCCCCTCCCAGCTGCCCCACCTCACACAGACAGAACCACCCACTTGTCCAGATAAGAAGTCAACCATGGAACAGTACACATCATATCACTCCACACATTTCTGTTGAAATTAATCTCATCCCTACTAGTACCCTTTGAATATTGGGCACTACAAAAAAAAACCCACTCAAGTCTTTTTCTTCTGTAAAAGTTCCATGACAGTGACTCAAGCACAGTCTGAACGTTCAAGCTAGTAAAGAAGTTTTAGTGGTAATCAGTTAGCCCATCTCATTCATATGAGGAAATGGGCAAACTGTACAGGCCTTTTAAATACCACTTAACCTCCCTTCTACCTCACCTTCCAGAAAAAAAAATATATGCACACTGCCAGAATGATAAACTGTGATCAATTAATACACTTTAACCAGAAAGAAAAATCATTGTTCTTAACCAGTGCTAATAAATCCTGCATAGTTCAAAAAGCACTCAAAATAGTACATAACATTAGAAATAAATACTTCAGTATGCCTTATTCTTGTCTTTATTTTGCATTTATTTGAATTACTACAGATTGCCTGACTTCCTGTATTTATAAATGAAGACATCCAAGGCATAATCCTGTCTCTTATAACTACAGGTACTTTCTGCAGGTACAGGAGAACAAGTCTTGGATAACCCAGTCTGAAAAGGATAAGTTTTACTTTCAAAACGCTTAAAATTAGACTGTAGATGTCTTATTTGTAGCTTCGGTATATGCATATATATGTACAAACAACCACACACAAATATGTGGAGACTATTTGATACTACTTTACCTTTGTGAAATATACTATCAGATATGTTAGTAAAATTTATACCAGAATACCTGTTGTGCAAGACCTTCTCTACTTTCTGTGGAACTCAGAAGAACTCTGCGATTAGCCAAAGCCTCTTCATAAGGCACTGAATCTGCAAAAGGCTGCAGAAGGATAAAAGGAACCTCAAAACACATTTCACAGTAGATCAGAATATGTATTCTACATGTATTTTCTTAATGCCCTCCTTACTTTATGAAAGGGAACAAAACCATCTTCCAAGTGTTTAATAGCCAGTAGAAAAAATAGTTTAAGCACACAAAAAATAAGAGCCCAAAATGCACACCTGGTTAAAAAATGCTCAGAAAATGCCAGGTGTTACTTCATGATCAAATGCATCTTAAGGTCCACTTTACAGACATTGCATTAAGTGATTTAATGATAACTGTTAAGTACACCATCACTTAATTGTTAATTTTAATGGAGACAACAGGGAGATCTGGCAGTGTTCAATCCTTCAGTTCAGCACATTTTCTCCTCCTTTTCAGCTGCTTTTCCCCCCTGTTGCTCCCAGTGTCTTCCAGTGAATGCAAGTATAAGAATATGATGTCATTCATTCCATATTCCTGGTTAATATGAGAGGAAATTTAAATAAGCAGCTAACCTCTTCTCCTTGGAGTCTTGGCACAGAAATAATTAGTGGGATGGGCAGAATTGGCACATACCCTCAGTTGTGAGAGCAACTATGCTCTCTAAATTTTTCAATAGCGTTATCGCTCTAAGGGTTCCATTTCCTCAGCCAAAGATCCTCATTCAGAGGAAAATCCATTCCAAATACTGAAAATCCTTAGTTTATATTCTCTTTGGCATAACCAACTACCAATTGATTTCTGCTTTCTCTGTGCAAGCATGCTAGCTGAACAAACCTTCTTCATAGACTTCATGTAAGCAACTGCCTTTTTCTTGTACTGCAGCATACACTCAGCTGAAAGAGGGCTGATGAACTCTGTTCCTCCTTTAGGGCCATAGCTCAACGAAGTAGTGAAGTGGTCCAAGTTGTTGCTAAAGAACGAGGCAATCTAGACACATCCAGAAAAGTCACTTTTCAAATTAAGTTGACCAGAAAGATTCATGAGAGCAATTACTCTTTCAAGAGAAAGACAAGTATTTAGTGAAAGGGGACTTCACAACGAGAAATTCAAACAAGCTACAAGCTCTTCCACATAACTTAGACCTTACTAAGGCAAAGCATCCTCTTCACAGTATCTACTTTTATCACCCATTCAGTTGTCTATCTCGTAGCCTGAAAATACCTTAGAACAAACCTGATACTATAGATTATTAATAATCAAAGGCACACCTAGATTTTCCAAATCATTCAACTATGATTTTAAAAAAAACAAACCTGCACAAGTTAGGGCATTATACTGAAACAAAAGTATCCATTACCTTGCCCACTCCATTTGTTAAAGCCACAACGGAGGACAAAATACAGTCATTTGTAGTTATGAGTTTCTGTGTGGCAGTTGGAACATCTTGTTCTAAAGTAGCTTTTTGACTGTAGTGCTTGGAAATGTCTAGAAAAAGAAAACACACTTATGTCAAGTTACTTTTTTTCCCCTCTCTATGCAACCATTTTCAATTTCAGCTTATGACCTCAGGCTTCAAACACCTTTCCCCTCTTTAAGCGAGTTCTATAAAAGTTTATTCTGGATACTCTTAGTTTTTTGGTATAGTGCCTTAGACCACTGTTTGTGATCATAAGGAATAGACATTATGCATACTACACAAGGCAGAATAAATGTGTATAGTTAAGTGTACTCTGCATCCCAAAAATCATAGCTATACAGCAGATCCAAGCTCACATTGAACTAGCATTTCATTCTACAAGTATACTTTCCATTTCTATATGTTTACATCGGGACACTAAAGGTAGAATTTTTAGTCAAGTTCAATATCAGAGTCTTAAGCTTACATGACTTAGAAGGGAAGAGTATTTTAATTCTGTCAGAGCAAATCTAAAAGACTACCAGAAATGTAGAATACTACTTCCTATATTCTAAAATTCCTTCAGGCAAAATCAACAGAACAGTCTTCAGAGAGAAAAAAACCACAAACCTTTTTGAAAGTCATCCACAAAAACATCTTAGCTTAAATGCACTAATGAATTTCAACAGCACCAAAATTTAAAAAAAAAAACCCTAAGTATTTATCATGTAAGAACAAACATTCCCAACTTGACCTAATTAAAAATATGTAATTATTTGACAAGTGAACACTTTGCACCTATTTTACAATAGAGTACTATTGCTACAGAATGGAGAAATCCCAGGCCATCACCACCAGAAGTTTTAACATGAGGCAAGCTGAAGCAGCTGGAAATTAGTTTGGGTTGGGAAAGAAAGGAGGAGAGAACTGACAAATCAAGCATTCTGGAGTATGGGAGTGTGAGGTGTTAAGCACAACATTTCTGTTGCTAGCTAATGAATTTTACTGACAGTTTTCTTCCGTACTTTGCTTCTATTTTCTTTATTTCTTTTGATTAAGTACAACTTGGGTTGGTTTTACATTGTAGTAACTATATTAAGAGGTAGAAGCTCTTTATCATAAGCTATGTTACAAAACTCTTGATTTAGTGTCTCATTTTGTTTGTGGTACAATCTCTAATAGTATTTTTTAGAAACAGGGACACTGCAAAACAGGGCAGTGCTATTGACATTATAAAAGACTAGAAGAAAAAACCCATTTTACTTCAAGTTATAAAAGCCTAATGTTTAAACAGCTGACTAGCATCAAAACAGTTCACCTACATGGATTCTCTTCTCCCTGGGAACAGCTACATGGTACAGGAGTTCTGGGATATACAGAAACATCAGTGTTTTAAAACTCCAAGTTTTAATCAAACATCACTTCACTGAAAACGTAACATATCCATGTCCTTCTAATAAAAGCAAAGTAAGCCATTTACAAGGAGGAAGTTAAGTTTCAAAAGGAAATCAGACTTCTTTGTAACCTTTGGTTATATATTAATGTTAAAAATAGTTATCAACCTAAAAACTGTAAGGAAGAATTCCACTTTGAAAGCAGGTACTAGGTCAACAGGATGGAAGCCAAGGAAAATATTTATATTTAATGGCATTCCATTCTGTATGCTAGTTCCACTAGAGCAATGATCTTGAGTAACTAAAATGATACTACTCAACAAGATCTAGAGTGCCACAGTTAAATATTCCAGCAGCTTAGAAGAACAAAGCTAACAGAATGGAGGAGTGAAAAACATGCATGCAGGTCCAAAACAAGTAGGTAGCAGGTTTAGTTTCTTATCCTAGTTTGTAAAGGCAAAACAAACCAGATTTATCACATATTACACATTTAACATTGTAACAGAGAATGCATGTGTGCTATGTTAAACAGAAAAAAGCAGAGGTGAAACATACCACTATTCCTGTACTCTCACCTTTTAAAATGTCATGAAATCCATGAAGACCTGTAGCAATGTTTGTAAACACCAAGTTGTAATTTGTCCTAAGAAGTCCTTCTGGTTTTGTGCCTTAAAGTACCACACAGAAAGGAGAGGAGAAAAAGAAAAAAGTTACACCATGAATGAAAAAGGTTAGCTTTGAAAAATCATCCAATTTCCACCTACTAGAAACATTTGCATGGGGTATGGTCTTTAGAACTCAAGAACCATAACAGATTCATTTGCTTAAATTTCCCCTTCCTTTAATATTAGATGTAGATACACACCAAATTCTGCCAGAGTATGCAGGTGAAAGACTTCCAAGTTTCCTAAATTTCATTCAGATTTTATAAATATCAACTCTTGGTCTCAAAAAGCAATTACGCACACAGAAAGATTTACACGCTCACTGTTATAGGAAGGACCATCTGGGTTCTTCTAAAGAGTGAAGACTGAAATAACCTGAAGCTATACAATAACCGTTTCCTCTTATTATTTACAGTATGCATTTGGATATAGTTTCCCCACACACATACACAAAAGGTTTTACCCGATTTTATTTAGTCATTACCATGACAGCTGTAGTTTAATAGAACAGGAGGAGCTGGAAGTGATCATTACTAATTAAGTGTAGTTTATTAACAATTTCATGATTAAGAGATGCCAGAAGATGTACTGTCAGTTGTACTATAAGTACATACAGTCACTTTTCTTCTACAGTTAACTATGACTATCTAAAATGTGGTACATGTGGCTGCTTGGTAATTTCCAGGCCTGCACCATGCCCATGTCTGTCCAGACAGAAGAGTGCAGAGCATTAAAGACACACTCTACAGCACACTCGGTCTCCCAGCCTGGATCAAAGAGGGTCCAATATGACAGAGCATACTGCAGAACTCACTTGCCTGATAGTTTAGACTGTACGTAAAGAGCAGCGTTAACCTTGTTTTCCTCTGTCACGGAAGTGGGATTTTTTGTGTGTGGTTCTTTAGTGTGGCGCGGTTTTGGGGTGTTTGGTTTACTTTGGGTTTTTTTTTTTGTTTGCTTGTTTTTTAAAACTGGTCCAGAAGGAAAACTATACCTTCCAGTCACAATGTAGCCAACGGAGCGAAAACTGCACTTACTTGGTAACGCAAGAAGACTAACATATGTATGTAGCTTCTCAAAGACTGCAGTCAACCTTTTCATGTCTCTGTGTAGCTCCATATTTCTAGCTCTTAAAGCAGCTGTGCAAAGAGAAGACTCACACTCCTCTTCCAAACTAGGAATATATGAATCATTTTTTTAAAAAACGAGTAATTATCTTAAAAAACAAGTTCATGAGTTTTGGAGTAGGTAACTAGTGTTCTTGACATCCCCAGTCCAAAGTAACAATAGACTAGGAATTTATTTTAGGAATGTTAACAAGCAGAGTAACTTAGCAATACTATCCCTACTCTTAGGAGCTTCAGTCACAAGCCAGGAATAGTTTACACTCTCAGCAAGGAACTGATTGCATGAGTTTAAAGACTTTTTCTTCTGCTACATATAATTTATGTTTTGCTTCCTAAGGAGCAGGAGAAGAGGTACAAAGATGACATAAAAATAAGCTTTTTCTTCCTTAATCCAAAACCTCTTTTTAAGCAGTCCTTTGCACTAATAATTTACCTCCCTTTGACCCACCTGGGAACAAAGACTTTCACTGCAGAAGGGATGTGCACCTGGCCAAATTTTACTACATTGCTATATTTACTGCATGATAAATAATCTTCAGACAGGCTCAAGAAATTAACAGTTTCCATGTATCACAGCTGAATAGTATCAATGCTATTGAGTAACATTAAGAAACATTAAAAATCTGTGCAGCTTTCATTAAAGTCTCATGTGTGATAGGGGAAAAAAGGCTTTAATACATGTTTTTAGCTCTAACACCCAGCTGAAAAGAACATGCATAACCTAAGGGCTCAAAAGCCAGCAGGTAAAAAAAAGTTCTGCCTTTTAGGTCAGAGTGCTTTAATGGGTGACTTAGTACTTGAGTTGTAGATGTTGACAATGCTGCATGCCTGACACTTAGTGCCCCTTTAATTTGAATTCAAAAATCAAAAATACCTTTTTAACTGATAAGGAAGAATCTTTCTTAAAAAGCATAAGTAGGAAGCTAAATGTTCTGAGAAGGCCTTCAATTTCACCGCTGTTTCCTGGAAGCAAAAACAACACATAAGTATTTTTACTCTGTAAAAATCTCTCAGTACTAAAAATAAGAAATCTTACCAGGACTGTCACAGTATCTTCTGTAATACTCTCAAACAAATGAAGCATTCCTTCCTCCAGAGGGCGAACATATGAAGCATTTTCATGAAGATACTGTGAAAACTGAGTACAGAGAGATTTTAAAATGGTGCTTGCTGAAGGCTCTGGAAAACTGTTTCAAGTTAACAATTGAAGAGTCCACTTTAGCAAAGCACCTGTCATCTTAAATGATCCCCAGGATGTCAACAATAAGATATAAAGAGTCAAGTGATGTATATCAACCTCTTCTACAGGACACACAAACACACACCTTCAGGGAAAGTGAGAAATAGTGAAGACTACAATGGAAGTCCAGGCAAAACCCCGTCTAGGGCTTTGCCACAGCACCCTATCTCATTTTAACTGCCATGCACAGCACACCAAACCGCTGCTTTTTAAGTTCAAACATTCTTGCATTCCTTGCTCAACTCCATCAAATTAAGGCTAGATCCATGCACCATTAAGCCACCAGAATAAACTATCCTACCTTCCTCCCAGCTGCTGTTTGCCTCTCGGCCCTTGTCCTGTGCACCAGCATAAACATTTGCACAGCTATACTGTGCAAAGTATTGAAGAACTAAACTGAGTTAAAACTGAGAGCAAGAGGTACATTTCAATCTTTATCTGTATCTGGTCCAGTTTTCAACATGGGTTAAAGTATGCTTATGCCAATGCAAATGATGGAGCAGTAACTAGACAAAGAGAATTCTTACTTTCAAGAACTATGACAGGTTTGGGCAATTACGAAACTTTGGCCTCATAGAACTGCCTGACTTTGCTAAAAATTGCTTAAGTAAATTCTATGGCTAATTTCACCTTCAAAAAAGTATACCTGAGAACAAAGGTGTTTAGTCTTACAAACAATCAAAATGTAACAGTGCCATCAGCTTTCAATTTTGATACCACAGTATTACAAAAAGCTTCTTCCACAGACTGACATAGGTAGTCAAAAGTGATCTTGGGTTTTATTTTACCCCACAGAAAGATACCTTCACCTCTGATTCTTTATCCCACAACAGTAGCTAAAGATGCCAGGCAAATAGGGTATGAGAAATTTTAATTATTTCTTGTGTTATTACAGTGCAGTAACACAGTATTAACAAGAAGAGAGAGATGCCAAGCTCTCATTCATGCATGCACAAATCTGGATGGAATTAGGGAAAATTCCTAAATCTAAGGAGGAAGGAAAAAATCACATGCAGAATGCTCCTGACTTGTGTTGCAAGAGAGAGGACTGGAGTTATCTGGCACGATGCTGAAGACCCAGCAGAACCCAGCAATCCAATACTTAAAGAGAAAAGGAATACTTGAACCTGGAAGGGAATTGTCCACATCTACTTTGAGTGTTTGGTGGGGAAAATAGCTCGAAAGCGCCAGACAAGACCTGGAGTTGGGGAAAAATAAATCAGTGCAAGTGTGCTAAGCCACTACCTGACACTTGTCTCATTTTGTCTAGCACATTAAGGGGAGGTTTTTGAACCACTCAGTGGAGGAGCTAAGATCACACTGAGAACACTTGCCAAGCAAATAGATAAATTAATGAAAAATACAGGAGCTTCAGTGAGTGATAAAAGATGCTTCACTGCTGGAAGTTCACGGCAAAAGCCCGGAGAGGTAGCATGCACTGAGGCAATTAGGTCATGAATACACAATGGGGCAGACTACAGGAGACAATTATGAAAACAAACAAAGCCTGAACTACTGAATCAGAATCAATTATCAGAAAAAGAGAAATCAAATTACAGTTCTGATTAAGTTGCATGCTTCAGCTCTGTGAAAGTACTTCTCTGCTGAAAAGCAGTAAAGAAGTCTTAACTAGGACATTAAGAAAAAAAAATGCTTGACAAGTGATGTCTAAGAAACCTGATTTTATTCCTTTAGTGTAAACTGCAGTACTGTCTGTAGAATCCAATCACCACACTGGGCCACATAAATAAGGAGAGACAGTTCCTGCTCCGAAGAATTTGGAAGATGACAAAGTTGCATAGTCTTCACAAGAAGGACATGCCATTTTGAGTACGTTTGGTGGTGGGAGCAAGAAAATGTTGTTCTCAAACTAAGATCTATGCTGAATCTCTGTAAAAGTGTATTTTTGATTCAAATATTTGAAACAACTGAGAAAATAAATAGAGTGGGATTTCTCTAGTGGATAAACACCTTTACAAGCATATTTGTTGCCTGCAAGGAGATTAGAGGAGGTCTTCCCAAGAACAGGAAAGTTTTGTGATAGTTAACATTGCCACTACATGCATTGCAGCCATTTGATGAATGCAAATCATGTCCATCTCCGTAGCTTAAGTCTGAGCCCTACAAACTACTAAACTGAAATTATAGTCTGAAACAGAAAATACTGTCATCCAGCAACTTAAATGCATATAGGTCCACTTGCACTATGAAGTCAACAACTCCAATGTTAAAGCAATTTTATTCCAAAGCATACATATATGCATCCGCACACAAATCCTTGTGCACGAAGTTCTTTTCCATGCTTCATAGCACAGAAAGAGAAAGTCAAACAATGCAGTTTAACAGCTCTGAATGATACTCTCAGAAAAGTCTTCCCGTGGAGTTGCACAGAAATAGACAGGTCAGGTTTCTTGCAAAAATTTCAACATACTTTACAGACTTGAAGCTTCAGAATGCTTACAGGGAAGGTCTTTGCACAAATAGCCCAAGATCAGATTATGAAGTTGGTTTTTGACAAGGGAACAGAGTCTAAGTTCTCTCCTTCATAAGCCTACCTTACATCCAGTTTATTTCACGTTAAACACTTTAAACACAAGACCTTCTGTCTCAACATCTCCCATGCCCCAGTGCACTAAGACAAGCATCTATTTAGCAGTGCAATATTTCTGTATTTTAAAGTAAGTCAGCTGAACTTTTGACAAATGCACTTTAAATTAACACCTAAAAAGCAAAGCCTTGATTTGATCATCATATTGCTCTTGTAGCAAAGGCACAGGGGAAAAGCTTTCTCTGCAGCTACACTTTTGCTCACGTTCAGAAAATTCACCCAATAGAAAAGATTTCTCATGCAGGAGAGGCTGCCTCTCAAGAACACACTCACAGCATTCCAGTAAAGGCGGCAGAAGTTTGCATGACTAAGATTATTCACTTGTGAAAGTCTACATAATTGAACATACTTGTAGCTGAAATCCATGTTTACCTTCTGATTTAACGGTGATATAGTGTCAGTTGCAGAATCGATGGGAAAGATCTGTACCTTCTGCTCAGTGTATGTATGGAAGTTCAAAAGAGCTGTTACAAGTTCTTGAACAAAAGCTAGCGCCTGGCCAGCAAGGTCTCGCAACTTCAGCTGTAAAAACAGTTACAAAATGATTATATTTGACATGTACCTATTTAAATACAAAAAAATTCTATGGTTGGATACAAAAAATTGCTATCAATAATTTCTTTTGTGTTATTAGTTCAGCCTAAAATACATAGCAGCTATTATCTTTAACTCAATTTTTAAAGCTTATTCATAAACTACAATGCCACAGAGAAGGGCATGTTTTTCTATGACGACAAAGAACATTTTTATTTCATACAACAGGTGATGCTTTGCCTCTGCTGCATTTCTCAAACTACAGGCCACAAGAACACTTAGAGGTTAGTACAATTACAGAAAGGATCTCTGAAATTAAGATTTCTAAAGACCAATAGATTAATTACTGACAACAGCTCAGTTCTTCCAGTGTGGTGAAAGTGAGAAATTTTTAACACTTGGTTGTAAGGAAGCCTAACTTTAATTAGTAAAAACCAATGAGGTTTTCTCCCAGAATAAGAGGTATCTGCTTCTCTAACCAGTAACACTAAATTCTTATTCTCCCACCTGGACAGAACTGAGCTGCTGCTCATGAATAAGGCTGTTCTGTGGCTTAGTGCAGTAGGAAGGTATCCAAGAAATTAATCCAAAATGGAACATCCTGAAAAAGCAAAGGCAACAGAGAAGAAAACCACACTCTATTGTGATTTATGGAGGAGAGAATAAGGTTAAAGTGACATGTCAGCCAAGAATGATTTATCCTTCAGAGATGTATTCCTAACACTTCAACGCAGTGTTAGATCAAGTGAATATTGATTATGGATCAGGAATAGTGGCGAGTAATTAATGCAGTCATTATACTCAGTTTGTGTATGTTAATTAGCTATGCAAGGAAAACAGACAATATTACTGTTTTGCTGTCCTTTGCACTGCAGCCTGTGCTAATACACTGGCATTTTGCCTCCAATGGCAAAGCTAGTCATAAAAATCTGTCCTGGAACATCTTCAAGAGTGCAGATCCTGAAGCATGAGGCTGGCTGACATAGCGCTAGCAGAAAATAGTAAAGGGAGAAACTCTCCACACAATTATTCAGATTTTCCTTAGAACTCAGCAACAGGTTGATTTAAGGCTACTTCCATCACAAAACTGGACAGCAGGTCACCTGTTGTCACAGGAGACATATCAGGAACAAGGTCTCTTTATAGGCACTTCTGAAGAAAGGAGAAAGTTGCTATTTGAAATCTTTCTACAGTGGCATCTAAATGCACTAACTTGAAGGTTCGAGACATATCATACAAGCAAAGAGAAAAAACACTGAGTGCTGTGGAGCCCACCCTCAGTGGTAGCAAAGCAGGAAAATTTTGCCTGCATCAAAGTATCCCATTTACTACTGTAAAAAGCCTTAATATATTTAGCTATTCACAGAAAACTAATACTCATTTCTGAATATTGAGTAAACCACATTCCCAAGGAAATGGATGAAGTTACAGTAATGAACAGGAATTTTTTAAAATATTTAAATTAATAAGGGTGATTTGGCTGCAAGTAAGAGGTGTTTTGGCAAGAAGTATCCCATAAAACATAAGTGAACCATGCAGAATTCTCAAAGATACAT
Source organism: Morus bassanus (assembly GCA_031468815.1). Classification (NCBI taxonomy): domain Eukaryota; kingdom Metazoa; phylum Chordata; class Aves; order Suliformes; family Sulidae; genus Morus; species Morus bassanus. The sequence goes on from CM062569.1 coordinate 6,565,796, forward strand.
TCTTTATTCCTTAAAAGGATTATGACTAGTGACAAATATTAACTAATACGGTATTCTAGAGTACACACCAACGTATAGTTTGCAAATGCAACCACTCTTTGGGACTCAAGTGATGTGACCGAAGAAGCTCAGTTTGAGGGAAAAACAATTTAAGATACCTAAACTACCTTTTTTCAAAAAACTTATGACCTCTAAACTAATGTAGTTTTAACCAACTTTAAAAATTAAATGTTCAAGTTCTAAATTACTGCAGGTTGGCATAGTAAACGAATATTTCATATAACTTTAATAAGAGACAAATATTAAACCTTTTTGCCTTGTTTTTTAGAAAGGTATGCCTGAGTTAATACCTACAGCGATCATCAGCCAGTAGTCAATGGATTAGCTCTAGTGAAGTGAGGTGAGCAGACAACCTGACTCCTCAACGTAAGAACAGTATAGACTACCTTTTGAAAAGCACAGAGGCTCTGTGGACAGAAATTCCCTCCGAACATCACAGTAGCAGTAAGATAGGCTATCTTCTGCTATTTTGGGTCACTAAAATGACTGGTTTTATTCAGTGTTTGTGTAGAGAGTTGCATCTTTACAAACGAAGCCACAAAAAGTGCTTACCTGATGTCTTCTGTTGTGTAACGGTACATTTAGAGCATTGTATCGATTAGATCCTGCAGGACAAAAATTGAGTTATATGCACTTATTAAATCGGGGTGGTTTTTTTTAAGAGACACTTATTGGTAAATAAAGGGGTTTTTTTAAACATAAAATTTAACTGCAGTAATATTACAGTTCGTGTAAGTAATATTAACTAAAAAGATACCTACAATTGGCTTCAATAAAGTAGGCCTAAACACCGTCAATTAAGAACTGTTACTGTGACCAGGTGGAGAGAAAGCACTTCCATACTTGCCTCAGATTGTAAGTCAAATTTAACCAGCTGAACACCCTGAATTTGATAGGTAAGAGCAGAATCCTCTTGCCCAAAAGAATAGTATTCATCACTAACAAGAGTGAAAGTCTTTAAAAACAACCCTTAAAGAATTCAAGATGATCTTCAAATCTCAATTACATTCCAAGGACTGTCAAATAAGATTAATGTATTTTTTAATGGTTTGCACATTTAAAAAAGCTCCTGGATGTACTTGATTTGTTGATGATTTAGAGTAAGATATTTCCACATATTTCAGCATTGTTTCAGTTACAGAGCAACTAGACTGATTATTCAATTACAAGCAGGCACAATTTTTAATGATAGCAGGATATTTATACCTAGAGAACAGTTTACAAAGTCTTAGAGATTTGAAAGGGATCACATCCATCCTCAATTAAATAGATTAATAGCCACTTTAGTTTAAAATTTTTGCACACAAAGGAAATTTACAGCTTCTTATTCCTTTTGTTAATTTGGCAATTAACACATGGGAAGAGGTAGTTGTATTCAGAACAAAAAACGGTGTCCAAAGTTACCAAATCCTACTTGTAAGTAAATGCTTCAGAAAGCTTGTTATCTTTCTACTCTCGAAATCATGCTTAGCAGTCAACAAGTCATTTGATTGTTCCTGAAACTGAAGCCAGCTACTAGTTACACTCAAAACCAACTACAGAGCCTATAGCAAGGCAGTTGGAATCCCTAGCAGGTAAACATTTCCTGACTTTCTCTCATTATTCTATCACTAAAGATCTGTCCACTATTTGCAGTGTTTTCTACAAAATATTATGCTATGGCAGCTGAGTGAGCAGACGAACAAATTATTTGCAAAGTTCTCACTACAGTGCTAACCACCTGTTAAAAAAAATTCCACTAAAGAAGCCAGAGAGGTAGAAATAGGCAGCAGATGCCAGGCAAAGCGATCTTTGCAAGAGGAAAGAAGTGAAAAGGGTATCAACTCAAGGCACCTACACCTAAGCATAACATATGCTTATGAGAGTCAATATTTCCTAAAGAGAAGATGATCTGGTGTTTCTAAGCCAAGACTCACTGGATTGCCAACCCAGTGGAGAACTTGTAAGGCTCACCCCTACAGCATCCCACCAGATCAGCTTTTAGAAAACCTAAGGCTATTCAAAGAATCATCATCAAGGTTTAAGCTGAATGAAAAATGCAAAAGCTACCAATAAAACCTACTGGAAATTCAACAGTCAGTTTTCATTTCTCTGCTCCTTCTCCACTACTTTCAGCTTTTTCACTATTTCCAGTCCTCCTAGTCTCACTGCCAGAAGAGCACAAACTGCTGCCTTCACAAGTATAACCTCATGTTCAAGCTATTTACAAAAGCACCCAGTCACAGCACTGATCCGACACATACTAACCGATTCTTGTACCAAAGGAATGCAAAGGCTGAGCACTCTTAAATTCATCATATCCTCTGCACTTCAGTTTATCTAGTAGCAGTTGAAAAGGAAACAGAAAGAAAGAGTTGCTTCAGGTAAAAGTCCCCAAATTCAACAGGGATTTTTTCCCTGAAAAGATTAACAAGTCTGAGACAAACCACAGGTAAGAACTAGTCTGGGTGTTCTCTGATCAGAGATGAGACACACTGACAGACTTCCCACCAATACTGTGTGTAGACCATTAATGATGCAATGCCTCATTAAGTCAACATCTCTGCAGCCACTAGTTTATCCCCATCTTAACTTACTGTAACTCTTGAATATACCCTGCCAAAAATAATACTGAGATGAGTAACTACAGAAATCTTTGTGGAGAAACCAGTAAATTGACAGTGTTCCTTCATCTTTTACACTGCTCTGTTGCCACTAAGCAAGACAAGTGGCAAAATTCTCAAAAGCCTTCAAAAGTTTTATTTTTCATTAGATATATAAAAAAACTTAATATTTTAGGATCACTAAACAAGATTATGATGAGTATGATGAATACTTATTACAATTATCTCCATGTGTCTGTTCCGATGTCCAACATTTCTTACAGCTAACACATTTTAATTCATAAGGAGTATTTCCTTCAGATGGATAACCATAATTAAACAAGAAACCCAGACGAAGGCAATACATACTTGTGTCATTAAAAGGTACTTTTTCATTGATTATGCATAGAGATTCTTCCAGTCTACTGCCCAAAGCTGCTTGAAGATTCTTTAACTGTTGCTGGCTAAATAACAAAAAGACAAACAAAAAAGCCACACACATACACATATTGTAAACCTTCAAAATTTGATCACCAACACCGTAGCTCACCATGAGCATCCCTTGAGTGTACAGGTTATCTGTCTCTTTCTAGAAGTTAGATAGAAATAAGACAGTAGGAATCATTTTTTCCCTTTTATGTCATATTTAACATTGTATTTTAATCCCTAACAAATGCAGTGAAAGATGCAATAAGTTGTTGTAAATCTTAAGTTCCATTTTTGAGAAGCTCAACTTACTCAAGAGTTAATCTTTACATTATTTTCCAATTCTGCAATTATTGTGTAAGATATATGAAGGTATTCTTTTCTACTGGAATTTGAATAAGAATGCAAAAGGGCCATTCCATAAGTTACTATATATCTGATGCGGTATTCTAATATACAAGTAGTGAGTTATCACTAATTCAGTTAACTATGTCACATCACTATTAGAAATACCTCACAAGCTCTTCAAAGCCCCATATTTAAACACTGCTATGATACAGCCCATTCCCACAAGACTTGGCAATTACATTTCTGATGCATTCTCAAATGATTTTTCTCTAGATCTGCTTCACTTGCATTTGATTGTGCATACAGATGTGAACCTAAGTTATTAAGATTACTAATACACTTAGTATAGATTACTGAGATGAACAGTAACATATTCCAGCATTAGATACATATGTCAAAGATGCATATTCATTCAGACCAAATTCCACACCTTACCCAACTTAGGCCCCCAAATTCTTCACTGTTTTGCTTTCCGTTTGACATCTAGAACTCCTGCACATATAGTGGAGGGTGGGGGAAAGGTGTCAAAGTGACAGCTTTTTCCTTTTTTACAGAAATATTTGATAGATGGAAATTTTTCAGGACTAACAAGGAAAAAGAATCCAAAATAGACAAGCAAGATAAGAATAAACCGGCCAATAAGTAGCTCATGCACATTAAAAAACATTTTCTTGAAGAACAGCTCCAAAATTGCATAGAAACTGTACAGCATGAACCACAGCAGCACTGGGCATGATAGAAAATAAACTCAAGAGACAAACTGCAAGAGTAGAGATGTTTGCCATTCCTTTATGGTACAAAAAGGAAACAAGTGGTTTGATGGTTTGTTTTACATTCTGCCCTTTAATTTTCAAGGCATGCAGGCTATCAAGTCTCATATCCCCTGGCTTTCCTGAATAAAGTGTGGGTGTCAGAGGCAAATGGATCCCTTCCACTGAAACAGTGGAGAAAACAGAAGAGTAGTACTCGCAAAGACATCTTCTGTCGTGTGATCATTAGATACTGATTTCAGTGCTTAAAATAAAGAAGCATCAGGCTTTATTATTTTTAAAAAGCCTCCCTTGTTAAATGGTAGGGACAGTTTCTTACAATGACATTAATTATCCAGTCATCACAGAACATGACAGACAAGCTCTGATCTGAATAGTAGCAGATTAAGACTACACTGTTTTCCAAACACCACAAAAAAAGCAAAGAGCAGCAAAGCACAGCTTTCATCCTCTTTTCCAAGTCATTCTTAGTGAAACCCTGACCTGTATTAGAGGAGAGTTATTGGAATTCAAGTATCTTTGCATCAAAATAATTAAAATATATACTTCATGGTTACCATTTGAAAGAAGGAACTCTTCATCTGATCATTCACTATGCATTTCATCCATTAAAGATCTATACTGCATATATATCTTTAAAAAATGCACCTTAATAATGAACTTCAGAGAAGGGCACCCTAATTTGATTTGGGAAGAAGGTGAGAATTGTGGGCCATTTTCTACAACTTGTCTTCAAGACAATGAAGGTATTCTAAAACTAACAATACAATCCTTCAACAAAAACTTTCAAATGTTCTAGCTGAGTGTTACACCTGAAGCAAAAGCAGTTGTTCAAGAAGTTTTTGGGGTGGAGGGGGATTTTTTTTAAACTCGTTTCAGTCAGTTGTTGCAGCATACCTTACCCAAGCTTTGTTTTTAGAAGCTATTTGTAAAAACTCACATATCTTTGTTTCAAACAAGTTCAGTAGTTTCTTTACTTTTTATAGCCTTCCATTACAAATTAATTCAAGTTTTCATCAACTTCACAGCTACTTAAAATAGCTTGGCGACAAAAATGCTGTTACTGAAAGCTGAATCTGTGGAACTGATTGTCTTGTTACATACGCCACAGAAGGAAAAGGGGTCTGACTGGTATAGTCTTGATTTTAACATGCTGTTGCCCAGTATTCTGAGTTTTATCCAAGTGGGTTTCCCCCCCCCGCCTCTTTTTTTAAGGTATTATTCTCTAAAAGTAATCCGGTTAATCTTTTACAGCAGTTATTTCTTTAAATCAATTTCTCATTATATTAAATAAAAACCACTTACCATTCTTCAGTTCGAAGCCTACAGTCCTTAGCTTCTCTTTCTAGTGTCTGAGACTTGATCTTTATGCAAGAAGATAATCCCACAATGTAAGTACTGACACAGCAAGACATTTCATTTCAAAACTTTTCAAACTTAAAAGAACAGAACTCCTTACTTCTAATTTGGCTTTATCATTCTGCAGCTTTTCTATGGTATCTGTGTATTTCCTTGTTAAACTGTCCACCACAGCTTGATGCTGGGCAGCATTAGTTTCCAAAACTTCAAGTCTACTTCTCAGCTCTGCTTCTAACCGTTTGTGCTGCTCATCCGCTTCAAAGAACTGAAAGAAGAAAATCAGAGCTCATTTGAAAGCTTCATTTTGCTATGAGATCTAGTCCGAGTTACACAAATTTAATTAGCCAGTCCAGGTTTATAATAAGTATTAGTTCTCAGACAAATAGAAATTTTATGATGATATTTACAGAGAAAAGACTCAGTAACAACGTACTCTGTGTTTATTAAAGTTTTGTAGTATCAAGCATTCCTTAAACGTATTGCCAATTAATTGTAGACACCTGAAAAAATTAAATTTGAGCCATAAGGTTTTTCTCTAGTTTTCTAAACCAAAGTGAAATGCATTCCATTTCAGTAAAGTAATGCCTGACTTAATTATGGCAACTTGCAGAAAATATTTTAAGCTCTAAGGCAATTCTGAAACAGCGAACTAAAAAGAAGTTTCCACCCAGTACCAACTATATGGCTATTTTCAGTAGAGTAGCTATGTGTCACCAAAAGTTAAAAATCTAAATGAGAAATCATGTGAATTATTCCACATACTGTCTTAAGAATCTGAAGTCAAAATTATTTGCCCAGTGAATATCTTTATAAACAAGCTATCTGATCTAATCTACTGTTCGTTTGCACAAAACTAAGCTTCTAAACCTACTAGTTTTCAGATGGCATTTTATTTTCTCTTTGTTCATGTGACCAGTTTTCTGAACTAAGAAGAAAGGCTAAAAAAGTTTCGCTCACAAGTATATGTAGTCGTTCATTCTCTTCTATCTTCTTCTGAAGATCTTCATTGAAGACACTTTTCTGCTCTTGACTTAACTGAGATGAGGATTCTGCACTTTTCTAGAAGAAAGAAAATGCATTCATTATCTCTAAGTCTCCAGGGGTATCCCAAAGCCCATCCCCAAATATATGGAAACACTTCCCATTGCTAATTCCCAATAGAGACACAAGTATATATCTTCCTTACATTGGGTAATATATCAAAAGGTCTGCATATGGCACACAGCACAAGCCTAAAAGCAGCCCTTTTTCCTTCACACCATTGTTACTGTTTAGTGGTAGAATGCTAGCTCAATAAGGACTCAGGAAAGCCTCTACTCAGGCATCACATTCACACACACATGAAACTGCTTGTGTGGGCAGGTGCCCATCTGATATCATTTGAATCTTGCATGATTCCACACAGTCAGTAGCATGAAACTCTCCGCAGACAAGCTTACTCGGTTTGGTAGCTGTGTGTAAGGGACATCTGCCCCCACCAAGTGCCCAGGTATAAGCTGGACATCATCTGGTCTCAGCAAGGACCAGGAATAACCACTGAAAGCACACTATCCCATGGCAGGCTGCAGCACGAGGCAGCAATGGAAAACACAGGGTCTTCACTGTCCACCAACTACCCTGAGAATACAGACATCTCTCTACTGTTTCCTTCATTTTTCATCCATTTAGTCCAAAAGACTCAGAGATCACCAGTGAATCCCATGCTGCTTCTCTGCTCTACCACACCACTGAACAAAGATAGTACCATCACCAAACAAGAGGGAGACTGTTTACATTTCAGGTTAACACCAAACTTCAAGTGCTTGGGACAGCTAGGACAGCTAAGCCACCTCTGCATTTGATGTCAGCCTATGAACTACAACACCTGAGATAAGGGCTTATGTTCTCCTCCTTCTAGAAGGACTGCAGTCTGACACAGATCATCTATTGGAATCTTGATCTAAATAGTTTTAGATATGATTTACACGGTCTCCCAATGAAGTAAAGGTGACAGAGAATTTAGTGGGGGTGTGTTCAATACAATGTACACATTCAGTGAGGCCCTACAGGTACAACTAAAGAGAATATATTTAAAAGGTAGTACAAATATTCTTAAAAAAAAGACAGAACTGTGCATTCTGACAGCTGAACAGGAAAGAAAGTCAGTGGCAATAGTCTGCAAAGCTACTCAAGCCAGGCTGAGGTCCTTCAAAGTTTGGAAACATGTCTAGTGAAGCAATAAGTTACAGAACATGAAATAGAACAGAAGGGTCAAACTGCATTTTGAAGAACAACCTACTATGGTGCATGAATGAAGTAAGTCAGAGATACTACACTTGTCAAGGAACTGGACAGCAAAAAAACCATACCAGAGTTTAGAGAAAAAGTAAGGAAGACGATCATATTACTGATCAGTTGAATGATTTCTTTAATGTCAGTCTTGGTAGCTACAGCATTTTGGAAGCTAACCAAAAAGAAAAAATGGCACTAATTAAGACAGGTTTCCTCATAAGAGGAAGATAGCAAAGGATACTTGAGAATTATTTATGTCCAGACACACCACCCCTGGAATTCTGATGTTACCTACAGAAGACATGGCTGATCTTAGACAGAACATGGTATAACTAGGTCTAATCAGCAAGCATTTTGGCAAAGAAAGATTGCAGTACTGAAATTATTCCGTCATTTTGAAATAACATAAGGAATACTAGCTAAAAATTTAGCTTTCAAAGCATTTGACAAGATTCCAGTAAGAGCCGACTAGAAAGCTACAATCACAGGCTGAAGAGTTAACCACTGACATCAAAATTACAAAGCAAGGAAGTAGAGATAGGAAGTGAGGGTGATCAGTTTTCTTCATAGCAGTAGGTTAACCACAAAGCTCCAAGATATTTCCCAGCTGTTAGAACACTTAAATATCTGGAAAGTTAGATAGCAATTCAGCATCAGTTAGCTGACGCACTAGAAGGAGGCGTACAGAACTACTTAGCCTATATTATATGTATCAAATACCTGTTTTGGGTATTTTCACTAACATCAGTTAATAACACAAGTTCCAATAAAAACATTCACCTCAACCCTTGACACAAAGCAACTACCACTAGAAATCAGGATAAGACATTGACAGGTGAGGAGCAGACATCTGCTAAGCAAGTTTTTCTGCCTTTAGCACATACCTTGTTCTTCTTGCCCCTAGCTTCACTTAATGCAAGTTCATCTTGAAGTAACTCCACCCGCTTGGCAAGCTGCTGATTTCGAAAGGTCAAGCTGTCCATTTCTTGTTGCAGTTTTCTCAGTGATTGATCCTTCATCTTCAGTTGCTCCTGAATGACCAAAAAGTTTAATTTTAAAAACTTTCACACATGCTTTTAATAAGTAGTATCACATTAAAAAAAAGAACACATTAAAAAATTGCTTTCTTCACTATTTGAACACTGAAGAGGCAAAAGGCATTGCTTTTAAACTAAAAAACATTTCACTTCCTTGAGCTGCCCACAGATCACACTCAAGTAGGTACTTCATTCTGTAAGTTACTCATCAAGAAGCGACGTTCCACTTTTACAAAGTCAGCACCTATAGAGAACAATGAAGACTAGCTGCAGAACAGAACTTTTTACTAAATCAGGTTCCTTCTTTATTCTTTTAATCACAAAACTTTGAGTAAAAAGTATTCCCATTCACACTTCCCGTTTACCTATTTTGTCACACCTTAATACATCTGACACGAGCAGTTTTTAGAGAGTACCTTCAGAGAAGCAGAGTTTGCTTGCTCATCTACAACCCCTTTTTTCAGTACTTGGTTCTGAGCTCGAAGCTGAAAAATAAGAGATACCAATTACTATACAAGGAACAAATAAGAGCCATTCATTAGAATGTGCACAAAGCTTCATATTCTCTCATGAGAGAGCACCAGATGCGCATACTTTTTCAAGTATTCTGTTCAGGTAGATAGTTGTGGCATTGGGTTGAAAAAAGTATCCAGTTCATATCCTGAATTGCCAAGAAACAAGAAGTTACTTTACCATCTAAATATTTCAGTCAAATAGAACATAATTCTTACTCAATAAATATCTTGGAAGATTAGTTACTTAAATATAGTTAAGGTTCAAAGAACAGTGAACAAGTATGGAAGAGTTGCAACTTCTTCCTTGACTAATCAAGTTCTTGCTCATATTCAGTGCTATTTCTGTCTCTCCCCAAAACTGTTCATGACTGGTTCTGGAACATAAGCGGGGCTCACAATAAAGTCAAAATCTCTATCAATTCAAGAAGAGCTTAACTATACTCTAATGCAAAAATACTTATTACGGGTAGCAGCAGATGATCCAGAAAGAACACCTTGACAAACACTTCAGGAAAACGCGTAAAAAGCATATAAGAAAAAGCCCTCTAAGACTTACTTATATAGTTCACAAATCTGAGCTAAAATCACTGCGGTGAAAAGTGATACTCAAGAAATCTATTTCCCAGTCACTTCACAGAGTACCTCTACCCTGCAGCAATGAGGATACCGACAGTTCCATCTTCCCATTCCTTGATAATTGCTTGAATCCTGGTTTCTTCAATGGCAGTTTGTATTCATTTGACATGTTTGAGTCCAGCTGTTGCAGATATAAATTAAAAGGGTTTGTAGTGTTTGGGAATACCTCTGGCAGATGCAAAAAAGGCAAGATTCAATGTAAAAACAGCAATGGCTAACCTTTTCAGTCTGACAACTGAATATATTTGAAAGGTCAAAAGTCAGTTGACATTGCTAAGCACAGGCTTTTGCCCAGCAGTATTCCCACTGTGCTGCTCAGATATCACAAAGGCAAGAGAAGAAACTTGCAAGAGCACCACAGAAAGACTTCCAAGCACAGGGATTCCCTAGCAAGAAAAAGCAGTGCAGTAGTTTTCTACACCTTTTTTCTGCCACAGCTACTAATGCAAGAACATGTCAGGTGCAGTGAATGAACTATCTCAATCCTGCTGCACTGAGATACCCAAGCTAAAGTGTGATCCACCAAAGGCTGTCACAAGCTGAAAGAGCCTTTTGACTACTACTTCCATCAGGGTTGTGTGAGAGCGCCAGAAACTGCAGCTTGAGGGAAGAAAAGACTCTGAAAACACACATCCTTCTTCTGGACTGCTCTGTGAACAGAGAGGGAAAGCAATCCTTCGGCAGGTGCTTCCCTTGGCAATCCTTGAGGCTGTCAAGCTCTTGTCTACCCCTTTCCTGGTCTTCCACAACACAGTTAAGTGAACAGGCAAATAACTTCCCAGGGCTACTCTGTTTCCACCTACACACAATAAACAGCCAATTGAACAACTGTTCATTTGCACAAAAAGGAGAGTTATCTGCAAAGGGGCTCCAAAAACTCCCTGGAGTTGTTGCACAAGAAGTGGGATGAGACCAAAATATAGTTTCCACAAAGAACCAGTGAAACATCACAGGCAGAAAGTTGCAAGGTGAAATTTGAAGAAAGCTTTTGGACACCATGATACTAAAAGAAAGAGGATCCAGCAGCTGGAACTTCCAGGAGCTATAGTCAAAAGTCTGCATTTCAAAGTTTCATTTGCGAATCAAGCAGCAAAGTCCCTCAATTACCTAATCCTGAGCCATTTTTAATCTCCAAGGTACAGCAGAGCCACTGTAGAAAGCAACAAGAAATACGAACTCTGTGACCTACAAAGCCCCAAAGTGAATTCAGTTTTCTTAAAACGATTTTGTGGAAAAAAAAATCTGTGAACACTTTAGATTCTTTACAGGGTTGTTGGGTTTTTTTTGGTTTTTGGGTTGTTTTTTTTTACAGCAGTTCCAAGGAGAACAGTATTTAAAGACACATCGTTGTGTAATCTAGGGAAAGGTATCAAATACAGTCAAGTGTCTTGTGCCAAACACTCTGATGCTGAGCTACACAAAAGCAAAGTGCTGGCTTTCTTTCCCAAGGCCGTTGGAGAACTATGCCATTCAAGAGCAACGGTCTCCTCTTCCTTTTAGTGAGGAAACAAGAATGAAGAGTTCTGTATTAAGCAAGACTCCACCATTTAAGAAATCATCTCAAGCACCTTGGAAAGGAAAGGCATTTTCCACTGTGGGCCAAAAGTCTTTGCTAATACTCCATTAAGCAACACCAGAAATGGGAAGCAAAGTCACCTAGGGCAGCTGCAGAAGAATGGGAACAGACATGAGGCAGGTGTAGAATCAAGCATCCTCACTTCCAAGACACTGCAACACCACTGCGAGCACTACTAACACCACTGAACTCCCACATCCACCGGTCAAAGCAAACTCTGAGTCCATGGGTAAGATGCAAGTCCAAAACGTCAACAAATGTTCACACCCAAAAAGATAACTGAGCCTCATGCCTGACTGGGAAGTGGAGAAGCAAGGGAAAGCACTACTAGTTTCACTTCCCTTGCACGGCTGAACCCGTTATTTGTCCTGCTAGATGCTTTGCAGACAAGGCCACTTTCCTCCTCACGCCGGCTTGCCCAGCCAGCGCTCGGCACCACGGCATCCCCTCGGCACCTGCAGGCTCGCACCTCCCCTGCCTGCCCGAGCTGCCCTTCACCTCATCCTCAAGACGAGGCAACCCCTGGGCCCCAACCACGCCACGTTTCAGCCCTGCCCGGCCGCCCCCCGCCCCGGCTGGAGCTCAGGGCCGGAGGCGGCCGAGCCGGGGGGGAGGTCAGGGCCCCGCCGCCCCAGGGCGGCAGCGGGGCTGAGCAGCCGGCTCCCCGAGCCGGGCCGGGCCGGGCCGGGCGGGGGAGGCCCCCTCCCTTCAGAGAGGCGGCCGTTAGGCGCGTAACGGCCGGCAGCCCGCGCGCAGGGAGAGGAGCGGCTGGAGGGGCGCGGCACCGGCGGCGGGGGGGCGGCGGCCGCCGCTCACGGAGCGCCGGAGGCGGGCTCTGGTGCCCGATACCTTGGAGTACTCCTGAGCCAGCTTCTGGTACTTCCCCTGCAGCTCCGCGGCGGCCGCCATCCCCCCGCCGCCGGCTCGGCTCGGCGCTAACGCAGCCGCCGGCTCCGCACGCCCGCGAAAGGGAGACGCACTTCCGGGTTCGGGGGGCGCGACGACGTCACCACGCCGCGGGGAGGGAGGGAAGAGCTTAAGTCGCCGGCGCCACCATCTTGACGCAACTTCCAAGATGGCGGCTAGGGGGAGGGCGGGGCCGGGGAGGCGGGGCGGGGCGGGTCACGTGAGAGCGGCGAGGCGCTCGCGGCCGCCTCTGTTGCCATAGTAACGGCCGCCGGCCTCCGCGCGGCCTCGGGGCTACGGGGACCCGCCCCGCCCAAAAAGCATCGGCGGCGCGCGGGAGCAGCGTCCGCCCGGGGCGAGGGGGTCGGGCAGCGGCGGCGGCGCGGGGGGGGGGTCATGTCGGCCGATCGCGACGCGGGCAGCGGCGGGCGGTGCCGGGGCGGGGGGTTCAGAGCGCCGGGGCCGTCCCGCCGCTCCCCGCCCGAGGCAGGGCTGTCGCTAGGGGGAGCGCGGGCCCCGGGCCGGCGGCGGGGGGCGGGCGGTCACCCGGGGCCGCAGGGGCCGGTCCCGCAGCCGACGGTTGAGGGCGGCTGCCTGAGAGCGGAGCGTGAGGCCGGGGTGCGCGGCCGGGAGAGGGCGAGGCGTGGGGCCTGTCACCCGCCCGCGGCGGGGGGAGGCAGGGAGGCCGGCGGCGCAGGGCATCGCGCGTCCCTCCCCCGAGCTGGAGCTGGGCTCTAACGTAATGCCCGCAGAAACTGAGGCGAATGCAGGTTCTGCAGATCCATCGGTGAGGAAATGAAACAAAAGGCAGTTAAGTCATTGCTCATGGCTCACGACAAGTGAATGGCAGGGGTAGGATTAGTGGGTGCCAGCACTTGGCTCATCCTGCGGCCTTCAACCCTCAGTGCCGTTATATCCTGAGGAGGGGGAGCGTGGGTAAATGGTGTTACTGCGGTGCCATCAGCCACTTGGCTCTCAGGCTGCAGAAACCCGAATTCCACAGTCTGCGGGGTCATTTCGAGTATCTGCACCCTCTGGTTCCTGGGGCGGGGAGCCCTTCTCCGCTGCCTCCAGCCTGTAGGTCCCTTTGTTTCTGAGCCTTCTTGCAGCTTCTCCACCATTCAGCCATTCCCCTTTAGAGATTGCTTAGACTGTGCTAATTATCCTATTTCCCCCTTTATCCTCAGATTTGCCGAACATTTAAATGTGTATATACCATCAGCACTCTTTAAGCAGTATCTGAAGACATCGTAATAGGTGTATTTGGTCCTGCCAGATATCCAGCCAATTTTGCAGGATTTTGTTTGTGAAGATGACTGGAAACAGATGTGTAAGGAAAAGAATAATAAGGCAAAAATGTGATGATACTTCACCAGTATATGCTGAGCATCTGGTGATTTGGAGGTTAAGGGCTTCCTGGTCTAGGATAGAGACATAGCAGAAAATGATTATTTTTGTTCAGTTTCCATGGTATCATTTTTTCCCCAGTTGATTTCAGCATGGTGTCTTCATAGCCTTTCCTCAGTTGTGGGCAGTGCTAGAGATGCTAAATCATCGTTTTCTTACCTCCTTTTGTCTTTGTTTCCCTTAAGTAGGAGTAAATAGTAGGTGCCTGTAATGGAAGGTAATCCTTTTCCTTAGTCTCGAGGGAGGCTTTGATGGTGTGTGCTATTCTTTTGCTTATCACAGTAGTGGAGTTGGCAAGAACTAAATATGATATGGTGGCCAGATTAGTAAATATGTTTGTATCTCCACAGGAAGTCTTAATGTTGGAGGACATGTTGCTGATCCATATTGCCAAGAACAGAGACTGCACATTTTTAGGAAGTTAAAAAGGGGAAAAAAGCAAAACACATATTGTCACTATTCATCCAAGTGATCTTGCTGTGTTCTGCATGACCAGAAGAGTTTAAATAGCAATACTGGAATAAGAAATAAGGAAGCTCTAATTTTTAACGTTAGAACCATGATAGACTACTCCTTCCACTCCATTTTGTATTCCCTGCAGAAATTCTTAATAAAGTAAATGGAGTTTGCAATTGCTGTTCAGCACACCAGGGTTAACAGTAACGTACCTTGTGTGGTATGTCCTCACATGTCAGTGCAGTAAATTTTATACTGGAAAATTATTAAAACCTTTACAATTCATTCTAAGCCTGTATTTTTAGGTTTGCATTTTCTAAGATATGTCTTTCATGAAGTGTTACATTGAAATGCTTTGAAGATACTGTGCAAAATACAGTACTCCTGGTTTGTGCTGCGTTCAAAGATGCTTTTGTGATAAAATTTCCTCCTTGTATCTGGTGCAGTGAATGCTGGCAGAGAGGTTTCACAGCTGAAAGCTGCAAAAGGGAGCTGAGGGAATTACAGTGCCTAGTTGTAGCAGAATGAATTGCTTTCCCACTGACAACAACGGTGATTCTGACTGGGCAGCTAGCATTCAGGGTGGAGGAACACAGAATTTATTTGCCTGCATCGATCCAGAATGGCAAGATCCAAATGTACGTTATATAGGGCATTTATCGGAGGAGTTAATGCCAGTTTCTTAAAACACGGATGGAGTGAATCGAAAGTTGGGTGCTTTTACTGCTTAAAGGCTATAAGACGGAGGGCTGACTGCAGGATTTTTAGGCTCATCAAAACAGCTCTGTTTCAGTGTATTTTAAGCATCAGGCCAGCCTCTTGTATTTTAAAGTGCTCCTGTCTCTTACCCAAGTTTCTCATGGATCCTGGAGTCCCTATAATGTTAGGAACATATAATGTTGTAATTTATCACCTTTCCATGGTGGTGCTTGGTGAACAGCTTGAGTCAAAGTTCCCCAAACACACAGGTAACAAAAGTTGGGGGCTTGCTTGTTTGGTTTTTTTAACTTTCTCATAGGAAATACTCAGATTCGTCCTTTTAATTTGTCACTGCAGCTGCAGTGCTACTTCCCCTACTTTCAGCTGTGAAAAAATGTCTTTATTGTGCTGTTTCCTTGCAAGCACTTTCTTAATAGCCATCTCTCCCTAGAGAGCAAGGTTGTCCAACCACTGCACTGGAGAGGCGCACAATGCGTGTTGCTGCAGCGAGGTGTCGTAATGCTTCCTTGTCGGTGACTCGGTGTGTAATTGCAAAGGACTGATCCTGTCATCAGAAGTTCAGAGCGAGAGAGGTCAAGTGAGTGGAATGCCAAGCAGTGTGGGGTGGTTACCACAGGACCCCAAAAATACTACCTTCTACAAATCCACCCACATGAGTATAACTACAGGTTATGGCAGCAGAACTTAATGCAAGCTAAAACATGACGTGTGGAGCAAAGAAATCCCTTACAAGGGTCATAGCATTTTTGCTTGTCTTGTTGGCTTTCATGGGGTGGGGGGGGAATGGAGAGCAAAGGATATACAGTGGAACAGAGGCTGGCCTTTTCTTATGTCTGTGCTCAGCAGCTAGTATAATGGGTGTCGAATTTTAGATGCTGTCTCCAGAAAAAGAATTTATTTAAGAATTACAGTGATTGTTTCAATGTGTTCTATTTTCAAGCTTGTTTATCCTCCCTTCCCAGCTCAAACAGTGCCTTCCCCTCTGTCCAATTAGTCAGAACTTGTACTCACATACCCAGGGAATAGGTGCAGGTAGAGAAACAAACAAAGAATATATTTTGAATCATCCAGGATGTTTTCTGTGCTTTGGGAAAATAAACTTCATTGTCATCACTTACATGCTTACAAGTATTCACAACAAAAGGGTTTCTAAGATCCAGAAAAAATTCAAAAATGATTGGAAGGGAGCCATCTTCAGTCATCAGACTATCACAAGCATTGCATAAACCACATCCTCGGAAGCTGCAAACACCCTAAACTGGTGTTTTGTTTCTGTTATCTTAGCAACGGCAAGTAGGAACAGCAGGATACGTGCTCACGATACACACTCGTTACTTCTTATCGTGACTCTGTAACTAACCATTTGTTATATATAACCTTTCACCTCTTTCAAAATCTGATTGTTCTGATAAAATAAAAAAAAACCCAAGTACTCAAAAAAAAAAGTGTATGCATGTACAGATATGCACTTCACAGAACAGTTTCTTCTAATTATTTATAGTCATTATCATAATTTCAGTGTTTCCCTAGCATTTAAAAATAGAAGTGAAAACAAGTCTCTGTCTCTCGCGTCCCTTCCCAGCCCATAGGATAAATAGCTTGAGTCATCTATAGGGTATGTGCATGGCTGGGGGAGTGGTGCCTTTGTGTAAAAAGAAATTGCTGAGAATGAAAAGGTGGAAAAACTGAGCAGGCAGCTGCCTGTGATAATTCAGAGTTGACTTTGCGGCTCACATTCCACTCGGGTTCAACACATACCAGCCCTTGGTGCAACAGCAGCAACTTCTGTATCTTCACAGCAAATCCTTATTGATACTCGCTCCATAAAACAGCAGAACTTAGTACCAGCTGAGAAAGTTTATGTCTCTTCCATTTTTTTTCTGAATGCAGAATTCCCCCTCTTCCAGGAAAATGAAACCTCTTCCCTAGCTCTGCCATCTTTTGTTGAAGGTCTACACATCTTCTACAGCCCCGTTTCCTGCTTTTCTTCTCTTCACACTTGCAGGGGCCATAACTGAGAAACGTTGGCCCAGCTAAGACTGGCTGCACTCAGATTCTACAGTCTTGCATGTTTGCTGGAGAAAGAAAAATAAAAGCAACGTACATTAAATCCCAAGAGACAAATGGTCCGATTTCAAAAAGGTAAAAGACTGAATTGAGAAGGAGCATTTTGAAGATTGTACAGTGAGAAGTGGATGCCCTTTCACGTACACCAGTTGTGGACGCAGACCTGCAAGCCTTTGAAAGAAGTCCTGACTCGCCCATGAGAGTAACATCAACAAACCAGGAGCTGTTACCTGCAGCAAAGATGGCATGGCTTTGCCTTAATTTTCTCAAACATCCAGAGACAGACACAGGAGAGAGATCTAGCAGATTTACCAGTAGTTTAGGAAACATTTTAATCAGAACTATTCCTGTTCATGAGCATTTTTATTTTTTATTTTTAAAAAGATTGTGGCATAATTTGGACTCCTGGAATGAGCTGAAGCCAGGTCTTTGGTATGTAAAGACAGTTGTGGAAAAAGAAGAGGGATGGAGACGTGGCGCAGGGTTCCTCACCGACAGAGCTCGGGGAGAAGGCACAGCATGCCATGCGGAAGGAGAAAGCGATAAAACACTTACTTGCAATCGCAAGCCCAGCGATGGGAAACGTGAACTTGAAGCAGTGGAAGGAGGGACGCCCCAGGAGGATCGAAAGGCGGCAGGGGAGTATTACAATCAGATTGGCTGCTGGAAAAAGTGCTTTGGCGGAGACAGGTTTGTCTTTGCAGATTAGTATGATCTGGAAAGGAGAAACGGCATGAGGAGCAAAAGCAGTGTCGGTTTTGAATCCTAACAATGGGAGGAGGAAGAATCTAAGGGAGGATTACAAGGCTGAGATGGCTGTATTAGCATTTTAAAAAATATGAATGGTCCAATTTTTTTTTTTTTTTTGCATTTTGTTACATTTTATGGGGTTTTTTTCTGCAGTTCTCAGTAGTTTTTCTTTTGTGTGTGTGGGAGTATGATACTGACCAGTAAAAGCAGCATTATTTCTGCTGAGTGAAATATCACATACCTTTAAGAAGCTAGCAGTGAACTTGAGTGCACTTACAGGAACATGTAGTAATTAATCAAGCAATGACACCGTTGGTCAGAAATATTTTCTTTTTTTTTGTAAAATATAGGAGTAGGCTGCAAGGCCTCTACTCTTTAGAAAGAAATAAAATGTAGAAAACTATTTACAAAACAAAAAAAAAATACTCTGTAGAACTTCATCATGATCTGTAACTATTCTATGTAATGATTTAAAAGAGTTAAAGTTTTCCAGTATTAAAAAAACCCTAAATTTCAAAATGACAGCAGTTCATTGGAATGGTTTTAGATAAGAAGACAAGCTTCTTAACCTAGATGAAATTCAGCAAGATGTAACAGGACACAGAATATTACTAAAAATTGAAGCTTAATTGTTCTTGCCAGCTACCCATCCATAAGCATTCATTCATTTGAAAACCAGCATTCCTTAGAGAGAAAGTAGGTGCAAGTCACTTGCGCAAGCCAGCAAAGAAAGGAAGACTCACAGAATGACAATGCACTATTTTCCACCTCTAATTGCATCCCATATTTCTGTGTATACATCAGCATTAAAATTAAATTTGGTATGAAGATCTACCTGGAGTGCTTGTGCTTCTCCTCGTTATGAGCCACTATATATGATAAATAAAACAGCAATGCTACCAGACCCAGGGTATTTGCGATGTTGGACACCAACAAGTAGGGATTAACAACCACATCGGAAATAATGAGCCTTGACAGATCTAGGGTTAAATACTTCAAAATTGGATCCTGCTGAAAGCCGAATCTTGTCGCTTAGCAACGGCTGCATGGGATGCTGCTGTCACTCAGCGGATGCTTCTCTGGGGAGTTAAAATTATGCTCACAGAAAATGGGTTATGATTGGGTCAAGGTGACATCATGCAGCACAGCAGCATCATTTTTTTTAAGGTAGCATACAACATGATCGCACTTGAGTTAATACCCAGATTTGTGCAGCCACTAGGAGATTTAAGGAAACATCTTTTCTTTTGAAGTGGGTCAGCTCTGCCTACACCTTACCTGCCCCACAGAAGGGCTCACAGAGTCTGCATGAAACAGCAGGTCATTTCAGCCAGCACACTATAGTCAAACTCAACAGGTGGATTTTTAATCTGTTCAAATTACTCAGAACCAAAAGAAAAGCCAAATGCCTGTAATTTGTGGAGGTCTGACTGTATTCAGAGCATGGAAACCTCCACCAGCAGTTCGGGAAACATGCACAAAGCTTATGAGAGAGAATAAAATGTACCCTTACTGAAAATAACTGAAAATTTAGTTTGCTGAGCTAATTTTAGCATTTAAAACAACTGGGAACCTACTGGATCTTAGTAAGAAACCAAGATACCAAGTTAATTAAATCAAAAAAAGCCTTTGAGGCATGAAATCTATTTTTAAAAGTGATGCTGTATAAAGGTTGATAGAGGCACCTACAGAGATTTTTCTGAGCAGCTGCCTGCCAACCGCAAAGCACCTAAGCACATCAGTGCTGCTGAGGTTGGTCTGTTAGGGACCAATCTGCATCTCTAGACATCAAAATACCCGAGTGCTTAACTGCTACCAGTGTCTTTGGAATGGATACAGAACTTAGGTATTCAGTCCAGTCTAGAGCAGAGTATGCTGCCTCTTAGGGCTTGGAAAGTCAAGATACTGTGGAAATAGAAATTATGGCAACCAGCCTAAAAACAACACTCACGTAGACATACCTAGTTTTAAGAAACTGGATGTCCTTCTCTGAATGTTGAAAGAGCACAGACAAGTACTTCATTGAGGGTAGTCATTCCAATGACTCAAATGAAGTGTGACAATGGCAAATGTAGCATCTCCTATTAAGACATGAGGCAAAGACACCTTTGATCTGTCCCCACCGTTTTAAACAAAAAAACCCCAACCCTGTAGATAACTGCAAAGTGAGCTGAACGGCAGCATGCATTGATGAAATACACATCATGGCTGACAAATCTTGTCGTTCCTCCTTTATTTGGACAGGCAGGGCCAAAAGGGAATTCCTGGTGAGCAGGAAGGTTACCAGGAGAGATCATGAAAAGTCAGGATCAGGACAGATCTCATTAAATCAAGTTCCAGGTCACAAACTACCAACATTTTCTGCTCACTGGGGCCTCACCGTTTGGCAGTGACAGGAAGAGAACAAAGACATGGACATAGTAGTTGATAACAGGATTAGTTGACTCTACACGGCCATGGTAAAGGCCCTGACAAGCCTACGACATGCCAGGCAAGAGCGGTGCCGCAAAGTCAGGGAAGGTATTAAGGGCCAGGTCACAAAAAGCACCAGCACTCTACAAGAGTGTGTGTAGCTTTTCTCATGCATGTACCAGCAGGCTGAATTCAAACTGGCATTGATGTACAGAAAAGCGGTTAAGAGGAAAGAAGATCATGTCTTCTAAATGGAAACCAAATAATCTTGGTTTGTTTAATAAGTCAAGAGCCTAAGGAGGGAAATGATTGCTTTTGTACTGATGCAATTGGAAAACAAACACTCTTGATGTTTAACGAAGAGCTGTTTAAACTAACACTGGCAGAGGGTAGTAGTTTATAACTGTAAGCACAAGTAGCTTTCAGGAGAGCCTTCTGGAAGAAAAGGGAGAAAAAGAAACCCTGCTGATCTGAAGACTCAAAATTTGAGCAGAGTGAATATGGCTTTGCTGTCTCAGGTGCAAGAATGACTCTCGCAGGTCAGAACAGGGAAGACAGTTTCTATGTCCAAATATGCTGGGAAAGTTCACAGGAACATTGCTGGACGAATACTCACATGTGATTACCTCCAAGCATGCCAGATCATGTATTTACTCAGACTACTCAAACTAAGAACACTTACAGGTATCTGGAAGGTCAGGATCTGTGAAAGTATAACCATATTCTGTGTCAAATTTAGACAGCCATTTTTGCAAATTAAATCTCACCTGTTAAGTATTTCCTCAACAACTGTCCTTAAAATACAGCTGCTATAAGTGGTTAATTGCTTCAGTTAATACTTTATTTCGAGAGTTGTGGCTCCATACAGAGGGTAATTTCCAGCAAAGTCATAACAGAGGAAAACACTCTTGGGAAATTTAACAATGAACTTAAGGCTCTCTTAGCACAATATGGTGAATAACAATTAGAAAGATACCATTAACATATGATACATAGCTGTGATTTTGTCCAAACTAATTAGAACAGTTGTTCTCTTATCGGTATATTAAGATGAACACTACATCAAAGATATTAATAGCGCATATATATATTGTGTAATTTGTGATTTAAATATTATTTGATACTGTGATGAAAGCAAGTCTTTGTTAACATCTACCATATCACTTCAAGTATTGCAAAAGAAACTGTATTTCCATCAGATCCTACAGAGGAAACTCAACTCAGTGATACTAGCAGGTTAAAAAAATAAAAATAGAAGAGATGGACCAATGTCTGCTTTTAAGAGAAATAAGCATCATGTCATATCTTGTTTTCCTCCTCTGGTACTTCTGCCTCACAGGTGCTGGAAAGGCGCATGTGTATGTGTGCACTTGAGTTTGGGAAAGCTGGCCTGGGAGCAGCAGGCTGAGGCAAGTGGGATGGGGAGTATTTAATTCCAGCTAATGAAGAGGGGGGTGTTCCCATCTGTGTGCTTTCCATAAGTCCTTATACATAAAGACCCAACCGATGCCATAAATCATTATCTAAAGAAAAGTAAATACTGAAAAAATACCAAACGAGACCTATGCAGCTTTATCCAGGGACACATTTTTTAAATTACCTGTCCTGTACTACGCTGTCAATCTTCGAGTATCCTACAAGCAACTTGGCTGCAGCGATACAGATACAGAACTTTAAACAATCACAGATGTTTAATCACAAGAAGATTCAAGTTATTTCTGTTTAAACAAATGCTTTGCACAGGAAGGCAAAAGGTATGCAGTAGTATTTCAGCAATTTCCAAGATGTCAAAATATACCTCGACTTCCAGGTTAAAGGGTGAAATCTTGGCCTTAATAAGATGTTCTTCAAATATTCCAGCAATGGATGAACCCAACTGTAGGCAAATCCTGCTGTGGATTGGTAGGGTTCTGTTATTGTACAGATGACTTGCACATACAGGCAACAGTCTTAACCAAGCCGAGACCTACAATGAATTACACATTTGGCTTTTTTACACTAGCCCAGTCTTGTGGAAGAGATTTAAATGGCGAGGTAGGGGACCACCTGAGACCAGGGTCTGTAGATAAAGAGAGAACACAGTGCTTTCTGTTTGCAATGCTGTTTATTTAGAAAAGCCCCTTTGATCATCTGAATGAAAAATGTGGGCAGAAAAGTCGCAAATGTTATAAAACAAAGTTTATTCTGCAATATTTTGTCATAATGAATTGCATCTCTTTGGTAAAAATAAACTTTATAAACATTTTAATTAACAGAGATTAGCATACAAAAAACTAAACTTCTGTAAATCGTCTTTAAAACGGGTAAAGGACTAAACTGGAGGAAAAAGGGTTAGAATTGGTCACCTACTGGCAAAATTATTCTAAACAAACCCAAGGACATTGCTTATGCTACATTAGAAACAAGCTAATGGGAACGGTTTAAAAACAACTCTGGTTCCTTTGATCAGAAAGCATTCTTACAATTCACTTTTAAATAAATAATAGTTACAATGAATTGGCAATTATAAAATGTTTTATATCACTATATGGCAGTAACATAATACTTTTAATTATGCACTTTTTAGTTTGAAGAAATGTACATTTATAAAACAGACTTGGTAATGGCACGGCAGTTAGGTGTGAAGAATGTGCTTTAAGATATAATGGCAGGTGCAACATTTAAAATATTCTACCTTTTCTTTTCAATAAATATTTTAACTACACCGTTATTAACATGTATGAGTGTACTTTGCTTTAACCAAAGCTTGTACTTACTTTTCAGGCTGATGAAAAGTTGCGAACCATACAACTTTCATTTACAGTCAGATTTTAAAACATTTGATGTGACTTTTGCAAAAGTAGTGATTTAGTATTGGAATTGGAAAGGCCAATACAGGTTCGTACAGTATTCACACCAAATTTATCCTGAACGGAGCAGCATCCCTTGTACATGAGTCTCATACACTTCTTCACTGTATTTAAAGAATTGAATGTGGTTCATTAATATTTCTCTTGCCAAAATATATCCGAGTCAACCATTGGCATGAACATTTTACATATGTCACTAAAAAAAAAAAACCCCCAAACCCAACAATCAAAATAACTTTTAATTATACTCCATTTATAATATATACACCAGGGTCTCTAACTGAGGTGGCAAACAAACCCAAACCCAATGCTTATGTAAACGAAAGGAGGGCAGCTCTTCTCCCACTACCAAGAGGGGTGCTCCGCAACTGAGCTGGCGGCCTTCGCCTGCCAAAAAATGCGGGCAGAGGTGTGGGACGATGTGGTGGAATAGGTCAGGGCGCAGATCAGCTGCCTTCTCCTTCGCAAAGGGGAGAGGGAAGATGGCAGAGCATGCAGAGCATGACCCCGCTTCCCCCCTTCCACAATTCCAGTCCTCCCAGGCTGAAAGCTGTAAGGATGGATGCAGCTTTCACCATTAACTTCTGATTAGTATGGTTTTATTGCTCGTTGCATATGGTAATTAAACACGTTGTTAGCATCCCAACCCCATCCCTTCAGAAATGCTGAAGTCATTATCAACAGCTTCAGGGTTAACAGCGGCACAGCCACACTCCTAGTAAGTATTAACCTTCTCAAATTTTATCCAAGGCAAAAAAATAATTCAGAACCAAACCAAACCATGGAGCCGACCATGACCGCAGTTTCCAGCATACTTGGACCTTGATCCAGCTTTCACTGGAAGCTACAGAAAAGCTGCAACCACCTTCAGCAGGAGCTAGGCAGCACCCCTCTTCAACAGTGTGCAACTGAAATCATGGCACCGAGCAAAATCCCAGACTGCTAACAATATTTCTGTGTAGCTGAATCCTCGTCTCTGCATTGACACAAACTCTGCCCTTTGCAGTTTTCCATCCAAGGTACAAAAGCAAAAAGCAGTTCCACCAAGCATTCACAGATCCACATCCCAAAATCCTAAGAACCACTGCGTTGGTACTTAATTTTCCTTTAAATAGCAAGTTTTACCCCTACTATCCATCAGTAACACATCCAATATCAGATCTAATTGGCTAATGCACCACTTGTGATATCCAGAAGACATACATGTCTGCACACATGTTGCCCTGTTACGGGTGTAGGCTAACGGGTATTCACACAAAGCAGGAATGCAGCGGAGTATTTTTCTTCCCTTTCAAGAAATAAAACAAATCATGCTTAAAAACTGAAATAATTGGAAAAAAGAAAAAAAAGAACCACTTTTTTTCCTAGTGTTTGTGCTTTAAAAAAATAATGTTGGCTTTAAATTCCAAAACACAAAGAACCTCAAACACTTCAGGCTTGATCCAAGAGCCACTGAGTCAGCCAGAGCACCGCCGTTGTCTTCAAGAGGCACTGGAACAGGCCCTCAGAGCAACAGACCTTCAGCAGCATGGCTGTGTTCATATTTAAAGTAGACAGTTTATGGCAGTATTCATGAAGAAACCGACAAATAAGGAAAAAAAAAACCCAAAAACCACACTGATCAAAGAAAGGCCTCCAAATAGCCAGAAAAATACCCCATTAAGGAAAGGTTAACTTTTGGCTCAATCCAGCACTGTTTTCAACAGCCAAAACAGTGGACATTGGTTTCCTAGGTGGCTCTGCTCCTAATTTTCAACCAGTTTGCCCAACACCTGCTGGAAGCAATAGCTTCACGTGTTAGTGAGAACATTTATGGCACATCATGCTACCTTTCGAAAACAGGAATGACCTTTGATAGTTGTATACGGTTCTGCAACATATTTAAGGCATCCTTATACTTACAGTACTGTTAAAACCCACTCCAACAGAACTGCTTACCCATTTTTGAACAGAAAACTTTTTTAAAAAAAGCTATCATCTACAAGAAGGTATAAGCAATCACCACTGATTTTAAAAGAAAAAAAAAAGAGGAACAAAGTTCACCAGACCACTAAAACATTTTTGGCCGAAGGATGTCTGGGAACTATAAAGAGATTCTTTTATTGCAAAAATGAATTGTGAAAGAATTTCTTCCCGAAACAGAGAGTTCCTCCTGAGCTACGATGTACATCCAAAGGCTAAAGCCTAGCCTTGCCCCTTAGATGCCCTGTATGCAGCAGGAGGCTGACAGGACTCACACAGCGCAAGGCACAGTGATCTGGGAAACAAAAGATACAGACAGCCCAACGAGCACTGGAGGGAAGGAGCAAAACCCCAAAAGCAGTTCAGGGTTCACTGGTCTAAAAGGAACCAGACATGCCCTTTTCAGCAGCTGTTCACCACCTAGGCACCTAAAGCCTCCACCTCATCCATGTTGTCACCACCATCAACTGCCGGGTTCTTCCCCCCCCCCCCCCCCCCAATTGGTATAGGGGAGCAGAAGGGTAGATGTTGCAGAACTATGCTGCTACTACATATTCAACAGTGGTGGTAACACAAGGACAACAGTAAACTTGGCAAGTGGCAGCTTTCACTGTTGGCTACATCTAAGGTGCATGTATGCATGCATGCATCTGCATGAAAAGGACACCCTCCCCCCGCCCCCCCCCCCCAAAAAAAAAGAAAGACAATTTGTCTTAATATGAAAAAACACCCTGTTTTCCTTCAGGGATCTGACCTGCACACAGCAGATTTGGGGGAAGGAGAAAAGAAAACTGCGGGTGATCCCCACCTCAGCTACCCCTTATCCCCACTCTTCCAGGGGATACTTAGCATCTTGCTGAAAGCAACTCCTGGAGTGCTACAGGTTTTCAGCCACTGTGTCAGATGGGCTGAAAACTGCAGCCGCTTGGAGCTGCTTCACCAGTGTTTCCGCCGGGACCTGTCCAGGAGAGTGAAGGGAGGACAGGTGGGAAGAGACAACTGAGGCCAGAACCCTTTCCCCCCCGCCCTTTCTTTTTCTCCTCCTTTTTAATCCTGTACATGGAAGTCAGAGCCCTTAGACAGGGCAAAATTCACCTCTGCAGATGGGGCCAGCAGAGATGTAAATATGATCCACAATGTGCATCTGAACAAACATATCTCTGGAAAAAAAAAATCAACTATCAAGAAGAAAAAAAAATTAAAAAGTGATCGTTAAGAAGTATGCTTTCAGGTTTTCACAAGTCATGCATCTCTTCTAATTTGAGAAGATTAAATAATTTTTTTTCTTTTTAGGCAGTGATTTAAAAATAAATGGCTAAATTATAGTTAGCGCCAAAAATAAAAAAGCAATGAGTCCTCTTATGGCTTTGATCTCCCTTGTGAAGGGTAAAAGTAGAAGAGTATTGCCACAATTAAAAAAAATATATGTATATATTCAACACTGAGAAACGCACTATTTTTTCCTTTGCTTATGACAGTGGGTCTTTGCAGTACTTATTAAGGAACTCAAGCATGTTTGGATGCCAGCAAGGTGGAGCAGAGACCCTGCTGCTTCTTTCAACTCCTCATCGATTTCTTGACATAACTCCTTGAGTGCTTTGTTGCTAGGCTGACTTTCCTCAGAGGTATCTACACAAGGTTGTGATGCATAGCCACTGTCTCCAAGAGGATCATCTTCATAGTCAACGTCTGTATCCACTTCGCTGTGAAATCCTTCACTGCCATCGCTTCCGTCATGGCTGGTCTTGGAGATAAATTCATACACCTCGTCAAGGGAGGACAAGGAAGACACACTGGACCTAGATGCACAGCGCTGGGAACCCATGCTGCTGGCACTGTAGTTGTGATCCTCCTTTGGATCAATATTGGTGGCCGCAGAATCATTTTCCTGCAAATTTATGGAACTGGGAGGATTGAATGCACTGCCATAACTCCTCTTCTTGGGTGTCTTCAGAGGCTGAGGTTTCTCACCTATTGAAAAACAAGTTTCATCAGTAAGCCAATATTCCAATGAGATCATCTGCAAAATGAGCACACTATGGCTGGCTGACTGCAAAGCAAGCTGAACATGAGCATTTAAGAGTCGTAATATCTTGTGCACATTTACTGTCATCCACAGAGGACAACGGTCTTCAGCTAATCACAGCTGAGAGCTGGAGAAACGGAGAAGTAGCTAAGAAGCTCTTCTTACCATCTAGTACAAAGAGGGCAGGGGAAGAACTTTGGAGAAAAAACAGAATTAACAGGGCCATGGGGGCAGGGGGAAGGTGGTTCTATAGAACTCTGTAATGCTAGCAGAAAGAATAATCAAACCAGAATTGCTTCTTGACTGCTCTTACTATTTGGAAACTAGACCATACTCATCTCCTGAAACTTTATAGAGAAAACATTTAGCTGCCGGGTAGAGAAGAAACGCAGAGTAAAATGGCTTATACTTACAGTCCAACATCCCTTGTTGAATGGAAGTATTTAACAGCATCATTGCAGTAGCAGCATCAATATCGGATTCTGTAAAGGAGAAGCAGCAAAACGTTAGATCTCAGGTAAGCCTGACAAAATGAGTTCCCTAGAACATGCAAAGAATATATATCTGCATATATTGGCCTCCAATAAAGAGCAGGGGAAAAAAAAACATGTACGAATTTAGACAGAGCATCACTTTTATACGGTGCAATACGGTTACAGAACGGTCTCGTATCTTAACTATGATATTCAAAAGCTGAATTCTCACATTGCACTTTCCAAAGCTGAAGCCAAGAATCAGTGACATTAATTAGACATGCACATGATGATACTGTTGCTATACTTATCAACAAGTGGCTTTTGTTTGTACCGGTTGAGAGAGAAAGATCACACATATGGCACAGCAAAGCATCTCAGCAGCTTTGTACCCTGGTTATGTGAATATGCAAGGCTGAGGAACAAACACACCCGTTAACGCAGCACTAACTCAGCACACCTCTCTCCTCCAGCAGTATTTTTCACACTAACAACAAGTCAAATGGAAGAAATAAGATGAGGGGGAAAAGGGCACTGAACTGCTCAATCTAGAAAGCATGGGGATCTAAATAATAAACAGGCACTTTAAAAGGTTTAGGTGAACTGCGGCACTTCTAGCTACAGTGACAAGCGCTGCTGTAAAATTCCATCCTTTGTCACATGGAGTGGATTGCTTACATCTCAAAAAGGGCACCTTGAGGATATTATGGCAAAGAGTGACATTTCTAACCAGAATCAGGTGAAAAGGAAAAGAAAGAAGCACGCCTTCCAGCTATGGATGATGGAGCACAGGCTATATATTCCTCTCCTTATACAGGAGAGAAATATGTAAGACTATGTATATGGTGGACTAACCAGGCAAAAGAGGAGCAAAGAGACAGTGAGCTCTCACAAGAGCCTTTGACCTTCGTGTCTCAGAGCAAAAGACCACATCTGAGGTGTACATATGTATGTATGCACATGAGTGGAGAGTGCAGAAGCGGGGCTGGAAGACAATGCATGGAAGGTGCTGGCAGCGAGCTGAACAGGCTCTCAGTCCTGCTGAACTGGAACTGGGGTGGGCATTGCCAGAGTGAAACACCAGCAATGTCATTTTTGATGGCATTTCTTCCCCTCCGGCCCCCACCATATGCATTAACTAGGTTACTGAATTTGAGGGGAGGGTTACTGTTGGGAGGGGGGACTGCAGAACTGTCAGTTTGGCTTCCTTATCTTGTACAATTGTCCCTCACTTCATCGTGGTTAAGGAGAAATTTGAAGAAGATGGCATCGCCTTGGGAATGTTGTACCAACATGGAAAGGGGCTGAGCTGCTGTTTCCAACACAGGTTATAAAACATACACATTCCCCCCGTTTTCACTTTCTATCATTTTAAAACCAGCATACTTTAAGGTCTATCCCTTTGCACTCATGAGATTATTTTATTCTGTTTTCTCTTTTTTTGGCAGCAGCAGAGCCCTGAATTTACAAGTCATATGTATCCAACTGACAAGAAGAAAAAAAAAGGCATGAAGAGTTACTTTCCTCTGCTACCATAATCAGGAAGTGAAATATTCCCATTCTTTACTTGCTTTCATAGACATTTTATTTTAACATGTGATGTTGGTATATAAGCACCACCTTGTTAAAATGACAAGCAATCGGAGGCATTAATGCACACAGAATTAATACCTGCAAATAGCGTTTCTGCATGTTGGTACCCCCAAAGAAAGAGGAGAGACACTTCTGTAGTGACTTCTTAGCAGTGCTCTGCGTCACCATTAACATGCTTTGGCTTCATTTGCGATCACTCTCCTTGATAGAGCAGTATTTCCTAAATTTATGCTTCCCCAGCAGAATGGCTGAGGAAGCATCTTATTACAAGGAAGTCTTTCATCTGCACAACGGCTGCCCTCTATGACCCTGGGAACATTAATAGCTTTCCTCTAATGCCAGGGAGATGCTGAACAGGTTCACCAAGATACAGAAATTAAATGAGAACAGATATACGGCATTATTTCGGCACCTCCAGTGTAGCAAATTGGAACAGTTAGCATCAGACTGGCAATCTCCAAACCTGTCACAGGACACACCAGCAAAATCATTAAGAGGAGAGGGATTTCTTGTTTTCTCTAACAAGCCCCAAGAATCCCAGATCTAGCAGCCCTGCAGCAGCCAGCCAGCCAAGGATGCTTCCTTGCCACCAGGGTACCACCATAAAACCTCCATCTGGATGTACGATAATTATCATCTGTGGACCAGGCAGCTGCTCAGTCTTTAAAAAAACCTTGGCTTTGCTGCTTTACCAATGTTTCTGGTTTGTGGCTGAAAACTAAAAGCAACCTCCTCACCTCAACAGCCCACCGTGCTAAAAAAAAAAAAACCAAACCAAAGCTGGATGTCTGCTATGCTGCTGAAGTCCTACTTCCTTGGTGGCCTTTTATTATGCTTTTGAAAGAACGTTAGCAATAATCCTCTACAACAAATTAACACATGCTCGCTTTTTCTTGGGATCAGCTCTTTAAAAAATGAGCACGATTCACTTTTCAGCACTTTTTAAAAAATTATTATTTTTGATGAGGATAAGCCTTCAGTGGACTAAGCTTTATTACTGAGGTGCAAGTCCTGTGCTCAACAGGCTTCTTCTAAAGAAATGCTGCAATATCCCAGCATGCTGTCTAGCTCCCTCCTGGTACCAAGGCCCACTAAAATGTTTCAAAATGAAGAAAAAACTTTTTTAAAAGTACATATGGGAAAATGAAGTAAGCATCTTCTGTTCAACAGCTGTTGCTACTTCTATTTGCATTTGACTGTTGATGAAAAACAGATTTTCATCTTGAATTCACTTTTTTTTTGGGGGGGGGGGGGGGGAGAAGGGGGTTGTTTGTTTTTGTTCTAAAATCTGAATCTGGCTGGCTGTTTTTTGTCGTGGAAAGCAAAAGTAGAAATCCCTCGGACAGAATGATGGCCAAGTCCTTGTTACTCTAACACTTGTTAAAATCTGTAAGAGTAGGTATATCCCAGCGGGCTAAGGAAGAGGACACCAGAAAAATAAGCAATGCTGCACTTCTGCAGGGATTCCCTGAAAATAAACAGCAAAAAACCCCCCAAAAACCTGCATTCTTTCTCAGTAGTAATACCACTTTGGGTTTGTCTGTGCTACAAAAGCAGAAGCATAGCTACACCAACATCCCCTGCTCAGCTTGCACGCTGCTGCCGGTGCCTATCCGACCCCTCAGGCAGGTTTGCAAGTGCCGAACAACTGCCCTAACAGCAGTGCCAGCTACTGCAGGGACAACCGGGAGGGACAGGCACCTTCTGAAACATCATCTACGGACAACTATGTTTAATCTGCTAGGCAGGGAAATGTGTTGTCCTACTGAATTTCTGCCATGGCTAGAAGAGATCACTCATCCACAGTAATATCCTGCGCATGAGTCAGTCCGATCCAATCTTTCTCCACCAAGTTTTGGTAAGTACAGTTAAGACAACATTTATACAAAATAAAGGCTTTTGGTTGTGGACATGACTTGTTTTTGCCTGCACCTACTTCATTCCTTGTGCAGGAAACAGAGGGATATAAATTTGGTTGAGAAGCAGCACTGCAGCGTACAGTATCAAAACTTGTATTTGGAGTCCATATATTAAACCCATCCTACTCCTCTCTCCCAAGAGTTAAAATGAACATTTTGCAATTTTTAAGGTGATACCTTAAACTAAACAGACATCATGAGGCTCTTCTGTTAACTGGGTTAATATCCAGAACTGAGGTCTGCCTGCATAACTACACTGGCAATAACACCAGCTTGTGCCCAGCTTTCTGGCAAGTGCGTGAAAAGTACCACACAGCTGCAAAATACTCCTCTGAATTGTTCCACATTCCCCTGCAAGTCCTGTCATGCTCTCCCAGCCACCTCTATCAAACAACCAACTTTAGGGCACTTCTATGGCCACATCCCACAAGTTTTATACATTAAAATTTGCTGCCTTTTCAAGTTCTCAGTTCTTGCTAACCAATAAAACTAATGTAAGAGATATGTAGCTTTCAGGCTGGTTTTCTACTGAACTATTCATTCTTTAAGTAGGTCATATCTGGGAGTGATGTGTCTGCTAAATACCTTACTGGCAGAACAAGACAACTCCTATTACATCTTGAAATTCATCTTGTGGATTTAATCTTAATACACAAGTGGCTTATATAATGAGCATGTGTTCTACTACATCAGGTTTTTTCATAATCTAGCAGACCCTTCAGAGCAGGTCCATATGCAACATCAGCTGGGCTTCCGTACATGCTTGCAACTAAAAAAAGGTGAGCAGAACGAAAGAAAATTAAATGTTTACCTTTGAGGGATCGGCCATGATTCTGCTGAAGGACTGAAGTTAAGTAATGAGGGGACGCTGACCTACTGAAAAGAAATTCAACAGGTCAAAGCCAAGCCCTAATTAATCAAATCATTTGTGCAAAGTATAGTAGACATGATACTATGATCACAGAAAGGTAAAAACAAAACCAACCCAATCACCACAGTTGGGTGGGCAAGCAATTTCTATTGCCCTCAGTAGATGGCTTGACACATTGTTTGATGGTTTATGTAGCATGACTAAGCTATCATCAGCATTTTGAAAACACCCCAAAACACACACACTAAGCAAAAGTCTTGCTGGCAAGAGATCCTAATTTCTACATGTTTTATGTACCTGGATTTTAAACAAAGATATGTATTTTTCAGTAAGTAAAACCTACATGTGAACAAAACATTCGCTTACACAGGGATGCTTAGAGCCCAGGAGCAACAGAATAGATAAGGACCAGTTGTGTCCTTCTGCTCTTCAAAACAGAGGTGGGACAGTAACAAAACCAAAAGATAGTGTCATGCAAAAAGCCAGGGAAGAACCAAAACCAAACCAAGTTATCTGCTGATTTTAAAGTTGTCTGAAGCTGGGCTGTTTTGGTGATCTGTCTGCTTTTCTGCATTATCCGACCAGCTTTGCATCAGAATAAAAGGGCAAGTTAAAGCTTTCACATGGTTTTCTGCTACACACCCAGCCCTAATTATTCAGTTCATTATAAAGGTACTAGCAAACAGATATAAATACAACAGAAATAGTATAAAACTATTAAAATTGCATGAAACGTAGCAATGTGCCATCTTTTATAGTATTGCTATAAGAATTCA
Source organism: Morus bassanus (assembly GCA_031468815.1). Lineage (NCBI taxonomy): Eukaryota > Metazoa > Chordata > Aves > Suliformes > Sulidae > Morus > Morus bassanus. Next base: position 6,598,563 of record CM062569.1, read on the forward strand.
AAGGGTGATAGCAGAATTTAAGCCCAACCTGTAACAGCAACCTCACGGGATTAATGGGGTGACTTCCATCATTAAGGTGTGTTTACCTTCTATATTTATCATATTATAGGCAGCTCGGTTTTCCAAAATAAGGCACAGCTGCAAATCCCCCCCCTCAAAAAAAAAAATCACACAGCTGCTAAGTGCTTTATATTTTTTTTTAATTACTGGTGTAGATTAATTAAAACCCAAACAATTATTTCCATTTTTTAAATACATTTCTGAAAGCAAAATCTTCATTTTAAAATTGAATTTTGAACAAAGTATTTGTCACTGGTCACTGGCCAGTGCTGTGGCTGCACACGTCTCAACAACCCTGAGATCAGCTACTCTGCACAGCTGTTTATGAGGGATGCCCATTTAATACTCTCGCTGCTCTGACTTGCCTTCATAGTATCCAGACTCGGCTGGCCATTGGTAACAGCTCCAAAGGTTAGCACAGTGCAGACTGCTAATGGCAAGGAGGAGATGCAAAAAAATCGAAGCAAGATGGCTTGAAATGCATCATCCGAGCTACGTAAGGAGCTCTTGCAGCACTGCAGCCTGCCTGGTGCTGGTAACCAAAGCTACTGAAAAGGAGAGTAATATTTAAGCATCTCCCAATGTGGTAACCGATGGGAGAAAGATTCAGTGCAGCTGAACGCAAACATGTACAAAAGTCGAGTTCACTGTCTGGTGTGTTTTCTTGTGGGGGTGATGGAGTGCAAAGGGAACAGATCCAAAAATTGCAGAAAAAATTAAAAATAATTTAAAAAAAAGTCAAAAGGAAAGCAATGGACCCACCCCAACATGGCTGGCTCTGCAGGCTGCAGGTAAATTGTACAAAGAGATGCTAAACATCTTAATCTTTTTGTCTGAGCTCAGATCCTTCAAGAATCATACCCACATAGAGCTTTCCTACAGCAAATTAATGCTTAGTATTGATTAAGACAAGCTATGAATATGCATAAGGTTTTTGCAAGTTGAGGACCCTGGCCAACCCCAGAGCCCAGGGACGTAATATGTGTAGTACTAGAAACAGAATGCAGCTAGGGGCCTTCCACCGACTTGTTGAACAAGCTGTGCAGGAATAAAATACACCACTGATGCCAATCATCTACGATAATACAAGGTCCAGTTTAACTAGACACAGATTACAGTTTTAGAAAGCTTCTGCTCAAAGTAACACCTTAATTTTAAAATGCTGCCGAATTATAGGTATATTTCCCGCTAACACACTGTAAAATAATTATGAACACAAGCCCTCCCACAGAAAAATTCAGAGACTCTCGCAGTTTAATTCTAGCATCACCCTATAGTTAAAATTGGACAGTCCTTCCAGCCTCTCTCCAGCTGTACCTCTGGGCTTTCTCTTTCTCTCCACACACAAGGCAGCCCCTCGGGGGCCCTTCCCCAAAATTAAGCCAAAATTTAAATCTAATACAAGAATTTTTAAACATGGAAGGACAAAATATAAATCTGGTGTTTCTGTGTATGAGTGAAAGTCCTACAAATGTTTTTTATTATTAAAGGAAAATAAACCAGCTTTCATTAGGAAGAAGTTGAGTGTCTTGGAACACTGGTTTTATTTTGTTGTCCTTATAAATATAAGCACTGCAAAATCCTTCACATATTGAAGTCAGTGGGAATTTTGCCATGTGGTTTCATTAGGACCAGGATTTCCTTGTAATCATGATTGTTGGCAAGTGTGACTAGTCCTCCAGTGAAGGAAGAGAGTTATCAAAAACAACAGCTACAAATCAGAGTCCTGATCTTGCAAGTACCTTAGCATTCAGATAAAATCTCTCCTTCCCTAAGCCTAATTTCAATATGTTGTATTTATACAAGCTAGGTAAATCATACTTCAATGCTTGTATCATTGGACTAATTTTGAAGACCTTGGAAATATTAGAAACTTCACTGCTCAAGGCTCGGAACGACCTGCCCTAGGCTGAGTCTGTCTTAATCCTCTGCTCCTCTAGCTGGACAGACAACAGCCAGAGGTCCCTTCCCCTCTGTATTATTCTCTAAATTTTAAAGTTTGACCATGTTAACATAGACATGGTGTTAACAAAGCTTTCAAGGACCAAACCTTCGCTCGAGTTGTACTGAAAGACAGAAGTCCATGCCCTTGCATAGAAACATTAATGCCTGTAAAAACATTATCATCTAGAGTTGAATTACAGTAGTTTTGACAATCTTTGTTCCCATAAAACAAAGCCTGGCAATACCATCAGCCATCTCATATTGTCCGATTTGACTATTTCTTAATACTTAAATGCTTCAGGGTTATTTTAGTAATGCTCTTGTTCCAGCAGAAAGCTGGAAAACAGGAAACTTCTGCCTGGCTCATTCAAACCCAAAATGACCCTTTACAGCTCAAGATGGCTGGAAGGTCAGAGACCTCTAACTTGTAGGTTACAAGCCCAACTAGAAGAGCCCATGCCAGACAGCTACAGCTTGCATGGGGGTGCCAGCTCCCAGGGTCAGCATCCCCTTGGACCCCTAGAAATGTCGCCTCAATGTTATCAGTTTTCCATCCTGCTCCAGTAATCCCAGTTCCTCCTGTTTGTTAAGGAAACTCCTTGCAGTAAGGTTAAGGCATAGGGCAATGTACAGAGACCTTAATTATCTCTTATCTCACCCAAATTCTTCGCTGAACTAGATAAACCGGCCACGTGCCTACCTAAGAACTGAGCTCACCAACAGCAAGGCGCTCCTCTCTGTTTTCTGTCCTCCTCCTCTCCATCCCGCCTCTATAGGCTGACCCAGCTGCTGTTCCTCTTCCTCTGAGGACGCATTACGCAGACTTCAAATTCTCCAAAATGTATTGCCTAATCTTAAAGCGTGTCAGATGAGGAAGCCCTGATTTCAGAAGTCTTGCATGCTCCACTTCAGAGTATGTTTATGGTAAAGGCTGTTCTTCACATCCCTGCTGCAAAATGCTTTTAACAGCCTCAGAGGAAAACACTCCTCCCTTAGACCAGCCGCTCTAAGCACTTCAGATTGTAGAAAAGTTGATTGTTTTTGACAACAGCATAGAACATGTATATTTTATAACCAGACGAGTGACTTACAGGAGAAGACACACACCTCCTTCCAAGCTAGCAGCACCAGGCACCCTAGATTAGACCCGGTGAACTGTGCTTTAAGGAGGATTTTGCTCCAGTTCCTAAGACCACCTGCTCTCCAAAGAAATGGGGCTCACCAGTAAGCACCCAGCACAGTCCTGACCTCCTTTTAAACTCTCCCACAGTTACGAAGACAACTGGGACACAAACCCCAGATCTGCTATCTGGGAAACCTGAACTCATTACATCTCCCTGCCTTGTCTAGCCAGTCTCACCTAAGCCCCACTCAAATTCTTCTCTTGGGTGGCAGCCGGTAACAATGCATCAGCATCCGCACAGGCATTTCCTCTGCTAGGTAGAGTAACATAACCATGTACTTGGATCAGAAAATTCACCTACCTTGGTGGTGATGCTGGCGGAGTATAAAATGCAAGTGCTGAGGGAAAAGGCTGCTTTTTCAGTGCTTGGACAAGATTAGGTTTATATTCTGGGTCAACGCACCATAACGAACCTTTTCCATTCACCTGCAAGAAAGAAGTACTGCAAATTAGAAAATCCAAGAACCAGGGTGTTACAGTTATTTCTAATTTAATATTCCCAAGATGCAGCAAAATGCAATGACATCGGCATCCACCTCTGTACAGCTGATGTACATCACCTGCATGAAAAGCAGATGCTCCTAAACGGAGCGTGCAGTCCCGAGACCCTTGTTACACGGTGTGGAAACACCCACCTTGCAGCTTGGGATGGCATCTCCAAAGCCCCATTTCCATTCACGTTCATCCACTGAAAGCTGTAAACCTTATTTAAACACTTGGTAAATACAGCTGTGAGTTTAAGGATCTGTCCAGGCATCAGTGAATTATCAGCAGTCTTTTCATTAACAGGTTTCTAAGTAAGAAACCAAAGCACCTTTCCCTTCACTTAGATATAGCCACTTACTAATCTAACTTTACACCACCCTCTCAAAGCAACTTGCCAGATGCCCAGCTACAAAACGGATTATTCCCACTTTTTCAAAATCTGAAAACGTAATTAATATATTTTTGGTGCACCTAACAATGTAAGCACCGCTGTGCTAGTTATTCATGATATTAAATCTGATATGCGGAAAGTTAAGCAAGATAAAGCACCTCCTGCTCCTCTTGAGGGTTTCTTCAGATATTTACTATATCAAGAAAAAATCCTGGTTTTCGAGCCTGCTAGTTCTTGCAAAATGAAGTAGTAAATTAAAGAGGAAAAGTTAAAGCAATTCTATAATCACTGACCTGATCGGTCAGCTAACAGCTCTACAGGTAGCAGCACCAGGTTTTTGGGGGGAAAACAAATGTTAAATGGTTGGTCATGCACATGGCAGAAGGATGGGGCAGCTCTACACCTGAATGGCAAGATATTTCCATAGGAATTTTGGGGGAAAAAAATCTCAGATCAAAAACCCAAGCTTCGTGGAGCACCTTCTGTGAGCCCACAGAGGCCAGCTGACCTCCTCCTGCCAGTATCAAGGGGGTATTAATACATCCATTTTATGGATAGATACTCCATGACTTAATTTAAGACTGAAAAGGTCCCGCAAAGCATGTAAGTCTGTGGTCCTATTTAAGTCATGGGACTTTTTCTGAAAAGAGAAAATATTTTGCTATCAATAATGAAAAATCAAATCAAGAAGAGCTCCAGCTGAGAAACAGAGAGATGCTGTTCCATAATTTTAGTTGAAGCCACTACCTTCCATAAAGAGCTGCAGCATCTCTCAGAGTTCTTTCTTTTTTTAACCTGAATCTTTCTTATACTCATCTTTACATGCTAAAACTGAGCACAGCCTGTAAGATGCCTATCAAGAAGCTTACCTTTAATTAAACAGCCAATTCGTTCACCATGGTGACTGGCAGGATGATTCAGCCAGTTAAGTACTAATGGGGGGTATCCTCCCAGCTGGCTCCATCCATCATCTCAATAACAGACTAATGACCTGATCCCTTCCCTACACCTTTCCCAGAGCCAGAACCTTTCCCTGGCCAGCCAGCTCATTACTTTTCCCCTGTAAAAGACCCTACCTAACTCTGGGTTCCCTCCTGCTTTGGTAGCTTTGAGGCTCTCACCCTCCAGGAGCAGCAGAAACTCCCCCAACCAGCACACCACTCCTCTACACTATTTTATCTGCTACTGTAGGAGAGCACTTCCACTTGACACCTAATTCAGTTCAGCTGTGGGCAGCAGCCAGAATGGGGTTAGTTTCCCCTTTCATCTTCCCAGCCGCTTATTCCACCAGCTTGCTGTCCTGATAATATAATACAGTGATTTTGGGTGGGTATTGCAACAGCGAGCTGAACCAGGGCACACCCTGACGCCAGACAGACACTCAATCCAATGCAAGGAGGCGATAAACAGGGTGACTTCTTCTTTGGGTAGTAAGACTGGATTAGGTGTAAAGCAAAACCATGCTTCCATCCACCATTATTTGTACTAAAAATCAGACATTGAGCAAAAGAGATGATGCCCATGGGGCTGCTCATGTGCACCATCGCACTCACATCTGCTGCTTCGCAAAGACACGCAGTGGAAAGCCAACACAGGTCTGAAGCTAGTGCCACACTTAAGGGGAAAGCCGTGCACAGCTGGAGCTGAAAATCCCATAAAACACAGATACATCCAGCTTTAAAACAAACCAGTGGTCTAACGGCAGCAACAAAAAAAAGACGGTGCCACTTCTCCTAGCAAAGACAAAGCCTAGACGATCCAAAATGCTAAACTGCCTTTGGACGTTACTATTTCACATCAACAGTGGGGCAACTATTGATGTGCTAGCTGAAATGTAGATGTAACTTTATTTACCACCTACTGAAACGTCCCTCCAGACTCAGCGCAGAGCAGCCACCGGACTGTTTTGACTCCCCCTCTCAAAAGTGAGCAGGCATTTAAATTGTTCTGAGATGATTTTTTGGTCTGACTATCATCTCTTCTGCATCTTGGTAACATTCCTTATTTGACTTGCAGGATTTTATCCAGCCAAATAAAGAAAATTGGGAAGGAAAATAATTCCTGCATTTTGAAGCATTGGACTATTTCATAACAGTAAGCTTCCAGTCCCCAGCATTTCGGGACTTGATTATAGCAACATGGATTGGAAGCAAGATGCCTCCCATGGCGCAGCCATGTCCTTTACCTTTACCACCACCCGACCACAGTCCTTCCTCTGCTAGCAGTGAAGTATGACCACCAGCTATGACCAGATCAGTGAGGAAAGCCCAAGGAGTGACCAAAGTGGAGCAACTCAGCCAGCACTGGTGGCTTGGGCTCGCTGCAGAGGCAGACACGCATCCCTCATCTGTCTGGATGACTGCGGACATGAGCTCAACTGCAACTCTAATCAGAAAGGGTGTTTCAGCTCATAAGTCTATCACCTGGGGTAAACCTTGACAAACCACTTAGATAGAGCAGCATCACAGTATGTGCATACAGAACGGGTAATGTATTTTTTAGCAGAGATTTGACGTACATACATCCTGTTTCCATGGCATGAGAAGTTCCTCCTCTCGACTGCAGTGCTGGCTCATAAGACCTCTCGAAGCAGTTACTTTCCCTTCAGTGCCCTTCAACTCATTAAAAGAAAACCATAAAGTACAATATTTTTCAGCAATCCAGGCAAGGACAGCCTTCCCTCAATCTCTGCTGAATGCCATCCTAGAATCCTGAATGCCCGCAGCCTACTGTGACAGGCAGGGTAAAGGTATTTAGCTGGCTGATACGAATATACATGCAAACAGAACAACCATCCACAGCTACGTCTGCAGCATGATGTGGCGCAGCTCGGTGGAAATAGCTCTGCGGAGTCAGAGAGTTGGTGCTGGGGGATCACCTGCACGTGCCCTGCAAGTTTTTTGACTCCAGATCTGCTACAGCAGGGTCTTGTGAACAACGTCTGGGAGCAGTCAGGGCACAGCAAGCACGCTCCTGCAGGACCTCTTCCAGGTTAGCACCAGCCAAAATGAATCCAGTTCATGTGTCCCAAAACTGCCCCACAGTGCCAGCTCACGTGGGTAAGTGGGGGAAAAAAATCAGGAGGCTCACTTCGAAACGTGAAGTCCAAACCAAAATATTAGCATTATGGCAAACCTGAGGAAGGACTCTTCCTACTTTTGCCGCCAGACCTCCAAGACATGATTTTGTAGCTGACGGCTGGCAGCAATGGCCAGGGAGGTGTCAGAAAGCAGCATGCCCCAGGATGCAGGGGCACAGACCCTCCCCTCCTGTCAGACATTTACCCTCTTCCAATACGAGAGCCCAGATTCATTTGAAAGGCTTTAAAACCCTTCTTACCCTGACATTGCAAAATAAACCATGCTCCTCTCATGCAACATGCCACAGGCACCTCTGCTTCCACAGGCACTTGGGATAGAAGAAAGCTGACTACATGCTCCCTTCAAGACACAATTAAGGTGCCATTAACAAAGAAAAAAATGGAACAGAATATAAAATTATCTTGCCCTTTCAAAGAAACAACCACAGGCATGGTTACAGGCAACACAATCAGCAAGACAAGCTTGCAAGCTACGGCTGCTTGCTGCAAGAAGTGACACCAGAAGAGCTCATCCAAAGCGGTCTGCAGCATTCCTGTCATCCCCCGTGGAGTTTGTGCATGCCACCGTGCGCCACAGACTTATTTTGCAGGAAGAATTTAGAGCAGTACCCTCATCTGGTCCTTTTCTAAGCAGGGCAGAGGGTAAAGATTTAACTACTGCATGTTGGAAATGAGGAAGCTTCAGCTAAGTTTCAGGAGGTGCTTTTTTGGGGGCAGGTTTTTTTGGTAAATGCAGTTTCTGTTCTTAAGAGTTAGAGAGTTGTGCAGTCTTCTAGAGCCTTGGGAAAACACTGACAAAGCACATCAACATCACCTTTCTGGAAGATGTGGTACCTACTCTACGTTTAGTTTTTCCTACTAGAGGTGTCACATCTAGCAGCAAGCCATCATTCGGCTTTCCTTCAGCCGCCCTGAGCCCGGCAATGCTGGTGGAGTCGGCAGGGTAAGCAGAGGAACGGGTAGTCTCTAGCTCCTGCTGCCCACGTGCCAAGACCTGAGGTTTGACTCGGTAACTCCTAACAGCGAGGGTTTCCAGGCTGGAAACAGCTGAGCTTTAAAGGGCAGATCCACAGACAGCAGGAACTCGTCCACCGATTTAGGAGGTTTCCCTTCCCTGTGCCAATTCTTCCGAAACTCACATCTCCCTTCCTCGACAGAGCCACCCACTCCTTTAAGGGCACCTTTGCCACCTGCGGCAGCGTGCGGTCACTGCTCAGGTCCGCGTCCTTCACACAGGCACAGCTTGCAGCATCTCAGTTACTCCATTACAGCACCTGGAGCCAAATTAAAAGCCCATCCTAACACTCGGCAGGACTCAGCTATTGGGGAGTTGCTGGACTTGCCGCACAGCAGTAAAAAGTTTCCTTTTTTCAGGGCAAAGCTGCTGCTTGGGAAAACACCACCCTAACAATTTAATGTAAAAGCAGGGATATTGAGAGGTGGTGAAGTTCAGTCCTACCGGTACAAGGCAGTCCTTCCCGATGCCCACTCAGCTCCAGGACCTCTATCTACAGCGACAGGCTGTCAAGCATGCCAGGCATTGCATGCATTTCTGATAACAAGCCTGTTACCACTTAGGCTGACCTCCAAGTACACGGGTCCGGGATTTGTTTGCTGACTTTTGGTATGTGGTTTGTTGGTTTATTTAAGTCGGTGCCGGCTCTTTGAGGAATGGGATGGGAAATGAGAGAGGGAAGGAGGAGGTCACTAGTAAAATCATACAAATCAGAAGAAGAAAGAGTTTGTACAGAAAAGAGTATCCTTGAGTTTAAGAAGTGAAGCTTGTGTCTGCACCATGTAGAGACACACACTGGTATGTTATGACAGACGTTAAAGAAATACAGTACATTAAATGCAGGAATTAAGATGGTTATTCAAAAGCCAGAGGTGTGCTAAGCGTAAGAGAAGATAGCAGGTGGAAAAGTCAGTTTAATATTCAAGACAGCTTTCAGACTGAGAAACACTCAACCATGTACATACAGCGTGCCGGCAAACAAGGGCGCCCTGCAGAAGACCACATCTGCACCCGAACAGGCAACGCCCATGCTAGCCAAGTGGGGAAGCTGCTTGACATCCCACGATCTCTTCTGCTTCCTGGTGCAATCGTAGCCATGGCTGTGCTGGAAAAGCAGGGAAGGAGGAACACACCCCAAAATTTCAGCATTGAAAAAAAAAGAGAGAGCACCAGGTTAAGAAGTTTCAGCAAAAAGACCTCCTAAGACAGATGTCTGAAATTTCAGGCTGGGTTTTGCAGGCTAACAAAACCATAAGTGGAAAGAGGATCTTTTGCAATAACATGTTAGCCAGCTTTAAAAAGGATGCATTACAGATAGCTCTACCCAGGTCAGTACTAAATCACAAAACCAAGAGACTTCTGTCATCCTGTGATTTGTCGGAAGTGGCATTTCCAAACCATCTCCAGCTGCAAATAAAGTGTTAGAGGACATGGAGGCAAATAAAAAACCACAAACCCAAAAGTCCCTGAGAACAACAGCCTTCTCCTTTTCCCCCTTAATTTCAACCTTGATCCACCTCCCTCCTGCCAGGTCTTACCTTGCCATGGCTTCTCTCCACCTTTCGGAAACACTTGTTCAAGGAGAGGTTGTGTCGGACCGAGTTCTTCCAGCCAGTGGGTGCTGTTGCAAAGTAGGGGAAGCGCTCCAGGATCCAGCTGTAGATTTCTTTGACTGGCAAGCTCTTGTTGGGGGAATGCTCAATCGCCATGTAAATGAGAAGGCTGAAAGAGTAAGGGGGTTTGGAAGTAGAGGATTTTTTTTCGGGGTTCTGGTAGCACGATGGTGAGAAGGATGGCACGCTGTCGCCCTCAATGTCATATAAGGGGCTAACGATCGGAAGACCCTCACTTCCGAGGCTGAAGTTTGTTAGAAGGTTAGTACTTTCATGCAGCCAGTTCAAATTCGTGAGCTCATCGTCTGCTGAATCTCTGTCCACCACAGTGGCCTTCGGCCTGCCGGCATCACCTGCATCGGGCAAGCTTCCCATCCCATGACACTGCCGTAGTCCTGCAGCTTTTTCTGCTCCTGGTGTTTCAGCTTTCTTATCCGGAGTCATTCCAGTGACTGGACCCATTTAGCTTTATTGGTCTGCGACAAAGGAGACAGTCAGAAATCAATGCAAACCTTCAAAATCATGTTCAATGGCAGCCCATCAAACCCAAACAGAGTGCTTTATCATCCCCATGCTGTGCAAGAATACTGCAGTCAATGATGAGAGCCAGGGTCCAGCAATCTCATGAGCACATGTTAACTCCCCCTCGTTTATAACCAGAACTTAGGGTAAGCACTTGGAAACTGCCGTACCTATCTTGAAATGCCAATTTGGATACAGAAATAATGGCTACTTTGATGTCAACATCTGAAATCTGAAAAAGACCTTAACAGGTAGAATCTAATCCATTCAGCTCTCACATTAACTCTTCAGTTATACTCATTATATTGTAAATTGACCCTATTTAGAAGTGTTTGCCTTTGGTGCCCAAAGATTAAAAAATCAGTTGCAAAACTTAAATTGGCATAAAGTGAAGTTGTGGTCTCAGTGCAAATGAAGTCTTTCCAACCCCCTACAAGTCACGAGCATTCCCAGGTACTGCCCCTTTTTTCACCAGGGAAAGATCTGACCAGCCCATCGGTTCATCAGCTGGGGCCCACGGAGCTGCCCAGGTACAAAAGACCTTCTTTCCCCTCCCGCAAGGGCTTGCTGCTCTAACTCGGGCTTCCCCGCAGAGCAGAGGGTGGTGGGACCAGCTCTCAACAGGAAGGGACCATCCACTGGGGTGGCAGCTCAGACCTGCTGCAGAAATAATGGCTGACCATTTGCTTTGAGCTTTTCCCTAAATGAAAAGAATATATATAAAATATAAAATTATATCCGTCAGAAACTAGCACACAGAATGCATAGTCTAATAGGCTACCTGTGCTTTAGAGGCATTACACTAAGAAAAAGCATCTTCTTGCTCATGGAGTTTTAAAAGGGGTCATCTAGCAAACTATGTTATGCTAACAGCTGGGTTTTTTCTGCTGGTGTGACCATGTTAGAGCTTCACTACACCTACAGCTTTGGCCAACATAACTGTACCAGAAGTACAGGCCAACAGAACCACTCCAAAGATGTGGTGTGTATATCTATATAGAGATATAGATATACACATGCAGGGGCTGTAACAGCCTGCTATAAACGCAAGGCACTCTGACTACGGATGCAGTTTACCAGCAAAGCTGAGGTTCGTATTAACTGTAAAAAAAACCCCAAATTAAAAACAACAACAACAAAAAAAAACCAAACAAAACAAAACAAAAAAAAACCAATGCAGTTCCCTGTCCCAGTACATGTACTGTCATTCTGGTTTCACACTCCAGCTCCTACTGCAAGAGCTGAATTGCAAAGCTAGGATAGTTTCCATATCATATCTCACCAGACAGCTCTGTGCAGTTACTGGATATTTCCTTATAACAGTTTTTAGTAAATACATGGCTTTGTGCACTTGCGTCTTCTCCTGCAAAGCGGAGGCAAGGAGTTGGCCAGCTTGCGTACACGGTCTGGCTGTGCCACCTACAAAACCACACTGCTGGCTGGCTCCCACCTGACAGCCTCACCGCATCCATGCAATTACACTGCCCAACCTGCCTGGAGATGTATTTGCCCAGCCTCCTTATTTTGGAGGAGGGGAGCAACGTGCACGATGGAGGTGGGATGTGGTGACACAGAAAGGCAACAGGGTACACCCATTTTACACTCCCCAACAGGAGCCAGAGCCCTGCCAGCTCCTGTCCGGCACCGGGCAGGTGTGGGGTGCAGAATTGGTGTCTCTCCCAGAAAACACACCAGGTTTCCCACCAGCAATTTCTTCTCCTTTCTTCATCTGCTCGTACACTTTCACACCAGCTATTGCAAAGCTGTTTTAACAGTAACACCTGCACCTATGCTTACCAGTATTAGCACTGGAAACCATCCCCAGATTTTCTATTTAAGTGCAGGGACAGGCACGATTAACTACCAGCTCAGTCAAAAAAAAAAAAAAAAAAAAAAAAAAATTAAAGCAAAGTGAACTGCTCAAATAGCTGGTCAAAAATAGTTTTGCTCTCCCTACAGTTTACTTCTCCCCCAAGCCATCAAAGCAGATTTATATTGGCAGTCAGTGATTGCTGGCTTTAAACACAGCAATATATACATATGCTTATGTCAATTTTCAGTCCTTTTTTAAATTAAAAAACAAACAAAGAGCTAGTGATAAAATTCATACAGTGAGACAAATCCCAATTCTGCTGCAACATGAGTTGCACCGTTTTCCTTATAACGATTAACTTTACCACCTTGTTCAGTGCCTCTTTAGCCAGCTATGTACTAGCTTGCACCTCTCAGCCGTGTATTAGTAATTTTAGCGCTCGGTTCATGTTGCACAAAATATCCCTTTGCAAATCTTCAGTCAGCACAGTAGATCAAGAACATGCACATGCACACATGCAAGTTTTAGGTCACTATATTTATTTCTCTGGTGAAATGGGGTAATAAAGTCTGTTTTACAACACAGATATGGCTTGGGCACGCTCACAGTCTTCCCAAAAACACAGAGGGAAGAAAAACATGTTAGCTTATTAAACTGGCACTTAAAACCAGGTAGGCTTTGTGGTGTCAATGCACTATTTGTTTGCACACTATTATGTGTTAGCAGAGAATCATTAGAATAATTAATACCCTACTTAAAAAAAATTATTTGCAAGCAATATACTTACAGTAAATAATATAGGCTAGTGCCACGTTTCTCTTAGTAGATGCATTACAAAAACCCATGTCTCATATTACCTTCTTAGTGCCTAGTCTACAACCTCGCACATCTTCTACATGAACACATCAGCAGAAATTAAAAATATCTTTTCTAGAAAGCTATAAAGGCCATTAATAGACTATTATCACTTAATAAATAAGAAAAAAAAATAAAATCACAGTTCCATAACTACTGCAGTGTTCAAAGGGTATTCTCCAGTGAGAATGCTGCATCAAGGGTAATTTAAATATAGAAACAGCAGAGTATGCAACAGGAAGAGTTATCTTAATGAAGTAACACCTAACTCCATTGTGATGGCAGTAACGAGACTGGTAACATCGAGGACCACCAACTGATAATTTTGGTGCTGCCTTTCTGGAGATAGCCAGCGTTCCTAGAGAGCACGACCTCAGCCCCAACGACGTGATGTGCTTTATACCGCACTAACCTACCCATGCTTCGCTTGGTCTCAGAATATTGTAACCTCTAATTCTGTCCAGTTTACTCTGGCCTGCTGCTGCATCAGTCTGAAGAAGGAACCAACATTGGCAGCCTTCCTACTGCAAAGGACTGCAAAGCCATCAAAAGCTCACCCTTCCCCTAGACAAAGATCAGCGACCACAACTCCAAGGCGTACCCCACAGATGGGCTCATTAACAGCCATGTTAATGTCTCTCTCACCTCTCAAGCTCCCAACGGCCACGTGGACCACAGGACCTCCTCACCTCTCAAGCACCCAAGGGCCATGTGGACCGTAGGACCATCTTTACCTATTCAGCTGAGACAGCACTGCTTTCTGCCTGTAGCTGCCTGGTGGGGAGCAACAGCAGTGCCACTGGAGCATATGTGAAGACACACAAGTGGTGAGCTTCGTGCTCTCCAAAGCCCCTCTTCATTCACACAGACCCTTAATGACAACCAAAAGTCACAATTTCTTTTCCTCCATGTGCGCTCTGCCTGGCCATAAGCAGGTGGGACTGTGAAAACACAGCTTCTAAGCTGCCACTTTCAAGATTACCACTTCCAATATTTGGGGGTTAATATTTTATATAAGGGTCACGCGATTCACCAAAGCCATCTTTGCTGTAAGCTAGCAGGGTTTTGTGGACAGGGATGGCCCAGTGGGAATGCCACGGTAAGCACAAGGAGGGCAGACTGCGAGAAGAAAAGAGCACAAAGAAGCTCTCCAGTGCAGACGTCGCAATAAAACCGTGTACTCTTGGACCGTCGGATTTTTTCCTAATGTTTCTCACTGTTACTGGCTAGGAGGGTTGATGCACACAAGGTTAGAGGTAGCCACTAGGACTTGCTCTCCACAGTGCTCCTGCCCAACCTGAATTAGCAGCACCAGTGTGAAACAGGGAGGGGGGGAGAGGGAAACCTAGCAGAAAGGCAAGGTTAAGAGTGCACATGAGCATTGCAAGGCCACTCAGTGAAATTTATTTTCCACTCCTTTATTCCCTTACTGCCACCTTCCCTGCCTCTTCAGCTACTCCAGGGGCAGCAAAAGCCTTGCAACAAAACCGTCTCCAAATGACACGTGCCTGCTCAGCTGCTGAGACACACTCCCTGTCCCTCTCCTCCAGCTCTCCTGGAGCCACTTCTTACTGAAGGAGGATGGCAGATGGCAACCATTTAACCGACCTCTCTGGCTGGCGCGTTGAATGCCCAGAGACTTGCTGCAATTCCCACAGGGACCGCCCCAGCCCCGCAAGCAGAGCTGGACGGCAACTCCAGCCGTGCAAATGCAGAAATACCATGCTTTAAGCGCACCTCTAAAAAATGTGCAACAGTTTACATTCTGTCCCATGTGCTTTGCTTTGCCCTACCAATGCAGTACAATATACAGTGTACCAACAGGTGCCCTACCTACACAGCAACACAGCACACTGCTGTTAATTAGTATTAACACTTGCAACTGAAAGACGAAGTATTCAAAGCCTAAGAGCATCATGCATCCAAACCCTAAGGAACTCAAGCATCTATCTCCTGTAAGCACCTTCAAAAGAAAAGCCAACCAAAACACCTACTCCTCAAATACAAAATACTGCACGTTATTTTGCATGGTAATTATATACGGACGACTATGATTCTAGGGTAAGATTAAAAGGCTGCAAAGTCAACTGAGGTTGCTCAACTGAAAGTTAGGGCGAGAGAGATGACCTTCTGTCCAGCAGTCTTGTGATTTTGGCATCGCTCAAGAGCATATGGAAATAATAAACGCCGGTCCAGCACCCAAACCAGTGAAGTCCTGCTCTTCCAGGCCACTCGCTACCCAGACAGCACAGCCCAGGTCCCAAGGGGCTGATTAAGGCTGCAGGTGCATTCACGTGGCAGTCAGGTTCAGAGAAGCCCTAACAGATTGGAAGAGATTCAGTGTCGCAAGACAAGGTAATTTTTGCAGTCTTCTCTCAAACTCACTGAAGAGCTCAGTTTGGGAAAGGTTATGGGGGCTGGACAATCCTCAGGCTACTGGAGCACATCTGGGGTTAAACCAGGTTTGCACGCACCCGTATACATCCCCAGCTACGACTTCATTTTGATGGAAGGCCTTGAGCACCACTGTGTTCTGCCACAGAAATGAGTATTTAATGTACAAGCATTTTATGAAGACAAAGCTGCTTTAACAAAACTGGGAGTCCACTTGGGCATATCATCAGGCAAGCAGAGAAGCATGCTTTTTTTTGCAGCAGCAGCCCTTCTTGAAGCAGTCTCAGCTCCAGCAGAGCCCAAGTCAAGGGGGCAAAAGCCATAGTAGATACCAAAGGTGACATTCTCCAAAACCAGCGGTGTTTCAGGTAACAGTGCACAGCTGTTGTTTTAGTGCTATGGCCACCATGGATAGACTTATCGACCCAACAAGAAAGAATTCAGCCTTTTCGTTACAAGACGCCATAGACCTCGTCCATGCCAAGTTAGTGCATAAGCAGAGCTGCTGCTGCTGCTTGACCCTTCTTTGCTCTCCAGTGGCATCAGATGAAAGGTGCCATTTGGCATCTGCCCCAGGTTAGGACAACCTTCTTTACAACTAAACGTACCTATTTACTTCTGTAGAACCAACCAAGCAACTAGGTCACCTCTGCTAGTAGCAGGAAGATCCTGAACTTGCTACCAGTGCAGTAACTTCCCTCCAGATTTAAAAAATAAAAATTAAAAAAAAAAAAAAAAATCTTAACATGCATTGTCTAAGTCTGAGGAATAGAATATGATTTTTATCCAGGAGAAGAGATTTTTAGCCATAACACACTTAAGTGAATGACAGCAGCTCTGCAACCGCACTCTCTACAACAAGCTCAGGGCATGCAGAGAGTTACAGAGCCAGGGCAATCTGTGTACTCTACACACAACTTTTGTACTAACATATACACGCTCTGAGAGAATATTTTAAAAAACTGGTATGTGCCTTTGCATGCAAGTAACTATACCAACAGCGAACCCTTCTATTGATTTTTCATATTCCCTTGCATTTACGGGAAGTGTATTGACACCAGGGTTTGTGCCGACTTAAATATATCAATGTAGGTATCGTGTTGCTAGAATAGCACAAGAATTACACAAATAAATGACTGTCACCACTTACCTACACAAGTTTACAATAAACTTTCAAGACAGCACAGGACCAACTACAAGTTTTTGCGCATTAGAGGGAAGAGCAACAACAACGAAAAAAAATCTTGGCACAACTAGTGAAAACACATCGATAAAAAGCACCACATCCGCTCGACTCGGAGCATTAAAAGCATGACACCAGGCCATTTTTCCCCCCATTAATTTAACCTTCCCCCCCTCCTCATCCCCTTTGTCTCGGGCTGCCCTGCTCCATCCCCTACCCACCTCACACGGGCGCCTCGGTGGGCTGGAGGTCAGCCTGAAACCCCCCTCAGCCCTGCAAAAGGCTTATATTTGATTACAACACTATATGATGTCACGTATCCAAGACAACTAAAGGCATTACAGTCTCCCAGGGACAAAACCGCCTCTCGGCCACAGATTTCGGCGAGCTGGGACCCGTTGTCTGCAGAGGAGAAGAAGGGGCAGCTGCACCCCCCGGCGACAAAAGGCACCCAGAGATGCTCCCCCAGGGCAGCACCCACAGCAGGCAGGGCCCTTCCCGCTCCCCTTGGCTTGCAAAGCGGGGGGAATTTAAAATAATTGTTTAAAAACCCATTAAAAAGGCAGTTATTGGCTTCTCGAAGCCAGCCTGAAAAAAAAAAAAAAAACAAACCAACAACCAAAGGACCGGACAAGTGGTGAGCTTGGGGGTTTCTTTTTAACCTTGGCATTGGTGGGCTCAAAGGAGAAGAGATGTTTTCCAGGTACTTGCTGAAGTACTTCCAAGACTCTCTCATTTTAATGCCCCTTTAATGTCAATATTCTCCCACATTCTCTGATCTAATTAAAGGCAAGGGGAAAAAAAAACCAAAACAAAACACGGTAACGAAAATCAATGAAAAGGTCCAGTATTAGGAAAAGTTAAGAAATGCTGCAAAATTTAAAAAGGCAAGGGAATAAACCCTTATCATAGCCCAGGGAAGGTCAGGGAGTGAGAGAAAGAGGTTTCATCCGAGATCTAACTTGTATGAAAGAAGTTTTCATTTTTTTATTAAGTACACATATACACACACACAAGTGGGTTTGCGACTGAAATAAACATCTGAAATAAAAATGCTAGGTAACCTCAGACATGCCCAGACCCCAATCCAGACCCTGTGCGCAGCCCCGAGCCTCTGGGCCATTTATTCCAGCGCAGCACGCAGGGACTTTGCAATTGTGAAGCCTTTCCAAAGGCTGCAGTCACTGTTTGATGGGGTCCCCTGTGCCTCAGATTTAAAACATGAACATGAAAACAGTCTGAGTATAACAGAGAAATCGGAAAGTGTTAAAAAAAAAAAACCAGGAGTGAAATCTAAACTATTAAGAAAAACCCTTGGTGTCACAGAAAGCTGGGGAGGGGGGAAGGCACTTTTAAGAAAAATGCTTTACTGCCAATAGTAGCTTCTCAAAAGTAGCTTTTCAAAAGACGCCTTTGGGTCACGTTCCTTAAATTCAGTACCCTGCTTGCTAAATGGACTAAAATGCAAAAAAATGTAAGCCATTGATATGTTCACAAGTGAGCCATTTGAGCAAATGCCTTGCAAAATAATTCTGATGCTAATTTCCTTCCCAGGGTAACCCTTCCACGTGTTTCCCTACCATCCTCTTGAAACAGGAGTGAATATAGCTGCATCTCAGCTGGTGTCAGTACCAATTTACCAACACTAGAAAACATAATGCTATCTTTTCCATCCAGCTCTTCTGCCTTCTTCAGCCTTAAAGTAGCAGAACTCCCAATTTTCAGCTGAAAAGCAACAGTCTGTAGCTTCGCCCCAAGTGAACCTCATGCAAGATTTAATTTAAAAGCATCATCAGAGCCGTACCACAAAGCCACCGCCACGTTACCAGTACAACTTCATGATCGTGAAGCTGTCAACCAGTAGCTGTTTCCCATCCCCTGCTCCCCAAGCGTGAGTTTTCCTCCAGAACCCCAGGCACGGCAAAGCGATGCTCTTCACCGTGCTGACCTCCCCAGCCAACTTGCTCTTAATTTTACTCCACAACTGTTGAACTTGGCTTTCTGTTTCAAAATTACTTTACATCAGAAAAATCCCTCTGCTCATAACGGTTGTGGCATAAAATTATCTTTTCTTCTATATGGTGGCCCCACACTGGAACAAGTGGGCCAAGCAGGTTTCCCGTATAGAAAAATGGCCCAGTTTAATCATACAGGCTCTGTGTGTTGAGGTGCACCTTCAGATGGAAGGCTACAGAAGATACAAGCTCCTCTAAACACAGAAGAAAGGCACCCATGCTAGCAAAACTACACCATCGAAGTACAAGATGCCATCTGACACTTCTCACATGGCACAGTCAAAAGCCCAAAAGCATACTAGCTCATGCTTTTGGCTACTCAACATCCCTAAACCAAACCAAACTGGCTGATAAGCGGTCTGGTGATGGTCCTCACAGACCAGAGGATGAGGGATGAGTGATTGCTGCTGCTGCTTGACAGCAAACTTCCCAGCTCCCACTCACTCAGCTCTACTTTGTGCAAGTTTCCAGTCGCTGAGCTCTCTCCACATCCAGTAATTAGCTTTTAGGCGACCATATACTTGCCCCCAATCTAAGCACAATGCAATCCAGCAAGAGTGTTAAAAAGGAAGCAAGCAGGGGACCACATGTGAACCGGGAAACTGGAAGTAGCTACAAACTGCAAGATAGGAATGCACTGAAAATAATCCAAGAGAAGAAACAAAGCCTGAGCCTGCTATCAAGATAAGCTGCTCCAGGAGATGGGCTTTGGGAATACATCCAGTCACCCATCACAAAGTCCACAATAAAAATGTGACGGCAATTTGTACGACACACATTGGTGAGACACCCAGATGCATAAGTAAAATAACACAAGGATTCAGCAGCATCACCCATACCACGCATACCACCCATCCAGCACTTAATAGATGGAAAATGCGGTCACACTGATAAAGTTGAAGGTACCCAATGATGCCGTTCAAAGGCACATCGAGGCATGCAGGTCTGTGGCTGTAATGCAGAGACCAGGTTTGTCGCCGGCCGTAGGGGAAGGCCCCGCACATGGCCATAAACGCCACAGCTGGGGGCTTTAGACCTGACCTCAGCCCAGCCCTGCATTTCAAACCCGTCCCATTAGCAAGTTCAGAGAAGCGGCGTCAGCCACCTTAGACCACCGCTGCCATCCTGCAAAGCAGCCAACATACATGGGTGCTGCAGACCCGAGTAAATCGTAGTAGGATTTTCTGCCAGCGGGAACTGGGTGAAAACATTCCCAATTTATAATCTAATCCTTACAGAGGGTGCAGAAGAGGAGGGGTGGGGGCTGATTTCTGCAGCAGCAGTAGCCAGTTTAATGGAGTCCCTAACATACCCTAACCTTTGAGGAAGAAGCAGGGAGCTCTACGTCTAGTTTGAACAAAACAGAAAAAAATTTGAACACAATGGCGGGGGCAGGGGGGAAGTAAAAATCCACATCTTTGACGTTTGGTATAAATCCTCCAATCTGCATGAGTTCCAGGCTTCTCTTGAGATGGTCCTGGTACGCGAGCAACTGGTCAGTAACACAGGTATTTTCACCCCGACACAACAGCTAGTCTTCCTGGTTGCCGACTGTGCAGACCTCCAGGCACTCGGCACGAAGGAGCACCCAGCAGTGCTCTCCGAAAGCGAGTGTGACCCAAGCCACGTGCCTCCCCAGCCGTAACATTTTACGGGGAGGAGGCAGAGCACCAGGGGTCATAAAGACGCTGGCTGGCATCAGACAGCACTTCTTCTGTACGACATAATTTATTACCGAAGCATGGGCGAGCTGTCTCCCGCTGGCTGACTTAAATTGTTCTTTGCAAGTACCCCGGAGCATCGCTGTGTGCTTCTACCCAGCACGGCGAGGATGGGATGGCGAGCTCACCGTCGCGCGGCACGCGCCAAGTCAGAAGGCACGTGTAATATGACAGGGAACAAATAAACATGTACCACACATAAAGGTCCAGCCAGAAAAAAAGCGAAGCAGCATCTCAGGGTTTTCTTGTTTCACTTGTGGGCGTCTTCTCTGGGAGCCAAGGAAGCTGCTGGATCTGGGAAGAGACTCACCACACGCACTCAAACCGACCCTTTCAGTTGCTGCGCTGGGATGTGGACGAGGTTTGCAGTCTGCAAGCGTGCACTTGTCGAGAGAAGAAGCCGCGTGCTGACGTGAGTCACCGAGAGCCGCTGACAGCAGCGTCTCGGCGCAGGAAGTTGCCCAACACCATTTCAGTTGCCGAGCGGCGAGGGCACACACGCTAGGGTAAGGCACTCGCTGCCTCCATCTACTTCCCTCAAACAAGTTATAATCAATGAAGTGACATCCTATATACGAGCTTACACACAAGACACCTCATTAACAGGAGGGGGAGGAACAGCAACAGCCATAAAAAGAAAACTCAAGGAGCCAAATGGAATAAAATGGACAGGATTTACACCTGTGCTAAAAGGTAGTGAGTATGCATCTGTACCACTGACAGCCTTTGCTTACAGGGACTAAAGGCTGCTTTTCACTGATTTACAGCCAGGAAAGGAAAGCTGTATTTCACACAGTTCATTTTCCACCGCGGCGGTGCAGTAAGGCTACCCCGTTGAAGGGAACGGCCTAAGAGATGCCCAGCAGCGGCAGCTGTGGGCATACCGCCGTCACTCCTCCCAACACTCCTACTTTCTGTCACCCCGCCAGCTATAATCCTGCTGTCCGGCTTGTTCTGATAAGGTAACACAAACTATATTTGGAAAAAGTCTTCTGAGTGCCTGCGATATTTCCTCCCATAAATACCAGCTCCTTTTAATCCCAACAATGAGAAACCAAGGAACGATGACGAGGGAAGAAGGTGGAATTACAACCCTAGTGAAACCAGCAACAAAACTTCCACTGTTTTTACGGGAACAAATGTTCCCATGCAAGAACTACATCGCTTCCTCATCAGTTTAAACTAAATCCATACACAGCACCTTCAGGTGCCAAACTATCTCGTTCACCAAGAGTTTGGCTTTGCTCAACGTGTCAAGTTTTCAAGCCAACTGCATTGAACGGGCAGAGCCTATGGTTAGTTAGAGACGGTAAAAATGAGCTTGACGTGCCCCTAAGCCTCTGTCTTCTTTCCCAGGCACTACAGCTGCTCGCCAGGCAGTCCTTTTTCTAGTCCGACAGGACCACTGCACATCCCTGTATTCGCTCCGTTACTTCCTGGCCTGGCACGTCCTGACACTGAGATAGTTGCTGGCAATGCTGGTGCCTTCCATCCCGAGCTCCCCAGAGGACGCGGGAGGGCTCCTCAAGCAGAAAACCTGTGGCGGTTGGAGCTGTTGAGGCAGCACGCTCCTTGGTTGGTGTCCCCTTTGGATAAAAAAAAAACAAACAAACCACCCTTACTTCTGGGCTGAGCAGTCCCTGCGGAGCTCCTTCGGGACAACCTCAGCGGCAGCGCCCAGAGGGGTCACAACTTCACCCTCCGGTCAAGACGCTGACAATGAAGACGTCAACCGAGTTTTATTCCAGCAAGGTCCCTGAGAGCACCCAGGGCCGCACGCCCGAAGCAATACGGCGTGGGTGCCTCCGGCTCCCTCCAGCGCCCTGCTCCCCAGGGCAGCACCACAGCTGGAGCCACCGCAGCATCTCCACCACGCTCTGCAAGCGTAAGCACTGCGTGCAGCGGCTCCGCTCAGTTTATGGGGCATTTGGGGGGAAAAAAAAGAGAAAAAAGACTACGAGCGCAGAAAAGCCCTAGATGCGTGCGTCTCAGGTAGGCAACTCAAACATACAAAGTGAGAATTACCATCTCCTCCCTATTTCTACAACACTCGAGTCACGCAGCCGGACACACGTGAGCCCCCAGCAGAAGCCGAACCGCTGCAGCAGCACGCGGCCGAGCTCAGAAATAACATACCCTGGCACTCGGCTAAGTTCATGAGCTCAACCTCGGCGCCGTGTCAACTACTATATCGCTTTCAGTTCAGAATTGATGCGTCCAACTGCCTTCTGCAGAGCTTGGGAAACGCGAGTTGGCACCTGCCAAGGAGGGGGGAAAAAAAAACCCAAACAAAACGGAAAAAAAAAAAACCAAACCAACTGCAAACTAGTTCAAGTTTTCTGACAGAAGATGACACCAGCTTAATTTTTCTTGCGTAGGTATAGCATCGCACCAGCTTTCTGGAAGGGAAAAAGGACCCCAAACCAAGAAACACAACAGAAATTAAGCGATTCACGTGTCGATATATTACAACACAACCGTTACCAAAGTCCACCTAAAGGCAAGCGCGCCAAGAACAAGATTTGGGGAGCGCGTGTGTATATATATATATATGTAGTGTATTATATATGAAATTATCTTGATTTCACAGGTTGGCCACAAACCTCATCAAGTCACCTTCACGCCATTCAAGTCCAACGTAATTCAGCATTTTGAACTTTCCGTTTTGCATACAACGCCCATCCCCAGGCAGGCACCGAGGCGGGGCGGGGGTGGGGGGGGGGGCCTGAGTTTATTGGGCCCCGCTCAAGGTTATTCCTTATTTTCTGGTTTTACTCTTTGTCCTCTTTACTCTTTTGTTCGGGCCTCGTCAGAATCCAAACCTTTACGAACAAAAGCCAGTTCCCGCTCCCGTACGGACTGGGAGGGCGGGAGCCCCCGGGGCCCGGAGCTGGCGCAAGCCGGGCGGGCGGCAGGACGGTGCCCCCCCCCCCCCCCCCCCCCGCAACCCCCCGGGAAAGCCGGGACACCCCGCAGAGCCACGTGCAGATCCCAGCCCTGCCTCCAGCGCCTCGGGGAGCTGCTGCCGGCGCTTCACCCCAAAACGCGGGACCCCCGTAAGGCGTCTCCCGCTCCCCCCCTCACCCCCGCAAACCACAGACCCTCCGGACACCCGTGCGGGGCGGGGGGGGGGGGGTCCCACCGATTTGGGGGCGACGGAGCGCGCCGGAATAACGCCCAACGGGTGTCTGTGTAGTTAAATAAGCCGCTTGAGGGCTTTGGCGCGGTGACCCGGGGGCGAGGGGCACGGCGGGGCCGCGCTGCCCGGTCCCTCTCCCATCACCCCGCTTGGAAGCGCGTAAGAAGCGCGGGACCGCGCTGCCGTGGGAGGTCATCCGCGGAAAACCCGCGGGCGGGCGGACGGACAGACGGAGGCTCCGCGGAGCCGCGTCGGGAGGAGGAGCTGCGGGGGGGGGGTGGGGGGGTGGCCCCGCTCAGGGCACGGCCGCCGCGTGGGGTGGTCCCGACGCATCGTCCGCACCCCCCCCCCCCCACGCATCGTCATCGAGACCGGCTGAAGAGGAAGGGCCGCGCGTTGTCCCCACGCGGGGGGGGGGGGGGAGGGAAGGGTGTCGCTTCTCCGCCTCCACGCGTGGGGCGCAGCATCCCCGAGGGGGGGGGGCACCGGCCACCCCCCCCCCCCCCCCAGCACCAGCGGGCCCCGCTCCCCGGGCTTTCCCATTCCCCCAGGAAACCCTCCCAGAGCGCTAAAAACAAAAAAAACCCAACCCCCCAAACCCCGAAAACCCCCGAAACTAAACCAAAAAAAGGGGGGGGAGCAACCAAAAGAGGCGTGGGGACTGAGGGGGTGGGGGGGGAGGCGGCTCCACTCACCGCGGTCATGAAGCCGTGCGGCCGGCGGCGCGGACACAATATGGCAGCGGGGGGATGTGTCAGGGAGCAGCTGCTCCCTGCGCAGCGGCGGCGGCGGCACCGCCCTCCCCGCCTCCCCATGGCAACGGGGAACACCCCGCCAACACCGACACCCCTCCGCCGCCGGTACCGCCTGCCCGCACCGCCCCGGCGTGGCGGCGGTACCTCGCCCCGCACCGCGGCCGGGCTGCGTGCTGGCTCCCCGCCGCCGGGGAGAAGTTTCCATTGCCCCTCAAACACCCCCAGAAAAGCAAATTTAAAACATCAAACCTCCTTCTAGTTTCACTTCCCTTTCCTCTCCCCTCACGCGTCCACAATCACCCACGCGCTGGTGTATTTCCCCCCCCTTTTTTCCACGTTTTTCTCATTTCTCCCACGACCTTAAACCTTCTCTTTATTTTTTTTTATTTATTTTTTTGCCCTCCTAACAAAGATGAAGCCGGCGCCGTGTTTGCTCTGCCTTGTAGCGCATTGTCCTCCACTCGTGCCTTCGGCTTTAAGCTTTTCAGGGCGAGAACTTTGCTGTTTGCTTAGTGGGGTTTTACAGTCCCGTGTACACTTGCAGTTTTACAACATAATAAAGAGGACCTCGGGAAGTTGCTCGCAGGGAGAAATTTTCTTTTGCGGCCCATCTGCCACGGCAAAAAAGTTTCTTTGCCCTTCCAAGGTTTCTTTGCCTTCTGAAGGACGCTCGGCTTTTGCCTGCCTCGTGATGCATTGCAGTAATTTTATTTATAAGGGAGGACGGGAACGTGTTTCAAGGAAATTCCCCAACTCCACATTAGCAGGAACCAGCTGGGTTTTTTCAAATTTGAAGTAATTTCGGTTCAGAGAAGAACCTCTTGGGGTTTTTAAGAGTGAGGATGAATTGGGCCCAAGGTTATAGCAGGCAGGCTATTCTCCCGAGGGTGGAGGATTGAATCCAGCGGCAGGAGGCTCAGCCCAGCACATACAGGCACCTTCTGCTACGCTGTGAAGCACGACCGGCTTCGGAAAGGGTCCGACCGCACGGTTTTGACCAGAATGAATTGTTCTCAGCAACTTCCATTTTGCTCCTACCTAATTGCCACTGATTGAATACATTATGATTCACTTAACCTTTTCTTTTTTTTTTTTTCTTTACAGCTTCAGAAGTTATCCGGGCCCTTCCTACCCTCTCGGCGGACAACGGAAGTGCGCTTATATTAATTATGTATTACTAAAGCCGTCTAATGCTGAAAGTAACCTCCACTCCTAAACCATTAAAAATAGATCTAGCGCTCCTGGTACCAGCAACACTTTGCCCGTAAGAGGCTCTTCTGCCCAAATTCCCATCCTTCCGCCCCGCAGAAAGCGTGCGCTGCAGGTTGCCTTGGTAGCTACCCCACCTCAGCTCCTTCAGAGGGAGGGAGGAGCGGGGGCCCAAGCTGTGCCTTGTTTGTCTGCTGGAATCAGGGCGTGTTGCTTTGCCTTTTGCCCGGCTGGGCAGCAACCTGAAAGAGAGACATTTGAATCCCGGATCCATTCGACTTCAAAATATTTTGTGAAAGGTTTGTTGTGAGCCGCTGAGGGTGGTATCCATTCTCAGCCCTTGATTGCATCTACACCCTGGCCTTTAAAGCAGAGCTACTCACACATTTTTCCATTTACCCTTTAAAGATGCAATCTGAATTCAGTAGGAACGTACGCCCTCTCACCCTTTATATTTTAGTGGAAGAAAAAAAACGCCAAACCAAACAAAACCTAAAAAGATAAAAGCTGAAAGTGCCCTGAAGTTGCCACCCCCTCATGGAAACAAAAAATAAAACTTGGCCTTTGAACAGGCGTTTTATTTAAACCAGGGTGCAGCACCACACTTCAAGTGAAATGTTCCTATGCCTCCTGAAAAACGTTGTCACCTTTATCGTCCTCAGTCCTCTCTACTGCTCAACGTGCCCACAGTAGGTTTTTTTGGCTTTAAACCATGCTATGTTGTTAAAAATCCAGCAAGTCCATATCAATTAAGGCAGTAACCAAGATCTGAAGCTTTCTGGAGCGCCTTCTGGATCAGGCCCTTACCTCCAACACCTACCAGAGTCGCCTTTACTCTTCTGCTGCCTGTGAACTCACCAGTGGCTGCAGTAGTGCATTTGGGGAGGGGGGACAAAAGAAAGCCCAGCACAATCCCTAGAAAGTTTTTAGCTTTCCTCCTCATATCAAACTCATCTCAGTAACGTGCCATAGGCAGAATTACGTCCTCTAGAGGTGCATGTGTGGTTGCAATCCTGCAGCAGCTCGTCCGTGCAGTGTTGGAGGACGCGGAGCTGACCCGGCTCAGTTGGGGCGCAGAGCATTTTGCGTGGGCATTGCCAGGTCTGGTAGCGGGTACAGGACAGGCATGTGCCATGGATACGTGATTCAGCATCCATAGTGTTACAGCGTTGCTGGGGGTTGCTCCCCAAGGGCGTTCGCTTTCCCACCAGCCACAGCCCTAGCAGCAGTCCTGCAAAAACCAGCGCGTTCCTGCCGGAGCACTGTTTGCGCCCCAGGGCGACGTTTCATTTTCAGCCTGTCTTCAGCAGCGGCCTGGATCCATGCTTGCAGCTAACGCAGGAGCTGAGGCACAGCAGGGCTCCAGGCTCTCCTGGTCCCCACCAAACGCACAGCCGGAGAGAAGGGCACGCACCCTTCATAAACAGGCAGGGACAGTCCTCCACCACAGGCCTTCTTGGGTCATCGTGGGGGCACTCACACCACTCCTGAGGTTTGCCTGCTCTGCCTGTCCCTGCCTGTACTGGCTCCTGACTAGCGACCTCAGCCAGCATCAGGACGCCTTCGCTTAGTGCCCAGGCAGCTGCCGTATGATCGAGGAACCTGTGTTTCTCTCTGATGTACGCGCTGAGTTGGATCCGGGCTTCCTTACCATGATCTAGTTGGCGTGCTAAATCCTGCACATGATTTGTAAGAGCAAGAGGGAGCAGGTGGTGGAAGGCTGGGAGCAATGGTATCAGACAGAGCCAAGGCCGCTGGTGACGTCCTGCTGTGCGTTTGCTCACCCCTGAGAAGCTGGAGAGCCGCAGTGTGGAGGACACCCTGCCCAGGCTCCTTTGTGCAAAATCCCTGAAAGCTGCTTGTTCCCAAATTTTGGACTGAAGGGATTAAACCGTTCTTTCCTGCAATTGACCCTGTCCCACAACGGAGGCCTGCAGCTGCTGGCAGTTCAAGCCCACACGCCGCCTTGGTCTCCCTCTCGCTCCATCTCGGCTTTCTACTGCATGCAGGACAAGCACCAGAGCTACTGAAAGAAACGTACAGCAAAACAGCAACCAAGCAAAGCAGAACTCATCCAATAAATATGACGAGGACACGGTGCTGTTTCCCAACACAGACCTTTAAAACAGGTGGGACAGACGTTAGTCATGGTGCTACACCACGGGTCTCTGCACGGCTCCCCAGGATGCCCATGCAGCACCTCCTGCACTCCCCCAAGGCAGGAGGTGTGGGGAAGACAGGCTGCAGAGGCGGAGGCAGGTGCTGAGGAGGTAGCAGGAGGTACCCTCCACTCTACCCTTATCACCTCCTGCTCAGGGCTGAGTCAGACTCAGCAGAGGCTGCTGGTGCCTCCTGGCCTGGCTCCAGGGCTGTCCTTGAAGGTACTGCCCACTCAAGGACACGCCATGCCTGCTTTGCCAAGGCAGCTCTCATCACTGCAGCTCTCCTTCCTGTCTCCTGCACAGTTTCTGCCAGAGGCTGGCTGTCCTCTCCCCTTCAGGGTACAGTCACAGCTCTGCTTGTCTTGCACTCACCACAGGTGGTAAAATGCAAGCAAAAAAAAAAAAAAAAAAAAAAAGAAAAAGAAAAAGAAGCGGTTTAGAGGGTTTTTTCTGCTCTGGGCAGAAAAGAGGCCCTTCCACCTCTCTCATATCAGGGTCAAAATCCTCAGACCTTCTCTCTTATTTCAATTGAGGGGTTGATGGTAGATGGCATTTTTACCTGCATCACGGGATAAAGCTTTCCCCAGGCAGAGAGGTTGGTCATCCAGACCTGGTATGTAGAGGACAAACCCACTGCCTCCCAGCAGTTGCAATCTGCCTCTCCTGAGAGGAGAGGGCACAGCAGGAACTCTCCGATGGCTGTATCAGCTGGACCCAACCTGTGCCGTGAAAGCACCTCCTCACCCCAGCCAGTCACCCATCCTGTCATCTAAAGGACAACACATCATCAGTGCTCTTAGGCCGCACCTAAGAGAGCGGGGAAGGGCAAGAAAGGAACTGCTAAAAAGCAGAAGGGTAAGTCCTGGGGGTCCAGTGGTATGGATGTGTGATACGAGATGCAGCGAGCCCCAGTTACTGTGCTGGGATTTCTGCCACACGTGTGAGCGGTCACCCAGGCTTCATAGAGCCTCGGCATTTTGCATCGTGAAACCACAGGCACTTTGAGCCCAGTGACCTACAACCAGTGTATCACCCTGCAGAAAGCCAGCATAAGAAGAGTTTGTCAGGTTAATCCACCCAGGAACGGCATTGTCTCCTCCAGAGGAGCAAAACAGGGTGCTGTTTGCAGGCTCTGGCTAACCTTTGTTTCTGCCCAGGGACGCAGTGAGAGAAATGCTGGTCCAGCACTGGTTGGACACCTACATCTTCTAGGACTTCTTGTTGCAAGCGGCACCTCTGATTTGCATTGGCAGCCTGTGTGAAGTAGTAACTTCAAAGGGACTTCCTCTTTCTGCAGGTTGGTGTGTCTGCCTACTCAGCTCCCACACCGTAACTTTCTGCTTGCGGTTTCTGTCTGGGAATCTCTCCCGCTTTGCTCTCTCCTACCACCGGGCTAGTTTAGCATTTGATCTCTTCCCTTGCCCTAGGCAAAGCAACGAGGGATACTGTTCAGTGTGTGATTCATAGCATTTCTTCTCCCTCCATCCTACCACCTGCCACATTTGCTTTCTCTCTCACCTCTTACTATGGCCTAAATGGGACTCAGTGCTGAAGTCCTTGTTCGGATCTGGTTGTAGCTATACACAGACAGGTCCGAAGTCCCTCATTTTAGGGACTGAATATGCTCTCTGCTTTTTTCTTTCCCACTTAACAGATCCTCCCAAGACTCAGGGCCTGTGAACATCTCCTGAGACCCACTCTTCCCCACTGAATATCTCTGCAGTATAGATCCAGAGCTCAGACAAGCAGGTAACTATAAAGGAATTCTTAGGGGCAATATTATCTGGCAAAATTAATAATTAGGTGCTTTCCCAACCATACAACCAAAGTCACCGCACTGACTGGGAAGATGCTCAGTGCTGGTTGCAGCATTCCTCCCACACTGCATGTTGCGTGTCCAAGAACTGAAACACACGTGTTGAATCACCATCGGAGCATGAAGACTCTACAGTACTGGACATCCAAAACTGTTTGCAAAGCTAAGAAGGTATCTGTGTTAGAAAGGGTTTGAGATTATTCCTATGCTGGGAAACACTTTGGGTGGGAATATTGATCCTACTTGCATCTGGTTGTTTGGTATAGCTTATGCTAGCTCAGTAAATGATATAAGCCCAAACCTGCGTGAGATGGTTCTGTCGAAACAGAATAGTGAACATTCTGCCAGTTTAGCTATGTCACTTAAGGGTGACTTTTTTTTCAGACTTCTAAATGATACAGCTGGAAATTCATCACCAAGAGAACCAGGCTGATGCAGCCTGGTTTGAAAGCTCATGCAGAAGTACCTACTCAAGAATGGATAAATCAACCATGGAGTAAACCAAACGTGATCTTCCTTAGCAATGCATTTGGATTATTATTTAGCACTACCACCTATTTACTCTTAAGCAGGAGGAAGTTCATCTGTAGACTTGCTATCCTCAACAATGGACGAGGAATAAAACCAGCTTTTTTACTACTGGAAAGAATCTTGCATTTTTAAAAGATAACTTACCTCCCTCTCTTCATGGGTAATACAAAAACCTTACAGAAAATAGTAGCAATTTCCCAAGTAAGACCAAGTCAATTGTTTCTGTTGTGCACAAACAGAAAGATTCATGCCTTTTAGTAGATAGCCCACTATGTAATCTGCCAGGCTGAATTACCCAGAGATACTTTGTTTTGAAAGGAGTGCAGAAATCCTGCAGGTTTAATTGCCAATAAATCAGCATGACCTCCACTCCCTGACACTTTTTTTTTACAATGATCTTTTCAAGCAGAAAATGAAGAGACTGATTTTTACAGTGTGTGCATACTGCCTTTGGAGAGATAAGCGCAATGACACACACGCAGGTTCCTCCATTAAAAGCTATCCTAGATAATGAAGGACTCAATCAATGGTGTGTTCTGTTTGCTTTCTGGTTATTTTCACCTCGTGTTATGGCGCTCTCTTTTTGTTATGATTAGGACGGTACTTGCTTGTTTAACAATTGTCTTTCAAATCGTTGTGTCCATGTATTCTGCAGTACTTGAAAGGAATTTATTTGTGGTTTATTTTTATACTGATGCTTAAAATTTTAAGGCAAATGGCAATAGTTCAAGTTCTGATCTGGGGTTAAATATCTGACTAAGGACTTAGCTGTTTAAAGACAGCTTCAGTATTTTTAAAAGAAACTATTTTGATTTCAATGCCAAAAGCTCATTGTGGTGCTTCTCAGTAGCAAAGGTTTTATGGTTTTACATTATTATTCAAAAGAAATGTGTGATTTAAAGCCCAGTGAAAAACCCAAAATGTAGCCCCTTGTCTTACTGCACATTATAAGCTTTACTTCTCATATCAGCTTTTATTTAGCCTCTCTTTAATCCAAATATCTTCAAGAATTTGCAAATGCTTAGCTTCAAAACACTGTCTGAGGCAGCTGGTTATTATAATCTCTTCTAATAGGTAGGTGGATTGATACAGGGAAGGTCGGAGAGGTGAACAGCATCTCAACAATGCATGGTGGTGGGCTGGGGTTCAGCAACTCTGAAAAAATCCCTGAAGAGATTTGCTTTCATCCTGTCATCATGTTTTTGGCTGAATTAGGAACAGTGCAGAAGAGCTGTGGCTCTGCTGTCAGATGTTTTTGGACTCGCCTTACACAGGCCAGTGAGCCTGAAGTGATGCCATCCTAATATCCAGCCCAACAGCAAGAGGAATGCGCAGGCTTTCCAAGGCTGTTGCTGGGAGGACATCTTTAGGAGATGCTCTCTGAAGGTCCCCTTTTGCACAGGACACTTACAAACCAAAAAGCACCTAGCACAAGACAAAGAGTGGCAATGATCAGCCTACTGACTGCTTTAGTCTACCTGTGTACTGCAAAGGCAAGTGAACAGACGCTGCCCAGATCCAGGGGAAGAAAGGACCACCAGTCTCCATATGCAGTTTTTGGCATTGGATGAGTTGGTTTTTGGACAAGAGACAGATGCAATAGGAATGGCAGTAAGGGGGACTCTGATTGCAGTAAGGGCATAGCTCAGAAATGCATGCATAGATCCCTGCCTCTCCTGCCTCTCCTCCTTCGTTGCCTGTAACCCGTAATTCAAGGGATTCCAGACAGGACAGAAGGATTGTGCATGGAACTGGCCCTTCATTCTTACGAAGTTCAAAGTGTTTGCAACAAGATATATAAAAGGGAAAGAAAAGAAATCAAGACAAGAAATGGGATTGTGGATGGGGCAAGTAGGAGTGCATATTTCTTATAGATATTTCTTATATATATTATACATGAGGCTCTTTGTGCAATGCTTTCATGTCAAGAGATTGCCATAGAGCTATGCCATCACTGGTATCAAAGCATTGACCCAGGCAATCCAAGTTATCAGTTCCAGTGACTTCATGATATGATAAGAGCAGATAGGGAGAGCAGTGTTGAGTTCCTGGTCCTCTCTGCCTAGGGACCACATGGTCTGAGACTCCAGGTGCATTGATAATCATGGTTTTGCAGCCTGGTTCTGCAGGTAACTTACTCTCTGTCTGAATCTTCCTCCATTCCTGAAAGAAGTTGCTTGATAATCTCTCCATACAAGAGAAACTCAAGATATGTGGTCCTTGTACAAGGCAAATAGCAATGGCTGGTTTGGTCCCTGCAAAACAGTTCTCAATTAACTTTTCAAGCAAGCTAAGAAAAGTCACTCTCGCATAGATGATATTCCAGCATCAAGCTGGAAAACTGACAGCCTGTTCCAGTCAAGGATTTCAAACAGGCTCCCTGGATGGAAATATTAGAAAGATAATGGTCAAAGACCTCGTGTCTGGTTGCTGCACTGCCTCCGACAGCCAAAACCACATTTTCGCTAAACTTTCTTTTTCAGCTAATGAACTCTGAAATCCTTATCACCATATGCCTGGGGGATGGCATAGCTCCTGCTAGCTGTTGCTGATGTGTAGAAATGAAATGACGGCATACCAAGTAGATAAAAGTATCAACCTGTGACCTTGCCATCACTCACAGTATAAAAGGCATGAGAGAGAATGGTGATTGAAATGGTCGTCTTTATTCTGTAGACAAAAAATATTCTTTCACCCTTTCATTGCCTGGGCAGGATGTGCTGGGCTGAAGGATCAACTGTGTTGAAACTCGCAGCTATGGAATAAAACTTGTTCTCTTCAGTGCGCTGACACTGAGTATAAATCTCATGAGTCAGAGAAGGAAATGGATGAGGCCCTGGAAAATAAGCCTGGACTCAGATGTCCTGTTGATTACGGTCTTATCTGGAGAGAAGAAAGACTATTCAACACCAGCTGGTGCATTTCTCTGTGGCATTCAGGAAGGTGCCTTCCAGCTGATTAAGGGCAGCGTAATGGTCACGCAGCATTTTGTTTGGTTGATACATTCATATACTTACTGTGGCCTGCAAACCTTATGCCGCTAGTGGTCCTGCTTGAGTACAGGAAGCCTTTTCTCTCAAAGACCGTCCTTTTAGGCACATTCACAATACCCATCGCTCATAGATTATCAAGGTTTTAATCCACTTCACTATCAAAGCACCAACAGCTGGCTTGCCAACATTAAACCTGTTGATCGTGGATCTGCTGGGTATCTGAGGTAGTCGTGCTAATAATGACATCCTTTGGGACTGGTGGTGTAGACCTCTACACAGGCTAATATATCCTGCTGCGGGATGGCCCTTGTGATGCTCAAGTAGCATCTCCAACTCTTAAGCTGAGTAGTTTTGGCACCTGACGCAGCTCGAGCAGGGCTGGTGGGTTCCCATGCAGCACAGCGGTGTGCAGTGTGGTGCCTCTTAGACATATATCACCATGGCATCCAAGTGTAAGCAGTGGGTGGCAGCTCCCCAGGGATGTTTCCAGATGTGAGTGGGAATTTACAGACTCTTAAAAAGCAGTTTTAAGAGTTTAACTTTAAGAGTTTAAGTTAAATGGTGGATGGGCTGAACGTGGAAAGGACAGAAAGCAATTCTGTGCAGGGTCACATATGTCTGCACATACGTCTAGAAAATGTCCTGATCCCCATCTAAGGCTGGTTTCAGTCCGGAACCAAAGAATAGGAGCAAAATATGTTACTGAATTTCACTCTGCCCATTTATTTCAAGTAAAAACCCTTATAACAAAAGAGAGACTTCAAAGTTTGGACCACAGCAAAGCGACACTTTGAAAGAGAGGTTCTTTGGACCCCTGAGCATTCAAGCCAGGCTTGGTTTTGGGTCCAGCTGTGCCATGCACACTGCTGTTGTGTATCTCACCCCTCACCCCCTCTCCTGTTGGTCCATCCTCCTCCATCTGCCCCTGCCACTTTTGTGGCTTTTCCTCTTGTCCTCCATCAGCCTTCCCTCATGCAGCTGCTTCTTCAGCCTTATTCCCTGTTCAGTCACACAGGGACAATTTCAGACTTTCACACAGTCCTCCTCCCTCCCTCTTTCCCAGGTTATTATTGTTGGCTCTCTTTCGGGGCAGACAAAATGTTGGTGAGCAGTCAAAGACAGCCCTTAAATGCCTTTCTTTATTCAATGAACACCGTCTGTGTTGAACGTGTAACAAAGAGAATCAGCGGAAAAAATTGTGTATGATTCAGTTACGAGCCTGGCATTGCCCTAAGCTGGCTGCTTTGACTGGAGCTGTTCAGTTCAGGGATGAGACCAGAGAGTTCATTAAACATCAGGAATTGGTGGTGTATATTCCCCACATTCTGTTACTTACTTTTCATTTGTACTTTGAAAAAATAAAGCGTTTTGTCCTTGTATGAATCGGGTGGGGGGGGGGGGGCAGAAAGACGATTGAATTAGGGATCATTACTGCAAATGCATGTGATAACTGGGATATGCCCAGCGAGGGGCCCCCAAGCCCAAATCCGGTATGGGAGAGGGAAAGGGGGGGAGAAGACGTAGGCTCTCCTCCAGTGCATAATCTGCAGGCAAGGCCCTTTTTAAGAGGCCAGTTTGCATGGAGTTGGTGCTGAGGAGGAAGACCAAACACTGTGCCCCAGCAAGCTTGCTCTCTGAGCTGTGCAGATCAGAAGGCATTTCTTCCTGTCTTATCACCAGTGTCTTCAGAAAAAATAGTTTAATGACAAATGTTGCATCTATGTCCTTGGGAAAAAGTCATGTTTTATGACCAGGATTTAATCTGCTTTTTCTAGTGTAAGACTGGAGTTCAGTCAATGAAGCTGCTGGCTGAGTTTTGGAGAGCTGGTGGTGGGTCCTCCATGCCTGTGCCTGCTGGTGGGGTGGTTCTGCACTCCGGCTTTCACAGGCTTTAATAGCCTTGATGTCCTGATCTTTCTTTCACCTGTAAAAACCCAAATAATTCACAACTGTCTAAAACTTAAAGCTATCCAGGAGAGAAAGGTTTTCTCTATCTCCCATCAGACCCAAGGTCTGAGACGATCCAAGGTGCAATTAACATTCCTTCAATCTCGCTGCTGCCATATATCAGACTTCCCTAAAATGACTGTAATCAAAACACTTATCACTGAACATTACACTTAACAAGCAATTTCCGCATTTGCATGTAGCATTGGTTACTGCTCAGCAGCAGTTTACAACTCTTTAATCATTGCAGGAAATTTTCTCTAGATGCTACTCAAAATATGATGATGTTCCTGAACTGGACTGTCCTGCATATTCAGGGATATCCTTATATAAGGCTTTCAGAAACACTATGATTTACTGATTGTATTCCACCTCTAAAATTGTTTTCTTTTGAAATTTAAATTATTGTATGTGTGTATATATATTTATTTATATACAATGTGTACACGCATATATCTTATATGTGAATATATGTGTATATTTTTGTATATATGTAATTTAACTGTAAGATTATATCTAAATAATGAATATAAATCTACTTTGTTATAGGCATGCATGGAGTCCAGCAAAAGAGGGAGCTATGTTCAGGTTAGAGTATTTGGAGGGACAAAAAGGTGAAGAAGAGTAGTGAGAAATGGCTGGGCTCAATCACAGTAATCCTCATTTGAGTAAACTTTCCAGGATTTTGCTGGGCATCTTGCTTGGTTTAGGATGACAGAATTTGCCCCAAAGTAATTTCTTTCCTTTCTGGAGTCTGTGAGAACATCTCCGGTTTGGCACACAAAGTCAAAAGTGCCTTCTGCACACCTATTCCCCATGTGTGATAGGGACTGCCTCTGCCAGCATGACATGGGGGGCTTTGTCTGCCCCTTCCAAGGAGGCAGAAGGGACCAGTGGGGAGTTCAGGCTCCAGCAAAAGGTGCTGGAGCAGTCAGCCTGAGCCTGGGCTCCCAGGATGGTACTGGAGAACCTCTTAGAGGTCTTTATCCCCTGGCACAGGAGCAGTTGCTATAAAACCCATCACAACTCATCTGCAGAGAAGTGACCACCACCGTGACCCCACTCTGCGGAGCACCTGCACTTTTACTAGCAATCCTGATGGCAAACCTGCATGCTCTGCTTGTTCAGTGTGTTGCTTCTTACGTCCTTTCTCTGTCGTATCTCTCTTTTAGACTTTTCAAAGTCTAACCAGATTTACAGCAGCATAACTTAGATCAAAATCAGGCTCTGGGTCATGCACCAGCTATTCACTTCCATAGATCATTACAAGTTATCACCAGAAATCTTTTATATTATTTGAAGAGTTAGTTAGAAATCAACAGTTTGGTACTACAGCCCACTAGAGGGGCTGTGCCCTGGGCAAAGAGAGAAGGACTTTCTTAGATGGTGCTTGTTGAGTGTCCCAAACTATTAACGCTTCTGACAGGCACATCTGTGCAACAGCTGGCAGGGATCGCTGCCTGGACCTGATTCCAGCTCTCCAGAGGACTCATACTTTCTGGCATCTGCATGGGGATAGCCTCTTCCATATCTGAGGATCTGTCTATTTCTATTTAATGCATACATAAAAGATGTTGCATTAACAAAATTGCATTGTTCACCTTCCTCCAGAAAGCCCGAGGCCTCCAGCCATCGCAGCTGCCTTGGCCAAAACCTGGGGGTGGAGGAAAGCGTCCAGCCCGCACGGAGAGCACACACTCATCCTTAGAGAGGCAGTGGGGAGACAGGAACCTGATAAGAAACCTGATAAGAAACAAAATAAAATGTAAATCATAATTAACGTTTCATGTTACATTGGTATACTTGACATCAGTTCTGGCTCTGACCCCCTTGGTGCACCAGAGAGAAAAACCTCAGACAAACTGAGCTGGCTGAGAGAAATACAAGTTTTAATTAATTAATTATCATAATGAACAAAAACTGCATTTAATTCTCTCTGAACTGATCTCTTGCTCAAATCAGGTTTGATCTGGAAACATGGAATGAGATCATCAAGTGGACTAAAAGAAGGTTATTCCACTGGCATCTCTGAGGCAGTGTGAAACCATGCTGTTGTTTTTCCTCTCTTTACTGCAACTCGGATTTTGGAGTTCCAATGGATTGGGATGA
Organism: Morus bassanus; assembly: GCA_031468815.1. Classification (NCBI taxonomy): domain Eukaryota; kingdom Metazoa; phylum Chordata; class Aves; order Suliformes; family Sulidae; genus Morus; species Morus bassanus. The sequence goes on from CM062569.1 coordinate 6,635,519, forward strand.
AGCACAGAAATTGCTACCCCTTCCTTAAGGGTTCATTTGATTATTCTGGGAACCCATGAAAGATAAGTTAGACAAACCAAGTTTATTTTGCATAACTTCTAACCTAAAGAAACATTGCACATGAGTAAAATTACAATGAAAGTAGGATTAGGCTTTTGTGTAGCTCTTTATTCATAGATCTAGCAGTACACCCACCAACAATAAGTAATTTTGCCCTGTTAACTTGAAAGATCACTTCTAATGAATTAAGATGATGAATTTACTTAATGTTTAAGCAAAAAGTCAGTCAAATAAAGTTTAAAATTATTTTTGCTATTATTCACTGTTCCTATACCCAAAGGTTTGAGCTACCAGTAAGGCACTCCATCCAAACCAATCACCAACAAACCACTTCATGTTGGCCAGGATCCACATAAGAAGGCAGCAGTGTTGCCCCAAACCCTACTATTTTGAAGATTAAATCATTAAGCTTAGAAATGCAGTAACTTGTCCTCTGCAGAGGCAGGACTTCAGCACGGGGTAACTTCTGCCTGTGAACGACCATTCAGAGGCTATGTCTTGCTCCTGAAAGCCACTGACGAGGTGACAAGGTGGCCATGCTCACTCCAGCCAAGGATCCCACTGGCCCATCATTCTGTACCCAGCCATGGCTATAAGTGGACAGCGAGGAGAGGGCAGGAGCAGCGCAAGCATATGTGATCCTTCCGCCCCCTAATACTCTCCCAACCTCTGCTTACGTTCAGCTCGGGGGCTTTCTGAGCCTGGTGCACTTTGTCTTCCGGTAACCAAAGAGTCTCTCCTCCAAGCACTTTTCCATCTGCCCTTTGAACTCATAAAAACGTCTTGTGTCCAAACACCACCCTTTAGAAGACTTCCTAAGGTCCATCACTTCTTTCATGGAGCACCACCTCCTTTTGTCTTGAACCTGGTTTACTTGTTTACCTATGTATAATTTGGTACCATTTGAGTAAAGGTCACCCTGTTCATTGTACAAAATTCCAATATCTTTCTTTTTAAAGACCATATCTATATGACAAATGCTAGCCAGTTCCCCAGTTATACTGAAAGTAATGTACTCTGAATGATTCGAACCAAACTTTTGCTTTTTAACAAATGGAAGCTAGAGTGAATTGCCCAAGAGATGCAAGTCAGTGGCCATGCCAGGAAGCAGCTTGGTGATGGGAGAGGTGGCCCCACATTGTGGGTCCACAACCAGATGGGGACATCCAGCCAGCAAGTGAGGAGCAGCCAGGGATGGGAATGGGGCACATGGGGGTCCCAGGAGCAAGGCAATGGGTGCACTCAGGGCCCTGGCAGCCAACAGCAAAGGCCAGACATGCTGCTTAGGGGTTTTTGGCTCATTTTCCAGTTCCAGGAGGAAGGAGGCTGTGGCAGGAAAGTAGGAACTAATCTTCTGGCTTGATCTCAAAGTTGAATCTATTCAGCAATTCTGATGCAGACTAGTATTGGATGCTTCCCAGGGTGCAGAAAAATCTGCATTTCTCATCCCAACACCAGGAGTTAAACATTGGCTTCCAGGAGGCCATTCAAGAGCTTTTTCAACTTTATTCTCATTTGGTTTAGCAATAACAATAGTAACACTGGATATTCTTGATTGTGCCTGCTCCCCTTTGAAAATCAGTGGCAGTAGGAAAGCGGAACTGGAAATGATTCATGTGGCTAAAATCTGCAGAACAGAGGTGAACTGTTGGCTGAGCCAACATGGGCTTGTACAGATAACTTAGAGTTTTGTGGGTAGGAAAAGCTCTTCATCTGAGAAACATAAAGACCCCCCAAAAGGCACTGCCAAACCTTTTTTAACTTCCTGATCACATAGCTGTGTTTACACCACCCGCGTTATTTATTGGCCGTGCGCTTGACAAGAGATTACCGTGAGGAATACTAATTCAAGGTGGCAGTAAATTTCAGGAAGAGAAGCAATACGTTTTTCAATAAATATTATTTGCAGCCTTACCTAGACACGGTGACCTGCTTATATGGAGATTTGTACAGTAAATAATTTACTTTGTCTATACATTTGTTTGTTTCAAATATATAAAAGAAATAATTCTGTTTAATTTTCTACTAAATCTGAATGGTATTTGCATAAGCTAATCAATAGCATCACACCTTTATACACTTGCTTGCTTCCTGATTTCTGTGTCAGCTTTATATGAGGCGGGAAGGGAATAATATCACTTGCTTCGACCCTACAGCCAGTTTCCAAAGAAATGTATAGATACCGCTCAGTGAGAATAAAGCCAATTAGCTATTAAGCTGGCTGCTACTGTTCTGCCAGAAACATTTTTATTACCATACCAAATGTTTCTGACTCTCGAGTCAGTTCTAGCTGTATTCATTGTTTTTCACAGCTTCCCAAAAGCAAATGCCACAGCAGTCAGGGCTGGAAGCTGCTGGGAGCCAGCAACTGCTTAAGGATGGCACCAATTTGGAGAAGCAGGAGATAAATTTGCCAGTCAAATGGCCAGTGTAACAGAGATTTCGGAAGCGTGGATCAAAGCCCTGTCTACCCTCCATCACCACCTCAAACTGAGATCATTATGGAATAGATTGATAAGGGCACAGAAAAATCAATCCACTGTATGCCATAAAAAAACTATTGGCATATGCGAGGACACGTGTGATGTGGTATTTCACAAAAGTGCAGCTATGCACAACAGTAAATTCCCTGCCTTATGTAATCATTGTATTGGCATTCACTGCAACCTACTTGCAAGAGCGTATTTTGAATTTTCAAAACATGGCTAAACTAGCAGGCACTGTATGAGTCAACACTGAACTGCAAAATTGCACGTGAGTGATGTCCTATCATACATTAATATTGGCACTATGCAATGACATGAAAAAACTTTTCAAGTTTTAAATTAAATAGACTTTAATTAAAATTAATTATGGCAATGATCTCAAACTGGATGCAATCACAGCTAATGACTTTGTTTAAAAAAATGAGGTAAAAGTTCAAAGAACTGAGTTTTTAACCACTGCAGTTGTCCTTTTGCCTGTTTCTACATCAGATTTTTGAATTTGCAGGAAGTCCCTAAAACTATGTTGTTGCTGATTATATAAAAATATAAATTTATTTATTTACTATCCCCTATAATAAAAAAGTGAAGCATCTGTTAAGAAGGGGGCTGATGAGATGTATGGGATTACACCTATCCAGGCTTTTGCTGGCTGGTACCATGCCACGTCTGCGCATGCCATGTTGCAGCACTTGGCTTTGGGGCATGTCACCTCCCAGTGTCACGAACGCGCATCCTTGCCATACACAAGGAGACCAGGTCAGCACCTTGCACTATGCCACACTCGGCCACCCAGGTGCCCAGGAAAAAAAACTAGCAGCCAGCAAGGTGGCTAACGAACATCATTCCTTTCTTTGGTACTCGAGCTCCTGTCTGCCGGGCAGCCGAGCCCCCAGCCCTTCCCTCGAGCTGAGCACCTCCACCAGCCCTTTTTGAAAATACAGAAATTATGTTTCTGGGAGCAAACGACAGCACTCAGGCTGGGAATGGTCGAACCAGGCTGCAGGTCTCAATTTCTGTCCTAGGAAGAAAGGGAAATTTTCCTCCTGATGTAACTAGTTCAGCTCCGCTGAGCTCATGAGAAGGGTTTGTGTTTGTATCAGCTGCACATCTGTCTCCCAGCTTCCTTTGTTTACCCCTTCCATGGATGATCAAATGAAATAAAGAGTCCAGAAATGTCACTCCGAGAGACTGTTCTGACGCAAGGACGGGCAGGGCAGTTGCTTGCATGTGACAAATCAGGCGTAACGTCAACACTATCGACATGCATCAGGCCTGCTTTCAACCCACAGCACGGCGGAGGATGACAGCATCACTGTGCCAGCGCAGCCTCGCTGGTATCAGCACCACTGTAAGTGCGACCCTGAAACAACAGGCTGGTTCACAAAGGAAAATAAGGCTGACCTTGCTGTGAGTTAGCTGGCTCCCCCATCTTCAGGGGATATCGCACATACAAATCCAAGACACTGAATTTGATGGCAAATGGAAACTTTGCAGTTGGACTCAGCAGAAACACAATTTAGTCATCAGTGTAAATTAGCTTCCTTTTGCTTATCTAGAAAAACATCAGGCTGATGCAAGTCCCATGATTTTGCCACTTAGAGCTGCTTTCTGGTTGCCGTGGGGGGGACATCTTCCATCACATTTCTTCTGATTTTTCCTGCTCTCTTTTCCCGTGTCTTGTACAATATCGTGCCAGCTGTCAGCATTTAATAAGTTACAAGAAACCAAAAGGGTAAGCTTTTCCCATGAGAATTAAACCAAAACAAGGCAGAGAATCGTTTAGGAACTTTATGTATTACAACAGAGGCCAGCAGGACTCCTGAAACACCTCTGTAGCAGTGTTTCATTAAGTTTTATAACTAAAACAAGGCTTAATGCTTAATTGCATTTAAAGTAATGTTGCAGATTTCAGGCAGCCAAATTTTCCTCCTGGCTGCTCCACCCAGCCACCTTCAGGCTGCTCAGGTGAAGACTTCCATCCACGGTCAAATCCACACTTTGAAACCAATCTTTGGTGGAGCCTGTGTGCCAGAAAGCACGGCTCGGCAGGAGCCTGTTTGGCATGGCTTCCCCCAGTTTTGAAGTTTCTTAGGATGAATTTAACACGGCGAAGAGCTCAATGGGAAACTAAGCCTAAGTAAAGGCTGAGAGCAAACCATTGTCTTTGATCTAGATTGGGTCCGGTGTAGGCTTGAGCATGCAATTGCTATGAAACACAGGGGCTAGGAGAGCACAGGGGCGGGAGGGCAGTGGGACTGCCTGTCTTGGTGGCAGATGATGCTGGATTAAAGTATTGGTGAAACTGCAGACCGAGAGCTTGTCTTTCTTGTTACTAGGCAGAGCTTTGAGACAAAAAGCTAAAACCCACTGTGGTGATCACGCCAAGGATAAACAGATACCCCACGGCGTAATGTGCCACTCGGTGCTGTCGCCACGAACACTTTGTGGTTTGCTTCTGCCTGCTCAAACCCACCCTTGTCAAGAGGTGATTGAGCAGATGCAGTGACCTGCTTCTGCAATGAGCTACAAGGACAAGCAAAAGGGTCTCCGACTGCTGGAGCAACGCTGGCAAAATTGTCCCCAACACATGCACAACTCACAGCAGCAGTAGAGTCTTTTTACTGTATTAATTACATTGATTGGGGGATTTTATCTCTCAAGGAAGAAGATTAGCTCTATCATTATGGGCTCTCTCTCTCCACTGCAGTCTTTGCTGACAAAATCCTACCAAACAAGAATTTCTATGAAGTAGCCTTTAGTCACTCCTGGGTCCCTGTCTTAGGCTGTGGATGCAAATATACTGTTTGTATTAACTGAAGAAACCTGATCTTTCTGCTCCCAGCAGTATTAAACAGCTCCTCACACATCCTCTTATTCATATGAATTTCTCCCCAGCTTTAAATATGTCTCCCAGCTGCTAAGCCAAATTTATGACAATACAGATTCAAAATCTGCATCAATCAACAGGAGGAAATTCAGATATTCATCCTGAAAGCAGAATTTAAGCCATGACCACAGAAGCAAGCACTTTTTTATCACCACTGTGGTTATTAGTAACACTGTGGTTTCTTGAAAAATACAAGATTCTTTTAAGTGAATTCTTTTGGCATTTGCTAAGATATGTGTTAATGTAGATAGCACATTTGCAACAACTACAACCATGTATTCTCAGTAATGACTGTAACAGTGAAACTGTTTTTCATGTTTTTACTGACGTGATAATTGGTTTGAACATCACAAAGTATGGGACATGAGAAATTGCTGCTGTTATTTTCTTAAAAAAAAAGCTTTTCTTTCTGTTTCCATAACACAAGGGAAAGTCATAATTAATGTAATTTGCAAAGATGTTATTACATTAGTTGTGCCACACAAATCAAACAAGGCAAACAACTGGTTGAAAGTGTTCTCAATATCCATCACGCATTTTGCACAATGAAAGCGATACTTTGTAGGCTGCCAGTTAAACCCTTAATCACCTTCTGTAACAGCACTCGGTAATAAAGCCAGAGGAAGGAGTTTAATTTGATTCCGTGTGAGAAAAGGGGGGCAAAGAAAGTGATGACAAAACTGATTTCTGTTTAAATAAACAGCTGCTTTGAGGAGACAGAATCGGAATAAGAGAAATACAACATTTAATTTGTGACTGGTATTTATAACAATCTTGATGGTAAGGTGAAGGTTTTAAACAGAGGAGCCAATTGTACCTATGCTGTACCTCCAGAGATTCAATGAAGCCACTGAGCTACTTCACGGAAGGAATGAAGCCCACTGCCTTTATTTTTCAAGAGTCACATCTTGCAGACTTTGAGTTAGATTGATCTGCTCTTGCATTTTGAGCAGAGATGGCAAGACCTTCAGTTGGCACCAAAAAGGCAGCGCTTCTGACTTTCCCCCATTCAACTAGGGTGTCTCATGTCCAGCTCACCCAGGCTTAGCACATGCTTCCAGGTGCCACCCTCATTCCTGTTTTGGCTTTGAGGTTGGTTTGATACAGGATTTTTCCTTCCGATAGTAATTTGCTGCCCTTAATACCGAAGCCAGGGCTCACAGGCTTCTTCAGCAGTTGGTGGCTGCAGATTGTAGCGCAGATCCCAGCTGGTGAGGGGTGGCAAGCCTTCAGCACAGACAGCACAGCCAGGCTGGCTTGCTGCCGGTTTCCTATATTTTTTCCAAAACCCTCGAATTACAAGGTTAGGACTGACCAAAACCCACCTCTCTCGTAGAGGTGGGGTGGAAGAGTGAGTCACTTCAACTTGACAGCAGTGGGGAGGAAGGCCAGTGCATGAGCTGCATCCTCATCCTGCATCCAGATGAGTCCTTGGAGAGTTGTCCCAGACCACGAGCCAATGACACTGTCCCTGCAACCTGCATTTCCAGCGGCTGCGGGGAGCGAGTCGACATGAACCCCACCTGGCCAGCAGCTCTTTGCTAGTACCAGCGCAGATGAAACACACAGCAGCTGAGGGGAGGAAAGTGGTTTAATGTTTAGTAAGCAGTGGGGCACAAAATGCCCCAGAAAGAGAGAAACAAAATGCCTTCATTGTTGAAAAAGGTGGAAGAAGGGGTTGCTTCAGGGATCTTTTCTTCACCACCCATTTCCTAGAGAGGTAAGGCACGGACACGGGACTGGGATGTAGATGGACAATTCCTGCACTTTACCCAGCTGCATGACAGTAAAACTACTGTTGTGTTTTCTCCATGAAATGAGACAAAGTTTGTAAGAAGAGATTATATCTTTTATTAGAGTATGCCCAGGCAGGAAGAAAATTATCTGTTGCTTTGGGTGCACAAACCCTTTCCCTGGACTTTAGAGTAAGATACTTGAAGCACACCCATATTTTAGCTGTGAAAGTGAAATAACTGCATTTGGCAACAGGGTGGTCATGCCCAGCCTGAGGTTTCTGCACAAGGGACTTGCCTGTCTGCCCTTTAGCATCACTCCAGCTCATGAAAGCAGTACTCGAGTGCCTGCCTTTTAATAATGCACTGCTCTCAGAGGCCATCTGACTACACATTATCAGTTACTGCTGCAAAGGGAAAGGGACCTCCAAGGTTTTAGGGATTCAGGAAAAAGCAGCTTTGCTGTGGCTTCTCAATTAACTGCCCTATAAGGAGAAATGGGGTATGCTAATAATATACCGAAACTTGAATGCCAGACCTGGGAATTTTCTATGCAGATACCCTGCTTGGGTCCTTGGGAGATAGCAACTGGCCCACTTCATGAGCACAAGCAGTACATGTAGTGAAAGGGCCTCAGAGGCATCATCAGTGCTGTGTGTTTTACTCACACAGAGAAATATTATTATTAATATGTCTCTAAAAATGTCTAAAAATGCACTGTGCCTTGTTACTGAGACACTAAGCCCCAAACTTTAAACACTTCTGATGTTCTGCCTGTTCAAATATTTCAAGAAATTGAGCACCTCGTGTTCTTGATACTGCACATAAACTATTCACAACAATCTGATTAAACCATATCACTGAGAGAAACTCTTTATCCATTTCTCTGAGCTTGTAAAGCTGCAGGAATGTTTTATCAGTGCAAGAACAGCGTGGTTGGAGAGGCAGAAGATGTGGCCTCTGTGACCTTTTCTCAACCACTGTTTATCCATGTGATGGTGGATGTTGATATACTGGTCAAAGATAACCACAGCTGAGTGATTTTCACAGAATAATATTTTAGATGCCTCTGTGGTATCTATACTGAAGCAGGGTATTTATGCACTGATTCAATCCTACACTTTTAGCCTTCTACCCAGCACCAACAGGGTTTGATAGCAGACGGTTTAGTGGCACGTACTCAAAGCCTGAAAACAGGCAAGGAGGGAATGTCCTGTCCAAAAGAAGCTTTCTTCTAAATCCTGACTATTGGCAGTTGCCTCACGTCTAGTCTACAGCTCATCTGATGTAATTGGGGATATTCTTATTGTTCACATAAGCGATCTAACATCTGCTCAGCTCCTGCGTGCACAAAGTCTTGTCGCAGCGATTGCTGTGCCCCTTGGTGCAGAAATACCTCCTTCACTGCCTTACATCTGCAGCCTTCAGTGCTTCATGGGATGCCCAGTTGTGGAGGTGGGTAAATAAATGGAGACAGAGAGTGCTTTCGGTCCAGGTATTGTTCTGGGCAGAGCGTGCATGTGTACACACAGGTGTGGTGTGCTGCAGTGTACCAAAAAGCCCACGAGGCTCAGCATTTCCCATTGGTACAGGGCCACGGCAGGAGCAGGCACCACAGGGTCGCACTGAGGGACGTGAAGGAGCAAAGGAGCTTGATCTGCCTCTTACATCTGCGATGCAAATGTTTTTTGCTTGACATGTAATGGAAAGTTGGGTCTGTTTCTCTCGCTGTTGCTGTGACCGGCATGAGCAAACACCATTAGAGCACAGAGCACAATATTAGGAAGGCAGTAGGGGATACAGATATTCACCTCTTGCGTGTGAAAGCAAACTGTGCCAGTCTACACTGCCTGCAGGGATGGGACTGCAGAGACATCTAGTAAAGCATTATCTACTTCATAGCAATAAACAGCATTTTTTTCACTTTATTTTTAGCTTGGTTCCTCCTCTTCCTCCCCGCATCTGAGCCCTTCAGCTCAAGGCAAAGGTCCAAGAACAATAGCGTTTTGAGCCAAGGACTAAGCTCACAATAGGAAAACCAGAGCCTAGATATGACAGGCTGCTCTGTTTACTAACACAGAGCATATAAAACCAAACCAAAATAACCTACTTCAATATTTTTGCTTCATACAGCAAGGAAAGCGAGTCTCCCTTGTACTCAGCTCTGCTGTGCTGCCATCAGGAATACCCTGAGAAGTCGGATGAAATTTATATAAAACACTGAAACCCTTGTGTGTATGTTCTTGCTATAAATTTGAACCTCAAATGGGAATGTGATTTGAATTTAAACACTTAAAGCTGTGGCCTTAACAGTAAGCACTTTTGTATATTCATGCTCCTGCCACTGTCCTCAGTCTCCCATGGTCTTGAATGACGTGTTGTTTTTAGACAGTTAGCTTCTTGTCTGCAGAAGAGCAGTTTGGCCCTATCCCTTCCATTGTCTTTTATGTCCAGTGAGGAAAAGGGAGGGGAGAGAAAAAAAGGGAGAGACAGATTTCAATCAAAAGCACTACATTGATAAAGGATTAATGACAGCCTGCCTTGTGATCAGATGAAACCTAACAATCAGCCTGAACACCTTATAATTGATTAGCAAAAACGATCACTTCCAAGTACTGCACCTAAAGCTGACTGCCTACGTCACTTCAAGCAGCAGCAGCTCCCAACGGTGCCCATTGCTGGTGGGTTTGCACTCCAGCAGACCCTGCTACCGTGAACTCATTTTAAGGACAGGAATTTGTCGAGCTAGTTGAGTAACATAAGAATGGTGTTTAAAAGCCACAGTTAATGCCATAGTCACGAACAGCTCTTTCCTAAATGCACGCAACAGAACTGGTGATGGAGAACTGAATAGGAAAAAGCAGGTAGTCTTTTTGTACCTGCACAGTAGGTTTTGTGCTGTATTTTAACTGTTCCAGCAGTTTTTTAATGTTTGAAGTTTTAAGGGCCAGATATCCCACTACTGGGAAGGACCCAAGTGACCATCAAATATAGGGCAGACAGGCACTGCGGGGGGAACACTGGTTTGGATGCAGGCTTGGGGGTGTGCACGGCAGGGGGGAGGCAAAGTCCCTGGTACACCTTGCTGCTTCTTGGGGTAGCCAAACTGTCCCCCACTGAAGCTGAAGCCAGCAGAAGCACCATCACACACAAGGAAGGTGCTTTTGCTATGGGAACGAGGCTCAGAGACTCCAAAGAGAGTAAATTGCCGTGGATGCTCATGCCATCCATCAGGATGGATCCACCTATGTCTCTGGGATGTGTGAATCACTCCGTGAATTAACTCCATAGTGATCCCATTCCCACTGCTGCAGACAACTGGTGCTCTACCCGAAACTGTCAGTCATCCTTTATCCTACTCTTCACTGAGGTAATTCAGCGTTTGAGTTACTTACTGTCACCATGTGCTGTTACATTTCTTTTTATTCATATTTTTATAACCGTGTGTATATTTGATCTAGGCCAGTGCCAGGGAGCCACCAAAGGGAAGGGATACCTCATAGGCGGCTGGGACTCCTTTGCCATCTTTGATGTCCCTTTATGTCCAGGCGAAGGGAGAAAGGGGCACATCCCTATGTCACTTTAGGTTGCCACAATGAAATACACAAAGGTGCTGTGTAGATATCACAGGTAAATATGGACTTGTTACATTCCTTGAGAAATAAAGCAACCAGCTAATAGTTAGGGGTGACGACAGCTACCTCGAGTTTTTTGTTGGCTCCTGCTCAGCCTCTCACATGGTTTGCTGGGAGGAATAGCCACTCTTGCCAACCACTGTCCCTGCCAGCACGCTTCTTGGTGACAAGCCTGTCTGTCACCACTTTCCTCAGGTAGAGATAGTCCAGTCCAAAAGTCCTCTCTGCAGCTGAAATGGGGTCTCTTCCAGATACCCACCTAAGGCATACCTGTTAAATTTGCAGACAGAAAAGCAGCACCCCACTGCATGTACATAGAGAGCCTAGTACATCCATAAGGCATCGCACATACTGTGTGCCTACAGACTGATGTTACGTGTGCAACTGGGCAAGCCAGGCCCACCACACACAAAATGAAGAGGCTTTCTTTTTTGCACAGGAGTCAAGATTTCCAGGAATCCAGCAGATTACTAGGAAAAGTTGGAGAATGTAAGATTACTGGTAGCAGTGACAATCCAAAGCATCTGAGCTGGCTGAAAGAGGCTTGACATTTCAGCAGCAGTATGTTAGATACAAATTTACACATAAAGCCAGATCACACAACTGGAAAACCAGCGCAAGCTCAGAGAGTGCTAGCAGAAGTACAAATGTCCTAAATGCAAGGCCATGCTGTCCCTGGTAATTCACAGGGTCTAGGGATGTTGAGCAGGGTGGCCACTAGCACACGGCTTGTTTTCTCTCACCTAACTTAGTCCCCCCAGCAACATGAGACCCTCTGTACTGATGAAAACTTCCCACCAGTTTCAGCCTTTCCCCCCAAATCCATCTAAACACTCCTCTTGTCACTTCTGTTGATCTAAGTTTCCATCGTCCCTCCCAGCCCCTTCCCTTCAGGGCAGAGGAAGTCCCATCCCCTGCCTAGATCAACCCTGCCACCAGTTATTTGAGTGAGCTGTGACGCAGCCAGGACCCACCTCAGCTATGCACTGAAATGCCCATGGATAGATATGGGCGACACAGTGGTTAATACAGCAATTTTCGTACCCTGGCAGGAATCGTACAGCCAGATTCCCCAACTCATCCCAGAGTGATGCCCATCTTCTGCTTAAACACCTTCACCTCCTCCCTCTGGAAAATGAAGTAGAAGAACTAATGCATTTGATTCTTTGACCAGGCTGAATTTGTTAAATACCAAGTTAAACACAATGCAATGGATTTAAGAGGCTCACGAGAATGACTGAACTCCTGACAAGTGTGTTTGTCAGACTCATTTGCAGTTGTCCCGCAGCCAGTGAGTAATCCATATATGCAGCATCTTGCCTGAATGACCACTGCACTTTGAACATCTCATGTTTTGCTGGATAATTTGGCCATGTACAACGCCAAAGTACACATTGTGTCATGGAAGATGTTCTGTATTTCACCTATATTATTTCTTAAGCTCAAGACATCACAAAGCAACGCTGACAATTTCTTAAGCAGAAGCAGGGGCACATTTTCCACCCCACACCATGTGCACGCTGCCCTTAGCAGCAGCTCACCTTTTGAATGAGGAGAAATTGTGATATCCTGGTGCCACAGCTCCAGACCACGAAGAGCCCAACGAGACTTTTTAAAAATTACATCGCAGATGTTTTACCAAGCTCCTGTTCACCATCTGCTCGAAGTGACACCACCAGTTTTCCTTTCGAAAGGTCAGACCCGGCGTCGGCGGGAAGACGAATGCCGCTTTCACGTGCTTAGCTACAGCTGCACTGTGCTTGGTTACGCCGGGATATGCACACAGTGGCCACAACAGGCTGGCTCCTCTTTATGGTAATCAGCCATCTGCCAGAAGGCAGCCTGGCAGAGCCGGCAGCGAGAGCAAGCGGAGCCGAGCCAAGGCAGCCTTGTGAAACAGTGGAAAATAAAGATACGAGCTCTTGTCCGGCAGGAGGGGGCACAGCTTCATGCTATGCTCTAAATGTTAGCCCCGGCTCTTTGAAGGTATGTGATCTGCTAGGCTCGTACAAATATATCTGTCATGGTGATCATTCCATATGGGAAACAGAGATGCAGTGTTCTAGGTATGCATTAATCACACTATGTTATGGGAGACAGAAAACACCTTGTGTTATACATAATCTAGTATTGCAAAACAAGATATCATCATGCCTTCAGACCATGTCACGATATTTATTCTGACACTAACTCGCCTTCTCACATGAGGCATTTTAACTATATCTGTATAAATATACCCATTTCACAGTATGATGGCGTATACTGGCAGCATGTCCTATTAATAAGGCTACGTTCCAACCTCATCTATAACCATTCACTTTACTGGTTCCTAAACATTGACAAAATAATTCCACTTAGACAGCAGTTTTTTGTATTTAACCTCTTTTTAGAAGCAGGAGGGTTTTTTTAAGTTCATAGCAAAAGTTTTAAACCTTTAAAAGTTTTAAAACTTAAAAAAGGCTGAAGAAATATTGCTATATATGTATGGAATAAGTGTGCTCTAAAGAAATAGATTCTGCTCACTGTAGGATATGTAACATGTTCAAGTCATGATATAATGATTTATTATACTTTTATATAGTTCATATATTTAAAACAAAAGGAACAAAAAGATAAAAGCAGCCTGGAGTGAATATTTAGACGTGAACGCCATACGACTTAGTGCAAGGGAATTTCAGCTAACAGAGAACCCAGGGATGGGGCAGGGAAGGAGTATCAGGCAAGTAGTGCCCAGCACTAGAGTGCTCATGGGAGAGCAGGGGTACCAGTCACTGGGTGCTCCCGTAAGAACCACCATCATCCAGCCCTTGCTGTTCCACTAGCTACAATGCGCTTCAGCTGCCCAATGGCCTCAGCACCGCTGATGCTACAGCTGAGAAGTTAACTGCTCAACAGATTTCATATTGCCTTTCACTTATAACTTTTATGAAGTTTTTCAAGAGTCTTTGCAGTGCAGCTGAGAAATGAAGAGGGAATGGCTAGAGGAAGCTCAGACACCTCAGCATTTTTATCAATCTGTCACTGTGACCATATCTCCTTTAAAGCACACAGCTCCTTTCCAAACCAAGCCGGCCAGCAACTCCCAACACTATGCGTTTTCTTCTGCTCATCAAAAGCATTTTGCTCATCAATAAATTCTTAGGTAATTTTTATATCTTAAAGGAGACATGTATGTGGGCTCCAGGAGAAATGGCAGTGAGGATGACTGGAAGAAGCCTAAGGAACTCTAAAGATGTCAGTGCAAGGATCCTCGCTTACTTCAATGGGAAGAAAATTAAAGCCTTTCAAACTTAGGAAGATAAGACACTTTGCACATGCCTGTGTCTTTAGTGGGGACCTTGGGTGGAAGACAGATAAAAACTGTGTCTCTGTTATCCTCATGACATTTACTGTTGTACAGCGCTCAGTTGTGCTCATGTTATTTCTCATGAGCTGAGGCTGTTGTGGAGCTTTTCATGCAAAGAGAAGACTGCAGGATCTCAAGCCCAAGGATACCTACCCAGATGTTTCAAGATGCTCCTCTACTTCTGTGTTTGAGGGTATTGGTATGGCCTGCTACTGTCATGTTTTCCCGAGACCCCGATAAGTTTTAAGGTATTGCAGTAGTGTAGCTTTATATTCTCATTTTATGTTTTAGTATCTAAGGAGCAGAGAGATCAGATCCACATCCATGAATTTTATTGGGGCATATAACTCCCTTCAAGGCGAGTGGAGGATTAAGGCTGCTATAAGCTAAGAGTTACCAAGGAAGATCTGTCTAAATAAACTTTAAGAAACAAACCAAGCCCAACAGAAAACAATGCCCAATAATGTAGTCAATAATATTTTTGTCTGTACATTTTCACAGCTCTAGAACTGGTTGGGGATTTACTACCTCACTTTGGGAGATGGACTACACAGCTCAAATGAAGCAGTAATGGAGCATTAATAGAATTAGTGCACTGAAAGTGCTTTGTAGGCTGGAGTTAGATATTTTTATCCGGGATGATGGGATCACTTTCCTACAGTAATTAGTGGAGCAGCTGACATTAACTCCGTAAGTGACCTGCTTGTTGCCACCACTGTGAATCAAAATTAGATTAGCAGCCCCCCTACAGGTGTGGTATGCAGTATGGAGGTTAAAAGCACACAAAATACTTTGCTGATTCAAAATGAACCAAACTGCATCAAAAGGATTACATAGGATTTGGATCAGCTGCATGTGGCGAGGATTTGGGAGAGACCATATAGCCCAGGGGAAGGGAGGTGAAGTGTCAATACAACAAACAGTTCCTGCTAAGTATGGAAATATTTATTCCCAATTCATCATGAAATTTACAGTGGTCACGGGTTGCACATATGTGTTGTGTTCAAAAGCAACAGATGAAAATAAACAAAAAAAAGATTGGCTTGAATAAATAAAAAAAAAACCAAAACAGTAACCTCCAATGCAGGGGGGTTGCTGTAAAAACATACTTTGGGAGAATACCAGAAGAACTGTCATCTCTCAAAAATATATTATGCATCTTGCAGTATTTGATGGTTTAAAGTGATGGCCCAAAAATTCCAGTTTTATTCTAAAAGATAAGTTTTTAGCCCTCAGGGTTGCAGAACAAAGCTTGGAAAAGTAACCCAAATGTATCCAAAGGACTTCTTAAAAACCCAGAAAAAATAAAAAGAACTCTAATCTGTTAAAAACAGTCTCATGATTTCTGAGCTACTCTCAAGATGCTGTGGGGGCCTAGCAAAATTTATAGCACGGTTTTTTTTTTGGTTTTTTTTTTTTTTTTTTCAATTCTGTTATTAGTTATAAGACCCAAAGCACTGAAAAAAAAAATTGAGAAGTCAAGCACCATCTTCTAGGGCTGCGACCTTTAACTTTGTTCATGACTCCATCACCATCGAGTCAACTAGAAAAAAAAAAAAGAAGGAAAAAAATGAACCCAGGAAAACAACATACACAGTTTTTAAGCCAGGTCAGTGCATCAGGCCAGCTGAGGGCATAGGCACAGGAACAACTCAGGGGAGGGAGACACCATGCCGTCCCGGCAGCAACACCTTAACCAGTGCTGCTGCTGAGCATATGGCAGAATCAAAGCACAGCCTCAGTGTAAAGATTGCAGGACAAAGCCCTGTGTAACTGGGAAAGGAATAAAAGATGGGTATACTGGGAAGCAAACCAACACAAAAAGGAACAGAAGAGGGAAAACAGGCATCCAACTGGGAGAAAATAAACATAAAAATTAAAAGCAGCAAGGTAAAAAAAAAAAAAAAGAAAAAGCATTTGCCTGGGACCATCTCTGACTGAAGCAGCCAGGGAACTTTTGCATAGCATAGGCTCCTGATCATATAATTAGAAGAATATGCATTGACTGTAATAGATTTTCCCTAAATTCTAAGTGTCTCTACAGAAGCCATAGCGCTTCAAGCACACAGATCTCAAACCCTGTTTCTCTGAATTCAGTGTTATCAGATGATTTCTGGATAACTTTGGATATGCAAAAGATGCATTGCCATAGAGAAGAAAAGAATTTGCTGAGATTTTCTAGTATCAGGAAAAAACAAGCAATAGGCCAGTTGTAGACTGAATTAAGCCATGTTAAACTATGCTCACCATATGTTCAAAATGCAAATATAAATTAACATGTTTATTGGAAATAAAGTTCTTCCCCCTCCACCTTGTGCCGTAGGATGTAGTAAACAGCAATTTGTAAACATTCATGGGACCCCATCCCACCTTACAAAATGGACACGATAGGACAAGAGGAAATGGCTTCAAGTTGTGCCAGGGGAAGTTTAGATTGGATATTAGGAAAAATTTCTTCACCAAAAGGGTTGTCAAGCATTGAAACAGGCTGCCCAGGGAAGTGGTTGAGTCACCATCCCTGGAGGTATTTAAAAGACGTGTAGATGTGGTGCTTAGGGACATGGTTTAGTGGTAGACTTGGCAGTGTTAGGTTTATGGTTGGACTTGATGACCTTACAGGTCTTTTCCAACCTAAATGATTCTGTGATTCTATGAAAATCAGATTGTTGTCAAAAAATAAACTGTGACTCTTCCTCTTATCTCAAGACTGATCTAAGTTTCATGCTTAACACTAGGCAGACAGGCAATTGCAGTAGCAATAGGTACCATATATGGGGATACTGTCTCACCCAACAGCAGTAAGACACAGGTATGTGCATACTGAAAGAATATATGCTTTTTTTGTGTTCATTAAGAGTTAACACTGCTGACAAAAACAAAAAGGCAAATAGCATTTGATTGCATGGCTGTCAGCCACTGTGCAGATTTTGTCACAGGAGCAAGTCGATGACAGTATTCTGCCACTGATTCAGATCAGGGAAGGAGGCCTTTAGGTCTCATCTTTCAGTATGCATTTTATTGCATGAGAGGACAAGCAGGACACACTAGGGAGTGCTGACTTTAAAATACTAGCTATCAGTGTCTTGCAGTGCCCACATTCGCTCAAGTGGAGATTTTGGGGCCCCCTTGTAGGTTGACAGACCAGTTGACAGCACTGTCAGTGGTCTGCAATTGCTAACCAAGCTGGGTCCCTTCCAGTTCTCTCCATTTTTTTTTTTTTTTAAATACATGCAAAACTTTCACCCTTTAGTCAGTGAGCAGTGGAAGGAAGAGACCAACTTAGTTTCTAGGTAACACTGCTATTGAAAACAAGCCCAGCACTGGGGTGGACCCATCTGGGAACTCCGGCAAGACAAGCAGTAACGGACAGAGCTGAGAAGCTGCTGGTACACGGTGCTGTCACCAGCTGTATCATTCTTCTTCACACCCCCTCTTTTGGGCCCAAGTCCTGCTGCTGTTTTACCAACATGCAGGGTCTGCCTTAGGGGCTCAAGGAACAGGATTATTCACCAGAGGCCAAATGCCAGGCTTTGATATTAGTTACAGTTATTCTAGCTATTCCTTTCTTCCTGGATTCTGCCTCATGTTTTATTTACCCTGCTCTGCAGGATGAAAGACACCACCACCTCCAAAAAAGGAAAAGAATAATAAAAAGTGAAGCTATAGTTCACTCTGCACAGCTTTTGACATTCTCCAGACCCTCCATCTTGATGCAACTACCTTTAGTGTAAAAATCTTTAAAGATGAAAGAAGACGGCCATACAGTCTCCAGGCAAAAACATTGCAAAGTACCATGGGTCTGAAATTCTTAAACTCTGTGGTGGCTTGTAATCCTCGAGGAGCTGACCATCATCTGGTAATGGTTCCTCCTACATTTACAGCATCAGAAATTACAAACTTCCCTAGCATACTTTCTAAAAAGTAAGCCATGTCTGTAATTGCCACATATGTGACATGTGACTGTAAAGAAATGAGAATGAAGGCTAAGAAACTTTTAAGAAGACCTTAAATTGCACTGGTAGGAAATTCTCCACCACACAAAGAATAAGACATTGAACTGTGGGAAAGCAGGAGATTTGGGTTTGCTTCTAACCACTGAAGAGAAGATGTCCACTTATTTCTTGGGAAACAAGATCAGACACATGTTGATATGGTGGCTGCACTACCAGTTGCTCATCGGCAACGTCTTCTTCTGACACAAGATGCGCACAAAATTAGGGCAATGTTAAGACCATTTATTCTAAGTGCTGAAGTAATCAACTTCAACCAGACTGTTTATATCTGAAAATAGCTGCCAAAACCCGCCTGATACTGTATCTCGGGAAACAAAAAGTCTTCTGAAGCACTAATACTTTTGAAATTAGTGAGTATGATTATCATTCAGATCCTGACACTAGTGAATAATATTGGCATGTTCAGATAAAAATCACTGCTTGTATTGAGTTAAAACACCTCCATTTGGTAATTCTGAGGCCAGCTGTTTCTGCATACGAAAAGTTGGCCGGAAACTGGTTTTCCTTCTGCATTGTTTGACAACACAACTACTTGGAGGTAATTTTAAGTTGTGTTAATAGCATAGGGTGTTGCAGGTTACCTGTCTACAAAGCACCTAATGAAAAATTTGCTGCTGTGTTTAGACTTACAGTTTTGGGGGGTTTTTAATGTAATGTCCTTTAAGAAAACCACACGAGAAGTCAGACCCTAACCTGATATCACTGTACATAGCTGTATTGGAGAAAATGAAGAAAAGCCAAAATAAAGCAGCTGTAAATCTAATACCACAGTCTTAAAGTCCAGATCTGTTTCATTTTAATTTAAAATAGCAATACAAAAAAATGGAAACTGAAGGAGAGAATCATTATCATGAAGATGAACTACAATAACCCACAAAAAAAAAAAACCTTTTATATATAAAATGCTTTTTAGAATGAGCCTCTATGATAAGTCAGAAATCCTTGTGTTAAGTGTCATTCAGCTGAATGCATTGATTTTTTGCTTTGCCTTTCATAATTTCCATCTACTATTTACTGAAACAGACGGAGAAGACTGAAGTTGATCTATAAAGATTCTCAGCCCAATGCCTCCCTCTTTCAGAAACACATGCGGACAAGAGCTTGAAGGAGAGTAGGAAAAACTTCCCAGACATCCAAGATGCATTAAATGAGGCATATCTTCATTCAAACCAACAACATCCTTAGTGAGGGCAGGAAGGTAATGGCAGATTTTGGAGGCTGTGATCCTTTACACACATAGGTTGGTTTTTTGGATGTTTTGGTCTGGTTTTTTTTCCAGTACATGCAGAAGGAAATATCTGCTCTGAAGCACAATCTGTTCACATTATAAAGCCCTCTCTGCCATTGCTTCTTCCATCCCACCATAATAAGGCTCCAGCAGAAGCTGCATAGACATTTGCTGGCACATCCTCTTTCTCAGTATCTGCCCAGTAACTGCTTTAGAAGTAACTCAAGAATAAG
Organism: Morus bassanus; assembly: GCA_031468815.1. NCBI lineage: Eukaryota > Metazoa > Chordata > Aves > Suliformes > Sulidae > Morus > Morus bassanus. The sequence goes on from CM062569.1 coordinate 6,655,140, forward strand.
TAACCAAATCTCCTCTCCCTTATATTTTTGAGTAGGGAAAATAATCAAAAGGAGACATGGAATGGAAATAGCTTACCACCTTTCTTTAGCACCAGCCCTTGAAACCCATAGGCTCTCATACACACCAAGCTACACAAGAGGGTCAGTCAGCTGATATAAATCTGCTCAGCTGCACTGGAGGAGAGCGAATTTAAGCCAAAGTCCAGCAGCCGATGCTCTGGCAGGGCAGGGTGGATGACGGTAGTGCGGGAGAGGAGGTAGCACTCATTTGTCTTCTGTGAGATTTGGGGTTTGGTGTCATGTGTGATACCACCTTGGATCATTAATACTTGTGTCATAAAGCAAAACAGGAGAGGTAAGAGTAGAAGTAGGGTACAGATTAATTCATAGTTTTCCCAAATGCCTACTGCAAGGCCATGTTTGAGAGACTAGAAATTAGCTTCACATCAGTTCTTGCAATTTTCAGAAACTCTTAGGCATATCTCAATGCAATATTCCTACAGCACTCACATGTGTTAATTTTTCCGTAATACAGAGTAGGCAACCAGAATAATTGGCAATAAATTCACCTTAGGTAAAAATCTTCAGTACAAAATTTTGTATTGTGCCTTGAAATTACAAGAAGTCGAGGAATTTCAGCTTTGTGGCTACTTCTTGTTCCATTAACCAAGATCTCTTAGCTGCCCCCAAGTCTTGTCCAATAAAGATAGAAAAAAGGCATTTTAGAGCAGTCCACCCTCTTCACCAGAATCCAATCTGCTGGTGTGGAATAAAAGGAAAGAAATGTTAACACTGCTATGGAGCTGATGGGCACAGGAGCATTACAGAAATTGAACAAGAGAGAGTTTAGGATTGCATACAGAATAAAGCAAGAGTTCCCAATATGTGCACACGTCTTCCTCCCAGCTCAAAAGCTTTTGGATGAGGCACACAGACACGCTTTTGAATTGCTAAATCCATATAATTATTTAGGCTATTTTCCTGCTGTGAAAGGATGGGTAGGAGTGTCTAGACACTAAGAGGCCAAGCCTATTGATGCCAGCGGGATCTATCCCCATGGAGCCATCAGCTCTATAGAGCACTGCAGCTGCATGCTCTGGCTCTCCAGCTGTGCTGCGCAGTAGCAGACTGCCAACGCTCCTACCCAAAACAAAGCAGAGCTAGTGTATGATGATGAAAACAAAAGTTTTAGGGGGGATTCACCTCTTCAGATCCCCAGCATAATCCTGTGGATCTTCTCCAAAAGCCTCTTAGAGACCATATTCAGAAATTTACGGATGAAAACCAAAAAGATTAAGTAACTTTTGATCATGTCCCATTTTGCATGTATGTGTAGGTACATATAAGGCAGGAGAGATTCTGTTTCTGAACATTGTGGAGGGAAAAAACAATATGCACCCAAGCATCAATTAACTGAGAAGAGCTAGGGCTGGAGTAGCTCTCTTTCCTCTCTGCTAGTCTGAATTAATGTAGTGAGGGTGAGGGGGTGCCAGGAGTAGGTATGTTTGGCATCCTCTTGGCTAAGCTTTGCTGAGGAAGAACTGCAGAACCAGAAGGGACTGACAAGGAGCAGGAAAAGGGTAATACTCAGTGATGGCCTTCTCACATGGATGCTGGGCATGGAGGATGAGGGATTCCAGACCAGGGCTCCTGCAGGGCAAATTCCTGTTCCCTCTATGTCCCCTAACCTTCCTCTGTAGAAGATAAATGGTCAGCAATAAAGACAGGAACCAAACCTGATACCTCGTCTGAGGACAAAAGGCATCTTTGCAAATTGTTGCTCTTGTGGAAGAGTAAAACAGTGGCACCTGGAGATGAGTCTACATTTGCGGGACCATCAAGAGGCAAACACTGAGGCAACTCTGTGATAACCCTGGAGACAACTTTCAGAGAAAGCCATTTGACAACAGTGAGTTCACTACTGTTGCAAGTTGAAGATCACAAACATTTTATACCCAGTATGAATATTGTATTTGGTCAATTCAACTTGCATGAGATGACAATGCCATGCACAAGACAACTCCAAGAGCAGCTTCACGAGAATGTGAGAAAGTTGGTTGCATTTTCCAGAGCACTAGAAGGGAGTCATGACATTGAAGGCTTTACTCAGTTCCTTGTTGCTGTCCGTAGCATAAGGGAGTAATGTCAAGTTTCTTAGGAGCTTAGGAATTTCAAGCCCCAAGGCAATTTTAAAAATCTATTTATGACATATATTTGATGAAAACAACATGCAGCTGTAACTTCTGGCCCCTGTTTATAGGTGGTACACCCTCAATAATGAGAAGGACAATGGGTTTTGCAGCTCTCATAACCAAGGGATATCATGGATCTGTTAAGTTGCTGTTAAGTCTGGATGTGCAGAGCTTGTTCATTATCATTGTATTATTCACCAGAAAGCTGTTACGGAAGACATCTCCAATGCAATGAGAGCTGTTGGGAAGTCTGTAAACATCCATAAATTCAGAACAATATTCCATTGCCTGTTGGAAACTTTTCTGACAAAATGAAAGTCAACACCATTTTGATAGCTAAGCAGGTGCCAGCCTACAGTGATTTTTCGTGTAATTGAAAGAAATGGATAAAATAAGGAAATAAAAGGAGGAGGGCTTAGCTTAGCCAAGCTATTCTGAGTGCCTGTTTAATTTGACTTTCTCAGGTGATACTGCTCAGGTAATGTTTCTTTGGTTAACTCAAACCAAAGTGCAAGGCCAAAGAAAATTTGCATTCGATTTACAGCTGAGAGAAAACTGAAACCACTGAAGAAGAATGCAAAAACTCAGCAGAGAAAAAAGTAGGGAAAGCAATCAAACTCCTGCACTTGAGTAAATACTTGAAGATCACAGAATATTTATAAGTAGAATTCAGTTAGCATTTCTCAAACTTCAGGTCCCAAGAGCAAGCATTTGCTGTTTTTCAAGGGCTTTATACTTGTGACTCAGGAAGTCCTCCAATACAGAGCTCCAGCTCCAGCTGTTAGAGTTTATTGACTTCAAGTGAGTATAGAGACAAAGGTTTGAATGAAGTACGGCTGGTTTCTGTTAAAGGCTGCTATTATGAGCTATACAGTGTTTATTCAGTACTACCATTACCATTGTTGAATCTCTCCCTACAGAAAAAGGAGTAAATCTTTTCCACCATGAATATATATTAAGAAGCCTAAATTCTGATCACTGTTGGCCAATGACCACTTTCACCTGAACTCTTGCACTTTGACCTGCATAAACCCTATTCACACATCAGCTGAGTAATAATGGTCCCTATTGTAACTCTGCCCGTGTAGGCATGGTGCATCAGTTTAACATAAAGGTGTTGGATTGCAAGTGACATGCTTCAGCAGCTGTTGGCCAAATATCCTACATTTTAAATGACAAAACATGATCCAAACTTGAGGAATCAGTGTTTTAAAGACTTATTCCTATAATCTTCATTGAGGGAGTGGAGGAGCCTATGGAACCTCGTCTGCCACCAGCTGAAGTCGGTGCTGCTGCCTACAGCAGGAGCAGGGCTGTGCCAGCCTTTGCTACTACAGCAATAAGCTTTGATACATCAGTATTACAAAGAAAACAAAGATTTGCTATTTCAACCTTTTCCTACCATTTTACATATAGTAAGATATTTTTTCTATGTAGAGGGTAATTCCCCTAAAGGACACCACGATTAAGTGGCAAATTAATTTGCTCCTTACATTCACTAGCTCTTCCAGCTGGCTTAATTCTCATCAGCCACCATAATTTATTAACAGTGAGGTGAGAAAAGACATGAATCAGCTTAATGTGTTATAAGTAGGGCATTGTCATGGCAACAAGATGCGGACTGTTTTCTACTATTTATGTATGGTTTGTTTTGTACTCAACCTTAAGATACCACTTGAAACAACTAGAATTAGAAACATCTTTTTTTCAACTTTTTTTTCACTTCAGTGTATTTTTAAAAAGTTACTAAAATAGGCATGTGAAAGGCTTTGAAGCATCTCTCCAGGAAAATAGCTAGCTATGTGCTCTTCAGTGAGTCTTCCTAGAAACAGAAGCCTTAACTCTGATCTCCTAACCATTTTCTCACATTGTCACACAACTGATTCCATGGATTAACTCCCAGTTTATACCAGTCTGAGACCACAACGAGACCTTCCCTGTTCCATGCTGTACACATGACTATTAAGTGGGGGGAGAGTGGGGGCTGAGGTGGGTGTGGAATTAAACAGTATTATTGAAAAAAGAAAAAACTTTTTGTTTTTTAAACGCGATACATTGTACTTAACACAGGACATGGAAAAACAATTAAGGATGTTGCATTTTTACAGACTCATGATGGGGAAGTATAAAGTTAAAAATTAAAAATTAATTGTAAAGGATTTTTATTGCCTTCCCGGCTAAGCCTAAATCCCATGCACCTTTTGCATCAGCAATTAATGGTTTTCATAAAACCAGCTCTTCATTCAAAGTTCATTTTATTTACTACCCTGCTGCATAAAGGGAATGGTTGGAATGCTAACACAGCCCTTTGAAAAACAATTATCAATATTACTGTTTTGATTTCTTTTTTTTTTTTCCCACCACCTCAGGAATCTGATATTAAATAGTTAATGAAAATCAAAACTTCTCTAAGATGGGTCAGGAAGAACACATGGAAAAATGAAATCCCTTTCATGAAAAATTTTGCAAGCTTAAAACATCGCTTTGGTCTTAGTAAGGACAAAAAAAATTTTGAAAAATTCAAAGAATTATTCCCCTTTTCTCCATTCAGTACTTATTAATTTGTTTTTAATATGTCTGGGTTTATACTACCCTAGGTATTTGTTTGCATAATATGTAGGGCAACAGGCAACTAGGCTGTACCATAACATAAAATAAAATTGTTGTTATTTAGCAGCCTGAGAAAAAATAATATACAATATAATTTTGAACTCAAAACTTCTGTCAAGCTACAATTGCAAATGTTCAATTGAGCACTACTAAATTATACCTGCTGAGGTCAACTGTAGAAGTTAATTAAGAAATGAAAGATCTGGACAGCCTTACCTAAAGGTTCAATGGATTCGTTCAGTCAATGTTGCTAATGGCCCCAAATACACAAGAGTTGATAGCTGTTAATTAAAAATGCTTGCAGAGGCCAAGTCGGGGGAATGCCAGTCTTGTTTTCAACAATTCTTTACCCCACGTCAAGTTGAGCGAGAAGTGGGTCTGAGCTACAAAGTTTGGCTGGGGGCCTGGATCTAATATGGCACATGACAAGCAGGTATGCCAAAACATTTGGTGGGCAGCATGAACAGAGGCGTGTGCCGTGTACAGCAAGCTGGCAGCGTGCTTTAACTGGAGGTGCCGTATGACTGATTACATTGCTCTAGCACCCAGGGGCCTTGCTAAATACCACCTCCCCAGTGCAAGTGGTATTGGTTAGAAATACAAGACAAAAGACAAAGTCATCCCCCAAACCCTATGGTTAAACAGGGGAAAGGGTACTGGATTGTCATTGCGCTTGCATGTCCGGTGGCACTCTGGCACAATGGATACCTCCAGGGATCACCACGTGAAGCAACTTGCGTGCTCCCTCCACAGGCTGAGTGCATTTTTTCAGCAAGCCTCATCCATAAGATGGTGGAACAAGCATTACTGGGGAAAACCAGAACAATCCTCAGGCCATGCCTGCCCTTGGCTAACACATCGCTCAGTGCCATTGGTGGTAGATTTTGCCTCTCGGACATTTATCCAGTGGGAAGTAGTTTTTGACTGGTACAATTTACAAAGCTATGAAATCACTGAGGAACAGCAGTGACTTTCCCCGGCCGCTGGTCCAGGCAGCAGAGCCAGCCCCATGAGCCACTCTGTCCCTCACAACTAGCAACCTTTCAGCAATAATGAATGAGCTGTCAGATAGCCAGCTGCTTATACGACATGGTCCAGTCCTTCCCTGGATACTTTTTCATTGCTCAAGCTAAGCTCTTTAAGGTTGCAGTTTCTAATGGACAGATTACATTTCAGCTGTCTTCTCCTTGCGCAGAAGGTGATTATAGTTAACTTGGAAAGGAAAAGGTACTTTCAAAACTGGCTGGTGATCTTTTTTCCTTCCTTATATGTAAGAGAACAGTCTGAATAGTTTCCCCCTCCCCGATATTTTTGACTGCCCAGAGTTGCGGGTCTTGTCCATCGTGTTGGCACGATCCTGACTGAGTGGGTCGGAATGCTCACTCCTTACACGAGATTTCCCTCGCTCACACAGTGAATGCTTTTTTGATGTTAGAGGATTGTTAACACCCCAACAATATTTCCCCCGCAGTGTTAAAGTGTATGGGCATTGTGTCCCAGGGTGCTACAGGTCCTGGGCTACTGCAGGTAGCTGGTGTGACTTCTTCGTGCTCGTCCTGACTATGGATAAATGCATTGAATGAGACAGGATTAAAATGAAATATACCAAACCCCTGCCTTTGTGCAATTACCCAGTGCTTTCCTTACACTGAAAACAAAGGATATACAGCCTCACCCCTCCCAAAGCTAGCCCTCCTCTGTTAAAAATGAATATACATTTTGATACCAAATCCTTCTTTGCAGTTTTCAGCTTACACCTGTAGGAAGTAATAAGTAATAATGTATTTGTTGTTTGACCCTAAATCGATCTTTTCATCTCCCTGTGATTTGCGTAACTGAAAGGTACTGATGCAGGAGTCCACCAGAGGAACAAGACTTTGGAAACTGCTTCATCATTTGCCTTAGCTTTTGTTATTTAAAACTGAATTTCCACCTTAATGAGAAATATCACTGGTATCACACATCTCTGCCCAGTCCTGACAAAATGGCAGGGGAAGAGAGAAAATGCCCAGGATGGAGCTTATGGTTCCCAAGATGAGGGGAGGGAGAAGGAGGTATCTGGGCTTAGATTGTCTCTGTTATCAGTGATCTGACATTTAAATCAAACCCTGGGAAACATGAGTCTGGGCAGCCATTTGCAGAAATAGCTAGAGGACCCACATATCCCAATCCCATAGAAAGCAAATAGGAGGCAGAGGCCTCCTTCCAAAAGTGCTGTGCCAGCCCATGCCTCAGGGGAAGGGCTCCACCAAGAGGTCTGGAAGCAAAAGTCCTTTATTCAGCCCCAGGGCATTTTGCACTCCTCACCTTCCTGCAACACCCGAATTCCAGTCATGAAATATTGCTTTTATTGGTAAAGACTCGTTTCAGGAGATTACTCTGAAATGAGGTGATTAACCCTGCTGTGTGGAGCCAGGGGAGATCCTTGCCCACCTTGGGAAGTATTGGCCTTCAATATGCAGGCTCTGAAGACCATGGAGAGGAGCCAGCTCTTTGTCAGCTGGAAGGAATGTCTTTGATTTTGCTTTCAGCTAATGATGCTGGATGTAGGACCAGACAACTGAAAAATAATTAAAATATAGAAGATGAAGAATACATCTACTCCCATGGCGTTTATTCCATATAATTTAAAAGACAACAAATCAGAAAAAGCAGAGACTGTTTTGCATAACAAGTTGCAAAATTCTCCAAGAGATTTAGTGTGTAGAGGACAACTGCTGGGTATTGAATGACTTAGTAAGTAAGACTTTCAGAAGATCTCAAAGGACCACCATGAAAGGCAGATGCAAAGAAAACCCTATGAGGGTTTGCAGCAGTCGCTGTGTTAAGCACTGTGCTTTGCCACAAACACATTATCTGCTGTGGTGAAGAATTACTCTTCCTGGTAGTGCTACACAGAATTGTTAACTGTATTTGTGGAGGAAATGTGATTTATTCCATTGAAATGTCTTGCAGCCCCCATGTAAGAAGCAGTGCCTCTCATAAGGGCAGCTCTTGGTCTAAGACCTGTGGTATGAGAAACACGACCTAACGGTTCATTTCTATACAGAGGAGCATATATCTCAGACTTGGGTTGAGTTTCCCAGTATCCACCAAGATACCTCTTCACACCTAGAAAAATTTACTGATTAAAATAAGGCAATATGCATGGCTGACACGGAAGATGAGTAATTTCATTAAGTTCATAAGAAAATGAAGATTGATTTAGGCAATATTATTAGAACTTCCTAAAATACATGTAAAATTTATGTGCTAATTGTACTTCTCACAATAGGACTGGTAAGACCCGATGTTGCTTGCGATGCTGGCACTACTCTGATTTGCAGTGTGTGCCCATTTCCTCAGGGATCGATAAAGATCTGGAGAAGACTGCGTTCAGTAGAGTAACTTTCTTAGCTTACCTCTTAATGCTTTCCAAGATAATCATCAGGGAGAGAAGAGCAGAGAAGCCTTTTTCCCACCCTATACAATGTCTCAAGCCTTGAAAAGTGCCTCTGTTCTCCAGCGCACCCAACTCTGGCCCCTGGCCACGAGAGGGAGAAAAACCAGGGCTGGGGGAGAAAGGGAGGTGGTTCTTTGGAGCATGTCCAGCCGCCAGTGAGCCCTACCCAGCACAGCCCCGTGTCCCCATCCCTTCCTTACCCAAGCCTGACCGAACAACCGCCTGGGTCTCCGTTCCCCCACATCCTTGCTCAGGGCATCACTGGGAGCCTCCATACAGAGAAAAAATGCAGGAGAGCTACCAGTTCCCTGCTTTGGGGAAAGTGGCACCTGGGGAAGCACCTCGTGGCTATTTTGTGTGAGCGAGCAGTACGCTTACATGGGAATTTTGGGCCGGTCGGTGTCCAAGAAGAAGCAGGACAGCTGGAGAGGTGGCGGCATCCCGAGCGGCATGTGGTGGGGCCATGGCACTGGGCCTGAGCCCCTGCCCCTGGCAGGACGTGCCTCTGGGCGGGCAGCTCCAGAATTTAAAAATTAAAGTTTGCCATCTAGCGGTAGGCCTCGGGCTTTTGGGCACAACCACCCAACTCCCCCACCCCCCAGTCTTCAGGTGATCCGTTTACGATTTCTGAAACATATATGCGTTTTTTTGTTAGCGCTGGCTGACCCTGCCTGCCGTTACGCCTGTAAAAGCGACGAAAGGAGGACTTTCAATCTCGGTACATTGCCTGCTGTGGCCGGGTCAGTGGTTACAGCTCCCTTGGTTGTCACATGGCACAATGGAGACAGTTCTGTGTAGTATTAAATCCTAGATGATTTTTAAAAAAACTCCAAAACCCCAAAACTTCAAAAATTTCACTGTGATAAAGACACTGAGGCAATGAAATGCAATTATTTCCCTCCACGTTCTTCTCTTGCCTGGGACAGTGGTAATTTTCAGGGGATTGTCTCCTTCTTTCTTTCTTTTAAGTATTTATTTCCCCTTTCAACTGAGCTGTGTCTGCAAGTGACACACTTGCACTGAGTTTGTGTGGTACTCCCTTGGTTCAGACCAAAGCTGCCAGTAGCCAGCACATCTGCAGGAGCACGTGTCCTCCTCGAGAGGGTCCCTGCAAGCTTCCTCTGAGCAGTGCATGTTGCCTATATGGAATGGTATGTGCCTATAGGATCCATATGGAGACCTCCCCTGGCGTCACCAGTCATTTATTTCCATGAGAAGGAATGATGCAAGGCAGTGGGAGTATAGGCAATGTTTTCCAAAGGAAAGAAGAAGTCAAGGATCCTTCACAGAGGAAGCCAGCAAAGAATGGCTGTGGCTGGGGAAGGGGCCTGGAGAGGGGGGAAGGGGCCTGGAGAGGGGGGAAGGGGAAGGTCTGGAAGGTGATGGGCAGCGTGATCTACATGGGTGCCCAGATTGTAATTAAGGAGCTGCAGGCATCCAGCCTGATGCCTGCACAACCTCTCCTCTTCCACACACCACACTTCTATTAACAGAACTCCAGGTGGGATTAGCAATTTTTGGAGTATAATCACATTGTTGAGTCATATTTAATTTATGAACCACTATACACACAAGATCATTTTCTCTTATTGACACTGAGCTGATTATTTCCCATTTTGGATTTATTCATTTGATATCTCCCTCTGCAGTGTAGTGCTTCATGCTTGTCATTAGTGAACTTCACCTTGTTGATCTGAGACCATCTCTTCGATTTATCATTTTGCATTCTGATCCTGCCTGCCAGACTGAGCAAATTTTATAAGTATACTCTATATTTATCCTCCAAATCACTAATAAAAATATTGACTAAAATTAGTCCTGAAGATCTCTGCACATCTGCTTGGAATGCTCTCTTGAAATTTACTTCTAGTTTGACATTGAGTCATTGGCAATAATACTTTGAGAGTTTTTTCATCTATTTGTATACACACTGGTAATCATAATTTTGCATAAACTGCATTTTGCTAGCTTATATGTAAGCATCCAGGTCACTAATGCCAAAAGTCTTCTTAAATATATTGTCTACTGTTTCTTCCCATCGTCAGTATTTAGAATACAGATATTTAAGTCCTGCTACAAAACTGTGTCAATGCAGCTATGTCAGAAAGGAGCAATTTTTACCCCCTCCTTCAAATGTATGAATTTCATTAAAAGATAATTAAGTCTCCTTCTTTAATAAAGGACCTGATGAGGAATAAGCCACTCAATTTATGTTGAGAGTCCAGTGGAAAAAAAAGGCTCTGTACCTTTGCATTTGACTTTGTGCACAGTATCAGCACAACCAAAATATTTGCTGATGATGTAGATGCTCCTTAATATAGCACATAGGACAGAAATGATGCAACTGCCTATTAATCCTAAGACAGAATTCCTGGCAAAACACAAAAAAAAGAAAGGGACTTAATAACCATAACTGTGTCAGTTTTACTGCTAGCACGTAATTAGATCAGAAGAAGATGATTTCAAAATGTCCACAGCATAACTGCTTCCTGCTATTTAGGTGATATGTTTCTGATTCAGAAGCTGCAGTTCATCTTAAATTTTTAAGTGTAAGAACCTCTTCAGGGCCTACATCCCCAGAGTGGGAGCAGGAGGATGCTCCTTCCCAGCCTCCAGGTTTTGTAGCTTGCAGAGGAAAAGTATTTATCCTAAACAAAAAAAAACCCACATGCTTATAAAAGGGCTTGTTTTTTCCCTGCACAAGACCTCTTACATGTAATGTCTCTGTTTCTGGCATGGACTGGAGGATTTTAGGGATGCCATTGATCTGGAACGTAGCATCCGCATGCCACCCCTCTCAGACAGGTGCTTGGGAAGAGGCCAGGAAAAAAAGTTGTCCACAGCCCCAAGATGGAAACAAAGAAAACAGTCAACAACCTCTTCCCATAAAAACCTGTGTTAAGGGAATGCAATCAGGGAGCCAATCTGGGAAACAGCTTGAGGGCCAGCAAAGCCTGGCTTGTGCCATGAGCAATGAGGAGGCAGGATGGATTTGGGTCTGGCCCTGACATCGAACAACCCTGCTGGTTTTGGGGGTGGGGGGGGGTGGATGATCACACTGCCTTCCTCTTCTTTTTAAGCTTCCTGCTGCTTTTTCTGCTTAAGCCATCCCACTAAGAGCAGGAGTAAACGTCATTTTGTAGGTGTCTGCAATACAATAGAAGTGTCCCCAATGCAATACCCCATGAAATGCGTAACTGCAGACAGAGATGAATCATGCCACCACCGAGTCAGCTCTCACATATAGCCAGTGTAGGTGTTATTATGACTGTAACAGGCTTCAAAAGAATAAATCGCACAAAAGCTAAGCTGACAGCATTTCCCGTTAGCGCTAGTTCAGGTAATGCTGCTCAGATCACCTTCCCACATTACAATCACCGTTCCTGGAAGGAGGTTTGGCTGTAAATTCCTCCCAACTCTGCGTTAATTCCTAAGGATAACATGAGTGTCAATTAGGCACAAGCATGACTCAGAAGATGAAATATTGCCCTTGGTGGGAAGTCAAGAGAGTGTGTTTCTCCCTGCCTTCACCGGCACACATTGCCCTACCCACTAGGTGTCCCTGCCAGCCAGGGAAACAGCAAACAGCACACCACAGCCAGGGCTGCATTTGCTTCGTGCCATTTGGCTTCGGCTGAAAACATCAAAAACAAACAACAACCCAGGAAACATGTCTGAAATAACTTCTTCTTCTTTTTTTTTTTTTTTTAACTTCCTTTTTGAAGCAGCTCCAAATTCATGCACAATGCGCAAAATGGAAAAGGCAGGTCTCCGTTTCGCCGTGCAGGGTAATGGGAAGGTTTTGGCCTGAAGGAGAATGGTTTCCCCTCCCGGGTAGCGCTCAGGTGATGGGCTGCTCTGGCCCAAGCACCACCAGCTCCATCCCTCCAACCTCACCTCTGAATTCTGTAGGAGCCAGACAAATTGTACTGTAATCTCTTACCTCGATTTGCTCATCTTTAATATAGATGCTATTTTAATTTGTCTCCTGCACCATGGAGCTGTGAGGTTAAATGAAGGGTGATGATGTTCCATTTGCTTCCCAGTTAAAAACATGCAAAAGTAAAAAAAGAAAATCAGATTACTATCAATATGTGGATGTTCAAGTCTCACCAAAAATGCCTAATTTGTGGGTAAATAGGGCTAGGTGGATGTAGGTGTCTATAACCTCAGGATGGATTAATCATATCACACATGTTCAGTGGCTGCCTCTGTAAAGAAGAGATCTTGTTGCCCGACTAAGATTTGCTCCAGTAATCCCTGGAGAGTTTCCAGAGGTCAGCAGAGAAGCAGGGAGGAAAGTGAAGACGTTAAAGGAAGCACATACTTGCAGATCGGGTGGCTTCTGCCAGCCCAGGAAAAGGGAGAGGAAGCAGGAGGTAAAAACTTGAAGATATGCTGGGAATTTTTTGTTTTTAAAAATGTTTTGTCTGTATGTATTACTGAACTGGGGGAGAGAGAGAAAAAAAAAAAAAGCCTGTTTGCTTTATAAGCTGGAGAAACCCATCCCACATTTCTGTACTTCTCTTTCCTGATCTGTCGAACAAGGGCAACAGCATTTCCCTGCCTTGTGTTGATGCTCGCTTACGAACAGCCTGAGATCCTCAGAAAGGAGAAGGGAAGCCATGCCACAGAACTGGGTTTTCTGAAGCTATCACACATGACAATTTCTGTATCAGAAGTCTCATCTGAAGGCTCAGCATTTTGGAGCCATCAGCCGAGATCGTGGCCTATTGTGTTGTGCACTGTACAAACACACAGCGAGAGACGATCCCTGTCGCAAAGGACTTACTCTCTAAATAGAGACGATGGAGGAAAAATAAGGGGGGGTTAGAAACGAGTTGACTAGCTCAGCGTTGCACAGTTTGGTGAGGACGCCAGAGGCAGAAGCCTGGTATTCTGATTTCCAGCCCAGCAATCTGCTCTTTCTCACAGACAACCACCTTTTGCTGTTCTAATGCTTACGGGGTGTTAACGGCACTAAAGATAATTACATATGACTTGGTATTTTTAACTAGTGGGAGCTTTACATAGAGGCACACACACACCCCTATCCCCCCCCCCGCCCGCAGAACTCAGTTGCCCTCAGGGACAGTTGCCCCCCTCCCGGCCCTAACACAGTTTGGAGGGGGCTCAGCTAGTGACTCTAAGGTGACCTTCACAGCAGAAATGCAATACAAGCAAAGGGAAAGGAGGAGGGCTCAGCTCTTGTGAAATCTGGCTGTTGAAACACCTTCACATCTTGCAACACAAAGTCAAAAAACTCTTTGTCTTAAAGATTTAAGAATAGACATAGGAAGAACTGTATTTATCTCATGTTAATCACCTAGGCAACTGGGAAAGCAGAAGTGAGCTTCACTTTCTAGTGGGTTTTATAATCTGCCAGTTCATTCAAATGCCTTTTTCTAGCACATCAGAAATACATGTGGTCCTGCTGCAAATTTGCATTTTTAAGAAGAAAAATTGTATCGATAAAAATCAGTTTGGTCTTGTAGCTTTTCCTTTAACCCAGGCATTGTGTGCCCACATACCCAGGTAGTTATTTAGTGGCCCAGGATCTGCATTGGAAGTAAAGCCTCTCTCCTCATTTTAATTTCTCCTCTCAGGGTTACCACAGTTGCGGCAGCAAGGATTTGATTGAGACCATAACCAAGGAGCAGGCTGGGAACTGCCCTTTTCTTTCCCAGTTGATAGGGAACAGCTCAGGACTGAAAGGTGTTGCAAAGGATATATGAAAATGAAATAACACTGTGCATACGCAGACCTGAAGCTTGTGTTATAACCCTGCAACGCAGCTTTCAGTAAGCGAAAAACAATCCAGCCTGCCATAGGGTCTTGCAGGATTCAAGTCTCAACTCGTACCTTTATCATGGGCTCAGTCAGGAAGGAGGCAGAAAGGCTGTGTCTCTTAGCAAGGGAGAACAGCAAGGTTGTATTTTTCCAAGCGGTTCATTCAAATCTTTCAAATCTAGGATTATTTTTGTAAATAAAAGTTAGCGTTAGCATCGGCTATTTTGCAGAACCATATAAAAAAGCATAGGTTGAATATTCTCTGTTGAAACTGATTTTTTGTCAGAAAATGAGACCTTTAAAACACAAAATATTTCACAAATGGCTCCTAAATTGTAAAGCTGCTATGATCCCAAAAAAAAAGGTTACTTTTCATTTGATTGTTCCTAGTCTTGTCCAGATTGCTCTGCTTCTGTTAGATTTTGATAGCTTTTCACAGGCTTCTTTATTTCCTAAATGGAAAAAACCCTCCATCCTGGATGGTCCTTTCCTAGAAGAAAAACATGTTTTTTGCAATGTCTTTATTTACATTGTTTCAAAACCTATTTTCCTTGAAAGGAAATGTTTATGAGGTTTGGCTTTTCTCCCTACATTTCCTAGGCAGAGTTGCTGGTGCTTTGCTCCGCCTGCCCAAGCCCAACATGAACTCCAAATGATTAGTATTATTTTATTCAATGCAACAGATTTTCTGGGTTTTCTAGCTCATTTACAGCTATGCAGAGGGGGTGTGAAACCCTGATACTCCATTTGGGCAACATTTATAAACACTTCCCCTCCTCGACTTTGCAAAGTTATAAATAATTATACAAAAGGCACAAAGCTTTGGAGAAACAAGCCAAGTTTATGAGGCCCAGAAACTGAGGGAATTAGGAATTTTTCCATTCACTTGGATGAGTTTTGGTTTAAACACTAGAAAGTCAGATTCATCTGAACATGCTGAATGAATGGAAAAGTTATAAAGCTACGGACAATGTGATACACTTCGCTCCACAGAGGCTACTGAAGAAGGCAGAGAGAAGAAAAAGTGCACACCAATCTCTTTTGCAAAAGAGCACAAATCAAACAAGAACAAGAAGGAACAGAGCAACCTTGTAAACCCTTTTAAAGAAGATAAATTCATGGTGACAGTGAAGGGGAAGTAGTCTGTGGCCATAGCTCTCAAGGCAGAAGAGAGCAGCGAGTACAACCTGAAGAGCACAGTGCTGTGGGGTGTACAGGGTGTCAGAACCTGCCTCAGTGTACATGTACAAAAAAGAAACCCTTGTAGATCCAACATGCAGACTGCAGGGTTTTTTTTTTCCCAAGGTCATGCAGCAGTAAAGGGGAAAGAACTGAAGGCCTGGAAAACTCAGAAAGTGAAAGGAAGAAGTTTTGATGTTTCTTAAATTTACAATTAACCGAAGGTAGAGATATACTGCTTTTACACTAAGATGGAATTAAACATGAAACATTAAAGACTCACTCTTGGTTATTTTCAATAATTAGGATTAATGAATGAAATTCCTAATCATGTTGCATCTGCCTTTAAATTATAACGAGGAACATGACACTTCCAGGATAAAGCCATGCAATTGTCAGCACATGACAGCTCCAGGAAGTATTGGAATCCAATTATTTGCCTGTGGAACCATTTGTTAACATTTTAAAACAGGTAAATAAGAATGCCCCTTATTCATTAAAAAGGATGAGCTCTCAGGAGCCTGATAGAAGCCTCAGGACCACCAATATGAAAGGAAGTTGTGTGTGCAGAGCAACTACCATCTCCAAAGAGGCTTGTTGAACCTGGGCCCAAAAATTATGAATAATTGGGAAGTCTTATGTGCAAAGAAAGACTGTGACATTAGCAGACAGAAAGTGCTTAGGTGGCGGAATAAAGGAAAGGGTCATTGGAATAAAAGGGAGGAATTTGGCAAGGAGAAAGCTTCTGTGGCATTGGGAGCTAGCTGCACCAGGGGGTCTCTCAGGCTTTGTAGGAAAAAAAGAAGGTAAATCTGCAGGTTACAAATGGATGTAATACGAGACAGAAGCCATATGTTGTTGTTTCCACTCACCCTGCAAAAGACATCCTCCCTAAAGTTTTGATCAAGGAATGGGTTGTAAATCACAGAAGAGGCAGGATGCAAAATTCAGTAATTTCCATTAACTGACAGTAGGCTAAAACCATAATTGGTAAAAAAGTGGTTTGGGGCAGTCTATTAGCTTCTGCTTTGCTGTTCATCATTCTCACAAGTTTGTAACAGAGTACAAGGCAGTAAGATGCCCAGCTGCCTATTAATAATTGATTTAATGTAACACATGAAGTGTGTGTAATCTGTTTCCTTGTTCCTCTGTTTAGAACAATCCATGAATCACTGGTGAGCAGTACAGAGGTTGATTGACCACATGATGCTAACTCTTTTCCTAACTCCAGCTGCTGACTTGCATTTAAGAAAGCTAAATGTCTACTAAATACTTTGTGGTTATAACAGGGATGCTGTGGAAAAGGGAGACAATTAGTCAGTGGAGTAAGACAATGTTCGCTTTTGGATAAGAGCTTATAACTCTGCCTTCTGCTATTTCCAGTAGTTCCAAGTCTGCCCAACGTTAGATACTAAAATAATTGTTGTCAAACATAGAACTCTCCCTTTTTGGCTCAGTGTCTTGTCTCTCCCAGACCTCAGGAAAGGTTTAACTTGCAAGCAGAAGCTGCTTTTATTCTCAACATATTGCTATAGGTTTCAGTACCACGATATCTATCTACCCCACAATGACAAAAGATTTCCTATTTTCAGTACCTCTTCAAGGTGAGGAACTGCTACTCTTCCTCTTTTACTAATAGGGAAACAAGGCACAGAGATTGTGTTGAGAACCTGGCTTTGCTAGGGCTTTTTATTGTACCATTTCAGGCACTTCTACTTGTGAACATATGTGTGTTTTTCACCAATGCCAAGATTTTCACTCAGTGAGTGTCACTTCCTTTGTCAGCTCCAAATGTGCAGAGGTTGAAAGGGCATCTTTACTAGTGAAAGATCTCTCAAGGACTTTTATAAATCATTCAAACTTCTGGCTGAAAATGTTTCCTTTCACACACTTCCTAGTGCCAAATACAGGCCCATCTGGAATCATTATTAACTCTGTTGAACTGTTTAATTCCAAGTGGTTGGTTTTTTTTTAAGAAAGACTTGATTCAGTATTTTATAACCATAATTGGAATAGCGCATTAAGACTCAACAGCTCATTTTTTTTATTCCGGGAAATGGCAAGCAACACATCTTGTACTCAATCAGTTACATTAGTAGAGCAATGCTGAAAAATCTTGTACCATGTAGCTACCTCGAAGTTTAATTCTTCTTATACATTTATTTTCCATACATGCAGAAATTAAAATATTCTCTGGGGGCTTAAGAAAGCTTCTTAAACAGTTTGCAGGACTTTTCCATGCATGCTTCATTGAGCACATCAGTCAGAAAATTAGAAGAATAGATGCCTTGCCACTGAAATGCCCAAGCAAAGTGCAAAGCGTACTTCTCCATATACAAACTCACATCAAAATGGTTGATTCTGTTTCATCATCAGGAACGAACTATTAAATTCAGCTTGCAAGCAATGTTTCATTCACATTTCAAAAAAGAAAAAGAAAAACACAAAAAACAATTAGTGTTTTTGTGTAAATCTGCTCACCTAGCTTATTTTTGCATTAAACATTTCCTCTAGGATTTGTATGCACATGTTTAAGGGAGTAGAACTGTGAAATCTTGCTGTCACTGATATTAATGGCACAATTTCCAATGACTCAAACTCAGGTCAGCTTGGAACTTCTCTGCATACTTCTCCACATTCAAGTGATGTGGGAGACACTTAAGTTGTACATTTGGCTCTTTGACCATTGCGTTGAAGAGCAATCACATCTCTTCAAACATCATGGGGTTGCATAGCCTGCTCAGTGCAGTCAGGCAGGCTGGAAACACAGAGCCAGCATGTGTGGCTGGCAGGTGAAGGGCAGAGGTTGCATCCACCGCAACTTGGAGATCAAAGCACCAGAAGGTTTTCATACCTAGAAACAGGTGATTAATGTTCAGCTATAGAGATCCATAGGTATGGAAACAGTTGGTTTTTAGAGGGATACAATTATAAATTCATAGCCAGACTGTCATGATACAAATTAGTCTCAGCACTCATTTCTTTGGCAAAACTCCCATTCTTTGCATGCCTTTCTGGTGGAACTTACTCTGACATGACAGATATCCAAAATACAAATAAAAGGAGTACTTTTCCAAGTGCAAAATTCACTACAAGTGTTTGCCGTAAACTCACCATAAAATAAGCTGGAAGGGGGCTTTCATGACTCTGGTCCATACCCCTGCCTAAAATAGGGTCAGCTTTGAAGTGAGATGAGGTTACTCAGGGCCTTATCCAGGTATGTTTTGAATATATTCAAGCATGAAGAGTCTACAACCTCTCTGAGCACCCGTTCTAGCGCTTGATCATCTTCACTGTGAAGCTCTTCTCCTTATATCTTATTGGGATTTATCTTGCTGCAGCTGGTATTCACTGCCCCTTGCCCTTTTGCTGTGCGCCCCCAAGAGTCTGGCTCCATCTTCTCTATAACCACTTATTGCATAGTTACAGAGAGCAATAAGATACCCCCTTAGCTATCTCTTCTCCAGGAAGAACAACCATCTTTCTCAACCTGTCCTTGTATACCATATGCTCCAGCTCCCTGAGCATCCTGGTGGCTGTTGCTGAACTTGCTCCAGTATAGAATCATAGAATCATAGACTCACAGAATGGTTTGAGTTGGAAGGGACCTTAAGGATCATCTAGTTCCAACCCTCCTGCCATAGGCAGGGAGACGTTCCACTAGATCAGGTTGCTCAGAGCCTCATCCACCCTGGCCTTGAACACTTCCAGGGATGGGGCATCCACAACTTCTCTGGGCAACCTGTTCCAGTGCCTCACCACCCTCACAGTAAAAATGTCCATGTCTTCCTTGTAGCGGGGAGCCCAAAACTGGCCACAGCCCTGCAGATATGGTCTTACCATGTCTCTGCTGAGTAGGGGGAAGTAATCACTTTCCCTGAGCTGCTGGCTGCACCCTTGCTAATAAAGCCAGTATGCTGCTGGCCTTGGCCACGAGGCCACACTGCGGACACCTGCTCAGCTTGTTGTCTGCCAGGACCCATGGGCCTTCCCTTTAAAGCTGCTTTCTAGCCAGCTGGACCCCAGCCTGTGCTGTTGCAGGGCATTATTCCTTAACAGGTGCAGGACTTTGCATTTGCCTTTGTTGAACCTCATGAAGTTTCTGTCAACCCATTTTTCCAGGCTGTTTAGATCCCTCTCCAGTGCCCAGCCCTTCAGTGTATTGACTGTTCCCCAGTTTTGGGTCACCAGTGAACTTGGTGGAGGTCCACCTTATTCCATTGTCCAGGTTTAATGAAGGCATTAAATAGTATCAGAGCCAGTAGTGACCCCTGAGGAACACCACTAGTAACCACTCACTAGTTCAACTTTGACCTGCTGCGCGCTATTCCTTGAGCCCTGTGGTCCAGCCAGTTTTCCATTCATCTTGTCATTCTCCCGATCAGTCCTCATGTATCCAGCTCAGCACCCACGATACTAGTGGAGACTCTCAAAAGCCTTGTTAAAGTTCTGGTTAATGACATCCACTGCTCCCCATTGCCTGCTGAGATAGCCATTGCCCACTGGCACTGCCCATTTCACTGCCCAGTGCCCGATGTCACTGCCCATCGGCATCATTGCCCATAGTGTTGTCCACAGTGTTTGTCACAGAGACCACATGAAAGGATCCTAATTAAATTGGTTTCTTGGTACAGCTAATATAGCTATGAGGACTTGATTGAATATCAATGCCAAGAGACAACTGCAAAATTAATTTTGTTTGAAAATATTGCTGCAAAGTCATCATATCCATAGAGAAGGGTTTGATGTATTAGTAATCAGCTTCCCTGGAATATTCCTATAATTGTTATGGCTCTTTAGGCATAAGGAAATAATTTTCTGGATTTGGATCACTATGTTAGTTAGTCTGACAAGCCCAAAATAAAGTAAATTTTCACACATGAATCATTAACATATTTGCCTAAGAAACAGTGTGGAGAATCCATGCAAAATCAACAGCTTATTCAAGTAAATACATATTCATAATTATTCTATGTGAAATATTGCTTTCTGAGTTTATTCACTGAATGATAACTACATTCCTAACAAATATACCAAAATAGCAGTTCCCCTGTTACTATGGAGAGGGAG
The DNA here is from genome assembly GCA_031468815.1 of Morus bassanus. Lineage (NCBI taxonomy): Eukaryota > Metazoa > Chordata > Aves > Suliformes > Sulidae > Morus > Morus bassanus. The sequence goes on from CM062569.1 coordinate 6,675,423, forward strand.
AGAAGAAAGTGCTGTGCTTGAGGACTAATTGTAAAATCTTTGGAGTAGGAACAAGCTAGTGTGATTCCCTCATATACAGTAACAATTATTTAGCAGCCTGAGGTTTAAATTCAAGGTTTTGCAGAGAGAATGGAAAGTTGCTGATGAGTTTGTCTGGAGACATACTGAAGGGTTGTTTTATGGGAGGGACATTTTCCATCATTCAGAGATACAAGAAGGGAAAGTGTAATTCTCAGCTGAAGTGAAACAAACACGAAAACATATTTGACATTAGCAAATATGCTACATCGTAAATTGATTCTAGCTCACTGGACACAACCATCACTATCATAGCCAATCCCTTCCACATCTCCCCTAGTCCAGCTAGCAAAGCCAAGCAAAGATACATATCCTTGAAGGAATCAGTATGCACATGTGTGCACATACACACCTGCAGACACACAGCCATTTGATTCCTCATCTCCATAATACAATTTGCTTGTAGCAAGCAGAATGCAATTGCTCCTCTTCACTCCTCTGATGCATTGCAAGGAACTAGCATTACATGTTTTATTACCATGGGTGTAGAAAAACAAGACTCTGAGTCACATTGATCAGAGAGTCAGTAAGGCGAAGAGCGCTCCCTGCAATATGGAGCTTGCAGAAGCATTGCCAAGTAGTGATCGCAGCGCTGCCAAGTGTCACTGCAGCGAGGCACAGAGAGACTCAATACTGCGTTAAATAAAGGATGGGGCATGCTGCATTCATAATGCAGCTAAAAATAATATTCTACACTTTATCACCTTTTTGCCAAGGATTGCTAAGCACTTTGCACAAATTAATGACATTCAGGATCCAAGCACCCGCATGTGGTAGTTTTCCATATGGCAGAGGGGCTTTTTCATCCCTAATAGCACGTTGGTCTCATTATTATGCAGTAGATTTTTTGTTTCTGTACACCAGGCCTGGGTTCTTACAAGGAAGTGATTATACTTGCCTAAATGGAGATTCTGGTGACAAGATAATTTACAACGCTCTGTTGCATAATCATTGAGCCAAGGTCAGGGAAACCATTGATGTAGCATAGTCAGGGCAGTTGTAAATAAAACACACATCACGAAAGGGTTCATTCTCAGTGAGAACAGACGGGCAAGCAAGAACAGAAAAGAAAGAACCTCCAGCACTCTTGTCATGGTAAAATCTTATTCCCCTCGTCTCCACAGATCCTGTGGTTGGCTAATTAAAGAAGGAGGTGTAACTATTAATCTAATCTCGCATGCTCTCAAATTTACCATAATTTCTACACTTGAGACGCTGGTGAAATGAAACAGCATGACTACGTTTTCCCATTCATGAGCAGGAAGCAGAACAACTCAGGGAATTCGGCTAAAACCAGTTAAGAAGCAGGATCAGGTGCTGCGTGCATGCATCTGTGTCTGTACGTGTGCATGCAGGCACATGAGCATTTACTGGAGGTAGCAGCAGTAGCATAGAGGGAGATGAGCACCACCAGTAATTTTATCTCAGCATATGAATGCTCGCAGATGTACTCACAGCATACTTATTAGAGAGGCAAAAACACCCAAGAAAACTGCAATCAAATTATGATATAAACAAAATAATCTTTTTAAACAAATACAGCCACCGGAATGATACTATCAACAGTGCTGCAGGAGCCACTCAGGAGCTGCTGGGGCAACCGTGGCACACAGGGTGCTCAGCACATGGCCCTTACCCAGCGCATTGTGGGTGCAGAGGAGGTACGTCACCCTTGAGCAGGAAGCTCGACATTTTCTGGAAGCGTTGGCGTTACTTCACGTGCATTGCCATTGCTTTGCATTTGTGCAGTAGCACCAGAGTTTTTCAGAAAGTATTGGAGTGACTTTTGTAGCTTTTCCATACAGGCATGCTGGGAGCGAGGTGCAGGGCTGCTGCTGGGGGCTCTGCTTGGCACAGCATGGATGCAGCTGGTCTGGGACCTCCTTCGAAAGACAGACTGGTCAGACACACGGGTATCTTGGATCATCAGAGCTGTTTTTCAAAATCTGCTCAGATGAGATTGCTGAGAGAAGGAGGACGTACCTGAGGAGCAGGCCTAGGATGGAGGATTGAACTAAATAAGTAGCTTTTACCTGAGGAATTGGCTATCCAGCAGAAAAATTTCTGAGACAGATTCCCCAACATTACAACTAGTCAGCCTAAGCTAAGGAAAAGACTTCTATCTAGTTCGTAGCTCCTCTAAAAAGTGTATAAAGAAGAAATAACGGGCCAGATCCTCAAGCCAGTGCAAATCAACACTATTTTCTTGCCCCTGCTGCAACACCCACTCTTTATTTCAGTTAAGGAGCTAACACACAGTATTTAAATATGCATTTATGTTAATACTTACACTTTTCAGGGCTAGGTAGATTGCGCAGCTGGCACATGTCAGACTAAATGTCACTTCCAAAGGCTAAGGGACCGAACTGGAAACTGCCATTCAGAGTGAGTAGCTGACAACATGTGGAATCTCTCCAGAAAAGCCTTCCCCCTTCAAGCACCTCCTTGTGATTAATCTTTTACATAGAAAATACACATTACTATTTTAAAAAGTTGGATTTTTAAGGACAGAATACATTAATGAACAGAAGAAAACATGAACAAATTAGCATCTTCAAGCACTGCGAGACACAGGGAAAGAATACACAGATAGAGTAGCCAGGCCCCTTCAGAGACCCCAGCTGTAGCCCCTCTCTACAACATTGCCTCCTGGCAGCAAGACTGGATCCAACCCCAGAATCCGGACTCCGTGCCAATCACTCCAGAGTGTTATTAAGATGCATGGCACCATGGCAGAATTCAAATCAACGTTTCTTTCCCACACGTTGGAGTGGGCTAGGTAGCAAGGGCAAACATGAAAAGTGAGCAAGCTGCCCAGTAATGATGAGGTTTTGTATCATGGAAGTTTAGAAAATAGTCTGGCATAAAGAATGTGTGCATTATTGCCTTTCATACTGTGTGTGATCTTGCACTGCTATACAACTTGAACTACAAGTATCTGGCAGATTTTGAGATCATTTCGCAAAGACTTGTCATCCTCCTTCACCAGATCACTCTCTGTAAGACATGATGGAGGGGGAGTTGAAATACATCTTATTAGAATGAATATAAATGGTAATGATCATGCTCTTCCACAACACTTCCACTCTAAGGAATCAGTTAATTAACCCCGAATCAAGCAGGCTTGCCAGTCAGGAATACAGCAGTTGAATTGATAACAGCTTCCTGACCCGTACTTCTCAAGGACAAGATTCGGTAACCCTTATTTATGTTAAACATTAGCTTACCCTGTGAGGAACCTCCAGAAATCAATAGAGATTGTGCTACACGAGTAAGACTGGCAGAATCTGATACCAATTATAAACTCAGATTGGCCCTCAGCTGGGTATTTCTGTCTGCTTTTTTCTTTTTTATTCTCTCTTTCCATGTTCCTCCTCCCCCATGTCTGCACCCAAGAAAATACAGAACCTTCCGTCTTGTAGAAGGCACTTGAACGGTTGCTTTTCCTCTTTCTCTTTAATCCAAAAAGTATGAATATTTCTTGTTACAGGAAGGTAATGTTTGACAAAACTTGGCAGATTTGAGTGTATTTCTAAACCTGGAAGGAGCCCAGCCTTTTTGACAAAATGGAAGCAACAAATTGTGGCTTTTAAATGTGAAGCAGTTTATTTCTTCTTGAACAAAAAAGTGTAGCTGAAATCACTAGAGAAAGCATTAAGAGAAGCAATCTGGGCTGAAAGAAAAGGAGATACAAGATCTTTTTTTTTTTTGTTTTTACCAAAGTGCGTGGGGAAAGATGTGGATAGAAACAAGGGGATGTATTTTCCATTTGCAGTTCCTTTCCCCAAATTTTCCCAGAAGCAGAACAGACTGTAGCTGGGTAGAGGAACTGAAAGCCTAAATATACTGGTAAAGAGAAGAATACCTGTGTGATGTAAAAGGAAGGTGGGCAAGAAAAATCCTTCAGCCTTTAATTTTGAGAGAGCTCAAAGTTAAATTTCATCTTGCTGCGCAGGGAAACCGTGTCCCCTGAGAGCTGCAGCTTGGGTTTCTGAGTCCCCTCTCTGGTCTGGCCTCCCGCGTTGGACTCCTTCTCCTACAATGTCACTGCCATGTGCCATGTACAGCAGGCTCCTTGTTCCAGCCCAGCCACAAAAGTTCCAGAGCAGTAGTTGGGACAGGGAAGCTGGAGGGTGGTGGGGGCAGCTCCCTGCTGGCCTCACAGGGAAGCAACTCAGCCTTGAACCTTTTGGGTTAGCTCAATGCACTGAAGGACAGTAAACTTAGGTTAGGCAACCCTAAAAACAAGCCATTTTTTTTATGTCTCCCGATGAAAGAGTTGTTAGTGTGTTAGAGTTGTTCATGTGGCAGAAACTGCATTTTTGATCAAAAACATTTTTTTAATGAGAAATTTAGAAGTAGGCCTATTCTTACTATAGTCCAAAAAAACCCCACTGGGATGTCAGGAATGAAATCACACAGAAATCATCCCTCCAATACTGATGTGCCGGCACAATAGATACCAATGTTTTCTTCTACTGAATGACTGTTGTTCACTGCCTTTTTCAAAGCCAAGTGACAGATTGTGCTGGAATTAGATGGGAGGCGTCGCTACCTTGAAGCTATGTAACTGTCTGTGACTTTGCAACAGCGACTAGTTTTAAGTCTCTATTTCCCTCCAGTTTAGTAGGTACTTTTCTGTATGAACTAGATGCTTCCAGACTTTCTGAGCTTGTTTTTCACATCAGACACTGTCTGACTGCCTTAAACTATTGGATACCTAGCAAGCTAATAAAAAAAGAACTGTGTCTGGCTCTGGTGTTGTTTTCTGCTCATGTCCTAAAGCCATGTCAGGTTGAAATAAGGTACACAGCATCTCTCCCATCCTCCTTCTTCGACAGTGTCCTGGTTTCCATGGAAAAGAAAACCTGGAGCATACGCTGAAAGGGAATTGCAGCATGGTCAAATAGGTCCCTGATATAGATGAGGGGGGCAGCAGGTCTGCAGGCACCTGCCCAGCTGTGCAGAGCTAGAGCTAAAGACAGAGCTAGCAAGTCAGGAGTGTCTTATTCTTTCTGTAGATACAGACAAGAAGATTTATTGCTTAGTGTAGTATTGCCTCTGGGGCTGGAATTGGATTTATCCCCAAACTGTTACTTCATTTCATGTTCCTTTCAAGCTCCTCTTCTGTGCAGAAAATTTTAGAAGGAAATGCCACTGGATTACACAGCTGCTGTCTGCCTGGGCTTTAAATGTGCCAATTTGCATCAGTCTGTAGGCAGTGCTGAGAACAGGCTGGAAGCGACTGCAGCCTTCCTATGTTACTAGTGGCATCTTACTTGCAAATCCAAAAACAATCGAAGGGAAGAGGTGCAGAGAACTGCAGACAGCCAGCTCTGAGCTACTAAAAAAAAAATAAATCCTTTTCTTCTGAGAAAAGCATGTGTGAAACGCAGTACTCTTGAGGGATGCCCTACAAGATGTCAGCATGAAGCTACTACAGTAATTGATGGAAGAAAAATGAGGTTCAGAAAGCAAAAATGTCCCTGTTTGTGTAACTTGATCAGGCTGGGAATGAAAATTGTTGAGAACAAGCCTGTCACTAAACACACTGAAAACTTTTTAAAGATAAATGGAAACAGTATCAGTGTACTATGAGAAAGTTGATTCCTATCCTTGTTTTGCAGACACAACTAATTTGGATAAGAACCCAACTACAGAAATGCTGGTCAAAAGTGAAGCTCTAAAGCTTTGCAGTCACCTTTCCTGTTAACAGATAAGCAGGCATATCATTATGGGAAGCATCACCATGTAGCGTCACTACAAAATCTTCTAATGTTACCTTTACAGTGTGCAAGTAGGTTTTCATCTCTGTCTTGCTGTTCAGTCTTTGGGTTATGCAAGGACTTTGTACCTTGGCAGACTCAGAAGAAGAGGAGGCAATGTGAACAGCCTGAAAATTGGCTGTCTGCCTTGACTCTTGTTAAATCAATTCTGGTGTTAAGAGTTGTCTCTTGGGAACCAGACAGAGATATTGGGCTAGGATTCCTACATGAAGGAACTGCCTTGCATGTTGGCTGCACATCCTCATTTCAGGACTGGTATATATGTGCGAATAAAGTGATTCAAATTTAGAATACCCTCAGACTTCTTTTTTGCCCAAAAGGAAGGCATAAGCATCTGCTAGTGATGGATAGAGCACACAGATGTTAGAAGTCAAGACAATAACACTTCAATATACTGTCATTTGTCCTTCTTTGTATGATAGGCTTTTAAAGGGTATAGAGTACAGGAAAAACACTGTATATACTCAGTGCTTCCTTAGAGGATGGTAATAAACCCTTAAGACACATACTCTGTTGAACCAAGTTAGTAAATTACAAGAAATTTAGTTACCGCCATTCCAGAAGTGCCAACCTTTCATGAATGGTAACTAACATTATTTCAAGACATTTCTAAATATCTGTATCAACAATTTCATGATTGCAATATTGGTTACTCAGGAGTTCCTCACTCCTCAAAATTACATGCTTCATTTTAGTTGGCACATTTGAGGAGCTCGGTGTTCAGTATGACAATCTGAGCCTAAGGTGAAGCACTTAAAGGGCCTTAGCTAGTAAATTATCATCCCTGTTTTCAAACGGGTGTGTGAGAGGAAGAAAACGGCAGACTCTCAAGTTAGCACTTAAAAACTTAAGTAAAGATCATATAGAATTATTTATAGAAACTAACTTGGACAGCTGCTGCTATGATTATCTTGTGGGATTCATTAAGGCCCTGTTTGACATTCAAATAAGTTCTTGTTTCTGGTGGCAAGAAAGAGAGCGTGTACTTTAAAAAAATTACAGGATTTAGAAATGAAGATGAAAGATTCAGAACTATCTTGTAGTTATTTTCTGCTCCCTCTGCCCTCTTATAAACCGGAAGTATTATGACAGGAGGTATGGTAGCCTCTGATGTACTGCGTAGAAAGAAATGAGAGAGTTAATAGGCGAAGCACCAAATTAGACACCTGAAAGAAGAAGATTAAAAGACAAATAAGAATATTATATCAGTTGTCAGTATGGCATTACAGAGCCCAACCTCAACTTTTTTTCAGCTTTAGTTAAGCAAATGACTGGTTAGGGCTGCTTCTTTCACAGACCCGTGCAGCCTATTAAAAAGGCATGATACTTTCACTCTAGTACTTGCATGCCAATAACATGCAAGGCCTAAAAACTATTCTATGAACGATGGAAGTTCCTATGGATTTGTATTTTACATCTCTCCCCCTCATCCTAACTGGACATAACTTTTCCCTTTAGCCCATTCTGCGAGTGGGACTGAGCAGAATCCCACCCCTGCTGCTGAGCATCCTCATAGTTGCTTCACAGGCATTTCTGCAGCCAAGGCACAGATGCTCCTTATGCTTACATTATTAAGCACATAAGTGAATGGGGTTCGTATCACGTAATCTGCCCTTCTTCCTCCCTGCCTTTCCCCCCAGTCATCCCATGATACCATGTAAGAGCAGCTAGAAGTTTCCACTATAGCTTTAGGGGAACTGAAAACGTGTGTGCAATTTGGTCCTCATTTGTCATTCAGCAGCACTCAGACTTAAGGTGTGGACCTTACTGATGCAAGATCAGAACTTGATGCATCTTGAGCAAATGCTTGCAAGTGTTAAAGGTGTCATTAGTCATTCAGGCTATTCCTCTTGGACTCCCATTTGTTCCTGAATATCTACCAGCCATATCCAAGCGTACTTCTTTCCATATGTGGGCTGTAGGAGGTAATGCTTAAATACTATGATGATTAAGATCATCTAAAAATACATAAAATCTGAGTAGATTAGACTAAAATAAACATGGATGAGGATGTGTTGGGAGACAATCCTTTTACTTGAAACTTTCACCTTAGTGTGGCAAGGATTGAGATTTTTTGCTCTCTTGGTACATTATAAATCCTGTAGTGTTCCCTAGGCAAAAAGATGTATTGAGAACAACATAAGTAGGTGAAAAATATAAGATCTGGCAGATTGAAGGGTCATGGAAGATGTTCTGCTTTTTATCAGCTTATTATGTGAATTTTATATTTGGTTTTGTGCTGGTTGTATGCCTGGGAAAGATATATTTCATAAATAAAAAAATCAGGAAAAAACCTAGCATGTGGCAATATATCTTCACCTGTTACATGCAGGCAAACTCTTCTTTGGAACGGGCTCTCACATTCTGAGTGGTTTTTAAGAAGTTGATTTTGACCTTTAAAACCAATTTTAGTTGTAGAAAAGTTTTGAAGCTACACACATTAAAGACTGAGATGTTCAGGTATTGTAGTAACTGGACTCACTGGTACAATTTATAGCTATCAGAAACCAGTAGGATTTTCCTCTTTATTTTCAGTTCATACAGGTTTGTATTGCCTGGCATCTTGCTTTAAAATGTAGGTGGAAATAAAGCTCAGTCAAAAATCACTCTTACCAGAGTGAATTCCAAATGGTTTGGAAGATGGTTTTGTACCCAAGTGCCTCCATTCCCTCAAGAGCTTCTTTCTAGAAATAAGAGATTGAGTTTTAAGTTAATTGAAAACATTAGACAAGATTCCAATTGGTCTGATTTTCTTTCACAAGACATGATCTGCACCTCACAATTTCGGGCACATACCCCTAAATAAGCAATACATCACATCCCTGTTGCCGTGCTGCATCTGTGGAACTGCATAAGTAAACCTTTTCAATTATACAGGCATGTTCAGCCTGTGCCACTCATTTCTAGTTCTACCTGTTTGTTCCTACTTGATTTACCAAAGGCTGCTCCCTTGGATATCTGCTCAAACTCTGTCTGAATTGGCTCACTGGAAACAGAGTTCTTGGCACACATATTAGAAAAAAAGTGAAAGGAAGAGGCAGGAGAGTGGAAGGAAAATTATCAGAGAAAAGGCAAAGTAACTGTTCTGTACTAGTGAATCTCTGAGAGCTTTCTCTTATCTTGCATTTTGTCACTGTATACCTCTCAAATGCCTAACTACTCCAAAATTATTTTTTCCTTGGTTATTTTTACAGGGGCTGTGCAGATTGATCTGGAGGATCTCTATTTTGGATGCCATTTAGTATTATCTGCTCATTCTGACAGCTGATCTATGACAAGAAATCAGCTGGTATCATTCCTCCGTCTTTCTCTCGGGTTCAGAAGGGAACATTTCACTTGAAATATTCTCATTGCAAATTTCAGAGTTTTTCTTTACATCTGACATTATCTCATGGATTCTGGCCCTCAGAAAAAAATCCCAGGGTTGTTTAGAACATCTTTCATTCAGCCTACTCTTCAATAAAGATTAAATGTTTATGTCTTCAACTTTTGCGTCTGGAACATGTCTATACGACAGGAGAGTGCAGTTACAGAGGTGCTACATCAAGGAGGTTGAATGCCCACAGACGTGTCATGTCATGAAGACTGATTTAGTTTAGTTAAGGCATCCGACACTTCCTTTTTATGTGGGGATGTTCCTAAAGGAGTATCTTGTACTTTGGAACACCATTATCTGCTGTGTGATCTGAATTAATCCTCTCTTGCAACACACCCTCTAATTTGCCTGTCCATACTTTCTATTTCTGCTGAAAGAGTTTCCTTGAGAATCACAGTAAGTCTTGTGTCTTTACTGCTTATCAAGGCCACTGTCTCTCTTGGAATCAAAATACCACAGTGACAAACAATCTCAACTCATTCTCTTTTAGATCCATGTGGGAATCAATTTCCAAAGATAAAAACCCCTTCCCCCATTGAAGCATGTTTCCTAATCCTCTGCAATGATGCCAGGAAATCACACACTGCCCAGCATAGCCTCCTGGCTTCTCTCCAGCTTTCAGCTACATTTTGCAATTATAGGGGCAAAATAATTTTGCAGCCACACTTCCATGCAGAGTCACACTCTCTAGCCCTGTGCAACAAGCCCACCCCATCGGGTCCTCATTCACCTCAGGGTCACATCCCTCCCAGGATATTTTGATACCTCAAACTTCATCTTTGTCTATAAGGCAAGACTTCAAAGCAGTGGTGGGGTCAGGGTTCAGATCCTTCTCTGGAAAAGGAAAAGAAGATTCTAACTGTAGCTTATGAGGATTGATGCAAAACAACTGATTGCATTTTGTAAAGAAGAATGAACTACGCACAGGCTATCCAATAAACAAAGAATTTAAAACAATTTGTAAGCCATATTGACTCCACGTTCCTTTAGGAGGTACCCTGAAGGATTTTAGAGACATTTATAGAGGAGTTGGACCTACCAGGAAACAAAGCACTGATACACTAAAAAACTACCAAAGAAATCTAAGCAGTTCCATATTGGAGGGAACGGTCTTCCTTTTCTTGAAATGCAGAAATTTCAAAGTGCAAAGTGATTTCTAAAGCATAAAGACAATAGTAGGATAGCCTAAATCACAAATTCTGGATTTCCAGATGCAACCTATCATGGAAGTAGTGCTCTCATACAAAACAGCAGGAAAGAAAAATGTTGCAGAAAAGGAAGATGAATGCATAAAACTAAATGCTAGCCATATACATTAGTCTGTTGATGAGTTATGATAATTAACCCACAGTAACATCAGAGAGGATTATTAATCTGAAACCAATCTTGAGACTATGAGGAGGGCTTACCAAGTTCCTATATAATGACCAGACCACACGATTATCCCTTGTACCTGGATGAAGTAGACCAAGAGGAATATAAAATATCCTGAAGGATGCTAAGATGTTCGAAAGATGTTCACCACTTAGTGGAATGGAATGCAGCATAGGTGAAAGGGCTGGTGATACAAGCCAGACCGGAGATAGCTGGGAAGAAAGGCTGGTAGGGGTTAAGTTTCTCAGTGATCCTTCTGATGCCATGTGCTTAGAAAAAGAAGAAAAGGCAACCTGAATGCCTTGGACAAAATCCCTTGATTTCGTGCCAATTTGCTCTAATGACATTAAATCTTGTTTTGAAACTGATGAGGTTATAGAGGGTAAGGGCTGAAACTGGATCCCTATTCAGGGAGATGCTTATGGTTCTCCAGAGGATGACAGGTAATAACACAAATGGAGCTTTTGCTCTTTAAACTTGACACTAATAATGCCAAGCTATTCCCCTTTCCACACTCTATTACGACTAGTTGTTTTTGTTATTAATAGTAACAATTACTGGTAGTGCAGTAGTGCCTAGAGATCTTAACCAAGATCAGTCCTGTTGTGCTACATACTTCGCAAACACTTGCAGCCTCACCCTGCCCAGGAGCTCAACTCTAAAAAGACAAAGCAATCAAAATATAGGAGGAGACCAGAGCGCGGAGAGACAGGAAGGGAATCAGCCAAAGGTCACATCTCAATGTCACAAGGAAAAGCAAAATGAGGCGCTGGACTGGATGGTTGCCAGTGCCAGCCCGTGCTAGCAGCAGCCTCTTGAACCCTAGTTGATTTGCACTGGTACCTTGGTCATACTTTTGCAGAGACCTGACTGATGAGGCTGGCTCTTTCAAAATAAAACTTGCACAAAATCCCCAGATTTCTTGCCCATGCTTTCCTTTTGTGATGTAGATATTTACTGGCCTCTAATAGGTAGCACAGGTTAACTAAACAACCCAACTGATTAAATTTTTACGCTGGTACCTGGTAAAACATTACTGAGGAATTTGAGCCCATGCTATAGTTAACCAGAATAGCTCTGTCTCTTTTTGACCCATGCATCCTTACTTCTCTCTTGTTATAGCTAGTTATTTGACACAGGCAAACAACCGTTGGTCTCCTCAGCTCCAGCTGAAGGCAACGAATGTCCAGTGAGAACTACAAAAGCATGTTCGATAAGAGGAACTACAGTCTGATCAGCCTTTCACGTGAAGGGATTGCAAAGCACTTTCCAAGACTAATTAAAAGCTCCACTCAGCTGCAGGAGGCTGGGAGATGGCAGCCAGGCTGACAACTGGCACATCCTCACTGCAGAAGGATGGGAAGGTGGAAATTTCGATCAAGGATATGAACACAAATCCTTGTTGCTACCAAGGGTCATAAAATCCGTAATAGTGAATTGGTGGAGGACAAACAGGTTTTGTGCTTTTTTTAATCCCTTAAGAGAGTTTCAGCTGTTTCTTGCCTATAAAATACATGGAAATAAACTTGAACACCCTAGAACAAGTTAAAATAGATATATTTCAGAGAATCTAAATGCTACAATATTGTTAGACCCAAAAAATGGAAAAATTGTGAAATTTTAAGAGGAGTCAATTATTTTTCTTTGGGGTTTTTTTTGGCACATGGCACTCATGTTTTCCAGCTTCTCAACTGCAGATACCAGAACTTACTTTTTTTCTAGAAAGCAGTATTTTAACATTATTAAATTACTGTTGAAGTGGGAAGCTTAGTAAAAACACCAACACTGAGACAAATGCCAATGCTGGTGATGCAAAAAACCACTAAGCCACTTCATCTCACTAAACAGTGTAAGAAACAAAGGCCTCTGAATTGCTAACAAGTTAAATAGCAAACTGTAGGTTTCACTATTAAATATAATAATGCACAAGAAACTTTATCACAAACGATTAGAGCTGGCATTAATTTGTGCTTGGCTTCCACTGCATAAAGCCCAAGTGCACCCCTGAGAGGGAAAATCCTTGTGCCTATGGAAAATAACTGCGAACTTTGCCCTATGGTGAGTTTGCAAGAGGCTGACACAGGAAAAAAGAAGTGAGTGGAAGGGATCTGATGGGAAACACAATAGCAAACTTAAAAGGCTCTGATAAATGAAAAGTCATTCCAAGATTAGGGACTCATTCAAAAAAATAACAAAGACATTTTCTGGTATGTGGCTGAAAATAGATTCCATATGAAAACGCTTAGTAGAGCTTATCAATATTTTTCATTCCCAGCCCTCTTTGAATAAATGCAGCATTTTTAAAACTTCCTGAAATTTAGACACAGAAGCTACACAATTAATGTTTTCATTTTTCAGACCAATAATGCAGTTTTAAAGATTTTGATGTTGCAATTCCTTCACACTATTTTTCCCTTCCATCTGCCTGACCTTGTCCTCACTTTTTGTGAAAATACTACAAGTGAGGAAAAAGAAAACAACTTTCACAGAATCACAGAATCACAGAATGGTAGCGGTTGGAAGGGACCTCTGGAGATCACCTTGTCCAACCCCCCTGCTTGAGCAGGTACACCTAAGGCAGGGTGCACAGGACCGCGTCCAGGTGAGTTTTGAATATTTCCAGAGAAGGAGACTCCACAACCTCTCTGGGCAGCCTGTTCCAGTGCTCTGTCACCCTCACAGTAAAGAAGTTTTTCCTCATATTCAGGTGGAACTTCCTGTGTTCCTGTTTGTGCCCATTGCCCCTTGTCCTGGCACTGGGCACCACTGAAAAGTGTCTGGCCCCACCCTCTTGACACCCACCCTTCAGATATTCATAAGCATTGATAAGATCCCCCCTCAGTCTTCTCTTCTCCAGGCTGAACAAACCCAAGTCTCTCAGCCCTTCCTCATAAGAGAGATGCTCCAGTCCCCTGATCAGCTTTGTAGCTCTCCGCTGGAATCTTTCCAGTAGTTCCCTGCCTGCCTTGAACTGGGGGGCCCAGAACTGGATGCAGTACTCCAGATGTGGCCTCACTAGGGCGGGGTAGAGGGGGAGGATAACCTCCCTCGACCTGCTGGCCACACTCCTTTTAATGCACCCCAGGATGCCATTGGCCACCTTGGCCACACGGGCACGTTGCTCGCTCATGGTCAACTTGCTGTCCACCAGCACTCCCAGGTCCTTCTCAGGGGAGCCGCTTTCCAGCAGGTCAACCCCCAACCTGTACTAGTGCATGGCGTTGTTCCTCCCCAGGGGCAGGAGGACCTTACACTTGCTTTTGTTTAATTTCATGAGGTTCCCCTCGGCCCAGCTCTCCAGCCTGTCGAGGTCTCACTGAAAGGCCGCACAGCTTTCTGGTGTATCAGCCACTCCTCCCAGTTTTGTCTCATCAGCAAACTTGCTGAGAGTACACTCTGTCCCTACGTCCAGGACATTGATGAATAAGTTGCACAGGACTGGACTCAGCACAGATCCTTGGGGAACACCACTAGTTACAGGCCTCCACCAGACTCTGTGCCGTTGATCATGACCCTCTGAGCTCTGCCTTACAGCCAGTTCTCAATCCACCTCACTGTCCGCTCATCTAACCCACACTTCCTAAGCTTACCTATGAGGCTGTTATGGGAGACAGTGTCAAAAGGCTTGCCGAAGTCAAGGTAAACAACATCCACTGCTCTCCCTTCACCTACCCAGCCACTCATGCCATCATAGAAGACTATCAGGTTGGTCAAGCATGATCTCCCCTTGGTGAATCCACGCTGACTACTTCCGATAACCTTCTTTTCCTCTACATGCCTGGAGATGACCTCCAGGATGAACTGCTCCATCACCTTTCAAGGGATGGAGGTGAAGCTGACTGGCCTATAGTTTTCTGGGTCCTCCTTCTTGCCCTTTTTGAAGACTGGAGTGACATTGGCTACCCTCCAGTCCTTGGGCACCTGTCCTGTCCTCCATGACCTTTGAAAGATGATGGAGAGTGGCTTAGTGACAGCATCCGCCAGCTCCCTCAGCATTTGTGGGTGCATCCCATTGGGGTCCATGGATTTGTGAGGCTCCAGTTTGCCTAAATGATCTCTAACCCAATCCTCCTCAAACAAGGGGAAGTCTTCCCTTCTCTGGATTTTCTCTCTCACTGCCGGGGGCTGGGATGCCTGAGGGCCAGCCTCAGCAGTGAAGACTGAAGGAAAGAAGGCATTCAGTAACATTGCCTTCTCTGCATTCTGCATCACCAGGGCCCCCACCTCGTTCAGCAGCGGGCCCACAGTTACACCAGTCTTCCTTTTACTACTGATGTATTTGAAGAAGCCCTTCTTGTTATCCTTGACATCCCTTGCCGGATTTAGTTCCAAGTGGGCCTTGGCCTTCCTCGTTGCATCTCCGCATACCCTGACAACATTCCTACATTCCTCTCAAGTGGCCAGTCCCTTTTTCCACGTACTGTAAACCTCCTTCTTCCATTTGAGTTTTTCTAGAAGCTCTTTGCTCATCCATGCAGGTCTCCTCACTCCTTTGCTAGACTTCTTCCTCACAGGGATGCACCGATCTTGAGTTTGGAGGAAGTAGTACTTGAATATTGAACAGCTCCCTTAGACCCCCCCTACCTTCTAGAGCCCTAACCCACGGGATTCCTCCAAGCAGGTCTTTGAAGAGGCCAAAGTTATCTCTCTGAAGTCCAGGGTTGTAATCCTACTTGTCGCCCTGTTTCTACCATGCAGGATCCTGAACTCCACCATCTCGTGGCCGCTGCAGCCAAGGCTACCCCCAACCCTCACATCCTCCACCAGACCTTCTTTGTTTGTTAGTATAAGGTCCAGCAGCACATCTCGCCTCGTTGGCTACTCCACCGCGTGTGTCAAAAAGTTATCCTCGATGCTCTGCAGGAACCTCCTGGATTGTGCATGCTTCACCGTGTTGCTTTTCCAGCAAATATCAGGGTGGTTGAAGTCCCCCACGAGAACCAGGGCTTGCGATTGTGAGACTAATTCCAGCTGTCTGTAGAAGGCAGCGTCGACTTCCTCTTCCTGATCAGGTGGTCTGTGGCAAACACCCACAACAGTGTGACCCATATTTGCCTGCCCCTTAATTTTTATCCATAAGCTCTTGACTCCTTCTTCCTCTACCCCTAGGCAGAGCTCAGTATATTCCAGTTGCTTTCTCACATAAAGAGCAACTCCCCCACCTCGCCTTGCTGGCTTGTCTTTCATAAAAAGTATGTAGTTTCCATGCCTGAAAACCGAACCGACTTAAGTTAATTCAAATGTTCTAGAAGCTTTGTGGAAAATTTAGAGAAAGCACTGAGAAATGTTTACCATTTTCAGACCATCTCCAGTATTCAATGAATCTTTAAATCTCTCCTGTCAGGATGTATGAAGGACTATCACAGGCAGAATTTGTTTTCCTTTTCTATAAAGAAACCCCAAAACTGATGGAATGAATCTGAAATGCAATTTTAAAAAGACAAAGCAAATGAAAGAAAACTGTAAGTTTTCTCAGGTTGCCTAACATCTGTTCGTGGTACAGCATATACAAATAAATATAATAAATTCAGTTGTTTAACAGTAAAAGCACACCTGGGGAAAAAAGCTATTATTGTGTTGATACATTAGATATTAAAGCCTTGCAGCACAGAGTTAAACTGCTTTTAAGTACTGGCTTAGCGCTACCACGTTTCTTACAGAGTACATCAACCTGGGAGCAGAGATGGTCATAAATGGCACACAGGCAATCTCTCATTTCAGGAATCTCAGCCAAAAAAATAATACCCAGGCTCCCTAGAGCAATTTTACTCTAACAATTCTCTCCAGTCCAAATGGGCAAGAGATGTTGCTGTCTAGCTTTATAACTCCCATACTTTCCTTCCAAAATAAACTCTGGCTGAAAACTTACAGCCTAGGCCACTGACACCCTGGAAACAGGAATGCAGAAGACCATGTAGGAGAGCACCACCTAGTGACTAATACCACAATAATATCACTGGTGAAAACCACAAGAAGAAGAAAAACAAACACAAAACTTTTAATAGCAGTGTGCCGTATCCAGTTTATTTTTATATTTTTTGTCTCTTTGTCCTTGGAGAGGTCTCATTTTGACCAAATATTGTTGTAAGTCAAGAGGCAATTTAGTTTAAGTTCAAAACATTGGGTTTTGGTAAAACATATCCTCTGTGTTTTTAAACAGGCAGGTCTTCTATTAGAATTTGCACCATAAATATGCAGTGTAGGAATCTGGGAATCCAAAACGCCAAAAACTCAATTCTGCAACCATGACTCAAGTGAATAATCATGAGACATCTGTGGGACTACTTCCAGGAGTAGGAAAAGCAGCATATGTCTCCGAAAGTGCTTAGAGCAGTATAATTCTGCCAATTTTGTCATGAATCTCCTATCTGCTGGTTGAAGCTGCAGCTTCTGGAGTCAAGTGCTTCCATGTGAATCTGAATTTTAACCTAAAAAGAAAAACAAATTTATAACTCCAAAGTTCAGAGAAAAAGCTTGGGGAAGTGTGAGACACATGAACCCCCAAAACTAGAAATCACCACGAGTAATAAAGTAGCATATTTTAAAATCTGTTTGAATGCCACTGAGGAAGTGTGGGCATGGCTGTCTGGAGATGACAATACTGAGCAAACTCTCTGAACCTCACTCTTGGGTGTGGCAGCTCAGGAAATCAGCCTTTCAGGAAAGACCACTGCATCCAAACTCTACAGGCTCGCTCTTCTGCTGCTGCCTTCTGCTATTTCTAAACAACCATGTGCAAGAAGTTGGAAAACAGTTCTGCATTGCTTTGGGGAGGAAGGGGGAGGAGAAGGGATACTGACAAATCCTATTTATTTTCACAGATCAAATGTGGCAACTGCAGGTAATTACAGTTGTATTAACTCGTACAACTTGTAACTACAATGCATCTTCTTCAGCAGAGAAGTAGCCCAAATTCATATACAGCCGCAAGATCACCATGTACTGTGTTACTCCTCTTTGTGTTTCTGTTAAAAATATAAACTAACAAAACAAATCTAATTACACGGCTTGTTTCTTCCCATTTCCACAATGATCTCAGCTTTTTGGGATAATAGAATGAAGCAACGTGAAGTAGCAAACGTTTCCTCTCTGTTGTCTAAAGTCTGGCAGGTCGTATTATGCTATAGGAAACTTATTTTACTGTGTTTCTGTTGGTGTTTTCACCATTACGTGAATTTTTTGTTGCTGTTCATGCCAGTTTGTATCCTTCAGCTGGAAGTCAGCATAGCATCTAGACTACATCTTCAAGGAAAGGACTTTTGCAAGCTGATGCCCATGGTGGCTCTGTTTAGAGGTTTGCTCTTGTAGGGGAGCAGGCAGGTCTTCCTTCTGGTTGCTTCTGAAAGCATCTTTCTTTACTGCACTTTCCATCTGCACTCCCTTTTTTTTACCATTAAGGTCAAGTCTGTGTGTTTTTCCCACTCTGCCTGTTGCACTAGCGGCACTCTGAAAGTGAGACTTTCTCTGGATGGGAAATGTTTGGTGAGTTTTTAAATACCATTATTGATTTCACATTAATTTTATTTAAGAACCAGGAAAAGCTCTTATGCGAGGCTGTTAACAGCCAAGAAATATTTGACAAGTTGTTTAAAATCTCCTGCCTGGAAGCAGTCTGATAGATCGACTAATTTATTTTCCTTATTTTTAAGTATATTCTTTAAACATACCTTGTCTTCACTGATTAGTATTATACATCCTGAAATATACAGCACAAAAGTAATTGCATGTTACCTGCAGCAGAGGTGACTGCCTCTTGGACTTCTGCTACAAGAGGTACAAATATTTTGTCCAAAGCTGGTTTTTTCCTTTCCTTCAATGGCACATGATTAGAACATGATTTTGCCTCTGCACCAGCCAACACTGCTTCTGTGGCTTCTGTTTTAGGGCATCGAACCTGTAAAAGGGTAGATTCTTTCATATAAGCAAACTTCTTGCCTGCTACATCAGTTTATTTCACATCCCTTTGTGAATCTTTGGATGTAATCTTTGTGTATCCTTTTGGATACAGATTATTGACTGCTCTTTAGTGAATAACTTTTTAGTCATTCTTTGGCCTCAGAAAATTATCTTTGAAATGTTTTATGCAAGAGTATTCATTATGAACAATTAATGTACTGAAAACGTCAGCACCTCACGAACGCATTATATAAAAGATGAATAAATTTACGTTCACGCATCATTCAAACTTCCTGCACTTTTCATTCTTCTAAAATGTATGTCTTATATTGTAGTACAATAGCTTATATGAATTTGATGACCTGAATGGAATAATGTCAAAACTGCCTTACTGTGTATTTTAGAAAAGGAAAGCAATCAATTAAGAGTTTGCTTTTCTCTACCACTATTTTTGGGTAAGACATCTGACAGCTTGATAGTAATTCAAAGTACTTACCCTGGAACATCTCTCTGCATGTTTTTTAATCAGAAGCCAAAAAACTTGGTTGAGGGGAAGCTACAGTCTACACAAGAGACATTCATGTAAAGTGAGAAAAGTCTTTTGTATCAATTGGAAGGTGAAAGGCTTACTTGTACCCACTTATGCTGATTATTTATTAAGTTTTAAAATGTAAAATGATTTGAATTTAAACCTCTTAAACTTTTCCCCTTGACATGTGGAAGGATCTCATTTTTTCACCTCATTTAATAAGGTTTAAGCCTTCAAAATGATGCATGTTTCACATCACAGTCCAAACACTCTAGAAAGTATTTTAAAGATACTGCCCGCTAATTAAACAAATCCAGGAGCAGCAGATTCTAATCTAATTTAAAGTAACATGTGAAGTAACAGCATCGGTCACTTGAGTTGGTTTGCACGGCCAGAAGGGAGATTAGAGCATAGGTCACTCTATATGACTAGCTGCAGTCACGGGTAGCATACCTCTCTCGTCAGGTCACAGCACCACACCTAGGAGAAGACAAGCAGAGAAGTTCAATGGCTGGTTCCTCCTTGGCAAGAACAAAATCCCCCAAGAACCAGAAGAACCTTCAACTCTGAGCTCTCAAAGTCATCAATCAACTTCCTTCTCTGGTTTACAACAGTTGCTCTTCAAGGCCACAATACAAGTGCTGTCTTTTTACCTTTTTAAGGGGAGAGGCATAAGAAGGCTTGTGTTCATGAAAGAAAGGTTTATTGACTGGGCTTCATTAATTTTTTGGCTGACAGAGATAATTGCTAAGTTTAATACTGAATTAATAGTAGCATGAATTTTAGACAAAAGTCATTAGATTGCAGACAGATTGGGACTAAATATAATGCCAGTTGTATGTTTCTCATACACTCCAATAAGGGAAATATTGTTGGAATAAGGTCTGTATTTCAATTCAATTATATTTGGCAGGTCAATTAGAATTGCTCACTAACTATAATACAAATATTTCCTCTTTGAGTGTGCTATAGTAATGGATATTTTTCCCCTTTTACCTCATGATATGAGTGATGAACAGGATGGTTCTAATTAAAACCAACGCCAAACATTCCATTCCCCAATCTTCATCTTTTTATGTTCCTTCACTGACTACTCTTCCACACCTCCAGAAAATTTGACTCATAAATCAGACTGCTACCTTCTTTCTCCCATACCTCACAGGTTGAGTATGGAAATATTACGTACACATAGTCCAACACAGTGTCTTGCAACAGAAGGTAGTTAGCTGTCAAGACGCTCATGCACGCTGTGGAAACTCTGTGATTGTGATAGCTGGACCTCCCCTATCCACCCAAACATGTTCAGAGCTATGCAACATCCCAGCACTGCCCAACATTGACTACTGCAACTAATGTCATGTTGGAACAGAGTTTAGATAAGGAAAATTTGTTATGATGTTTTTCCTTCTCCTCAGTTGTTTTCTGCATCACATATCACTCAAAAAAATGAAGTAAAATGCCTGATTCAATTTTTTGTTGTGAACAAATATTGTGCTAGTCCATAGTGAAAGTGATTCACAGAAGTAATGCTATCAACACAGATGTAAATCAAAAAGAAACCAACTTGCATCAAAACGTGCCTGGTTTTGCCAAGCAACATTACAAGACAAAGTCATCCATTTAATCACACAAAGTAATAAGATCACCAGTCCAATAAAAAAGGAAGACAACGATCAGCTGTTAAGAAATGAAGATTACAAAACAAACAATAAAGGTTGAACATTTATAAACCTCTACAGCAACAGCTAGTTTGTCTTGAACGTGCACTTGCAGTGACTGTCAATAACCTGTATACACAAAACAGCATACACACATCACTTCCCTTTATCCCATTCCTAATAGGAAAATTCTCTAAAATATTAGACTAGTCTTGTCTTACTCAAGTTTTCCTCCTCATCTTAGCTAACTGAGACGTGAAAATACATGATAATCTTGATTTTCCGTTTTCCTCTTCTGCTTTTCTGTGAAGAAAACCATAAAATCTCAAGCCAAGGAACAAGAAGATGTAAGACTTTCAGTGACTCAGTAAATCTGAGTTTGTAGTACTGGACATGGACAAGTGGAAGAAAAACAGACTTTATTTAACATACTTAAACCAGTTGTTTTGTAAGCTGTCCTTACAGTAAATATGCATTTACTTATACTATATAAATTTCTTCAAGGCCTAGATCACACTGATGCTCATCACCAAGAGTCAGTGGAGGGGATTTTACAGTCCTATTGATCTCATTTCCACACACATTCTTCTGAATGGATGATCTCTTCTCCATCTCTGCTTGTCAGCATAAAACTGATGAGATCCCGAGATATTAGTTATAGGCAACTGAGAGAAAGGAAAGCTTTTTCCATGTACAGCACAGTTATTCTTTATCAGTTAATTTAAGTGAACTCCTGTTTTTATGTCCTTTGCATAGTGAAAAGGTCATATCTCTTTTGGTGTTTATGTTCACATGCCAGGGGACATACAGTCAAGACTAGAGAATACACACCTATAGGGCATATACCACACACTCTGCTAAGGAAGAAATGCAAGCACTCAGTTCCCTTCAAATGCAAAATCCTTGAGTCTTCCAGGGATGCAGCCTACCACTCCACTACTCACCTTGGCAAGCATAAACGCCCATCATCTCCAGATTAGCTAGTTAGTAGCAAATAAATATTCAAGAATCATTACAAAGATTGTCACCCTGAAAGTGAAACAAATATTCCACACAAAACAGCCTTTACACAAAGTCCTGGAGTCTCCAGTTGGACAGAGATTAAAGGACTATGCTTCAACCAGCAATACCATAGCAAAAGGCATCAAGAACAGTATGTTCAGAGAAGGTGAGAGCTGACCCACTGAGGACAAGAGGACAGAGTTCAGATCTCAGCAGAGACACAAGGTCATTGGGAAGACAAAAAGATCACAGCCAAGCCTTTGACTGATGTGGTAAAGATGGAATAGGAAAACCTTCCAGATCTAGAATAACTTAGGATGACAGCTGAGCAAGGACTCAAATGGAGCTATCTGCAGCATGCTGCCCTGAAAATCTATTGTATTTCGTCAAAGTTATCCTTAGCAAAATACTTTCTGTTGTTGATTAGCTGACCCTGCTGAGTGTATATAAATATATAGAAATGTTTACATGTAAAATGGAATACAAATAGGAGCACAAATGTCCCCATCACATGGATAACTGGAAAAACCATGCAGCGCTGGAAAAAATCATCGTACATATTGACCTCTAAGACATTCCTTGCCAACTTATCTACCACTTAACCCTCAGCAGTGGAAGTCCAAAGCTCCTTGAAGGCAACAACCACCATCACCACCACGTGGCAATAAAGAGAAATGAACTGCTTAAAGTCGTTACATAGCTTAACGTCTACACTCACTGTGTGATCCTAAGTTGGTCATATTTTAAATACGTGCCGCCACCTGCTTAAATGGATAGCTCAATCAAGAAACATAATATGGTGCTTCAGCAGCAGCCCAAATAGATCCTACAGCAGAGCAGCTATGTCTGAGAGCATTCCAGTAAAACATCTGATTAAAAGGGACTTTCTCCCAAAGGCCCAGGGAAGCATGCTAAAGGCATGCTTCCAGGATCACAGTAAGCCAATCTGCATGCAAGCTTTCTTCACCACACAAAGGCCATCTTTTCCCAACACTTCTCTGCACCAACACTTGCACATGCGCCTGAAAAATAGCTGTGCTTTCAGCTGGATTAGCTTTCAGTTGGATTACCTCCTTCTTCCGCCTAACTGTGCTACTGCATAAATGCTAGTTGACAGAACAGTGGACAGAGTAGGGGCAGCAAAAAGATGCCTGTGAAGAGTAGGATTGCTTCTTAATGGCAATGACAGTTCAGACCCTAACTGCAAAATCCTCTTCAGGACATTCAAAAGCCCTTTCTGGGGAAGTATCTTTCAGTCATGAAGATAACTAATCCTTTTCCCTCCACTCATCAGATAAGCCATGCTGAGAGATCCAACTGAGACTGCGAGATGGAGAAAAAGGACGTAGACTCCTAGCTGCCCAACCTAGAGAAGGAGCAAACTGGCAAGATAAACACATATGACATGCTACGCCTTTTTTATTTTTTCTAGGTGGGTTGAATGGGAATGAATTTCACAACCTTTCTATATTTAAAGAACTCCTCTGTAGAAAAGGACTGTTTTGGAGCAAGACATTTAAAATGACATTGGTCTACCAGGCAGCAAAGTGAAAAACTGTAATATTCCTCATATTCTCCCTTTTTAGAACTTGTTCCCACCAGTAAACAAAACAAGTTGTTGGTAGGGTAAAATTGTCAGATAATACCAACAGCACCCACACCCACCTGCTCTCAAGATTTGAAGCGAAGACAGTTGTACTACATGTATTCATGTGCTGATGGCGAGACTACAGACGCTCTCAGTTTCTCTTCTCCAGGACTGAAAGAAGTATCACTTCTCACTGCTGACTCTCCTCTGTATAGAGATACTGAATCACAATTACGAAGCACCCTTTGGACACTCTACAACGCCACCAACAGTTTGACACATTGAAAATGAAGACTGGGATTTCTGGTGCTCATTTCAGATTTAGCTGCTTATAATGAAGATGAAACAATGTTTACTTAACAGCTCCTGCCACTCTAGGCCTGTCTTGGATAAGCATCAGAGAGCATGAGTGCTGGTAAAAATGGGGAGCTTGGAATCCCACTGAGAGATTTCTGGGGGAGAACTATCCCCCAAATCAGCAAAAACTTCCCTAAAGCAGCCATTTTTTGCTTTGGTAGGTCTGAATCTGGAGGCAGGCCCTCATACAACTCCAGCCTCTTGGTATTAAATGAGTTTTCCAGGTGGTGGTATTGGAGGTACTTCTTCTAAACATTTCTCTTTTGGGGCCTGACTCAATTCATTATGTTGAAAAATTTTTCAGGCTGTATCTTCTCCAAGGCAATATAAACAACTGACATACCAGCCATATTTGGGGGCAGGAAACCCCAGCTCTAAAGACGGAACTTGTCATATGGACACTTTGCTGATGCAATGAGCAAAACAAAAGTAGACTCCAAGAAATAAAAATTGAGTCCAAGGCAAATCTGAAACTAGAAACTAACAGCAAGATCTAGGGAAATATCCTAAATCTGAGCCACAGACTTGAGAGGAGCTACAAGTAAGTCATGTAAGTGTAGCCCACGCTTTTTCCTCTGTATACACATTTGAAAAGGAGGTGAAAGAATGACAACCACCAAGTCAAAATATTATCTCAGCATTATATTAAGTGTCTAGACAGATCATTTGGGACAATCATGTTATCTTGACAGGCCACCCATAAATTATGTGATTTATACCCAATGTATTTTCATTACTTTTAGCAATGAAGCTTCATATCGGTTCAGGCTATCTGACACATCCAAATTCAACACAATCCAGAGGACCAAGCTTGGGGACTTCAGCAGAGGGCAGAGGGTGTCACTGGGAAAACAAGGCTGAAAATAGAGATTGGATGCTTGAGACAGTTCCACCTTCACATGCAACGGATGTCACCCACTCCACCTCTTCAGCATAAATTCCTGTCATTGACTGTAGGCTGGTCTGCACAGGGACATCTCTGTCCCAATGCTACCTTCAAATTGTCATTCAGGCTTCACCTCTAGTATAAGCTGCTCCTCCTTACACTCTGAGCTCCAGACCTCTTACACTTCCAATTTATAGCCGGGCTTGAACACATCCTTTCCTCAAAATTTCAGTGACACAAAGGTAGCTATTGAGCCCATTTCCCACATGCTCCCATACACAGCACATCAAGCTGCACAAGCGAGCCTACTTCTGACTCTCAAGGGCCAAGTCCCAGTGCGACAGCCCTGCCAGAGGCCAGCAGCCAGAGCTCTGTGGTAGCAGCCCACAGGATCACACCCTCCCCCCACCCCACGCCTCCCTCCTTGCTAGTGACCCAACAATACAAAACTGCATGCTTTTCCCATCAGCTGACATCCCTCAGATGGGAAGAGCTCCATTCCCCCTCCCCTGAAAACACTCCCTAAAAATCCTGAAGGCATACGATTTGTATATATTTATCTGGTTACAAAATTTCTACCAGGACAGCCGATAATGCTTTAAAACTCAGACACCATCCCTCCAGGACTTTTTTCAGCAATTAGTTTTATTAAAAAAAAATTAATGAGAACTGAAGTACCATTCAGGCTTCCAGAGAGCTTTTGTTAGGGCAGAATCAAAATTAACATGTTAGATAAACGTGTTGCAACAGTCATGTCAGCGTATAGGAAACACCACACATTTCGCCACCCCAAGGTCTTTATTCTTCCTGCAGAAACCAGGTTGGTACAGCAACAGAAAACATCCGAGCTGCAGACATTCACCCAGAAGGCAACCCACTCAGGTCAGCTAACATCAAGCTACATCTCAGGAGACACAGATTCCAGGTAAATGAAGGGTAGATTTAAGAGTCTTTTTCTGTACAAGTGGGAAGATTTAGCCGCATTACATGCGATGTAAAACACAACTAAGAGGAACTGAGGGTCAGAGAAATCACAACAAAATGGCATTAATATTTTTGAGCTGCAGAGCAAGCAGGTTTAACCAGTTCTAGGTATCACTATTTATTTCTGAAAAGCTCACTTCTTCCAAGCTTATAAGAAACAGCCCTCTAGGATCAAAGAATTTAAAGTCAGTAGTCCACACTGGGTCAGTCCCAAACCTTCAATGCAGTATTTTTAGTCCAGGGATATATTAACAGTTTATGAGATGGTTAGAAATAATAGGCAAAAGTCTTACGCTTCTGAAAGCAGTAATGTGACACTGTGGACAAAGACCTAGATAAGGACTCCGGTACCCTGGGTTCTATTCCTGGCCCTGTTAATAGCCTGTAAATGCTCTTGGGCAAGTCATTTCAGCCCTTTTTGCTTCACTTTCATCTGTAAGGAGAGGGATAGACATGCGGCTCCTTTGCAAAGCCATTTGAACCGATTAAAAAGCATGATAAAAACTGACTTCTTGTATTTCTTGTTCAAATCCACAAGCTGTAGCTAAAGGCTCTGTGGTGGGCTTTGTGTAACAAACTGCAACAGTGCTCTCAAAATATTTCTTCTTCTCACATATATTAGGAAGCAAAAGCTAGGGAGAACACTGTGCATTTTCCACTTAATTGCAAGTCAGCGATTCAGTGGGTTTTTTTTTTTTTTCAATTTACAGTTTCTGAACAATTTTTAATAGAGCTTTAGGCCATCGTATACAAGTTGAAGTCTGTTCTTACTTATCTTTTGTGAATCCCTTAGAAGTAATCCACAGATCACCATTCATTGAAATCTATTACCCCAGACTTGTTTTGATCAACTGTTAAAGCAATACTCACATCCTCAGGGCAATTAAGGATCATAAAAAACTTACACAAATCTGTCCCACATTCAAAGCATTTCTAAGTCTCTGAAGCAATGCTCTTCAGGTTGATAGTATATTAAAGGGAATAAAAGAGCGGTTATTCCTGCAGATCACCCTGGCCTGAATCAGCCTTGCTGACTTAACAGTTTACACTGCCCCACACCCATTTCCCAATTCTGCTTATTCTGTGGCCCCACCATCTCTAGTCTCTTACCCATCTCTACTGAGATTCTAGAAAAGGAGTACTTAACTGTTCCATTATCCTGATCAAATCTTCCCCGTTGTTTTAGCCGTCGTCTTTACTTCAGAGAAAGTCAGCTGAATCAAAGTCTGTCTTTGCACTCACCCTCACAAATAGGAAGCACTGTATCGGTATTTCCTTCACTACAACTTGCACCACTTCTCTCTATGAAGCTGCCTCACTAGCTACAAAGCTCTAACTATATTCTATGTTAACACATAATTAACAAGTTACTGTTATTATCACTAAGCACTCTGTGGCATCCCTTCCTCCATGCAGGAAGGAAGGTGATCTCTTCAAAGCAGCAGCTAACTCTTCATGTACATACAGAGAACCAAATGTCATTAATGTTTAAATACATATACATTTGAAATTCAGTGCAGCTTAGAAGATAGTCTCATATGAGCTAGCATTTGACAACTCTGCCCAAATTGCTTATGCTGTAAATGGTCCAAGTAAACTCTTCACCCAGGCCTTACACCTTTCTGTTCATAATGTGAAGCTGTTCGTGGGTCACCAAAAGGTTATTTGTGGCCAACACAACCAGTCTAGCAAGCATTTATATTGTAGACAATTATGCAAAAAAAAAGTCAGAGTATAGTTTAATTCCACTTTCCATTCCCTCTCTTCCCAATTTAAATAAAGAGAAAGCTGTCTTGACAAAGGCAAAATTATCTCACCAGTATAAATTGCACCAACATTCAGGAATAGTTTATTAGCACATCATAAAGGATGGCTTAAAGCATCTCCACAGTGGTCAATACAATGAAGCCTTTACATTAGTTTGGACTTTCAGTGTCATTTTAATCATGGAACAGTGTTTTTTCTCTCAAAGGCTACACAACAGCAATGGAGGCACAGGATGGCTAAGTCTAACATTTCAAAGATTGACCTACAAAGACTGAAATTACGATGATCAAGTCCCAGTCAGTGCAAATCAGATAGGACAGATTTAATTTTATTATGAGAAGAGATACGGATATCTAGTCAAGACTGTTTTGATGAGTTTTCAGGCTTTCTAATGTCTGGCCTTCTAAAGTGCAGCCAAGAATATTAGATGAGAGCACTGTAACTATTTCTCTACTCCATGCCCTGTAAGCTACCAATGAATGCTTACAGGTATCACTTTTTTTACACCAGTAATTTATTAACTTCATCAAGTTTGTCTTACTTGCATATGAAGTTCTCATTTTGTCAACCCAAAGCATTTTTCACAAACTTCTGCATAACCTTCTACAGATTGCCCTCAATGCATTCTGGCTAGGTCTGTGAGACTACATATTGGAACTGCTTATACGTAGACTCACATTCTTCCCACTTACGCAGTAAGTTTTGCCAGCCCCCCATCATCATGTCCTTAACATGAGTTACCACCTTAAGAAGTCAATTACAAAAAATGGGTTTTAGGCCAAAGATCATTGGGTTTCAAACTAGTTCAAGTTCAACACTTTTTAAGAAAGTCTAAATCCTGCTCCGATTCAAGTTTTCAATAGTTTTATTCTAATATCGGAAGCTTTAGATTCTTATATGCACAGAGTAACCTTGTGACACACTAAGAATTCGTTTGCTAGATGTTGGTGAAGAGAGCACAACCAGAACAGTTGAATAGAAATGTAGCTGAACTATTACAATAGTATATTTCAAAGATTATAGTTTTTTAATGATGTGTAAACCCTTAACCATGTCACAGTAGGTTCAGCACAGTTGTCAAGTATGATCATTCTTCCCATTCAAGAGTTAAAGCAGTTTCACAACGCTGCTATCAGAAAAAATATTTTCAGATGCACACATAATTGTGTAGCTGCACTGAACGGTTAGTACACTAGCCTGGTAATTGTTATGACAGAAACCGGCCCCAAAGAGAGTGACGTTTATTCTCTTTCCCTATGAAGTTCTTTTCATGGAATTGTAACTTTATTATTTCTTCCCGTACTATTACGGAAGGTGGCAAGAATTACTCTTCTCAGGCATGGAAAACAATCCTCTGCTGTTTCTCCAGCCACTCCTCAAGGCAACAAAATGCTAAGCCTAAGAAACGCTCCTTAACAGCTACCGTAAGATTTCTGGTCCGATATGAACTTGAAAGTACAATTTTACTGTCATTTACTTTTAGAAGCACAAGCATAAATGTTTTCAAAGCTTATTTTTTTAAAAGCTGTCATTTCCTAAAGTTATATTATACTTTCATTTGTCAGCTTTGAACAAGCTCCTGCCTAACGTGTTTTTAATTATAGCCATTTATTTACACTTTATACCAGATAACACACTTTTGCTTTCCAGGAGCAGACACGGGCCTTGGTTCCACAGACTCCAAGTGCTTTGCTTCAGTAGGGCTACACACAAACCCACCTTTGCAGCATTAGAAGCAGAGCAGACTCCTGAGCGACCTCGCAAAGAGGGGATATCTTCCTTACTGCTTAGATTTTGCTATCCGTAGCATTAAGTGATTTCTGAAAAGGAAAAAAGAGCACAACTAACTTCGGTTATTTTCCAGCTCTCAGGCCAACGTGACAAATATTAATAAAGCAGGAGAAACCTCACACACTGTCTAAACTGCCAGTCCAAGATAAACAGCAGACTGTTGTATTAGCAAAAGGCAAGGCAAGGCAAACACGAGCGTGCCCGCTGCCCACGGCGCATTCCCTGAGCGAAAGGCTCGTTAACAGCCAGCCAGGCAACGAGCAGCCAGTGCACGGAAGCGGGCCTGGGACGGCAGCCGCGGCCGAGCCGCCCCGGGGCCGTGCCCAGGCCCAGGGCAGGGTTACCAGGGCACACCGTGCACACGGCGGGGCACTTCGGCGGCAGCCGCCGCCAGCCTCCCCCCCTCGCCCCCACGTCGCGCAGGGGGATGGCTCCCCTGCCGCTCAGCGGCGGGCCGCGGCGCCCGGGGCCTTCCGGACTCGCTCTCCTGCCGCGCTCCCACCTGGGCAGGCTCCGCGGAGGTCCCGCCGGTGACGGGCACCCGGCCGTGTCACCCCCGGGCCGCCCCCCCGCCCCCGGCTGCGGGCGGACCCGGCGGGGTGGGGCGGCCCTGCCGGGCCCGGGCCCCGCGCCCTCTTCCTCACGCCGCCGCCGCCACCGCCGGGCCTGGGCCCACGCCACCGCCGCTCGCATCGCGCCGCCCCGCAGGGCCGGGGCCGGGCCGGGCCGGCCCCCGCGCAGCCGCCGCCGCCACCTCCCGCTCCTGCCGCCCCGACCCTTATATCCTGCTCCGCCACCCCACCCCACCCTGCGCCGCTCGCCCGCCCCTCCCCACCCCGCTCCCTATAGAAGCGGCGCGGGGATTGGCCCCGCCGCCGCCGGCCGGCTGTGTGGGAGGTCGCGATTGGCGGAGGCCGACCGCCAGCGGGCTGCCTCCCCGCGAGTGTGTGTCTCTGGCAGTGTCAATGGCTCCTCCTGCCACGGAGCAGCGACGGGCTTGAGACGGGCAGGACCGCGGGGCTCCTTTAAGAGAGGGATTTTCGGGGGGGCCGGGGAGGGGGGCCGCGGCGCGAACGTCCCCCACAGCCAGCGCTCGGGAGAGCCAGCGGCCGGCGGCTCCTCTGCCTCTCGAGCGAGCCGGCGAGGAGGCGGCAGCGGCGGCGGGACCCGCGCCTGGAGACCCCCCCCCCCCCGCTCCTTCCCTGCTGCCCGCGGCTGTGAGGCGGCCGCCCCGGGGCTCCCTCCTTCCCCCCCCTCCCCGACGAGGCACCGGTTGCCGGAGGATTCCCCCCCTCCCCTCCCGCCACCCACACGAGTCGGCAAATGAACTCGGTCCGAGCCGCCAACAGGAGACCCAGGCGAGTGTCCAGGCCGCGCCCGGTGCAGCAGCAGCAGGAGAGGAACAACGCCGCCGCCGCCGCCGGGGATCGGGGTAAGGCAGGCGCCGCCGCGCCGAGCGGGGGCCTGCGCGGGGTTCGCCGGCGGCGCTGGGCCCCGCCGCGCCCGGCCGGGCACCGGCAGGAAAAGCCCAGGCTGCTTCACCCTTGGCTCCCGCTCAGGCCGCGCTTTGTTTGGCTTGGGCTCTGCCCCGACTCGGGGCCGCTGGGCCCTGCCGCCGAGCGGGAGGGAGGCGGGGGCTCGGCCCCTTCCCCGGCCGCGCTCCCACGCCCGCCGGGGGAGGGGGGGGGGGGGGAGCCGATGGCCGCCGCCGGCCCCTCGGGACGGAACGGGGCGACCCCCCTCCCCCCGCTCCGAACCCCCCCGCCCCGTCCCCGGGGGCTGCGGGGCGGCGAGCCGCCTTCGCCCGGGAGAGCCGGTGCCTCCCCGCGGGGAGCGGCGGGCTGGGCCCCCGGGCCGGCGGAGGGGAGAGGTGACGCGGGAAGCCGCGGCGGGGAGCGGCGCCCGGGGGGCGGCGGGGCCGGGGGGGGGGGGGCGGCGGCGGAGGGGGGGGGCGCCGGAGCCGGGCAACTTGCGCCGACACCTTCCCCGCCGCCCTGGGCGAAATGGTGTTCGGGGGCGGCGGCCCGGGTCCGGCCCAGCCTCCGCGGCCCGCCGCGCCGCGCAATGTTTGCTGCGCAGTTCGGCGCCCGGGCTTCGGTTTCCAGCGCCCGGCGGGGGGGCGCGGGCCGCCGCCGATCGGCCATTTATTTACCTCAGCCACCCCCCCCCCCCCCCCCCCGCCCCCGCGGCGGCACCCGGAGCCGGCCGGATCGGAACGGGGGGCTCCGTGTCCCCCCCCCCCCCCCCCCCGCGCCCCAGCCCTGCGCGGCGTGTCCGCCCGCGGCGGCGGGGCCGGGGCCTAGCGTAAAAATGTTGACAATTTGGAGCTAATGGGGGAAAGAAGCACCATTGTCTGAGGGGATGGGGAAGCGGCGAGGGGGCATTCCTCCCCGAACGGAGGCCGGAGCGGGGTCGGCGGTGCCGGGGGTGGGGGGGGTGGGGGCGAGGGGGTGGCGGTCCCTCAGCCCCGGCACTGTCGCCCCAGTGATGGCTCCTGGGGGTGCGAGTGTGCGTGTGCTCCCTCTGTGCAGGGCTGGGTTTTTTCTTTTTTTTTTTTTTTTTTCCTTTTTTTTTTTTTTTTTTTGAAGGCGAGATGGGGGTGGGATTGGAGGAGACATTTTGCATGTCTTATCTGGTGGATTGGATTTTAATTTTTTATGCATTGGCTGTCACAACTCTGGCATGATAAAGGAGACGGATCTGTGGTGCAGTTTTAGATGTACAAATGTCTTTTTAAAATAAAAAAAAAAGCCTTCATTGTCATCTGAATGTCTTTTGTTTGAGTATCTAGGATATCACATCGAGAACGAGGTGTTTTAACTACGGAGATGCATCGTGATAAATATTTCAGTGCGTTTTATGCAATCAAAACATTTTAAGCAAATGAAGTAAAGAAAATTTAATCTGAGGAAGTATTTTTAATTCTCCATTCCTCCCCCCTGCCCTCCCTCCCCTTCCTTCCCCCGCCCCCCCTCGCACACATTGGTCAGAGCAAAGAATGTTACCCAGACCAGATTGCTGTGTATATAACCAGAGGATGTGATGTCTTATGCCCAATTATGGGTCTTGTGTAAACCTTCCAAAATCTTCAGTAATTATATAATTAAAATGACTTCTCTGGTACACTGACATTTTTAAAAAAAAAAAACAAAAAAACAACAAAAAAAAAACCCAACGAAAAGAACTTCCTCCTCTCAATGACATGCACTGAGGATTTTCATCATCGATGTTCCATATGCAGAATATAGAATTTTCTTAACCCCACAGTTTACTCTTTTTTTTTTTAAAAAACGGATGAAAATACAACTTCTAAAAGGCATCCAGAAAGCAGTGCTTGTGGATTAAATGCTGTGATTATTCAGTTTTACATTGGACTACCTGTCTCGAACTGTTCATATGTTATTAATTTGCTAAAGATACAGGCAGAAACTTTTTCTGTTAGAATATCAGGCTGCAGTTTATTTGTATTACTCTGATATTTTGTGGAATTCTGCACTCACCCTTTCTTTTTTTTTTTTTTTTTTTACATTGTTCATTGCTGTTTACCACTCAGTGGTGGTAAAATTGTAAGAAAATCAAGTTTCACAGTTTGCTGAAATTACTGTTCCATATGGATCACCACTAGCTAGCTTTTTCCTTCCATTTTTGAAGGTCAGTCGCGCTACGTCTGACTTGCCCAAAAATGTATCTACAGCATTAGGGTCTTTTGTTAGTAGTTTTATATCTACATTTGGGGTGTCTCTAGTGCAGTTCCTGTTCCTGCCTCAGAACTTGCAAGCTCTGATCCACTATCTCTGGAAGCTAATGCTGGTTTTACCCGTGACTTTGATCACTTTGTGCAGGGCTGTTACTGTGAAGGATGATGAATAATGCTACTAAATTATAAGCCAATATATAAGGGTTAGACTGTACCACCCAAGTCAGTGGTGACTTTTTTCACCTTTATTCCCAAGGAATGTAGGTCATCTTAAAAAAGGCTGTATGAAAGAAGCAGTGTAAGTTATTAGGAAAGGGTTTCTATTAAACTCAGGTTTGAATTAGTTTAAAAAAATTGGTATTAGATAGTGTGAGTGCAGCTGTGATTAAATGAAAATTATTCTTTGTTATTATTAATTTCTTTCCTCCTTCATATTACAGCACTGTACTTATAAGTACAAATATCATGGATCAGAGTTGATAATGTAGCACATAGTTAATCTTTGGAACTTGTTGTTTCATATCATTAAAGTAGATTGCTTAGTAAAAGGCGTACAAGGTCTTGAGCTTTATTTATTATTTAATGCTGCATAAGTAGACAGTGTTTTGCAACTGTGTAACAGCTGTTACATTTTCACCACTGGGTAAAAATTGAGTTGTGACTCCTGTTATTAATAAATAGACCACTAGAAAAAAAATGGTTTTATAAAAATCGTCCATCAAAGGTTCCTTGTAAGGGTTCAAAAGTCAAACAAAGCTGTGTTTTATACTGTGAAGCAATTCTTATTTTTATGTATTTTATATATGTAGTATGAATAGATCTAATGAGGGCATAATCATGCTATCTATATTATACATGGATACACAGTGATTGTGTACCTGTCTTCTGATTAGTGGGGAAGGGAGATCATAAATGATTGCAGGTAAAAAATTTTTCTCCCCCAAACTCATGGTGTGGTACAGCCAAGATAATATGTCATCAGGATATACTTCCCAAGATGTTTTGCCTTATGTTCTACTGTTCACGCCTCCCTCCATCTAAATTAGCCACTCTAGCTACACTATGCTGCTTCTTTTTTACCTTCTCCCTCGTGATCTCCCCCCAGTCACCCGTGGGGTTGCCAGTGGTTTATTCTGTGGTTTTGGAATTCAGCATGAAGGATACAGAATAGATGGGTCCTTTCATTTTCTTTAGGACAACGGTCTACCCAAAAGGAAATCTAGGCTGGGTGATGTTTGGGTTTAAATATTCCTCTGTTTGCTAATAGTGCTATTTTTTTTTTTTTCCTTGAGGGTATAGGTTTGGCTACAGTTTTAGGAAGAAGACAAGGTTAGACACTTACTTTAAAAAAAAAAAAAATCTTGTCCAGAGTACAGCTAAAACTGTCAACCTCAGAGCTATCACAGATGAATTTTTTTTTCTTGTTTCTGTTCTTCTCAAAATAATAACAACGTTAGTGCATATGTGCTCTTTATAACACCAGCACATTACTGGATATGGTACTAATGAGGTTCTGAGCATTATGTCCAGTATTAAGTGCTTTTAGGACTGGATCCTGTACACTGTTAAGTACCAAATGTGTAGCACCATGGCAGCTGCGTCTGCCACAATCCTGCGCGTTCCTTTTACGTGGTAGCGGTGTCCATGTGACAAGGCAGTGAGCTGGCTCTGGAGCTGCCTGCGCCAAACGCTCACTGCTTTTTTTTTTTTTTCCCCAGGTTGATTTTTGGCACAAGTGCCGGTACAGGAGAAGGGATAACACTGAATGCCTGTGGGTGTGGTGGGACTGTGGCAGCTCTGATTTAGATTGGGTTAAGCTGGGTCAGTACTTCTGGAGTTGAGGCATATTTAATACATACAGCCTGTAAACCTACCTTGCAAGTTTGCTTCTTCCCCTCCCCCCAATCTATTTTCCAAAGAAAACAAGACTTATACACCCATACAGTCTGTCTGTCTGTCACTCTGCAACTTCTGAACTTGTTAGCTCATTTCAACCAGATTTGACAAAGGGGTGTGAAGTTCTTAAGTTTTGTGGAAATTATTGACTGGGCAGAGGAGGAAGACAATGAGGGAAAAACATTTATAACTTACCCTCCTCTACCCATGCCAAGAAGCAGCAACCAGCTGGCCTGTCAGCACACAAGGTAATTGAATTAGTCATTTGTCTGTATAGGGGACATGAGGGTTTGAAGTACTGGGCGAAAGAGTCGGTTTACGCTGTGTAAGATACAAACATGTAGAAACTAAGCCCCAGTAGATTTCTTGCTCACAAAGCTTGAATTTTGTAATGCTAAGATAAATATCTCAGGAAAGTTAAGGAGTCTTTATTTGGCTCTGTTTCAAGTGCATGTGTGTAAGCATGTGCGTAGTAATTTTTTTTACGTTTATATGCACCAAAAGGCACCATTGGTGTGTGCTGGGCTGTAACAGTAACTGAATTAAATGACTCTTATTCTGAAGCAAATGCCCAGACTTGCATCAAAATAACTAAATTGGTTTCAGTTTTTGTAGGATCATCCCTTATGGCAAGAAGTCAAGAAGTCAGGCATCAGTTGCTCCAGGTGGAAAGAAATCTAATACAGGATTTTCTATATTCCTTAAAAGAGAGTCCTGGGCTGTGAAAAGACATACTTACCTATGGATATGTAATCCTTGTTTCTGCAGTTAAAAGTCTCTAAAGTCTACCTTAGAGATAAAAGGTTAGAATCTATAAACTTGATACTTCCAAGTACAACTTCTGTTTCCCAAAGCCTCATTCTGCATCATGGAGCACGAAAGAGTGTCTGGGTACCTCTGCTGTCCTTCATGTAGGACAAGTGCCTAAATTTATGCTAAAGCTTTCTATCTGTTTTGGAGAGATCAAAATCAAGTGTATTTGTTCTTGGTAGACATGGTAATATTCATTGCCCATAGTTTTGGTGTATTTTGGTCATTTGTAAGACCATTAACATCTGTTTCCCAGAGCTACCAAATCTTTTTTTTATTTAGTTTCTGTGCCAGAAAAATTTTGAGCCCAATGATTTAAGTAATGAAGTCTCCTACGTCGATCTATGTGATACCTTTCTGCTTTGGGGGGAGGTTATGTTCTGTGTCCCCCTCCTGCTCTGTTGCTTCCCGCGAAAATCACAGTTACGGAGTAGACCAAAGCTGTCCAACGTGTGTCAGGCTTTTACTGCAGGTGAGCTGGGCATTAAGCATAATAAACATCACGTGCACTGGATATGGAGGATTTAATGTATATGCATAGAATTGGAGCACGGCAAATGCTTTGTCAGCCCAGCAGCTGCCCAGGAACGTCAGGCTTGCTTTACATTGGCAGTTTCCTCACCAGCATGGTAAATCTGGTGTGCCCAGCAAGTGCTGAATTTGCAGTGCCTGTACAGAGGGACTGCTGTGCGCGTATGTTTATTCGGCACATTAAGCGCACTTACACTGCACATGCACAGTGGTATCATCGGGGAGGCCAGGTGGCAGCCAGAGGGGGCTGCCACTGCAGTGAGGACAACTCGTCTGGCCCACCCTCTAGTCCAGGTCGCTTCCGTAAAGGGAGTGAGTATGCGCCAGGTGTGTTGTAATGTGGGTCACCTGTGGCAGAGCTTAAACTTCCCCTTCTAGCTTGTGGCTGTGAACTGTTTGGTCTGCTTGGAAGAGGAGGTAGTGTGCTTCCCTAAGAGTTCTAAATTGTGCTGGTTAAATATATTTAGTGTTATATAACAGATGATGTAGGAAAAGTAAATCAGAACTGTTCAATGTGTGGACAATAAAAGCAAAGAAGAGAAGAAAACATGACTGAACTAACTGGAATTGAGAAAATGAAAGGTTTGTTCAGTTGACTTTGTCATTACCTAATCCTCTTATGTTTTCTGGTTGTTAAGTACTTCTGTTTGTTTCTTGCTTATGTGGTGTTTCTCCATTCAGCACTTTAATAGGAGGGGAAGCATACTTGGTGATTTCTATTATTGTTCGTGGTACTGAACTGTAGTATCTGAATACAACCTGGGATTTTACTCTGAGTCCTTCAGTTCATGATTAAATGAGCAGGGCGGGGCGGGCAAAGGCAGCCAAGTGAAAAATACAGTAAAATTACAGAACATCTATCAAAATTCTGCTTTTGTAATATATTGCTACTTTTTAAAAAGACTTTTAAATTGTTGTAATAGAGGAGAGCAAGATCTAGGTGTAGATTCTGAAGTAAAGACGACACTCTTAGGAGAACCTCTTATCACTTAAATTGTAATTCCTATCAGAAAGTTCAATGAACTCTTTTTTTGAGGGGATTAAAATCTCTGAATCTGAAATAATTCTTAAAGGGTAACTTCATAGCGGTTATTGTGGTTCTTTGCAATAACTAAATTTTGCTGATTATACTGCTGCCTGTTCTTAAAATGTTCATCCATACGTAGAAGCTGGGAGGACACAGACAAGCAAAAAATGAACGCTTGTAAAACATACAGTTCTTTCAGCGGGCTTTTAGGGACTATTTTTTTATGCTCTCTCCTGAGATACTTCCTTTAGTTGCATTTTGACAAGATAACTAATTTAGAGCCTGGTTGCTAGAGGAAGGGGTCTTTCCATTATTTCTGCTTCTGGCCCCAGGTTCTTCCTGGTGCTTTTAGCTATCTGAACCACAGAAACTAAGCCTCCAAAACACCCTGAATAGTTGTCCGCTGGCTTAGCTCTTTGAACTAACTAACTGCAGAGTTTGAGTGTGTAAGAGAAGTGGCCATCAGGTAGGCAGCTGGGAGTGGGAAGAAGGAGGTGGGACTGCCCCTCGTCCTCACAGCTAACCGTTAGATCAGTTGAGCTGGCACGTGAGCCTGGAGCCTTGCACAGTGACTGGCGGTGGTCCTGCCCGTTTGAGAGGAGCTCTCGAAATGCTGCTGTGGCTCTGTTCTGCGATGTGCGCTATGATACATAACAATGAAACCTACTGTTCGTTGTAACAGAAACCTGCAGTTTCCATTCCATTGCCAGGTTTGTCAGGTCCCTCCTGATGTCTTAAATGTGAGAGTTCAGGCACCGCTTTGTTCTAGGAGCTCAAATGGCTGCATAGCTGTTTTCTGCCTAGAAATGTTGTTGCTGAGGTTAGGTTTGTTTTTGATAAGCAGCTATATTTTCTTGGTTCTACTTAGTTTATTCAGCAAAAGTGTATAGAAATATCTTTCCAATACATACCAGATATTACTGGTATTCCAATACCAAAATAATAGTAGTGTTCATCTTCTTGTGCAACTGGTTCTGTGTTCCGAAAAACTGATTCAGCTGTCTAGCTCTACCATGTGAGTGCCAGTCTAGTGTTGATAGAGTATATAAAGTTTTTCCTCAGTTTTTCTGTCCTGCTTGACTTCATTGAGCTTGGTAGGTGTTTGGATTAGGGTGGTTTGACGGTTTTGCAATTATTAGTGAAAACTAATTTTTAAAAATTAACTGAACCTCATATCAGACAATGCTCTTGGGCTGGGAAAATACTAGCGCTGAACAGTAAGAGTACATGTGAGTTATTCTAGCTGTAGGCCACTGGAAGAATATTCCTCCTTATATTCCAGAGAACCCTTTAGTTCCTAGCTGCTGAACACAGCACAGAGAAACAAGCGCTCTTGGGAATGAGGTTGGGAAGCAAAAGCTTGGGTTTTGTCCTACTGTGAACTGCCATTAAAAGGCAAAATGAACAACCGTACTTGGAATTATTACACTTGTTTTAAATAGCCACTGTCCAGAAAAGCTGAATTTGCAGTCTCATGGTCATCATGCTGTGTGCATGCTTTTATACCAAAGGACTGGTTAGCACAAATAGGTCATGTTACAGTAACTATTTCCTTTTGGTAATCCCAGTTTGTAGTGTTTGGAAACAGCTTGTTTGCCTTTAGGGCTCTGATTTGTGGGTTCTCTTCTGTTGCTTGTTTTCAGCTTATACATGTAGAAGCAAAGGTTCGAGGGTTTCGCCTTTTGCTTTCTGAATTAGGGGTGAGTTGTAGCTCTAAAGGCAGTCTAAATTTCAAGCTATCTTTGTATTTGGACAGGTTATTGTAGGATGACAGGTTACCATATGTCAGCTGATCTGTGGTATCTGATTCACAGTAATTGTTCATGTGTATGCTCTTAGCCTGTGGCAAATGAAAGGTAATTTGAGTTAGCTTGACCCTCTTTCATTATGCTCTTTCAAGGCACTCCCTTCTCCACGTGGATTGTTAGACCTGCTGGAGTGCCTTGGCTAAAACAATAATGCAGTTTCTGTCCCCGAGCTAGTTTGGGTGTATCTGCACAACAGTAGATGAGGGCTTCGCCACAGTTTCCTGTATTGTTGCTGTTTTGATTTTGAGATCATACCTTGCTGAAGGAGTGAATACTACAAAGATGCTACCCTGAAAAACAGTCAGATGTTATAATTACTAGGTGCGTTTTTCTTCAGCAAAACTTACGAAAGCTTTATTAGGGCACTTTAAAACACCACAAGTAAGTTGTTTATTTCACAGTATCTTGGTATACTTCTTTCTTGTTTTTAAAGAAGTAGGTTTCACTTTGAGTTCTTTCAGAAGATGCTTGGTAACTGAAATCATTCTAACGCTGCAATAACGCTTTTGGATGTTCTGAAAATCCTGGCTAGCTGAAAGATTCCCACTGACCACAGATGGCACTTGAATTTGATCTGAAATGACATGAAAGGTAAACTAGTTGATTTTCTCTTTAGTGTGTAGTTCTTACTTGAAATTTGATTTTGCAACAGTAAATACATAGCTATCCAGTCTGGTTCATCAATAATTGTTAAAAATCTGAAGTACTACTTAAATGGATATGGAAAAAGACTTTTTTGGTAGTCGGATATTGCCACCCTGTCTTGCTGCCTTACTGAATTTCTAAGGCTCCCAAAGAGAAACTCAGAACTGCCTCTTGAATCTGCCTCATTTCCCCTTCTCCCACAGATGAATCTGGTTAATTACTGCACTACTGATCCTATGTGTATATGACAAATAAATTCCCCATTTTTTATTCTTATTTGGCCAATGAGAGGTTTTTTTAGGCGGTATTGGGTAATATTTATAGTTCCCAAGCTCTTTGTACTTGGGGAAAGTGAGTGGAAAAGTGTGACTTTTTTCTTTACTTGGAATTCAGTCTTAAGACATAGGCCTTGGTGCAGACTTGCTGTAGTCCTCAGAAATAAATAGTTGTGAAAGTTTGTCAGCATACCTTTAGAGAAAACTTTATGCTGCAGAAGCATAGGCAAACTTCCAATTCTAATCATTTTTCTAAGAGTAGAGGACAAAATAGATGCTTTTTGGCTAAATAAGCCTTTCCTGACTATTGGGAAACCGAGAGACCAGAAAGATGACCCAAATGCTGTTGGGTCATCAATTTAAATTGTGTGTAGTAGCTGTTCAAATTAATGTTTGCTATTTCCTCAAGTTGTTGCTGTCTTGAAGGAGGAAGGACAGCAGCTTTGTTTAGATGGTTGTTATATTGGTCTGTGGCAAGATGTGACACTTCACGTATCTCTGAAGATGGTGAGATCTGTGACCATCTTTTTTTGGCAGAAAAGTTCTGCCCCTTCACCTTCTTCAACAGTTGTTGAAGATCAGTTATTCAAAATAAATTCCAGAGTAAACTCTGGTTTCACTGGCTCCGTTTTGACCTGTGTTGACTGCAGCTGCCCAAGTTGAGATCATGGACAGGGAGAGGAGATAGCTGGGCTCTGTCCTTTGTGACCTTGGAAGTTGCAAGACTGAAGGTCTAGGGTGGTTGCAGTATATGAAAATGAGTAGTGGGTTTGCCATCACAAAAGAACCATTTTATTCAGATCCACTTGGAGCTTCCTCTCTTGCTCCGTTTTTAACTCTCTGCAAAGCTATATAGTAATTGAGCCTCTAAGGCATATGCTTCAGATCCTTGTTGAGAGAACCTCCTTCAACACAAGTCGTGCAGTCATTTGGCTAGCTAAGCATCAGTGGGAAGGCAGGAGATAAATGCTTTGGGCAACTGTTGCTGTCTGGATGATTAGAAGAAGAATGGGTGTGATTGTGATAATGGGTAATACCTGGATGACTTCAGGTGGCCTTTGATAGTGAGTTCAGACCCTTTCATATCTTGCCAAATTTCTTAGCAGCAGCTGCTCATTGATCAGCAGCTTGTGATCAATAATCTGCTGATACACTTGATGGTATCAGTATGGACGCTTGCCATTGTCAATTTTTACCTTAATTTAAAAGGCTTAAGTAACTGAAGAAGGCATATGTGAGTAGGTTCAGTGGGTGTCTAATGAAGCTCTGTTCTGAAGATAAAGTCGTCATAGTACCTGTTGATGTGATGCTGGATTTCCCGTTTTGTCTAAGTAACGTTTGAACATCTGAGCTTGTTAATGTTAAAAGTGTTAATAGGAAATAACGTTTTCTGACAGCTTCGTCTCATCTAAACCTATTTTTTTAAATGCCAGAGAAGAAGAAGAGGTGAAATTATTCTATTTTCA
Source organism: Morus bassanus (assembly GCA_031468815.1). Taxonomy (NCBI): domain Eukaryota; kingdom Metazoa; phylum Chordata; class Aves; order Suliformes; family Sulidae; genus Morus; species Morus bassanus. The sequence goes on from CM062569.1 coordinate 6,716,650, forward strand.
GCTATAGACAAAATAACCTTAATATGCAATTTTAAAGGAGAATATATTGGTCAAGCTAACGTGGAAATAAGCACTTGATCTTTTAGGGGCTTCTTGCTTTAGTATAGCTATTAGTTAGAGTTTCCATAATTGGGCTGAAAATAAAAAGTATAGAGGAACTGTTAACTTTTTTGTAAAAAAATGTGGATAATGTGGGAAAAAGAAGAATGGAAAAATAATTTTAAACAAAATTTTATTTGAAATTTTCAATATTAATATTATGTGGTAGTCCAGTTTAAGATCAGTTTTCACATTCACTTCATGAATTTTTCGGCCTATGTTTTTCTGGATAACTTGTTCAAGAAACTGAAGATGCAAGTGTGCACTCTGCTGTGGGTTGCTCTTATGCTGATTAATAAATATGGTGGAAGTTAAAAATACATAGTGTATGGAAGAATCATGATTTTTAACTTCTCTGTTTGAAAGGCCTACCAAGCAATACCTGCCATCCACTGATGCTGTAGGATTGGATTCATTACCATGTTCTTGGGTAAACCCCAAAAGACTGACTGCAGAGTTTGTGATCTTGGTCATTAAGACAACTGAAATAAATGAAACTAAGAGCGCTATGAGCTGCCAATGTATTTTTTCTGTGTAAGATTTAGAACTGTTATACAGTCCTGTGAAATGAAGAACAGTAGCTGAAACACTGAGCATGCTGAAATCCTAGTGAGTCGGGCACAGTGATTTTCAGACTAAATATACTTTGGGTGCCACCCCAATTTTTTATTCCTTAGCAGCAAGGTTGGACCTTCAGCATTCCTCTGGACTACCAGTATTAGCTAACAGATGGAGTCTGTTGAAGTAGTACTGTAATAGCCAGGGAAGGCAGAAATGTTCAACTGTTTCTGTCACTTGAGTGGTGGAAATAATTACCGCTTTCATAATGAGTAAGTTTTAAATAGTAAGAAAAACGGAAGAAGTGGTCTGGTTTAGTATCTTTGTGATGTTTTGATGCAGATGTAGTCTCTAACATTACGTGTATATACTGTGTGTTAAACATTCAATATGATTTTTCTTAATATTTGTGTGTAGGGTCCTGTTGGCAGAAAGGTTGTATTTTTCAGTAACATAAACACTATGTGTGCATTATGGTGGCTGGGGAAACTGCTTGAGCCTGGTTAAGTTTTCTTTTGTAAGATTTCTGGGATATATATTTTGTCTTTCACCCAGATTCTTTAGTACTGCAGAAGTGGCTGAATATATTACAGAAAATGAATTTTAATTCCTCTAGTTTGTGAAACCAAAATATGGTTTGAGAAAGGGCCTAAGAGGGATAGATCAGAATAACAAGAATCAGAGAACTTGGTATCTACAAATACTGCTTGTGTTGGTTTTGTGGTTCAGTTTAAAAAAAAAAATCAGCCTGCTCCTTTTTTATTAATAAAGATAAGTGATACATTTCCTCCCAACGCATGCCTCTTCCTCCCGCCCATCAGATATTTTTCACATATGTGGAGACAAAATTCTAAAGTACTCCTTTTTGCAAACCTAGCTGGCAAAGTTTCCCCACCTAGATAAAATTTCTGTTAGTCAGAGTCTCTGTAAAAGACTTAATGATCTTAGGAATTTAAATAAGAAATTACCTTTTTTTAGTGACTTTTCTTTTAAGAATAGGCTCATATGTATGTGTGCATATTTAACTTTTTTCTTTAAAGTGAGAAGACTAATTCAGTGGTTCTTTGTTTCCTCTTTCAGTGTTTCTAGTAACAGTAATGCAGTGGGTGGAGTGAGGATGAGGAGCAGTTTCTAGTTCAGAAGGTTCCCGACTTACTGATCTTTTCACAGAAATCCTTATTTTCGTATATGCTAAGAGTTTACTTGGGAAAGAGCTGTTCAAGCATTCTGTGATGTAAAAAGATACTAATCAGTGCAGTCAACTTTGATCCTTCCCTTCTGCCTGAATGTCTTGCTTTTGGGTTGCAGTGAATCTGGGGAAATGTCTCTTATCCCACCGTTTCTTACAGTGATTCTAGTGATGGCCTAGAGTAATTTCAGGTACTGGTAAGGGATTCCCTTTGTTTTACTAATTTGGATATTTGCCTTGCAGTACTCTCTGTCTTGTAGGCTTTCAGTTGTGTCTGTGGCTGTCCTCATTTACACACCTGGGATGTAGTGAAGTATCATTGTTCTGACTTCAGTGGTGGGAAACAAAAGTGTAAAGAAACAGCATACCTTGCCCAGAGTCACCAGGGAAGTCTGTAGGCACGGTTTCACCGCTGGTTTGAGCGGTATAATTGCAGACGGCCACCAAAAGGGATTTTCTCGGTGGTGCCTTGCTTCTTCCTTCCTTTGTTTTTAGTGACAGTGCATCTGCACAATCACTGGCCATTGTGCGAGGGAGCTGGTGGAGAAAGGTCTGTACTCTCCTTTCTGGAACCACATCTGTGGCAAAGCACAGACTTGAACATGATGCTCTTGGGTTCCTGTGGTTGATCCAGTCTAGTTTGGACTATACAGTCTCTCTCGGTACAATACCTGTTGTCTTTCTGGACCTACTTAAGTGCTCAGCTTGTCCCACGATAAAAAGTGGATGGCTGAACTGGGAGTTGTTGCTCTCAGTTGTCATTTGTCCCATCCTCCCAGCTGATCCCTGTTCAAGGCAAGTGTAACTGAACGGCTCAAAATACGGTTGTGGTGGTGCTTTAATCTTTCAGGGCAGCATATTAAGGTAAACGGGAGTTGCAGTTGGCTGGCTTAATTATGCTAGGCTGAAAACTGGAGCCACTCTTGAATTGCCACGTGAGCTGTACAGCCATCTGTCATTGGGGCAACAACTTGTATTCTAAGGGGCAGCTGGCAGGGTTGAGGCTTGCTTCAGCTGGCAGACCTTTTTTTTTTTAATTTGCCACTGCATGTCAGTCAGAGCCCTTATTTGTGGGTAAGGAAGAGAATAGGGGTTGCCTTGATTGTTTGTGCAATTAACTTAAAAAAATCCCAAGAGGAACAGTGGGCATTTCTGTGAGAATAAATTACATTCGTATAACTTGCATTCTGTGTCCTCATAGACTATTTCTTGCGGTTTTGAGATACAGCAATAATGTGACAGTTGTGAAGCCATAGGTGTGCCTGTGGGTGCACTGAACCATACATATGGCACAAGAAAATTATACATTCTTACTAAAATGAAGTGTTATATTGTGAAAGTACAAATACTGAAGGAAATATGTTGAGAGACAACCTACAGAAAGGATCATGTTGAAGATTCAAACGCTTAGATTTTGCACTCGTTCTTTAGAAACTTTATCTTACAGGCTCCTGAGTAAGGACGTGGGAACTCTTAAGGATATTGATCATATGAACATGTTGCTGTGAGCAGAGAGAGCTAAAAAACACTAACCAACTCATTTCATCTGAGGAAGGCTATGTGGATTTATGAAAGGTAATTGTTGAGAAAGCAAGTAGTTGGAGAAAACTCTGCAGTTGGCAGTCAAACAATATACGGCTTTTAATTTGAAATGCTTTGAATATTTTTATCAGAAGAGGGGGTACAGTTCCCTCTCTTCTTGATTGGTTGTCTTTTTTGGTTTTGTTTTTTCAAGACCAGGGATGAGTTGATAGTTTACTGGTTTCAGGAAGTCTCAGGGAGCTCAGGATAGCATTTTACATTGGCTCTTGCCTAATTCTAACTGCTAGTACTTGTTCATCCCATACAGCCAGATGTTATGCTGGGGGTAGACGGTAGGAAACACCATAACTTTAATAATGGATCCTTCGTCCTCAATCATAGTCTGGACTGGCACAGATGATGTTCTGCTCTAACTTAAACCAGCTGCTGGCTGCTCTAAAAGGGCCTTTATAAAGATGATGATAGTTGGCATACATGTGCTCTGTTCATTTCTCCCCACTTTTCTAGCACATCCAGTAGACCAAAGACCATTAAAGGGAATATGTGCAACATGAATTTATTGACTTTGTGCTGGTAAGAGACACTGGTTTTGTCTCAGAATCTGTCTCAATGTTGATTGTGCCCTCCCAGTGTTTAGAAATAATTGGTAGGGCCCCCAGGCTGTTAAGGTTGGAGTTTTACGAACATGCAGTAGGACATGTCTGAAGCATCTCCTCATTGCTACACATAGCTCAGAGAACAGTCTGGAATTAAAATTTTCTGTAGAGCTGTCCTACTAAATTATGTCATTTGCTAGGTGAAAGCAAATTTTTGATGGGGAAACTTTTTTTCTTTCAGATGCGGTGGAAGCATTTGTCTTTAATAATTGCTTCAAATTTCCAGGAAATTATATTTAGTTCTCTGTATTTTTCAATCTGAAAAATACAGTTGATTTTAAAAAAAAAAAATAATAATGACTTAGAGTAAAAAGTTACAAGTATAAGTACCAGAAAGGGCACTGACAAACTATTGTACTCATTTATACTGGCAAAACAAAGTTCAGTGGGACTTTCAGAATTACTTCCAGTGTAATTATATCTGTTAGAGGATTTGCCTGATATTGTCTGTATTTTGAGATGTTCAAGTCCATGACTTAGTTGCTTTGATTTTAATCTTTACGCTGGCACCACACTTGCTAATAGATACATTAGAAACAGCTTTATATTGTCAACTATACTGTCTTGTCTGAGGCTGTCCCACTGCGGCAGGGTGGAGAGGCTGAGGAGTCCTGGTATTACTTTTTTTGCTGGTTTTTCACTTGTGTTTTAATACACACTGATCTCCTCTCTCCAGTGTCATTTGTGGTGATGAGTAGGGAGAATGTGGTGGTGGTACAATTTTTTTTCCTCCCCTTCTTTTTATCTCAAGTCTCCTCTTTGTTGAGAATCCAGAACTCTTCTGTATTTACAGTGAGCAACTAGTTAACAGTGAGGTTTGGCTTTATAGAAGATGAAAATTCATTTTGAACTGATCTTTACTCAAGATGTCTGCAGCTCCGTATTTGTCCACTAAGGGCACCAAACCAGAATCTTTTTTGGCACTTGTGTCATTGGCAGTTTTGTTTCTGTGTTGGTTCTAGAAGTTTTCCCTTTGTATAATTTTCTTCCATTCCCAACACTGTCATAGCTGAAGGTTTGCAGATCTCCAGCCACAATCCATTACTTTTCATTAGAGGAAAGCTTCTCTCGTTTCCCATTTGTTTTTTAATGAACACGAAAGCTATTTTAAAAAGGCTTTTTTCTTTTGCCTAAAAATCTAAGCTGAAGTAGCCAAACTGGATTTTCTTTTTGAAATGGATGTGAGTTATTTCATTTTACTTTAAGTTTGAGGGCACTAGTTCTCAAGCATGAAACGTGGTTAACAAATTTTTTCAAACCTGTTACGTTATCTCACAGCTCTTCACTTCGCAGGAATGCTGACATTTTCTGACTAATAGATGGCACCACATGTAGTGTAAATGGTTCTCACCCATGGAATAAAGAAGAGCTTGCTGCAATGAAAGATGGTTTTAGTCCTTTACCAACCTGCTGCTCTTAAAGTCTTGTTAGCATAATACTGTTTTGTGTATGCTTAATTATATGTATTCAACAGTTTACTGCCTGGCAGTAAATCTAGTCTGAGCTCTAAATAGAACTTTTACTCTCCCAGTCTAGGTTGTTATAAATGTTTAATGTTTTATTTTTTTTTCATTCTGGTAACTGCATTTGACTATTGCACTTGATTCAGAAAGTATCTAATATGTTACTGCTGTATGCTTTACTTAGTACCAGATGGGAGCCCTGATGTATGTGAATTGCTTCTCTATATGTTTAATTAAAAGCAATAGCTGTATATTGCTTAAAGGAGTTGTCAGCCTCTTGTCTGTATGCAAGGCCTAGAGTTGCTTGTGGACTGTTTCTCGTACATGGTGCCTATGTATGTACTTCTTTTTTTGTTGAGTAGTATGGACTGCTATATTGCCCACATCTCAGTTAAGATATTAGTATGACATATAGCTGTTATCTAGCACCAGCAGAGCTGTTTCTTTGGGGATGGGAGGATTGGTGTTGGGAAGAAGGTATGAATAGCAGTTTCTTCAGCTGAAACTACAGAAGTTACTAGAAAATAGGAATTTATAAGTTTGTATTAATTCCTCTCTTTCCATCCCCCATCCAGGAGAATTGGAGGGTGTACTGAACAAAGAAAAGTGATAATTTTTTTCTTCCTTACAGAGCTTTATTTTTAATTGAAATGGGTGTAGAGGTCCAATATAATTTTTTTGGTATTATTACCTAAACTCCGAATGGTTACTGTTTGGTTGGGTGCCTTCTCCTCTGCCCCCCCCCCCCCCCCGCCCCAACTTATTATGCCTGGTATAGTCTTGCACAAGAATTCAGGTCTCACTTGCTCCTCAGTAGGAGAGGAAATGTCACACACTCATGTTGATGATGGATTCCCTTGACTGTGTTGGGTTGCTTACTTGGTTGCTGTCCTTCCTCTTTCTTATCCCCCCCGCCCCATGCTATTGTATTTGATTTTGTTGTCTTTATTGTTACAGCTGTCTTATTTTTCATGTACCTTATGTGCACACTCAGATAATAAAAAGTAGGTGGATGGGGATATTTGGAAACTCAAAACCTTGAATGCTCCATGCAAGTGAGGCAGATTATTTTTCTGCTGAAAAAAGACTTATGGTATCTATTCCCAGCTGTGTCTACAGAGACTAGTTGGCAACTGCAAGGAGGGAGAGGTTTATAATTTTGCAGTTAAGGATGTCAGGAGTAGAGGAGAGTCAAATGCCTGTAAGTGTCCTGACTCAGGACAGGTGTCTTGTCCTGCAGCCTCTTTTAGTCCTTAAAACTGAATGACTAAATGTAGGATCCTCAACCTCACTTGGAGAAGTCTGCTTTGTGGTCAAAAAGTTGAGGTAACTCAGTGGTTGGGTGCATCCTAATGGGGGACAGAGATGCAAACACAATTTGATGAAAAGGCAGAGAAGACCTTATCAGTGTTTTATATTGTTGTTACTGAGGGTTGGGTGAAGGCTAAATGTATCAAGCTTCCACAAGAATGAACTGAAGGGAGAGAATCTTAGAAATGGGTGGATGTGTTCTGAAGTGGTTTTATTTCTTTGCCTAAATGATTATAAAAGCAAGTAATATTTAAAGAGGTAGCGTGTACTGGAGAACTTTGCTGTGAAGGCTTCATCCTCTTATTTGTGCTTTATGCCTTAAACTTTTTGAAATATTTGGGAACCAGCCACAGCCATTGTGACTGGTCACTGTGTAGAGATTTGTAGGTTTGGAATCCTCCTTTGCTGCCTTCTGCGGCTTTTACTGCAAGTAAAATTTGTAGTCCAAAACATTGAAACCTCAAATATTACAGAAGCTTTGCATTATCTAATCTTATCTGTACTGGTACATTATTTAAAGATCAGATGGAAAAAATATTTCAGATTCTAAAACAAAGGATAGGTGGCTTCTCACAGCTTTCTGTTGGGTTATATGAGGAAAAAGTAAGCAAAAGATGAAAATGTGGAAGAGGTGAGATGGTAGTGGAATTCTGTTTTTCGTGTTGCAATAAATGAAGTCTTCTGGAAAGGGATTTATGGTTCTTGATAAATTAATACTAGCCATCCCTCCTTAACAGAGGTAGAAAGTTCTTAGAAGAAATACTTGTTCCTACTAATATACTAGTTCATGAAGTTGGGGACAAAAAACCCAGTAATCAACTAAACCCCAGAAAGCTAACCCAAATGGCCTGTTTATAGCATCTGGATATAGAACGGATATTGATGTATGTGGAGGAAAAAGAGTAAAGATTGCTGTAGAAGACTTTTGCATTAGCTTCAGAATGGCGAGACATGATGCATGCTGAAAGTATTTTAAAGAATTACTCTTAAAATCTGTATTCTGTGTAAAATAGTCATAAAAATTACATGTGAACAAATTACTTCAATAACTATACCGGCATTTTTAATATAAAATGTTTATTTGTTCAGTCTATAGAATATGAACAGTTTGTTTTTTAAATTAGCTATAGTTTGAGAATAAACATTTCAAGAGTTCAATCTGTCAGTTGCTTAGAATACATCTTAGGACAATTTTTGTGGCTATGTTGAGCATGAATGTAACAAAGATGGCTAATAGTCCATGTGCGGAACAAAAGTACAGGGGAGACATGGCAAAGCTCAATGCACATGTTCTAAAATATCCTTGATGCATGTTAGGACACTTAGAATATCTCAGTTTTCCTAGTGGAAAAACAAACAATGAACAGATTTAAGGATGCTGTTTTGGACGGTGTATAATTAATAGTTGACAAGTATTGTATATTTTAGTTCAGTGGAGGAAAACATCCACTTACCTAGTAGGCTGGATTTAACTGTGTTCGTGACCCAAGTGGCATACTTTAAGTTGAGTGCACAAAATATATTTTACTTGCTAAAAATGTTTTGAATGCTCATGATTTAAGAACAACTCATGAAGGATTCTTTGCTTTTGAGTATTCAGCGATACTGAATCTGCTTGCGGCTACGCTTGCACTTCAAATGTAACATAACAGACTGGATGGATGTAGTTGTGTAATGGGGCTTTTTATGCTTCCAAATGGACAGTGTCCTATACATTCTGCATGTGTAGGATTTGAAACTTAACTGTGATCCGTTGTACTGAGGTTGCGCTCTATACTCTCGCTATCCTATGATAGGCATTGGTGTGCCGAGAAGGTGGATGTGGCATGTGGAGTGGCTGTGTAAAAGATAGTATCATCAGTCTGGAGATGCTTTGCGTGCAAGGCTTTCCTCTAGGAAGACTTAAACAGCCTAGAGAGGCTGTCTTTGAGGTAAAGTTGCTAGATGGTCAATAAACACCTCTTGTCTCTAGAAATGATGGTTAGTACTGGATTGGGGCTGAATTGTTGGTGTTGGCTAGTGTTCCCTGAAGCACGGCAGTTCTCCAGGATCAAATTATGCAGGAAAGGTGAAAGGACAGGAGCAGAATGAAGTGGGCTCTGACTCTTCTCAATATTTACGGGTGTGTTTTTTTTTTAATTATCTATTATCTGTATGCACATATGCATGGCTCTTATTTTGTGACCCAGGTCTTGAACTTTCCACCACCAAAGACAGAACCTCCTGTAAGTCTTTGGAGAGTACGAGATAGAAAGTGGAATATTTTTTTTCTGGAAATGTTTCTGGAAATATTTTTTTATACTTTGAAAACATATCTGAGAGGTGTCTGTTAATGGAACTAAATCTCTATGGTGATGTCTCAGTTTTGTTTACTTGTTCATTTCTAGTTATAACTGGACACTTCCAACTGCCATAATATTTTCCCAGAATATCACTGTAGATAGTGCAGTGCATCTGTCTGCTACTAGTGTCCGTTGTGCCCGTCAACTGGATATAAAGATTCATTCTATCATAGTTCAGGCTCTGGCCTGTTTCTCATCTTCTGCCAGTATCAGAAATCCACGCAGCACTGACATGAAATAATTCGCTGACTGTTAAGTATTACACTTCAAAGATAGCAGCCTGATTTGATGTCAGGCTTCATAGTTTTTCAATCATGGTTTGACTGATGCACCAAGATTTCTTTGTGATCCTTACTTGTTAGTCATCAATGGTGGCATGTGCTCTGACATCTAGGGGAAGAAAGATACTGTCAGCCAGCTACTGTACAATGACAGGGTTCTTCAAGGTGTAATCTGTATTTCAAAGCAGCCTGCCTTCTAGCCTTGCTGGCTGGAAACGTTAGGTTTCACAGGGTTTGAATAATGTCCACTTGTCCAGCCCTTACTTGGGAGCATAGAGAAGCTATGGGCTGTGTATTTTCTTCACAAGCTTAACTGCTGCCTAAAGACCTTTTGGGGGTGGTGTGTTTCTGAAACACATGCGTGCTTGTATGGCATCAAGATGCTGTTGTTATCTTTGGGGTGGAGGGAAAAGGTGGCCGTTCTATCAAAATTTCAATTACACAGTAATGAGCATGACTGTATAGTTTGCAAGTTCAGTGAAGAAAAATGTGGGATAAATGCAGTTAATGAAATTAAGGACTTTCGGTACTGAACGGATCTCCTAAGCATTAGCACAAGGTAAAGTAATTCAGATCAAATATTGGAAACTCTAGTTCACTGGATACTCCTTTATTGTCACCAGCAGTTTTCAGTGGTATTTAAATTCAAAGGAGTTCATAGAAAATAGTTATTCTACCCCTGCTGTATAGCAGTGATGTGTGAAAGAAGCAGCAATTGAAAGAATATAAGCAGCAATGTCTTTTAAACCCTCCCCACCTACTTTTGGAAGACACATAATTATTTATGTGCTCCTGAATCGGGTGGAGTATCTTGAGACGGCAGCAGCCGGTTCTGGATTGGCTCCATCAGTTTCAACCAAGTCTTTGAGGGCAGAGTTCTTAAACTGTGTGGCCATCGTGCCAGATGATCAACTAGAAGAGATGGCTGTAAGTAAGCCAGCAGGGACAGAGATGTGAATGTTGTTCTCATAACCCCAAAACACTGCACAGTCAATATGCCTCTGTGAAAATGAACTCAACGTGATTACTTCTTGTGTCTTGCTTTCTCGTGTTCTAGTCTTTCTTGCAAACATGTCCACAAGCTCTTCAGGGCAAGTTTGGGTTCCCCCCCTGCTTTAAGTGTTTGAAGTGACTAACTTGGCTGTGTCTCCAGGTGCCACTGCAAATTAATAACAATGGAACAATTGAGTAGTTTACAGGTGTGTCAGTGGTAAGTTCTGGACAGGTGAAACTGACAGGATGACTTGATGAAGGAAACTGAAACTATGATGATGATTACAAAGACTGACAGAAAATAGGGCTAGGAAAATAAATTCAATTTGCTGATGTTATGTAACCATCTTAGTGCAGCCTGCAGATTCATTAGTTTGAGAACATACTTTGTAAGGGAGAGTGATTGTGTATGGCTTCCCTTTTAGCAAATTGACTGTAATTTAGAGTGAAGGTGTAGGAGGTTGAATATATTATTACTCTGGTTTTCTAGCTGGTGTGATCTTGTCTAGCAGGTGAGTTTTTAGTATGTTCAGCCAGCATGTGTTCTAGCATACTTCAATTGACAGTTGCAAAGATCCTTGAAACCATGAATTGGCACAGTAGCACTTCTTGATTTTTTTTAAATTTTGTTTTATTATTCTAAGCAATAATATGGAAAAAGAATGAATAATATCTTTGTGTACCATGAGCATATTTACAGTTTTGTACGACGATGGTGTACAGCAGTAGTGTTAAGTATTTCACTCCAGATGAAAGATACAGGGGGGAAGATATTATTTTGAAGTCACGCTTAAGTAGGTGGTACTTGTAAGTCAAGTACGTCATCTATCCTGGCACAAACAGAAATGACTGGAAGAGCACGAGATGGGGATAGCAGGAGAGCAAAGGGAGCGGAACTGGCTGCAGTTACGTCTGCTGGATGCCCATCCTTTCTCGCTGTGGCCCGGGTATGTACCTGGCAGGACTGCGAGACGCTGCTCAGGTTGCTGTGCCCGAGAGGGCTTTACTTCTGAACAGAGATGGGATATTATCACTGCTCTGTCCCCGTCCTAGCGCTTCATTTTGAAATCTTAATTCTCTTACAGAAGATCTGTTGGATGTCTTGGACTCACTTTCTTTCTCAACTCTAGCAGCAAGGGATAGATCTTTTCCTATACCTCTGTAATGAAATCTTTTATTTTTGTTATAACCAAGTTTGAGCAGTGTAAATGAGATCACACGGTCGGGCAGCAGTTTTGTTATTTCTGCATGGCTGTCTTCATGCCTGCCTTCCAGGGTAAACACGAATATCTCTTTACCTTTTGGAAAAGTCTTTAATGTGGAAAGGTGAGGAGGGAAGCAGCTTGAGTCCTCCTGTTTAAAACTTTGGCAGATCACCTTTGAGATTGACATATGTTGTACTTTTTCTTTTTTCCTGTAGATATAATTAAAGAAACTGAAAGTGATGTTTGATCAGCTACTCTTCAGCTTTCAATTTTGTAAAAAGTTTGCTACTGCTCTAAAATAGCTTTTTTCATTACAAATACCTCATCAGTTGCTAGCCCTTTAGCTATTTGTTATTATAGAGACATAAAGTGCTTGTGGAGGCTTGGTGATGTTTCACTTGTCTGGTCATGGTTGTAGAAGTATCCTATGATGTTTTACAACTTAAGTCCTGATCAAAATGCTTGGCAATGGTGTTTTTTCCCCTCAAACCTCTGGACCAGGAAGATGATGAAATGAAACTGAGTCTAACAGTTGGGAAGGAATGAGGTAATGTATATGTTATGGAAATCTAAGAGAAGAAGGGAGTTTCTATAACTGCAGAATACTTCAACAAGTTATATTTTACTGCTCTTAATCAAATCTTTAAATTTCTGTGCTGACATTTTGATTTAACCTAAAATATTCTTCTTTCATAATAGGTTTCTTGCTGACAAAATATATTTTGATACAGATTCTTTGATTGCTTAACATAGTAACGCTTGCCAGTGTATAAAATATCCATGTTTATGTAGCAGTGTAAGCTATGTAAAGCTGTGTAGTTTTATATGTGTATGGTTGAAAATACTGTGGTCTGTCTTTCTATCCTAATGACACGATGTCTGGGATTTTTGGATGTGTGGAATACTCAGCAGAGTGAAAATGGGCTGAGGTTTTTGAGAGGGCACTTAACTTAGGTCATCCTTCAAAAATGGATGGAACAGCCTTTTGAGCAAATCTTTTGCTTTTTATCTTGTTTTAGCTCAAATAAGCCATGCTGACAAAGCCACAGCTGCCTTAAAGGGCTCAGAGTTTGGAGACTCCACAGACTCTCCAGGCAGCACCCCCTGTGCCAGTGCTCAGGCACCCTCACAGTAAAAAAAATCTCCTTGTGTTCAGGTGGAAATTTTTTTTTATCATGTCTTTCCAGTGCTTAAATGCTTTCTCACCTTTATTTGTGTAGAGCTGTAAGCTAAGTGAACTTTTGCAGTGCTTTGGGCCAAAGAAGTCTTTGTTTTTATTTTAAATAATATTTGAGCAGTTTGTCTTCCAGAAAAGATAATTATCTATAAGATTATTTGTCATACAGAACTTATCTGAAGGTTTGTTAGCCATCTGTCTTGTTTGTAATACGATGTTCCTTCTTAATGTTAATACGCTTTATTCCTGCAGCCTTTTAAGGATGTAGTCAGATGACCTAAAAACCACAATAAATTAATACTATGAAGTGGCAGCCCTCTTCAACCGAGGTATTGCGACTGACCTAGTCTGATGTACTAAGTAAAATTAGCTTGGTGAAATAAGGGGTGTTTTATCTTTTCTGGTGGATCAGCGTGTTTGGAACTGTTCCGGGGCTGTACACCTGTGACTCTTCTCTTATATGTATTTTTGTATATATATCTAAATTGTCTGCAGAAGAATGCCTTGACAGCTATGCATATGCAAACAGCTGCATTTCTATTCTGTATATATTTGTTCAACTTTTCATCAATACTAAGAAATACTAAAAGGGACAGGATCAACCTGCATAGGCTTGTTGGGAATATAGGGGTAGAGGTGGACTGAGCACTAGTCGTGGGATGGAGAGGAACCTCCCCATGGGGCAGCTGCCATGGGAAATCTTGACATCTTTTAATATTCTCTACTCAGTCTCTTTCTATTTTTTTCCTGTTCTTTCTCTGGAAAAAAAAAAGCCCCAACCAACCAACTTAAAAACAAACAAACAAACAAAAAAACCATCACCACCCCCTGCCGGATATGTAGGTAAAATAATCAGAAAATTCAGGGGTTTTCTGCATGTGTTTTTGTCCACTGACTCTCCAGAGTGTCTTGGTCTGTAAATACCCTGCTTTGTGTATATGCCTGAGAGAAAACATGAGAGGCAGATGGATAGTGATGGAACTATCCAGACATGAAAGGAGAAGTTGCGTATTAAGAAGGTCAGTTTTATAGATAATCTTTAATTTTTTGGCGTGGTGATAAAGAACATTTCTTAAAGCCTCTTTAGGGCCTTGTGGCCTTCTAGCATAAGGGTTATTTTTGATGGCTGTTTCAGTCTGTTTTAATGGCTCACAACACGAGATTAGTGTACACACTGAAGTGCTTTGAGAGTCTGGAAGGGGCTGTGTTACTAGACTCTTTCTCCAACCATACCATTTCCCCATTGCTTTTTTTGCGTATGTTCAAACAGCTTTTACAGTTTAATGCACATTATTTTAAAATAGTTTTTAAAATAGAAATTTACCATACTGAGACATGACAAATTACAGGGAGTTAGCAGGAAGTGTGGTGGGTCAGGACTTCAAAGTGGATATGGGAGAAATGATAGAGCACCATTCTATCTGGTCTTAAAAAGGGTGAAAACTATGGAAACTAAACGAAATGGGGGTTTAGGTGCATGAGAAGGAGGACCTGTTAAGAAAAGGAAAACTTCTGTCTTTCTGTATAGCTACAGCAGAATCCTGGACATAAAAGGCAGTGGAGGGAGGAAAAAAGCCCTGTTGAAAACTTTCAACACTTCTGGATCTTTTAGACAATACAAAAAATTAGTGGTTCCTCTGTTTTGTGACTTACACTTGCTCTTTGCTCTCAGGTTACCAAGCTTACACTGCCTGCTTGAACTTTGTCTTTTCATGTTGTTAAGAATAAACTTGAAATGCAAATAGCAAGCACCTTCTTTATTTGGGGGGGGAAAAAAACACCTAAAGGCTCTTTTTTTTTTAGATGGTGTTTCCATGTTGTTTAGTGTAACAGAGCTGTAGCCAAATTGGGACCATGAGGAAAAACAGTTGAGAGATGCTGAGAAAAGAAGCTAGATTTTTTTTTTTTGTCTTTAAATGAAATTGTCAGTAGAGAAAATAGTTCATCAAGATACAGGGCATCATCTGCAGAGTTTAAACCTGAGAGCATTCCTGCAAATGTCTCGGTTTGGAAACTCTTAAATTAAGCTGCCATTACATTTTACTTCAGAATTTCTCAGAAAAAAAAAGGATCTGCAATTAGTGTAATTATTTGCCAAAAGACATAATTAACAGCCAAATACAGTGATTTTTGCCCTCCACCCCCACACACACCTTAGCAGTTGCAGCTGCTGGTGTTTTAGTCTCTGAAGTTTTACCAAAAACTGAGTTCCTGTGTCAAAATCAGTTGTATTATGTATTAAAAATGTGTATTTTTCTGAATTTCAAATACACTTAAATATATGTATCAACCCATGTGTAAGAGCTACTCACAGTGTGAGATGACTGTTAATAGAAAATACTAATGGAAATTTAATAGCTGCTTAGAAAAAGCTTTTGGATGTTCACTGATGCAGTATTTCATGCATGATACTGCTTTTAATGGTAAAAATACACTATCAGTCTGCATCTGACAGCATGTTTCCATTGCAGTTGAAAACAAGAGAGAGTTAAAACTAGGTGAGCGTTGTAGAGTGATTGGTTATGAAATGCTGTGGAATGGGCTGGGAAACTAATGTGCATAGAATTTACACAGAGTATTTAGGTTTAAAAAAAGTATATCTTTTTTAAAGCCATGCTTATTTTTAGAATTTCTGTTTAGAAGGAGAGTAGACAAACAACAAAGGCAGAAACTTGAATTAATATATCAAAACTGTGCCATTTGGTTTTCTAATAAAAAATCGGGACGTAATATTCCACGCCCCTCCCCGATGTTCAGTAGCAGTAACTGCTGGGTTGGGGTGCTTAGGAGATCCTTACTCTACAGGGCAGGGAAGAAGAGAGTGTCCTCCCTGTGCTGCAATTTCCTTGAACATATAATACAAAACCTTGTTTCCAGCTTTCCTGATGTTTGTTTTGCAACACATGTGGGCAATGGAAAACAGGCAGTCATGTTTTTCCAATTTGTATTTATATAATGTATTAATATTGTAAAACTTGGTAGAAAACCTATAAACCTATTTAGTCTTATCTCCCAGAGTAGAAAGCTTGAATATGGATAGTCGTTCTCTGTATGTGGTTTACTATCCTTTCTTTCTTAAAGCAGCTTGGATTTAGGTAGGCTGTTGGCCCTTAGTACTACGGTATTTGGTGTTGATAGCAGTTTTTTATTTTCACTGTAGCTCTTAAAAAATTTAAGTTTGAATCAGAAGTTGCGGACTACACTGGTGTTTTATAGTTTGATGACAGTTTTCTTAACCTGTCTTAATAACATATATGCTAGCAAATAAGTAGCGAGTAACAAAGCATTTTCTTCCCGCGCCTTGACGATGCTTAGTTTTACTATAGTTCCACATGCTGTTTTCCCACAGTCACTTCCCTGAAGCTAAACAGGGCCATGCTTTCCTGCTCTTGTCAAGCACTTTGGGGTTTGTAATCAAGTAATAGAATAATAGGAACAGTCATTTAAGAAAGTTTTCAGAGTAAGTCATGATCAGGTAAGTCTGACTCGGTGCATGCGCCTTGCCACAGTTAGTCTTCTAAAATTCAGCCTTATTACAAAGTACGTTGGATACAACATGCTTTTGACTGATCCAAGGATAATAAATGCTTGCTTTCTTCTTTTGTGTGTGCATGTTCCTGGCATAACTATCACTCAATAGCCTTGCTGAAAGTCAGATTAAAAATAACTATATGCTGTAATAGGGGGTCTGTCTTCTTGGTGAATAAAAGAACAATAATTTGGGGGGATCTAATGATTTATTTTTTCCTCCCCAGTCTGTAGTGTATTTATGTTTTCAGTATACTGTTGCTAGTCATGTTGTTCATATGGTGGCATTTCATGGTTGGGTGTTTTGGGGGTTTTTGGTGTGGTTGTGGTTTTGTTTTTTTTTTAATTTTATTTCAACTGTAACATTTGAAATACTTGCGTAAATGATTGTAGTACTTGGGCAGGAGGAGAATGTAGTGTGTATGTTTAATATCATTGTAATAGTAAGTTAGGGGAAAGAGCCAAAAGAGGTAGTAGTAGAATTCAGATGTTACCTTTTGCAGTTCACACAGTTATCTCTTTCTAGTGACATGCTCTTGGATATCCAAAATTGTGAGTATTGTTAGCTCACAGTGGTTTTTTTTCCTCCCAGCTATCTGTCAAAGTTACAAGGTCCAGCTCTTTGCCTCTGGACAGTTCAGTGTTCCTCTGCTTCTTCCTAGACTCGTGGTTGGTGTAAATGGCCACCGCAGCTGAACGTGACTTGGAAACTTTGCTTCGTACAGTATATATTTGCCCATCTACACCAGTAGGGATTTCTTTGAAAAACTAGACTTCGTAGTCTGTTGGCTTGTATTGTTTCTGAAGGCTATGTCAAAGTGTTATCTGGGGTCTATAAAAAGTCAAGAATCAAACTACGATTTTCCTGGTGACCCTCTGTTTTCCTGGTTACATTAAATCATATGAAGTGTTTAAGTTGATGGTTCCTGGTTCTTGATTATTACTTTTTTCTTCCTCTGATGTAACGTAATAGTAGGATACAGAAAGGGAAGAATGATAGCCAAACCCAGTAAGCTTTAAAGTACTATTAATGTACTTTTTCCTCCTCTTGCTTCTTTCTTGGAGGAAATAATACTGACTGTACCCCCCTCACCCCCCAGCACACAGAAAGAACTGTCTGGCCTTTCATCTTGGTTGCTTTTTTCCTTAGTTTTTTTGCCACTGCAAGACAGATCTGTGACTGCCTTTCCTTGTCATGATAGGCATTTCAGAAACTCTTAATTCTGAAGAACCTTAGGAAATTCCTAGTTTAGTATATCCAAACTGCTCCTTGACATAACTAGGTTCCAGCTGGGCCAATGTATTGATAGATGTCAGTCACTTCTGATGTAGAGTCCATATAAGGCAGATGGCTTTGCATGGCAAGTATCTCCAAACCTGCTACTGCTCTTAGTAGCAGGAGATAGATATTTTTTTTTTATCTGCCTGTGTTACAGCAGTGCTCTGCACATGTGGCTTATGGCAGAGGAATCTGGGGGAGGCTTTCACTTCCTGAAAATTTGGTGAAACGATTGTGTCCTGAGATTGTTTTACAGGAGTTATGCTTGAATAGTTGCAATGGTGTTTAGTCATAATGAGACTTGTAGCTATTGGATTGTTTTATTACACATAAACTTTCCTGTCCTTTCAAGGGGACCCATGTTTCTCTGAGCAAGGTTTCTCTTAGCTTCCCATGCATCACAAAAGATCTCTGCAGATGTATCAGTTACAGACCACAGAAAATTTGAAGTATAAATTGTAGATGCATTAAGTGAAATCTCTGCATTCTCACTGAATTTACTCATTCCTATACTGTGAGTTTCCCCCATGATGGTGAATTGGGGATTTTTTTTGTTGTTGTGTCCATCCACGCCCCCCCCCAGTACCAGAAACTCAAACGGATTAAAAATTAATAGTGTCATGCTCATTCTTTAGTTCCAGCAGTGCTAAAGGCAGTTACTTGTGCAGGATGAGATTAGGTGGGAAATAATTGCCAGTGGAAGTTAATAAAACCAGGAATTTGCAAACTTCTGATTCATTCTTTTTGGAGTTTGAGTATCAAGAATATCCAGACTTACTCTAATTAAAGAATGTAAGCTTTTCTGCTTCATAGCTCAGCTACTCTCTGCTTATTAGAAACAATCTATCCTCACAAATATCTCTTACTTTACATATGCTAGCTGTGATATTTTTCTCAGAAGAAATGTTATCTAGCCTGAGCCAGGCTGTCAGACAAGATGGAAATTACTGGTTTGAGTTGATGGTCATTCCATAAAACTAATTCACTTAATTGTCCCAGCTGACCCCAGCCAGAGTCTGCCCTCTTCCCCATACCTAAGTTCTGGAGGCTGGTTTTCATCCTGTCAATGTCTAGCTGTTTTACTAAAAGCATAGTTCAGGGAAGCGAGTTCTCTGTTGTTGTTTGGGGTTTTGGTTTTTGTTTGGTGGGTTTTGGGGTTGTTGGGTGTGTGGGTTGTGTTTTTGTTTTTGTTTTTTTTTTAATCTTTTTAAGTGCCAGTGGCTGCTTGGTTCAACAATTCCTCTGTGTCAAAGTGCACATGTTCTGGTCACTTTGGTGTTGCTGTTGGAGTATCTATCATTTCTTCCTGTCTGAGATACCACCTGGTAAGGCGGGATTTTTGTAGGGAGGAAGACTAAGAAGGGGGTT
Organism: Morus bassanus; assembly: GCA_031468815.1. NCBI lineage: Eukaryota > Metazoa > Chordata > Aves > Suliformes > Sulidae > Morus > Morus bassanus. The sequence goes on from CM062569.1 coordinate 6,735,641, forward strand.
GTGTGTTCGGGGGTTTTTTTTTGTTTGGTGTTACTTTCCATCGCAGTAGCTCCAAGGGTATGGTCACAGGGTTGCATTCTTGCCTCTGCTCAGGCACCTTGAAGTACTGCCTGAAGTATGGTGGTTGATCAGAAACATCTTTCTGGTCAATTGTGATGTAAAATAATATGGGAACACTTGAACCTCTTTCAGTGTGTTTTATTATTGTCAATGGCTATGCTTTTGTAATGAGATGAAAGTTGCTGTATTTCAGCCAAAGAGGGGGATGACCTTCGAGACTGGTAACTTGACTGCTCTGACAAATGAAGCGATGTGACCAGGTAGAGATTTTAATTAAATTGGTCCTAGCTGGAAACTCAAGTCAGGACTCAGAATAGACGGGGAAAAAAAATCAGCTTGTAGTAATAAAGTCTATTTTCTTTAGTATCACTCAGAAACGTAATGAGTAAGGGCTCTTAAGCACTACATAGGAAAGGCTCTTAAACACTGTACATTCCTGAACCTTAGCTTTTTCCCTGTAGCATCAAGGAACCATGCATCAAGGCCACAGCTTTGAAAGTATTGCTTTGTTAATGAGGAATGCACCCAAAAAGGGATCCTTGTCCCTTCTCAATGAAAGCTTGTCAGAGCAGGAGTCTAGCTGCCTATTAAGCAGGAAGGGAAGTTCTCTTAATAAAATACTTGCAAAGCAGCCACCTGGAGATTTGTTTACTAGTTTGCTGAATGTTACAGATGATGCTGTAATACAGTTACCAGTTTAGGAAAATGGTATAATTTAAAAAAATACCAAAGGAAATAATCTATCTCCTTATTCTAGTTTGTTGGTACTATTGTTTGAAACATGCTAGTGCTGATTATTGGAGCTCTTGTTCAAAGAAAAGTTCTTTTCTTCCCTCTCCAAAATGAGTTATTTAACAAGTGGCTCAAGTGTGCAGGTACTTGCACAATTATTCTGTATGTCTAATAAAAATGTCCATGATAATGTATTTTTAGAAATTCAGTCTTTAACCTGGTGTTAAATAGCTCTTTTGGGGGGGTGGTTGTGGCAGGAAACTAGAATTTTTCATCAAATCCTAGTTATCACTTTTTGCTCCTGGCTTCTGAAAAGGAAAATATTCTTCATAGTACCTGGAGGGGTTTTTAACTGGTGTTCACACATGGTTTTTGTGCTAGATGGTTTTAGACTATGAACTCCCTAGTGAATTGAGGTTCAGAGACGTGAGTAGCTGTTTGTGATGGTTGATAATTTTTAAAGAAATATAGCTGGGGACATATTTTGGGCTTGCAGCCAGTGCATCTTTCCCAGTTGTCTCTCTTCACTTTGTCTGCTTTGTGCCAGCTGTAGGAACTTCAGTTTTTGCTTTGTGTATGTATATAAGCTGTATTTTAGTATGCAGCATTCTGAGGGTGCTAGATGAGCTAACAGACCTTTGAGGGAGTGTTTTTTCTCTCCTGTCTGATTTGAGTGACCTATGTAAGGGTTGAAGTAGTGGGCTTCACAATGTGCTGAGGAGGAGAAAAGATCAGATTCTTAGAAGTTAGTTTCCATTAGATCCTAAAAATAACACAAATACTCTGAGCCTTAAGAAACTCTCTATGTAGATAGAAGTAGTAGTTGCTTTTCTCCTTGTAGAAAATATATTTAAATGCGTTGTAAAACTAACATGAGCTTTTGAGCAAATACAGATAGAGTGTCTGATCTGTTCTTACTCTTTTTAGGCCATCATGACTGCATGACCTATTTCCAAAGAATAATAAGCTGTCTCCTTTGGGTATCGATGTTTAAAAGCTTAAAATGTAAATTACAAAAAGGTGCTGTTTGATTCTTGGGGTGGGGGGAGGTGTGATGTGTGTATGTTTTGATTTTGCTCTATACAACTACCGAGACTTTTAGATTAAAGCATAATTTTTTTTATTTCCTCTCTCAATTTAAGAAATAATTTCCATATAGGACAAATGCTAGGTATTCCACGTACTTTTTATTTATCAAAAAAATCATTACAAATTACAGTAAGCTTGCATATTGTTATATAATGTATCTTGGGTTTATTATCAGTAAGAAATTGTATGTATATTTAAAATATTCTAGTAGTCAGTAATGGTTATTGTGTCTAGTTGTTGCTTCCCAGAAGGCAAAATCTCTTTATTCCATATGGTGTTCAGTTAGTCTGATCTTCGTGTAGTCTTTAAGAAAGTGTACGTTTTTAGTGTTAGGTCTGTCCCCTTTCCAAACTGAAAGCCTGCTACTCTGAGTGGAGATCTGTCTCTGGATCTTTTTCGTGCTGGGTCTCTTCCAGTTCCAAACAGCCTTGACTCCTGTCAGGGATTAATCCTTCTCGTTGACCTGTGCCATCAGAGCCGTACAAAAATACCACCTCTTAGATTTTATCTTTATGTGAGTCAAGCTGCTTTGGATATTGCTTGGAAAATACTGCAGGGTTTCTTTCCATAATAACAATTAACATATATTACAGTATTAAAGTCTCTTTTGTGTTAGTAGTAAATGAGTTTGCAGCTCCTTCTTATTTTAATACCAATTTTTTTTAACATTAAACATAAAATAAAGGGGGTTGCTGTATACATGCCTCCTGTTTCTTTGGGGTGTTTTTGGTTTTGTTTTGGGGGGGGGTTGTGTGGGTGTGGGGTTTCTTTTGTTTGGGGTTTGGTTTTTTTTTTTGAAGTCCACTTTGGAGAAGTAGAACTTGACAGTGAAAGACCCCCAAAATGCTCTTGGATCTGGGTTAAGTGAACTGTGCATGTCATCTTCCTCAGTTTTTGAGTTTTGGTTTATTTGTTTGGGTTTTTTTGGGTGGTTTGGGAGTTTTTTTAGTTTGGAGTTTTTTTGGTTGGTGGTGGTTTTTAGTTTCTTGGGGTTTTTTTTTGTTTTGTTCTTGTTTGTTTGTTTTGTTTTTGGTGTGGTGGTATTCCTAGCTCGTGGCTTTCTCTTCAGAGAGATATTCAGATAGCTCTCAAAAGAAAATGGACTCCATTTCAAAAGCAACCTGCCATCCATAATTTAAACTAACCCTTAAATGCTGCCCTGAATCAATGGGAAAGCTTCCACTGGTGTGAGAAACTTCTTTGCTCTGACATACGGAGTAGAATGTACCATTTCTTTACTCGGTGTCTTTTGGGGTTTGGTACCGTATCTGTTCTTAAGTGTCAGCCACTTGTTGGGAGTGTTTGAAAGGGCATAGGATGTTGGTCACGCTACTGATATATACATTTATTTAACAGCTCACTCCCAGAGATTTTGCTGCTTAAAGAAAAATGGCGGGTGGGTGTGTTCTTGTTTTTTTGGGTTGACAGTTTGTAACGGAGATGTTCATGTTTTTGCAGTTATTGTATGTGCAAATACAGAACTTCTGCCTTGTATTTCTGTTTTGTAAAGTAATTCTGCCTTTATTGTTACTTCTTTTGTGTGTACCTTCCTTTTCTACTCCCTTAAACTTGTGTCATCTTTTCTCCTCCATTGCAATTTTAAGCTAATCCATCAGTGAGGTAGTTGGAACTGTCATCTCACAGGTTGGCAGTATGCCTTATCTGTGTTTTGCCAAATACATGGCAAGATTTGCTCTACCCAAAGCAACTGAGCTGTATCAGTTCACATTTTAGTTGCATTTCTCAGATTTTCTTCTAACTATGAAGATGGGCAGTGTTGGGATTTTTTTTTGTCTTAATAGTTTATTTCATTTTGAAATTGCACCGTTCTACTTAAGACACTATGATGAACTCTTGCTACTGTTTGACAGGCAAGATGAATCATCACTTCATTGGAATAGGTTCAATATGGGTTAACTTTATTTTTCAGAGGTGGTGTTCTAGGACCTACTCCCAATTTGATTCCTCTGTCTTAAAACTAGTTGATTATGTTTCTCACCATTTTCTTCCCTTAGACTCCAGGAACAACTTCAGTGCTGTGTCTGGGAACACACCTGCCACCCCCAGCACTTTGACTCTCTTGACAACAAATGGTTTCATTTTGTTTTGTTCCCCGCTTTGGGAAGATGTGGAAAAACAGCACAAAAAAATGAAATTGCAGTGTTAAAACTAAGTGATTAAACCCTACAGATTGGTGTATGAGCCTCCTCCCTTGAACCCCCCCAATTTCTTCTTTTCTGATAAGAGTATTTTTTTTAAAGCTTTTATCAGCCTTAGTGTCTTTATAACAATTGTTAATATTTAAGATTACTCTTGGAACTATTATTTGAACACGTGTAAGGTAGAAGTGAAACCATATGCACGTGTTTTTGTGAAGAAGACGGGGTGGATAAACTTTCTCTAGAAGTGATCTGTGTATTTTTTTTTTCCTTCTTTAGATAAACTATTTTGGCAGTCCTTCCTCACTTTTCTGTAACTTAAAATGTCTTCATGAAACAAAAAAAAAGTTAATTGTGTACTCTGTAACGTACACACTTAGAAGTACACAATTCCATAGCATTTGTGGAAATTCAAGAGAATCTTGATTGATTATAGGAGTTGACAGAGTGGCAGATTAATTTTATTTTTCTTTCCCTCCTGGAAGTATTTGTGCTAACTGGTCTTTTTTGGGTGTTAAAGCTTGTAGTGTTATGGTTCAGGTTTCATGAGCCATTTTGAACTATCAGGTAACATACTTCGTAATTTAAATTTAGGTTTTGACCTGTCAGTGTCACTAAGTTGTTTTTTTATTTTTCAATAAACATGATTTTGTTTGAAATTATTTTTACTCTACAATATGATTGGTGTAAAATATTCAGGTAAATGTTTATTTGAGAGCAGACTCGGCTTAATTTAGTCTCTTAACCAAGTCAATACATTTGCAGTTTTTAAAACTGTGACAGCATCTGGCAGTCATTTCATCAGGTGTTTGTACGAGGATATTAATATTACACACACACTCCTCTGAATTTGTTTATTGACTTTTATATTTCTACTGTCAACAAATGTGATAATAATGCCTTTTATTTATGTTCTTAGATGCAGTAGTTGATACTGTTATGCTTTAAAACAGGGTTTTTCAAAGTATTTTGGAGGCACTGAGATTCTGCGTTTTAAAACTTTTTTTCTGCTTTAAAGCAGGCACGTCTGTTATGTGAGTGTAGTTTTTAGGGGAGGATTTTCAAAATACAGCTCTTGGGGCTGTCTTTATTGTGAGTGTTGTCATGTTGCTTGCTCAGGGAAGGGTAATGGCAGTCTTCAGGAAATACTGCTTTCTGAGAAGTATTTTTCTGAAAGCTAGCACTGTAGCTGGTTTAGTCTGTTCAGAGCTTACGAAGGAGCATTTGGAAGGCTAAAAACAAGCATGGAGGCTACTCTTGTAACAGATCACTTAAGACTTCCAGGTTTCCTGATAGTGTTTCACTTGACAGTACCTACACAGGCTGCATTTGGAAACAATATTATCAGTTGTTATTCCCGAAATCTATGCAGAAGCTGGTCAGCCCCTCAGAAGTGTGACACAAACTGCTGGTGAGAAGTCATCTAACTCACCTGACCTTTGTTATCCTTCTGTAGCCAGCAAATCAAATCACCTGTGTGCAATTAGCAGGTTCATGGCAGGGCCAGGCCGGAGGCTTTTTGGTTCGTGAAGCACTCTCGCAATACGTGAGCCGCTGTCACGGTATGTTCTGTGTGCACCGCCGCGTGGCCTGGGCATCCCTCTGCTTCCCATGCGCTGCATGGATTCGTGCTTCCCCCTCGTGCCCTTCTCATCTTCCTTGCCTCTTGGATGGAATAAAGGAAGATTTGAATTCTTCTGATACCTGCTGTGAATCTGGGTGAATGTGTGCATATCCCTTAATGTCATCTGTGCTAGAAGAGTGATCTTCGAGTGGGACTCCTGCCATCCTCCTAAATCCACTGCAAGAAAATGAATACGTTTCTTTTCTGCTTAGCCAGTCCTTCAGTGTTTCAGCCAAACTGACCTTTACTTCCATTTCCCCCACAGGCTTCTGCCTTCTCTTTCCAGCAGTAATATGTTTTGTCCTTAGTGGCCTCCATGGGTTTCCTTCTAAGGACCTGATTGGGGTTTGTCTCTGCCCTTTCCATTGCCTACCGAGGGATCAAAATTGTGTGCTTTGGTTTTTTCATTTTTCTTTTTTTCCTGTTTTCTTTGCTTATTATGCTTTTGCTGTGTTTCATGTGGTGATTTTGAACTATTGTACTGACTGTCCAGAACAGGGGGGAAAAAGCCAGCTGTTCTGACAGTCATTTTGTGCCTTCAATGCAAAATAGGGGAGCGGGCTTAAGACGCTCAAAATCCCTGAGCAGCGTGCTTCTGGGGGATATTGGCAACAGAAATCATAATTACGGTATCAGGTCTTAGATAGAAATAAGGGATACAAAGTAGATACATGCTGCAGTGTTTGAGGACGCTCGGGTGTTTGCTGCGAGAGCCTTGCTGCTGGTGGTGGCTGCCTGAATTCCTCCTGGTGGGGCCTACTTCAGACCCAGAGCTCCTGTTCCGCTCTGGCATGCGAGGGATGGCTGGGAACTCTCCTGTAGCAGCTTCTCTCTTCTGCCTGCCGACATGTTAAGTTGGTAGGGTGTTTTTGATCAGAGATTAAAAGAAATGGGTAAAATCAGGCGACTGAATTGTGAGTATGGAACAGGTCTGTCTGGGGTCAGTAACCGCCCGCCCGCAGGTACACGATGCCAACGCTGGGCCAGACGCTCCTTCACAGGAAAACACACTGCAGTTCATCTATCGGTGTCCTTTTAGGTTTTTTGCATAATGCATAAATACTTAGCCTTCATGGGTAGAGAAGTTCTCAGATGCTAGTGAGGTATGTCATCTAAGTAGCAGACGGGGGAGACGGAGAGCGAGCTAGCTTCGAGCTGAACTTACAGAGGTTGCTCAGTTGTTTTAAAGTGGTGGGGTTTTTTGGCAAAAGTGTCACAGTTAACTTCTGTCCTTAAAAACCTGTGCTGTTGCTGCAAAAGGGGTGGTGGTTCTTCCCCATTATATGGTCTCGTCCCCTCCTTGTGGCTGTGCTGAGCTGGACCAGCTGCTGGCCTGGCTGAAGGCTAATCATAGAGGTATGTCTTGCAGGGTTAGTTTTCAGGTGGATTAATGAGCTGGTGACAGTCTCCTAGATTGCCCTGAGTTGACTGTGTGAAGTTGCGCACACGCCACCAGCTAACTTCATCTTTTTACTACTTTTGTCCTCTATTTAGATGTCCTGGCAGTGTTGTGATCTGTTTATGATACATGGCAAGGTTTGCAATTTATAAATAATATCTGCTAAGGTAAAGGAAAAATTGGGACCAGAAAAAGAGCAGGAGGACACTAAAATAGCTTTTTTTTTCTTTAGAATTTTGTTGGTTATCTGTCACTGATGTAGCAGCTTGGGCTATGATGGCATGCATAATCCTATATAAATGCAATGTCTTGTAATATATGTCAAAAAAACCCAAAACCAACCCTTAGGAAAATAATGAGATTAAGATCTTGAAATGTGAGGGAATCTTCAGAACTTTTAAAATTGCTTTTCTTTGTGTTTTAAACAGACTGGTTTACTATTTGAAGGGTAGCGGTGTTATGGTGCGGGATTTTTTTGACATCAGTCTCTCTTCACCCTAATATGTTCAGGAAAACTGCTTACTCTACAGTATTGTTTTTCTGGCTATCACTTTTACATCATGTTTTACCTAGTTTAAAAACAAAAAATCAGTTAAACGAAAAGGAAGTCCAAAATTCTTTTCTCACAGTTAAGTATCTGCAGAAAGTATACCTTTTACTTAAGTGGAGCTGGGCTTCGATTTATTTTCTAGACAGTTTTTGTTCTGGCCTTTCGTAAATTCTTATAACTATGTGATGTTAGTTGTAGGGCATGCAGTGATAAGTAATTGTTCTTTGCTCATTTTGAGTATGTTCCATAAATGTATGAACATGGAAAATTGAAACTAACGAATCAAAAACTTTTAAAATTATACTTATCACACTTTCTGAACATTTTTTTTAAGGGCAGGGAGAGAATATATTCTTACTTTTCTAAGTACAATTTAGGCAAGCAGAAAGTATGTATTTAAAGCTGCCTCCATTTTACAGAAGGATTTGTATGGTGGCCTGGGCTATTCCTGCATAGTTTGGGGAAAATTCTGCCTTCAGTTTTGTAGTGAGTGCTATGTTTAAGAAAGGATTTCTAGATAACATCTCGTTAATAATTGAAACTCCAGTGTTTCTCGTTGCGTTGATAGTGTTGGGTGAAAAATTTGAGGTAATGAGGTGATGGAGTTAGCACAGTGAATTATATCCTTGCAGAGAAACCGAAAGCCTAGGCTTTTGGTTTGGTGTTTTGTTTTGTGTGGTTTTTTTTTTTAAAGCAGCTTCTGGTATAGCTGCTGTGTTGTACATATGAAGAACATACGTTAATTCATGTGTACTTTCTCATGTAATTTTATGTATGCTGTGTACATCCTGATTTTTCACTTAAAGTTCTTTGTGCTCTAGCACTTCCTCCCCACCCTCCTGACTGGATGAATTTATCTGAAAATTTCTGTAGCATTTTTCTGGTATAAAACAAAACTACAATTCTAATTAGCAAATTTCCTTTTTTGTTGACAGATGATGATGTACCTGCAGATATGGTTGCAGAAGAATCTGGTCCTGGTGCACAAAATAGTCCATACCAACTTCGCAGAAAAACTCTTCTACCTAAAAGAACAGCTTGCCCTACAAAGAGCAGTATGGAGGTAACTTTTGTTTGTTTTTAACTGTGAAGTATATCTTACTGTTACAAGAAGAGGAAGCTAATTAGTTCTTTTCATAAGTTACCTAATGACTGAACTAATTCTTGTTTATTTCATTAAAGGGTGCCTCCACTTCAGCTACTGAAAACTTTGGTCACCGAGCTAAACGTGCTAGAGTATCTGGAAAATCCCAGGATTTATCAGGTAATAACTTTTTGTACAAAAAAGGGGGTGGGGGAGAAGGGGTGGAGACGTTTTGACTTCACACACACCCCCACACGCCGTCTCCAAACTTACTTTTCCTGTCTGTTCTCCAACTAAGAAACAGTAGTGAAAAAACCAACTACAAACTTGTTCAACTTCAGATTTGGAAGCATTATTTTAATCTGAATTTTAGATTCTGATCCTTTAGTCAGCCTGCTTCACTCCAGGCATGTTGGTTTGGGTTGTTTTGGTTTGGTTTTGGTGTTTGCTTTTTATTCTCTTCAAAGTGCTGTGTAGTTGTATCCACGCTACTGTTGGAAGCAGTAATGCTGCAATGGTGCAGCACTCTGACGAGGCGTATTTGCCATTTCTCATATTGATGTATTGTTCCAGTATGTTGTTTAGAGGTAGTTTTTGTATGTCACTATAGCACTTCGTTGTGGAAAGAGTGTGTGTGCTTTATTTATAAAAAGTACACATACCTATGTACATATATTTCACACACATATACGTATATGTACATTGTATAAGAAACACATACCTGCATTACATATGTATACAATTATATTGTGTGTATGTGTATCTTTTATTTGTGTGTGCACACACATATATAGGCACACATATCCTACTTGTTCTCTTTTCTACATTTTTCAGTCTCTGTGCTTTTACCCCTTTTTGTCTCCTGACACGCTCTTCAGTTCCAGGAGATCTGTGACTTTTCCTGGAAAATCAACACCAACACTTGCCAACGCCCATTGATGTTTCTGTTGCTTTTCTTGGTTGGTTTGTTGTTTGTTTTGGGTTTTTTTGGGGGTTGGGGGGTGGGGGGGGGTGGTGGTTGGTTGGTTTTTTTTTTTTTTTTTTGAGTCTGTCTCCCTTGACATTGTGAATTAAAATTGAGTAGCTGGCACAAGGCTTTGGTCCGTTTTCATTGCTCCGGTTGAAGTCTGCTCTTTCTGGCTTCTTACCTTCTTCATAGTGTAGATTTTATCTTACAAGCCCTCTGCTTCTCTTCCCCCTCTGTTTTATTCTCTCCCTCCCCTGCCCCCCCTGATTAACTCTTCTAGTTTCAGCAACTTTTTAAGAATCATTTAACCTCAGATTTATAGCCTTGAAATAGCCAGAACCAACTGAACATCAACCTGTGTCATTCTATTTCCAGTTTCATTTCCTGATTTGATACCTGAGGCCTTGTGCATAGTTGTCTTGTCACAGACAGTTTCTCTTGCCAGTTCTTAGTTTTTATTCAAGGTCTTTAATTTTTGATGTGTTCTTCATTACACTTTTACATACCTCCACTAAAGCAAGGAGGCAAGTAACTTTACTTGAATCCTGTGGTACAAATTACAGCATGAATGGCACTAATTTCCAAAGGAATTCTCCACACCTTCGCTGCGCATTCCTTTTGTTACATTCTTGAGCTTGTGGGGAAAGTACAGGGATTGTGGAGGCTTCTCCAGCATGGAATTATCAGGGGAATTGTAAATAATGATTTAATAATTTGTACTTTTAAGGTTGTACTCAAAGCAGTCGCGGTCTAACCAAGGGAGTGTCCTTCTCAACCCATTTTCTATTAATCTCTTTCCCAGTATGGATAATGGTTATTTTTAATTTTTCCTCATTGAGTTTTTGAGATATTCCTCTAAACTCATACAAATATTGATTGCAGTGAGTTTTTTGGTTTCGTTCCCCCTTCCCCGCACCCCGGTTTTTGTTAGTATGCGCAACAATACCTGTTGTGACTGAGTTGTAAGTACAAGACTTTCTGGACTGTCAGAAGTGGAGATTGTATATTGTCATCTGGAACATATAGCTGTCTATTTTAGAACTGTAGATGAAATGAAGGCGTGAGACTGGAAACGCAGAAAAATGTCTTGGTGGAGAACCATTCCTTCTTGTATGGACTCTGAGTTGAGGAAAATTTGGCAGAGATGAAAGGAGAAATGCCAGTCAATTAGAGTTTCCAACTGGAGTGGAGCCAGTAGTTGGAAAAACAGAAGACTATTCCCTATTTTAATACTGATTTCAGAATTTGTGCTGCTGAGAGAGAGAGTTGCTATTTCAAATTGTAAGGAAATAAAAAATGGGTCTCAGCTACTGTCAAGAAGAACACATTAGAATTCTGAAATATTGACATTTTTTTCTGTTATTTGCAACCCTCTCCTCCAGTGGTCTCTGTAGTGGACAATGAGTTCTTCAATCCTGATACAGAAAGATTAATGAATATACAAGGATCTTGATGAGAAAGCAACACATTATGGAAAATATGTAAATAATTTTTCACTTAAACTCTTAAATAAAACGCAAAAAATGAAGAAACCAAAAGTTTACATAAGAAAAAGATATGATGGAGCTGTGCTGCTTACATCACAAATGACTAGTGAACCTACAAATCCAGCATTTGTTTGACATCTGTGGAAGATATTTACAGCTTTAAGATCTTATTGAGCTAAATATTTGAATCATGTGTTAATATAATAATTATTGTTTTACAGAAAGATTTAAGTTCAGTATATTCTGACTGTTTCCTCACGTTGCTTGAACTGTACATGTATGCTTCCGCTTGCCAGGATATTAGTCTTCAGTACTGCTTGCCTCGTCATGTCATTTTAATCCAGGGTTTTAATCATTTGACATACTGTTCCACTGTGTTTATTAGTGTGTAGGTTTTTTCCTCTCTTGCTTTAAAATCACTACATTTGCATATCTGTTTTATACTTGGCAATTCTTGCTGACTTTTAACCATCTTTGGAAGACTTCAGTTCAGAGACAAGTAATTTCTTTCTTTTCTCTGAACTACAGAGTTGCAGTAGATACTGAAACTCCAGGTTACTGGATCACTCATTGTTCCGTACATTAGGTACATGCACAGCTCATACTTCACAGAACTTGCTGCCTTTTTAAATTAATTTTTTACTTTTCCTATTGATAAGATATATTTTTCCAAGAACACTGCATGCTATGTTTTCTGACGTATTTCTACTTCTTAACAAGAAAATATTTTTACTAAATGCCTCCTTATGGAACAAAAGCTATTTGTCTCCATCTTCTCCACTAAAATGAACAAAAAAGGTATCTATACGAGACATAATTTACATTTCAGGGTTCATGGGATGGCATTCTTGGTCTTGCTAGAGAGAAGGTAATTCACTTTCAGGCAGCTTTCCCTGCCCTTTGTCTTGGTATTACTATAGTAGTTTCTATTTACTAAATGATCAAAATTGAAACTGAATTAGCTTCACGCATATCCTGTGGAAACAGAATGACATAACCAGCTGTGTTTCTAATTTGCAGTTGTCTAGTATATTAACACTTCATTAAAATCATAAATAGTTCAACTGTCAACTTATGTTAGGGCAAAGATAAAGATTGGTGATGACCGCTTGCACTTTGTTTTTATTTTTATTCTTGTCTATTTTTAACACTTTGGAACACTGTCAGTTTTTTTTTTGAGAGTATGCATTTTGTACTTAACCTTCACTTTGTCAATGGGCATAAAACTGTCGGAGCAGCACACAAATGTTTCTGATTTGGTGGCCAGACAAACCTTTAAAACTGTTTCAGCTTATTTTTGTAAACTGGGAAGAACAACATATTGAATGGATCCTTGCTTTGACAGATTACTAGAAGATACCCAAAATGTGAAGTGTGACTTTTTTAAAACAAAAGCATGGAGCTCTCTCTTGGACCCAGAGGATATTTGTCTTCACATTAAGAAGTGAATTAACTTTTTCAAATTATACTGGAGAATTCTACCTAGTAATTGCTATATCAGTGATTTGAGTGGAGAAATCTTAAACCAACCCCTTCTTCTTAATTGAGCAGAAGGGCAATTTAAATTAAATCTCTCACTTCTACAGGATTTTGGATAAAGGTGGGTGAGGATAGCAAGCACCTATAAAATCATCATCTTCATTTTGCAAGCAGTGCCTAAGTTTCTAAGTAAATACAACTTGAAAAATAGCAGGGGATGGGGAATTTTATTGTGGCTTTTTTATTTTATTTTTTATTGCAAGAAGTTTTTTTGACCCTTCCAAAGTTGGTTCCTGCCCCTTGCAGTAAGGAAATGCATCTGGATTTCAATTTTCCTTTTGAGGCAGGGCCTAGGGAGGAAAATGGGAGTATGAACTGTTGAGCGATAGGAGGTACTACACTAGTGAACTTCCCTATTCAATAAAAAACTAATCAAGGTCCTAACACATATAAACTTAAAGTAAGAAAAAATTTTGCAGGTTGTTTAGGGACATAACTGATTGGTTTGGGAAGAAGATGAACTTGTATGCCTCAGGGATTTGTGTTAAAATGAGAAGACAGGTCGAGGAAGGCTTGTGAGGATTTAGTCTTCTACTGTCTTCAAGCTGAAATGTGATGTTGTGAATGCAAGGCAGTATCTCCACATCTAACTGGAAAGCTACCAGAAAAAGATTAATTCAGAAGCAGTGTCCAATTATCCTGTGATGCATTTCAAGGGTAATTAGGACTGTAGAATGAATTGCTGCTTCCCATTTGACACAGGAAAGAACCTTTATATCTCCAGTGGAAAAGGACCATTTTAAAAACCAACGCTGATCGTGCACGTAACTTTTTTGGTGATGTCCAACCATGCTCACCTTATGGACTGCTGGAATATGCTCCCCAGACTTTGGGTTCCCCAAGCGTCTCTTAAGCATAAGGCCTTTCCAGACTACTTGCTTTTTATTAGTTTTGCTAACCTACTGGCTTCAGCCTGGCTCGTAAGGGTTTTTGTTTGTTTTTTGAATAAAAAAAAAAATTTAATTAGGCATTAATAATACTGCTGCTGAAGGGAACTGTCTTGGCCAGCTTCTGGACAGACTTTCCTGTCTTATTCCTTGTGCCCATGCTACCGCTTCTGTAGCTGGCAGTGAACTACAACAAGGAGCTGATCCATACAAAAATTAGTTTGGAGGAGGATAGGTAAGAATGAGGGGGGAAAAAAAACCAAAACTGGTTTATTCTGTCCATGGTCAGTGATACCAACCTAATGGATACTTTGGGAGCAAATAGCTATGGGCATGTGGAATGGTGAGACTCATCCCTTTTGTACAGCATAGATTTTTGTTGCATTAAAGTGGCAAGTACCTATAGCATATGACTGTAAGCTGGGTTACTGTTGAGCAGCCATCAGTCAAATGCCCTCCTAGCATCTTAGAGGAAATCGGTATTTGTGAATCACCCAAGGTGACCTTCATAAAATGGTGCAACAAGGAACAGGGTCAGGGAAAGTCACTGCAAAGTCAGTAATATTTCAGAATTTCTACTAACTGGTCTGACCAGAGATGTAAGCATGACACCGTGGAAAAGCGGCTTTAAACAGGTCTCTCATACTATACAGGTTCTGGCGATGTGGTCTGCAGACCACAGTTTGTCTTCGTAAAAGCCACAGTTCTGGTCCTTGCAGTTCACGTCTTCTCTCCCTTCTAGCTGGAAATAATGTAGTTATTTGTGCTGCTTTGCTCAGGGAAGGCTTAACTTTTTTTGGTGTGGAATCTCACATGGAAACTATTTTTCAGAACGTTATTATCTCAAATTTAGTAGGCTGTCTTTCTGAGGGTCACTTCAGTAGTCTTCTTGTAGTAACCAAAATAACAATCCTGTTGCCCCATAGGTTCAGATATTCTAGGAAAAAATGAATAATGCAAGGAGTATTACATGGCTGTAATTGCATTATGAATGTAGCAGGAGCTTTTAATGCCTTCAGTACAATTCCTCTAAACTTCGGCAGCTGGTCTGTACAGTTCTGCCTGAGAAAGGATCTTAAAGGCAATAACCAAACAAGTGACCTGTGCAAAGAGAACTCTCCTGCTGTGAGGATACGTGCCGCAGAAGGGTCTCGTGGGAACACAAACTGCAAATGGGGGTTTCCTATATGAAATGTCATATTTAGAGTGTGTGTGTGTGCCCAAGGGGAGGGCTTTAACAAAGTGCACTTACATCCCCACACAATGATATGGGAATGCCACTTTCTCAAAGCTTTCTCAAGAAATACAACATCTGGCAAGGCTAACACTTCTTCTGGCTTAGTTGGATGTTTTTGTTGGTTGTTTTGGGGGTTTTTTGGTGTTTTGTGGGGTTTTTTTGTTTTGTTTTTGGGGTTTTTTTTTTGTGGTGGGTTGTTTTTGTTTTGTTTTTGTTTTTTCATTTTAAGAGTGATTATAAATTGGAATAAGTAGAAGGAGCAGTCTTTGGAATTATTGCTGGCTACTGGTGTCCTGCATCCCAGATGTCTGTTTTTCTAATGTGTTCATTGAGAGAGAACAAGGAAGTTTTACTGGTAGTTTTTTTCCAGACAGTGATTATTTCTGAGTAAATTATTTTGTGTTTGAAAACATTTGCAGAGATTTTGACTTTGGGCCTGGATGATGATTATTATTATTATTATATGGATAATGTGGGTTAATTGAACCACAATGAAGCTAATAGCAGTGAGGAGCTAGTATATCTGGAACATGCACAGTAGCCTACTTAATGTCTGCAATTGTATGCAGATTGATTCCTCCAACAGAAAAGGTGAACTAAAAAGTTCTGAATGAGGACTTGGAAGTCCACAACTTCTACCTGATTCTAGACTCAACCATTTACCCTTTTTTTTTTTTTGCTGTTAGATTTAGATGAAGTGTACTTCAAAAAAAAAAAAGCTGCTTTGTCATCATTGGCATTTTAAATGGGAATCTTTCAAATGGCAAGTTGATGATCTCTTTTGGTCAGAATTTGGGCTGGTTAAATATGGCAATAATCTTATATAGATTACTGTTTAATAGCAGCACCTGCAGAACAGTATCTTCAGGAGAAGTTGCCAGATGAAGTGGTTCTAAAGATCTTCTCCTACCTGCTGGAGCAGGATCTCTGTAGAGCAGCTTGTGTGTGTAAACGCTTCAGTGAGCTGGCTAATGATCCAATTTTGTGGTAAGTGAAAAGCTATTCCTCGCTACTTTGAGAAATATTAGATGTGCTGCGTGAGATGCCAGTACAAAAGAAAAATTGAAAAGTTGGTTGCAATTAGTTGTGAATTAAAACCAGTTGTATTTTAATGTCTGGTTTACTTAAGTGTTACTTGTTACTTATTGATATCTGATGATATGTGTTGAACAGGAAAACTTTTGATTCTGTAGTGTAGATACTAGTTAAATAATGGCTGTTCTAAAAAATCAGTGAGGTATTCCTTCAGTAGCCACTCCCTTCCTTTTCCCTTCTTCAACCTTTTTCAGGCTTTTGTGGGGACTGTGTTACTTGACACAAAAGAAACAACACATTTCTTAATGTTAGATGCAAGTTTTGTCTAGTGTTACTTGGATATTTTTTTTGTCTCTCTCAGTTTTGTTTGTTTTGTTTAATGGTTGGATACTTGGGCTGTCTTTCCCCATATGAATCCACCTTACCCCTGGGTTACTGAGAGCTTGGATAAATGGGATCTAAATTTCTAATTTTTTATAAGGGAAAAATAGCATATGTTTCTTATGCTATTTTTCTTAAATAAAGATTAAGACTAAAAGAAAAAGAATAAAATTCAAGTATAACATCACAAAAATGCCTTTTTTTTTTTTTTCCTGTCCTGAAGACAGTTTTGGGGATTTGTCAGATGAACTACAACTTCTGAGATTCAGTGGCATCCTGTAAGTCTGGGCTCAATATCAGCAGGCTCAGACACTGCAATTATTTGTATTCTGGCACTAATCAAAAGAATCCAATTGTTGTGTGCTTCGTGTGCTATTTTCTTTTTAAGCCACTCTAATCTGTCCACTGATGAACTCTTTTGAAATACAGTGCATCATTTGTTCTCTGTGAATGCATTTTTTTCAGACTTTTTTTGCCAATCTGAGGAAGAGTTGGTGGCACACTTTGTCTTAAGTTTTGTTATTCTTATGCTATGACCTTTCATAAGTGTTAAAGCAATGCTGTAGTTAATATACAGTTAGGCTCTGATTCCACAAACAGTGTAACTAACTGCTTAAATTTCTTCATGGAAATAACATGTTGAGAACTCTTTCACTTGGATCGTGAAACACATGTCAAAATTTTTCTCAAAAGAAACCACAGAAGTCAGTCCAACAGAAAAATTGTTTTGGCAATGTTTTAAAGTGGTTGGTACTGATCTTGGTCTAATTCACTGTCGCAGACTGGCAAATGCTGTTGGAAAAACCCCAGCCTTTAACATTTGGTGTATTATATTAGAATGGAAGACTAATCAGAAAGACATTAATTTTCTTTTCTGCTTGACACTTCTGCTCAGGAAAAGATTGTATATGGAAGTATTTGAGTACACTCGTCCAATGATGCATCCTGAACCTGGTAAATTTTATCAGATTAATCCGGAAGAATATGAACATCCAAATCCCTGGAAAGAAAGCTTTCAGCAACTGGTAACAGTAGTATTCATTTATATTCCAATTTAAAGATGGTTTATAAAAATAAAAACTGCAGCCTCTGAAATGTGACTGACAATAGCAATTATTTTGGTTTTAGACTCTAAATAAGATGATGGGACTGAGGAGGTGGGGAGAGGTCCTTGTATTGTGTTATGCAATAGGAGGATATCTGAAATTACTTCTTGTTTTGAGGCACGCTTTAGGGAGACACATCATGGTAAAGTGGAGTGCTTGAGCATCCAGCTCTTCTATCTTGGGTTTTCCTCATGTTTTGCATCACTGAAATTCTGTGGAAGAGATTGTCATGGTCTGTGGCTCACAAATAAACTTAAAATACATTGTTGTTATCATATATTATTAAACCAGTGTGCATGCTGGTTATCAGATTCGTATGCATCTTCCTCTAGTAAACCAAACAGTGTATTGGTAATATCACTTGGCCTTAAATAGTGATTTACAGCTGACGTGACTGGAGCTATACTAGTTACCTTTAAGACATGTGATTGAACCTCTAACCCAAAGTGTCAAAGGTATTATAAGAATGGCTGGGCATGATATTTGAAAAACATAAGTAAGGGAAATAAATATCCAGGTGAGTGTATTATACAATGCTGCGTGTAACTGGTTAACGAAATTCTGAAGCTTGTTGAGGACAAATACTTGACTTGGTCTCTTTGTTCTGTACTCAATCACAAGTGAAGGTATAGGATTCTCTTTTTCCTCACCATATAAATGCTGTTTGTTTTTGTGGCAAGCTGCTAGAAAATCAAAAGATGGAAATAAGAACCTCTCTTGTGGAGTGGATAAGGTACACAAAGCTTCTCAGTCACTTCATAGGCTTCTGGCTGTGTGAGTAGGTTAGCCTCTTGGTTTAGTTGATCACTCTCCTAGGGCTCAGACTTTTTTTGGTGCTGCCATTTCAAATTGGGTGCCTAATACAGGAGGTCAAATATGATCCTTAGTTCCTAGAACAAACTGTTATCAGTAAGTGGCTCATTAATTAGGGGATTAGTAGATCTGTTGTCTGTGCATTCAGATCCACCTAACTGCAACCTTATCGTAAACTATTTCCCTTGTTTCAGTACAAAGGAGCACATGTTAAGCCAGGTTTTGCTGAGCACTTCTACAGTAATCCTGCAAGATACAAAGGAAGAGAAAATATGTTGGTATGTTTCTAAAGGACTTCTTAAGAATATTTATGTATCTTTGCATGGATAGTTCTCTCTAAACTTGTCCCTTTTCTTCTAGTATTATGATACCATTGAGGATGCTCTTGGTGGAGTTCAAGAAGCTCATTTTGATGGACTTATCTTTGTTCACTCTGGTATATATACTGATGAATGGATATATATAGAATCTCCAATCACCATGATCGGTGCAGGTATTTAAACTGAGAGCATCTTTTGTCTCAAAGTATGACTTGTATTAACTACCACCTTAATTACAAAGATATTCTGGTGTATTAAATACCCAATATAAATGCTTGTCTGTCTTCATCAGCCTAGTAAATAACTATTTTCTGTATAAGTGTCACTAACTAAAAAGTAGCTGATGCTTCAGACTGAAGTACTGTCGTCTGCTTGTTAGTTCTTGGAATAACTTATTTATCTTTTTATTTCATTAGGAGAAAAAAATTGAATTTGTCAGAAAGTATACTCGGTTACATGACTGCAATTGAAATTTTCAGGTGGTTCTTGTGAAATTTGTTTATATATAACCTATCTCCAGAGTAGAATCCAGCAGTGGGAGCAAGCCCAAATTAGTATCTGTCCCATTTTCTTCAGCATCATAATTCCATGTCAAGGAAGGAAATGAGAGCATCCAGCAGAGACATTCTGAGACTGGAGGTTCTTTCTCGGTCTCCCAACTGTTCTTTTATTAAAGGAGAACCTTCATGGAGAAGGAAATAAGACTTTCAGAATAGGAAATGTTTAGGAAGTTAATATAAGATAATACATTTGGTTGCAAATCGTGGTGCTTGTGGAGCTGTTTGCTTTTCCTGTCCCTACTGTTAGCATGCTAATCCCCAGTAGCACAATAGTGTGGTAAGAATTTAGACTGTCTTAATGTCTGGTTAAGAGGTCTCGGACTTCTTGCTCCTGTGGTGACCCAGAATTGAATTACCTGCTGCCTGCTTTTTCTGAGATGCTAACTGTCTGGGTTGTTATTTTTGGTTGGTTGGGTTTTTTGGGGGGATGGGGGTGGAGGGGTGGCTGTGGTTTTTTTGTGGTTTGTTGTTGATTGTGGTTCTGGAGGGAGGTGTGTTGTTTTTGTTTGGTTTTTTTTTTGTTTTGTTTTTTTTTTTTTTTGAGAAGTCCCTCTTTTCAGGTATCTACCTGTTCTGCATACTAACTGTTTTGGTTTTGAGTGAGCCTATTCTGGCACTTCTTGCCTGCATTTTGCAGCCTTAGCAGTGAGAAAGGTTTTGAGCAATGCAGTCAGGTTGTTCCAGTGTCAGTCTTAAAACTTGTCCCTGCAGATCTGCAAGATGCAGCTGCATTAGTATCTTAGTGTGTCAGTTTATGACTACGTTTCTGAGGCTAACATCCTGAACATCCCCACTTCCAGTGCTTTGGTCTGTGTTGTGGAGAGGTTTTGGAGCACAAACTGGATTCCTTTTGAATGAGACTAATCTGAGAGACATGTTCCTGGAATACTCTCTTTGCACTCTAGTAGTCAGTGTACGTTCAGTCAGAGGGACCAGGCCAGGACTAGTCCAAAGTCACAGTCTCTTCTATCCTCCCTGTCCTGCAATGCATGTGGTGTGGATGTCTGATTCTCGGCACTATTTCACTCTGTAGTGCCACTCCTGTTACATTGCAATGCTTGCTAATGCAGACGTGGCCTTAGACAAAGAACAAAATACCCCCGGCTTCTGTTTCAGATAGGGAATGACAGCAATAGATGCCAGTACAAATAGGGCAAGTCATATTCGTGAAGTGTTTAAAATCCAGGAGAAACTGGATCAGCACTGTCCTAAGATATAAAATTTCTCCATTACTTCATGAAACTTGAAATGACATCTTTGATATCTGGTTAAACTTCTGCATTTTCTCTGGCTCCTTTTAAGTTTTGAAAGGCCCTCTGCTTTCCCTTCCGCTGCAATTAACCTAAGTTATTCAGAAAAACAGTTATCTGAACTACAGTTCTTTAAAAGCAGGGGATCTGTATGGTGTATTCTTGTAACAGAATAGCTGTCTTGGGGAACAAACCTCCAAGAGGAATCCAGAAATGCTAGATGTATTTATATTTCAGTTTCTGGCACTGCTGACTCTTCACTTCCTCAGACTTTCTCCACTGAATGGTCAGTGACATTGTAGAGGGAGTCAATTTTCATTTGTCTGGAAAAGAAAACAAATTAAAGTGAACCACTAAGCCTTGGAGAACTACCTCTTCTCTGTTCAGTCTGGCATGCTTTTCAGAATGGTAGGATTAAGGCAGCACCAAATCTCTCCGCAGTTCTACTCAAATTTCTTTAATAGTTTCTTCTGCTGACTTCTGAAGAAGCACAACATTATTAGAAAGGCAGCTTTACATACCTCAAGCTTTCAAGAAGCTTCTGCTTTCTCATATAAGCAAAATGTTCTTAAAAAATAATGCCTGGTATTCTAGGTTTGTTGTTCTGTTTAATTTTGGGGTTATTTATTTCTTTCCTTAAATCTAGGGGAAGGAGTCGGGTTCAGAAGGTATTTGGAAGCCTTTGGAGGTATTAACTAGTACTGTGGCTTATCTGAACTGTCAAGTAAAAGAAGTGAGAGTAAAGGTCCTGTAAGGAAATGGATGTATCTGGTTCAGTGGACAGAAATACCTATGAATTTCTTAAAATAATTCTGTTTTCCAGGGTTGGGGAGGTGGGGTTCAGGTTATTGCAGGAATACAAGCTTTCCATGGAGTCCTCATCTCACTCAAGACACAAAGTCTTTCATCTTAATAGCTGAGTTTCAGCAGTTGTACAGACATGTGCCCTGATCTGAGAATCTTGACTGAATGTGTGGTTTTTTCTGTATTTTAGGAGATACAGCTTTTATTTTTTCCCCTTTATTTTCCATTTGACTTAAATAATGTGCAAGGAAGTGAAAAAAGGATTATCAAAGGATTTTCCAATCAAGAAAAGAATTAGTAAAAACAATGAGAAGAATTATTGTAATTTTAAGGGTAGAAAAATCTAAAATGGTATAGAGACTGTACCATAATTAGGTATTATGGTATCCAATACCATAATCAGGTGGTTTTTTACTTTTGAGTGCAAGAGAAATTTCACATGCCTGAACTCTTCTTTAAATACCCCTCCTGCATCTTTGAATTGAAAATTATATTATAGACTAGTTTAGAGCTGTGTTCTTTGCTGTAGATTTTACAGACTGCAAGATCTAAAAGGGCCTCTGCATTTTTTGCCTGATACGATTGAACGGAGTCACAATTATTTCCTGCAGAATCCAGTTATTTTTCTACTAATGCAGTGAAAAGTGAAATTGTTTTATTCCTTTTGAAGAATAAAGTAATTCTGAGGCAACATACAGTTAATTTTTAATTCTTTAGACAGTCCCTTATCGTAGGCTCTCTGTTAAATTATTTCTAAATGGTCTCATCTTGATCCTTAAACTGAGCATGAATTCTAATCCCATGGAACATGACTCCGTTAGACTTCAGCAAATAGGCTTCTTGGGAGCTATGTTTTGCTTGATTACAAAATCAGTGGCCATTTTTTCTTTTCCTTTTCTTTGTACTTGTTTCTCTCTTCTAAAGTGGTCTAAGCCAAAAGCTGAAATACATATATTTCTCTGAATAATTCTTTTGCAAAGATTCAGTAGGATGTTGCAGAGGACTTATTTTGATGCATTTAAAATGAAACCAATGTTTGAGCAAGTCCCCTTCCCTCTTCCTTGGGGGGATCTAAATCGAATCGAATCTTTACGAATTGGCATGTTCCATAATGGGCATTCTGGGACCCTCTGAACTCGGAGACCTGTAAAGTAACTCATGTGCTGAGAGGAAGGAGATGTCTGTAGAGAACATCATCCAAGTGCATGGCAGATACCTCCAAGCACAATTCCACAAATCTCTCTGCTTTGTTTGATAGTGTTTCAGAGCATCCAATGTAAGTGCAGTTTTTCCTTGCGCCCCTAAGAGGGAACACAATTCTGATATTAATTTATGGCGCTCTTATTTCCTGTTAAAGCCTCCATTTATTTTCTGGGTTTGGTTCACCTGTGATACTGTGGTGCCATTCTTTCTCAAATGCTGAACTATACTGATGTCTGTATGTCAGCGCATTTGCACCGTGGTGAATATATAGAAATGTTACCAAGCCACAGAAAAATATTTTGTATGACAACACAAGTCCTCATCAAAGCCTCTTTTAGTTGTTATCTAGTAGTAAGTGAATAGTGGTATGAAGAAGAGCTAGACTACCTTAAAATATTTGCAGCTCTGCAGTAATGAAAGCAGAGATCTGGCTTTTAGATAGTGAGAACAAGCTGGATAATGATGTAAATGTTGCTTCATTCTGACTGGCACCTTTCTGCCTGAGTGATAAAGAACAGGACATACCACTTGTCTGTACTAGTGTCAACAGACAACAGAAAAAGATCTGCTCGTGAGAAATCCTGTGCATACGCTCTTCAATAAAATACAGAATTTAGGGCAAATATCTGGTCATGCTTGTGTGTCTCAAGTTGGGAATTGTTTGAAATTGCTATCAGAGAAGTTATCTGCTGTAATATGTGAAATTTCCGTATTTGCATTTCATGTCTTCAGGAAGGCTTCTGGCTTGCATATTTAATGTGCAGTTTTGAATCAAACAATCTATCTTGCTTGTGAATGAGTATCATTGAATTTCTACCAATGTAAGACTGTTGTTAACTTGTACTCCCTCTGCTGGCTGTTGCCATTCCAATGTAAACATTTCCTTCCCTTGGATTAAGGATAAAGAATAGAGCAGAGCCTTGCTGTTAACACAGGAAGTCAAATTGCGGATTATGAGAACTTGCAAATGAACCATTTTGAAACCTTCTGTACAGAAGTGTATAGTTCAATCTAATTTTGTAAGATTTTTCCTCTAAAGAATGAGGATATCAGTTCAAACCTCTGTATCTTATATTTGAGAAGTGTGCAGAGGTCACTCGTAGGTCATGAGCAGATTACTAAGTAGTTGTTTAAATTGGTTCAAATTAGTGATGGAATGTATGTATTTAGCTTTAATAAAAGGGTTTAGAATACCAAAATGAATTGTACTTAGTGACAGAATTACAATTCAGTTCATCATAAGTAGTAGTCAAAAATCAGTTCTGTACAAGACAAGGTTTTTCTGATGGTACTGGACATTAAATTGATGCAAGATTGTCTTAGTTAAAGACTAGTTTCTTCATTGTCTTCAAAACTTTAAGTTTTAAGATTCTTCTGATGTGAAGACTATTTATGTGCCAAGAATAGCGTTCATTCTTCTTTGCTTTGTACAGAACTCTGTAAGCCTTTTGAGGATTTTTTTCAGTGGCATAAACTAAGACTTAATAAATGTCATCTTTACAGCACCTGGAAAAGTAGCAGATAAAGTTATAATAGAGAACACTAGAGATTCCACCTTCGTTTTTATGGAGGGTTCTGAAGATGCCTATGTTGGATATATGACAATCAGGGTAAGAATCTCAAACTTCAGCAGAGCTTTTAATAATTTCATTTTAATGCCTGAGCAATTAAATAAATACTACATTTCTTTGTTGTCTTCCTTTTTCAGTTCAACCCTGATGACAAATCTGCTCAGCACCACAATGCACACCACTGCTTAGAGATTACCGTGAACTGCAGTCCAATTATAGATCACTGTATTATTCGAAGTACTTGTACGGGTTAGTGGGCTTTTTATTGTTTGAAATTAACACTGTGTTTAAAGTTGCTAAACTAACCGGGGCACATGGAAGCAGCACACAAATTGATTATGATCACTTTTGGCATATTTCCTTTTTTAATGCATGTGTTTGATACAGGCTGCGAGTTTTACTGACCTTGAAATGGCATCATTACAGTGACTTCTTTGTGTCTAAGACCTTTGTGTTAATGTATACTTGGTCTTCTGTTTGAATCAGTTTAGACTGTCTGGGCAGTTAGTTAAAATCTGAAAAGTGACAGTTTATGTAAACTTACCTGGTTTTGGTTATATATAGTGGTAGCTGGCAGGAGAGGGCATTGGAAGGGGGCACACATGGGACTTTTACATGAAGTTCGTTGCAATATGCAGTATTGGGGTTGATGGCATTAAAACAGTCATGAGCTGTCACTGCTAAGCTAAGTTCGCTTTCATGTCAAGAGTGGAATGATTTGACGTATTCCAAGTATGAGTTCCTAGCTCTATAGGCAGAAGAAATGCATAGTGTAGAGGAGGGGATTCTGCAGGGGACTGTAATAAGAACAGTGGAAGGATTCCTGTCTGTGCTTTGTGGAGGAAGATATGCTCTTTCTTAGAGGTTTCAGGCTATAAAGCACTACTTCACTTTTGGTCAAGGCAGCTCTACACTTCGCATCACCATCTGTTTTACTGGAAACATATCAGCTAATATGTGTAAGTGCTAAAAATGAAAATAGAGGAACAAAGGCCAACTAGCTGCTCTCAGTATCATGATTTCTTTGTTTAATGCTGAATACTGGGAAATTGAAGTATATAAAGAAAATTTTTCTGGAAGTTCCTATATACAAATAGTGGGGACCCTGATAACAAATGAGAGGAATTAGATTCGTTTCTTGAACCACATTCAGCTTGGTTATAAAAGTAGTTTGAAGAGCTGCATGGATTCATATTGAAACATGCTTATAGATAAGCTAGTAGGTCATGATGTTTTTGTGAATATTGTTTATTAAAATATCGATAACTTTTTTCATGACCGCTTTTCATTGTGGAATACTATTTCTGAGAATTTTGGACTTTTGCCCTCTTCAGTACTCTGGATTTCTGAATGTTTGCTGCATCAAATTGTTGCTTCTCTTCTCCAAAGTTAAAATTTCTGGTCAATTTTGGAGGCTGTGTGTAGGCTGTACTATCATAACTTACTGATTTATTAATTTTTATTGACTCCTTAATCCTACCAAGCCTTGCTATAACCTACTCGGGAAGTACTGAGCATGTGTAAAAAAGGGAGGAAGAATGGCAGTCTGCCAGAAAAGGCATTTACTGTTTCCAAGTCAGTGACATCTCTGAAATATTGATCCATAAGCATTCAAAATCTCTTTCCTAGCACATGCGTGATACACTTTCTATAGATCTCCTAATTGCATTAAAGCATATTTCTACATTATGTCATATGTAACGTTCTTAATGTATGTAATATGTAAAGATGGGAGCTATGTACGTGCAAGTGATATAAGCTGGAGGTCTTTTGCTGCCAGTCCAAAGCATCTTTGAAATATTTTTAAATAAAGTTTAAATGGCAAGATACTGAGTCTAGAGGTTCTATTGCATCCATTGTAGAGGAAATCTGTATTAGTCCTCACCCTGATAGATAAAAGTAGTGGATGGCAATGTGCCTTTTTTAAGTATTGCTTAAGTGTGTGCAGTCATTATATTCTGAGTAAACAAAATAAAGCCTAAACCAGTAATACATGTGCTTGGTACTCTTAAAAGGACTGATTTCACACAATCAATAATGAAGTCCAGTGAAGTGAGTCAGAAGAAAGATTGCTTTAATTTAAATAAGCAAAATGTGATAGAGGTATGCTTTTAGAACATCACGCTGGCTTCCCAAAAATGCACAGTTCCTCGGTGTCACCAAAAGAGGTGGAGGAAAGGGGACTGAAAGCAATTATGAAATACAAGAAATGAGAAGTTATTAGCAATCAATATAAATAGGAAACTAGGAATTGCAGGAAACTGTAAGAAAGCCCTCCAAAATATAAACACTACAACAAAATACCCCCCTACCCCTTCAAAAGTACTTGATAAACAGGACAAGATATAATACCTGTCTAGAAGAGAGAGTGCTTATGTCTTAACTTGGGGAACAAAGGGAGTTTTAGCAGTGATGCTGATCCATCATAGAATGGAAGAATTTGAATGGCAAAGTGTTGTGTAATTTTTGTTCCATATTTAATGAGAATAGGCAGGAATGATAAATGTGCTTGTACCCTAGAGGGATAATGAAATATGTTCCACTCTTGACAGTAACCGTGGATGAGGTTAAACAGCTGTAAAAATAGACATTCTAAAATCATGCAGGAGTTTAAAAAGAACTGGACAAGAAATCTGGGCTCCTATTATGTATCAACAGTAACTTGAAATCTGGGTGAGATGGTGTATATCCTTGGCAGGGGCAGCATGGGGGAGACTAAACAGGGTGAAGTATGGCAGGTAGTACTGCCTATTGATCCTGGGTAGAATAATGAGATAGTAAATGCAGGGGTTTGGTCAAGTAAGAATTTAAATTTTAATGATTGAAGCAAATTAATGTGTATTTTCAGAAAGTTATAATGGTTGCATCACGCTGTTAGCATTTTTGATGACTTTCTTTGACTGAAAGAAAGTAGCAGTCCTGGTATAAGTACATAAATCCTTGAAAAATATTTGACTTCAACATCTAGTGCCTTAAAACACTAGAATTTTACAGAATTGTCAGAGCACGCATTAAAAAGATGAAAAATAACTTCCCGGGTAAATTATAAATGGCTTTTTTGTGGCTATTTCAAAGATGACTTCTTGACTTTAAGCCACTTTATCAATGACTTGCAGAGAAGAAATAAAATGCATATTGATGAGACTTGTAGATGATGAAGACATAAGGTATTATAAATAAACAGGAAGGTGGGTTGCTAGGCCCTTTTTGGAAGGTGGGCTCTCAAACAATATTCACACTTGTGCGGACAAGTGTGAAGTTACACACACTACTCGCTTTTGTTCCTAGTTTTAAGTGATAAACCTCTCTCCTAGGAAGCTAGATTCCTGGGAAAAGCTTAAAGAGTCATTGTGGGTAAACAGCTGAATATGTGCCCTCATGTAGCTGAGTGGCCAAAAGAATTGATGTGAACCTTAGTTATACCTGTGAGAATATTGAGCAGAAGTAGAGAGAATATATTACGCCTCTGCTTAGTCCTGCTTCAGAATAAAGTGCTCTTTTCCTGGTGACCATAGCAACATGTTGAAAATTTAGAAACGGTTCAGTGAAAAGTCCTAAAAGATAAAGCAGAAAAAATCAGTTGTAATGAAAAACACACTGGCTGCAGTTTGTTACTTTATCAAGTTGAAGGCTGAAGGAGTAAATTACTTGCACTAAATACACGCATGCATCGGGTATGGCATATACTGGTATAAAGAGACCCAGTAACTGGGTGCTAAAGCTGGAGGAATTCAGATGAGCAATTAAAGTGTAAATTAACAGGGTAACAACTCTGTAACCAGCTAACAAGCTTTATGGTGGTTTCTCAGTTGTAGGAAATACTCAAATCAAAATTAAATATGTTTCTAAAAGATATGTGCTGAAGTTCCTGCTACTAGAATTGAAGCAGGAATTACTTCAGGGAATTATAGCCTGTATTATTTATAAGGTCATACTAGACAATCAAAATAATTTCTTTAGTATTTAAAAAAAAAGTTCTGTAAATGAGTCTATGAATTATTCAAGTATAGTCTTTGTGGTACTATGCTAGAAGGCAATAGGAAAACTTACTAAGAGAGCAGGTACTGGCTTGCTTATTTAGTAATGTTTAATTGTGGGGAAGGTATGCGTTACGTAGGCCAGATACCCCGAGATGAGGTCTTACCTTCCTGAAATCACTGTGAATGTGCTGTTGATTTTTAGTGGCTGCAGAATTTCATGTTTTTGTACGTTATGGAATTCAGGGAATTGAGCTGATCTGTTTAAGTCCTGAGCAGTTTGAGTTCTAGTTGCCTGAAAAGAGTTTGTTTTTTGGGTAATGGTACCGTGGCTGAAATCATCCAAGGAGCTGCTGTAAGGAGCTCTGTAATTCAGCTGGGAAGAGACCTGTTGGTTTCCGATATGTAGTTATGTACTCGAGATTGTGCTGCTTGTCTCCTGCTTGTCTTTAGTTAGACAGTGTGTCTTTGTATGCTACAAAATTATTGTTTGGGCTCTTTGAAGTACTGGGCTATGGAAGTTTAAAGGGAAGTAAAATAAGGCAGTAATTAGCATAGAATTTTATTATATTTCTGTTGTGCTTTGTCTGTTGTGAACAGTCAGTATACAGGGGGCCTAATGTAGCGAAATAAATGAGTGAGAACTTTCATAAGCATGAATTATTATATAAACTGTTGTCTGTTCTGGCAATCATACACAGCTGCGTAACCTTGGCAGAGTGATTTTAAAGCAACTCCTACATCGGTTTTTTGCATCTGCAAAATGACATTAGTGTTTTTCTGCCTGTGGCTTGCAATGCTTTGGCACTGTGCATGCCGAATCTTTTTTAAATATCAGTTCAAGCTAACTTTTCTTGCAAAAGCACTGCCAGACTATTTATAAATACACTATGCTTTGAAGCTATGGTAACTGTACTGTTTTCTTCCAGTTGGCTCTGCAGTATGTGTTAGTGGCCAGGGAGCTTGTCCTACTATTAAACACTGTAACATCAGCGACTGTGAAAATGTTGGACTTTATATTACAGACCATGCACAGGTATTTTTCGATATAAATTTCTTTACTTTGCTAAAATTGTTTACTGTTCTGGATTCCCATCTTAATTTACATTTTTATTTTCCAGGGTATATATGAGGACAACGAGATCTCCAATAATGCGTTAGCAGGGATTTGGGTTAAAAACCATGGAAATCCCATTATCAGACGGAATCACATTCACCATGGACGTGATGTTGGCGTTTTCACTTTTGACCATGGCATGGTAACGTATATGTTTTCTTTTGAAGAAAGAAATGGAGATGTTGCATAGCGACAGTCTTCAAATTTTGCCTGTCATTGAAGAAATGTTTAAAAAACATGCTTTTACATGTGAACAGATACTTTAAAATATGTCTGCTGTTCTTCTCTTGCCCTTCAGTGGGCAACTTCACTTTAAAGACAATTTTAGCTGAAAGAGGTTTAAGCGAGCTTTTTGCAGTTGATTGGCAGCCTGTTACATTGAATTATATTGCAGTGACAAAATAGCTCTTGAAATAGGATGTAAATGGTAGGCTTACATTTACACTATACTTTATTCTTTTTCCTTTGAAATGGAACAAAAAATAAGGTGCTAGAAGATCTAAAAATGAAATAAAATGCTCTGTGGAGACTTCATCAGTCTTATTTTAACATTAAATCTCTGAAACAGGGTATGTACAACTTCTCTGGGAAGAGGACTTTTCTAGCATGGAGTTAGTTGTGGAATTTTAACACAAAGTTGTTTCAGAATTCAGGCCTTCTTTCATAAAAGCATTTGTTTCTGTGGGATGAAGGTGATAACTTCCATGTATATGTAAAGTAGTGAGTGAGTAATGAGTTTGCATAGCTCTTGAAGTAAACAGAATGGGTTTTAGGCACTGAAATAAAAGATGATTATTTGCTGATTTGTTTTAGCAAAATATTCTGCATGTCTTCTAAACAGCGCCAAATCATTGTTTTTCCTGCTTGAATGACAGAGTCCCAATTCCCCCAACCTAGCTGGCAAAATGAGCGGTTTTCCTCTAGTCACTCTTAAAATGGCAGATCTTTTAAGGACGTTTTCCATAGAGTGCAAGAGCTCTCGATCCCCAGGTGTAAGAAATCAGGAAAGGAAGGCAAGAGACTGGCATGGATGAGTCGAGACCTGCTGGTCAAACTGAAGGGCAAGAAGGAAATGCACAGGTAGTGGAAGCGGGGACAGGTATCCTGAGAAGAGTATAAGGATGCTGTACGGTTGTGTAGGGATGTGGTCAGGAAGGCCAAGGCACGGATGGAGCTGAACGTGGCAAGGGATGCAAAGAATAATAAGGACTTCTACAGGTATGTCAGCCAGAAAAGGAAGGTTAAAGAAGGCTTACCCCCTGTGATGAGCAAGACTGGCAAACTGGTAACAACAGACAAGGAGAAGGCTGAGGTACTCAACAACTTCTTTGCCTCAGTCTTCTCTTCCCACACCTCTCAAGTGGATGGACTGCAAGATGGGGACTGGGGGAGCAAAGTCCCTCCCACTGTAAGGGAAGATCAGGTTCGTGACCACCTGAGGAACCTGAACCTGCATAGGTCTATGGACCCGACAAGGTGCATTCCAGAGTCCTGAGGGAATTGGCTGGTGTAGTTGCCAAGCCACTCTCCATGATATCTGAAAAGTCATGGCAGTCAGGTGAAGTCCCCGGTGGCTGGAAAAAGGGAAACATTGCATCTATTTTTAAAAAGGGTAGAAAGGAGGACCCTGGGAACTACTGACCTGTCAGCCTCACCTCTGTGCCTGGGAAGATCATGGAACAGATCCTCCCAGAAGCTATGCTAAGGCACATGAAGGACAAGGAGGTGATTTGAGAGAGCCAGCATGGCTTCACCAAGGGCAAGTCCTGCCTGACCAACCTAATGGCCTTCTGTGATGGAGTGACTACATCGGTGGACAAGGGAAGAGCTACGGATGTCGTCTATCTGGACTTCTGTAAGGCCTTTGACATGGTCCCCTACAAGATCCTTCCCTCTAAATTGGAGAGATAAGGATTTGATGGGTGGATAAGGAACTGGTTGGATGGTTGCATCCTGAGGATAGTGGTCAATGGCTCAATATCCAGATGGAGATTTGTGACAAGTGGTGTCCCTCAGGGGTCTGTATTTGGACTGGTACTGTTTAATGTTGTCATCAATGACATAGTGGGATTGAGTGTACCCTCAGCAAGTTTGCAGATGACACCAAGCTGAGGGGTGCGGTCGGCACCTCTGAGGGATGGGATGCCATCCAGAGGGACCTGGACAAGCTGGATAAGTGGACCCCTGTGAACTTCATGAGGTTCAACAAGGCCAAGTGCAGGTTCCTGCACCTGGGTCAGGGCAACCCCTGGTATCAATACAGACTGGGGGATGAAGGGATTGAGAGCAGCCCTGCCGAGGAGTTGGTGGATGAAAAGCTAGATACGAGCCAACAATGTGTGTGTGCAGCCCAGAAAGCCAACTGTATCCTGCGCTGCATCAAAAACAGCGTGGCCAGCAGGTCAAGGGAGGTGATTCGGCCCCTCTACTCCGTTCTGGTGAGACCCCAGCTGGAGCGCTGCGTCCAGCTCTGGAGCCCTCAGCACAGGAAAGACATGGGACTGTTGGAGTGGGTCCAGAGGAGGGCCATAAAAATGATCCGAGGGATGGAACGCCTACCCTATGAGGAAGGGCTGAGAGAGTTGGGGTTGTTCAGCCTGCAGAAGAGAAGGCTGTGGGGAGACCTTATTGCAGCCTTTGAGTACTTAAAGGTGGCTTATAAGAAAGATGGGGACAAACTTTTTAGCAGGGCCTGTTGCGACAGGACAAGGGGTACTGGTTTTAAACTAAAAGAGGGTAGATTTAGATTAGGTATAAGAAAAACTCTTTATGATGAGGGTGGTGAAACACTGGAACAGGTTGCCCAGAGAGGTTGTGGAGGCCCTATCCCTGGAAACACTCAAGGTCAGGTTGGACAAGGCTCTGAGCAACCTGATCTAGTTGAAGATGTCCCTGCTTATTGCAGGGGGGTTGGACTAGATGACCTTTAAAAGTCCCTTCCAACCCAACCCATTCTATAATTCTATGAAAATTACACACATAAGTACAAAATGTGATCAGAGTATGGTGAACTAAATGTCAAACTAAATAAGGGATGCTGAAGTTAATACTGCTCGCTGTTAGATCAAGTGTAATGTTCAAAATCAACAAGATTTCAGATTCCCTCTTGCTTTCACAAGGATACCACAGAACTTGATTATCTTGCTGTAGGCGTTGGATACTGCAGGACATGGATTGCCTGTAACTTTGGTGATAGGGAATAATAAATTATATAGTCAGTTGCTTTGGGGGTTGGAGTTTTAAAGGTGCTGTAGATAAATGGGAACCTCTTCTCTGGTGCTGTGCTGCTGCTGTAATGAAAACCTCACTGTAACAGACTTGATTTCAGAATGCTGCTGAAGAATGAGGTTAGTCAAACCAGTGTGCACATTTCACCTACTCTGGGATAGTATGGTATATTCCCCTCCATATGTTTTGTTCCTAGCCTTACTACCTGACACACATCTTGCCTAGCTATGGCTAAATATATGCTAGGCCTGTTCTTTGTCAAGAAGACCATAATTAGACCTGGTATGTCATATCCACAGATGTTCTTCGTAAGTAAATGTCTTTTATCATCAAAGTAGTAGTTTTGCTGGTAGATCTTATTTAGTCCCTAGGAAAGATAAAGAATACTTGTAAAAAATACTTGAAAAAATGCAAGCATTAGACATTAATGGCTTTGACTAGCTGAGAAAGATGAGTCCCAAGTCACACTTTTGCAGACGTAGCTTGGGCGTAGACCGGACCTCTCTTTTATCATTTGTTTTCCCGCTATCTTCTGACCTTTGGATCCACTGTTCCTTCTGTATCCTTCATGTATTTCATCTTGCTATCACCACCCCACCCCCAATTTAGTATGTTCAGAGATGTAACTACAGTAGACAGTAATTTTTAACTTAGACTCATTCCATGCTTGCTCCAAGGAAACTATAGTCCACCATTTTAAAGTAATCTTATTCCTAAATAAAATGTTTATTAACTCAGGTACTAAATTGCTTTAGCTTTCCTACTGAACTTCTGCATGAGGATTTTCTACACTGTGTGTTATGTGTTGGGGGACTGTTGGCTAAGTCTCACGTGCCTGTTGAATAAAATACTAATCTCTTGTAATAAGACACTTCTTCAGGGAAATTTCCATAATTTTGATGAATGATTAATGCAATTATAGCTAATACATAATGTAGCAAGCTTTCAGAAATTAAAAAAGACATGTAATTTTATCATGGATAAGAGGAAGAAGAGAAGCTCTTGGGTTTTGAAGACTGATATTTTGATCCCTGACTGGGTGGTTTTTAGGGTCACTAAATTGTGGATCTCTTTTTCCCCTTTGTTAGGATAGCTTCCTTCCCTTGTAAGTACTTGCTCTATTGCTTTAGTTCTAACCCAAATCGGGTAGGGTTCTTGATGAGTGTTGGCAGTCTGAAAATAGCGTTAACAGAAAATCTGCTCTGGATAGGAACTAGTGAGGCCTTTCTACTTTCCACCCAAGCTGCTGGGGAGGTAGGGTTGTAAAGGAGCAATGCAGTACTAATTGTAGCTGTTTGATTTGCAGTTTCCTGGTCTCAGTGGAAGGTACACAGGTCACGGAGTGCTGTTATTTTTGCTGCTAGCATAAAATCTTGCCAGTGGAAGGTCAAACGTGGTGGGATTCTGCTGTTAGGTGCCTCTTCTCCACTCTCTTAGTTACATACTAAGGAGCGTATTTATTCTGTGTTGGGCAAGATTATACCATCCCAGAAGAATGCCCTTCTATCAGTCTTCTAACAGATTTCTTTACATCATATTATATTCTCTAGAGATATAGTTGTTTGCCCATTTTGCAAAGAGTGGTGGCAAACTTAAGATATTATGTCTTTGGTTTATATTATCTTATTGTTTGGACACTGCTACTGCCTCATTTAAGCTGTATTAACATATTGTATAAGCTCTCCTCATCAGCTTCAGTAGATACATATATCCATGCATCCCTCCAAGACTTAAACAGGCTCGGAAACATGTAATGAAGTGATTTTTGGCAATAGAAAAGCTGGTAAAGGAGAGTGCTTCAGTAACTCCTGGAGGGGAGGTGTCTGTATGTAGACTTGAGGGTTAATTAGAAAGTCTGGCTAGGAGCTGCTTCTTGTTTAAGTACTGAAGTATAAATATTAAATATATGAGTATTGAAATATTAAAAAAAATTAAAAGCCAGACAGAATTCACTTGGTTCATTTTAAATAAAAGTGGTTTTGATCTATTTTCTTATCTGGGGAATACCTGTTCCAATGCTGTGATCAGCATGATATCACAAGCAAAATGGAATAGAAATAAATTTTTCTTTTTTGTTTAAAGGAAACACTAGCACATTAAAGAGAACATGTGAATAGTATTTATCTCAGCTGCAAATATTATTGAAATCTTTCTTAGTCATAACTCCTTTGAAAGATCCCCTTCATGCCCCCCCTTCCATCTCAAAGTCTGCTTTTAGCAGTGTCCTCTGCTCTCTATCATGCTAGTGATAGAGCTGATGAAATGCCATCATTGGCAATATTGACATACTCTTTAAGTGACATGGTATCTTTCAGATACAAATTGTACGTACCTAAACAAATTAATAGTTTTTCTATGTTCACTTCTCTCATTTCCCTTCTGTTATTTTTGGGTGTGTATTTTTTTCATTGCTTGTGATTGTGAAGTGGGATAAGAACATTCCAGTGCTGAATTCCTACCCTACACGTTGTTTTCCCGTGGGTTTCTGTGCTGGAGTGCAGGCTCTGAAAGGTTCAAGAGTGCTTTGTTTTTCAGTTTCATGCTCTCAAGACTGTTCTTTGTGTTTTGATACTTGTAGAAACTTAACCTCTTACTTCTAAACTGGCAGTATTCTGACGTTTGCCTTAGTGCTTGTGCCAAATGTTTCACAAGCAGGCATTAAAAATGCAGCATGGCATTGGCAGCCCTCAGTGCCTTACATTGACCTCTCTTGCCAGTTGCCTCAGATGAGTTACCAGACATTTGTTGTAAATTGTATTTAATAGTTGTATGCAAACAACAGAGAAGTTCCAATTTACTGTAAGAATAAGCATAATTTTATAGTTTAAAGCTGAGATCTAGGCATAACAGTCTTCATTTCATTTTCATTTCTCCCAAGTGAGAAATGTAGCACTATTGCTTTTTACTTTTTGATGAAAGAAAAGTATAGTACCATGTGTCTAAGTTGGGTGATGGTGACTAGTTGGCAGTTCAATCTTTTAAATACTACAAATCAGATAATTTTGAAGTGTGTATATAAAATGCAGAAAATATAAATGAAGCTTATGCCAGTTTCTATACAGACGACATAAAAACTCAGTTGGCCTTTTGCTGCAATAGCAAATTTTTCCTATGTACTAAAAATAAAGGGTTGATTTTGCGTCTTGAATGTGGTT
This sequence comes from Morus bassanus, assembly GCA_031468815.1. Taxonomy (NCBI): domain Eukaryota; kingdom Metazoa; phylum Chordata; class Aves; order Suliformes; family Sulidae; genus Morus; species Morus bassanus. Next base: position 6,770,975 of record CM062569.1, read on the forward strand.
TTCTTTATGCTGCATTTGGATTTTCATAAAATCCACCAACTCTCAAAGACCATTCCAGGCTTTGGGAGGCAAATTTTTATAAACTTTTTTTTTATGCTATTTAAGTTGATACAGAGTCAGATACTCTTTAGTAGTTTATTTCTTTCTATCTTGGTCTCCTGTTTTTTTTTTTTTTCTTACCCTGTTCGGAATACAAGTGTCGATATATGCAGGAAGTGTTACAGCTTGCACAATTATCTCTTTTCTTTTTTTAAATACCTGTATTGTTCAAACAATAACATGAAATGCCTCTGTATTTCTGTAATGTTGTGATCTTTGAGACAGAAAGAAAAAAAGCCCGTTTAGAAATACATGGGGAAAAAATTCCTCTCAGAAGAAAAGCGGTGAACAAAATCCCATCGGTTACAAGTTTTAACCCTAATGCATTTCAAAGCAGTATTTGTTAGACTAGATAAAATGCAGAAAGCAAAAAAAAAAAATCCAAGTTCAATTACTGAGTTAGTCTTGATGTAAAAAATCTTCTGACCTTGTCCAGCGGCGCAGGAACCCTTCTTTGTCATCACATCAGCTTTTTCTGTACACTAAGTAGTGTGTGGAAACATAAACATTACCATTACTGTGGTGTTTGTCTGGTCCTGATTACTTTCTCTGTTCAGATCTTAACAGGGTGCAGCGGCTTGTTCTTGCCCACACTTTCTGTCACTGTAGCTGTCATCTTATTGCCCACAGCTCGTGCTTTGACTGGTATTTGAAATAAATTTCATGTACAGAGCTACTTTTAATATTTAGGATTTTTCAAGCAGAAAGCTACTGCTAAGGTATTTTGAGTCTCCTTCCGCTTGGTATCTTTGTGTAAGACTGTAATATTTTTCCATGTGCATCCCTTACTCCTTGTTCCTTATTAATCACAGGGGCCTGTTTCTCTTACTAAGCAATCCCAGCACTGCCAGGTGCTGTGTCCTCCACGTTCTACTGCTAGTTGATGAATTATAACCAGAAACCATCACAAAACACAAGTAAAATAACCAGCACGCTTGAAAATCCTTCTTAGAAGGAGGTGGAGGCAATATAATGCTTGCAATCCCTCTTTGTGGAGGAGGAGTGTTGACCTTCCTGACCTTAAGAGCCACCTGGCAGAGTCTCCATAAAGGATCTGGGCTTGAGCTGCCCAACAGCTGGACGGAGCTTAAGAACTGCAGGTTGGGCAGCCCGTGTGTGCTGTTAGGCAGAAGTGGTATGAAAGGAACAGGCTGTTTCTAATGGTGTTACTGGTTATACCTGGAGCTGGCAGTAAGTTTTGGGTTTGCAAGCAGTATTAGTGGGCCCTATGGTTAATAGATCATTAAACTCCATACTTAGAAACAAAATTTCCTCGATATTTCCTTGTTAACAAAATATTTGTTAACTTTCCAAAAAGAAAATGTTGTCTGAACCCATATGTGATTTCTTGGGATCCAGAAGTTCATTGCTTCAAAAAAAAAAAAAAAAAAAAAATAAAAGGGAAGATGTATTTGAGAGGATATAGTTCAAAGGCACAACAATGCCTTTTGAAGGGGAGTGACTGTGGTGGCTGGAAAAGACAGCAGGGATTGCCGGGGGGGGGGGTGGGCATCTTAAAGACTGAGGTAAGTTTAGCCCTTCTCCCTAGGAGGTGAATTTGGGCCAAAAGCATTGTTGGATTCAACAGAACGGCATAGGAAATAGGCAGTCTGGGAATAAGGTGGTTGCTCAGGACTGTGGAAGAGCACGTGTTTCTGAGAAACAGCAGTTCTGTTGGTTTAACTGAATTCAGTTTAATAATTATGCACACGGGCAATGTTCAGACATGGTCTGAGCAAGTGCAGAAATACACTGGCTTTAACCGTATCAGCTCAAAGTTACCAGTTCAGTTTAAGCTGACTCTGCTTGAGGTGGACTGGACTTTTTAATGCAGTTTCTCTTTATGAATATTGAATGTTATAGGATCTTAACTAGCAGAAAGCCTTGACTTTCTGACCCAGCAGTCAGCCTTGTAAAGGAATCTGAGATATAGGTGTGGGGTTCTTTTATTTTTCTTCTCCCCCTTTTGAGGAGTACTTCTTGCGGAGGCTTACAGCAAATTCTCAGTTTCTTCTGAATCAGCAGCCCTACTTTTTTTGAGGAGGTAGATCTCCTTTAGATTCCCCTGTTAGTGTGTAGCTTCCTTGAGAACTCTGAAAACGTCTTGACTCACTCTGAAGAAATCTAATCCTAAGTCCTTGAAAAAAAACTTATTCTGAATATTTACAGAAAGTAGGTTTTTCCCATTTGACTTTATTTGTCACCCGGAGGGACCTGGGGAGCCAAGCTGTGCACGCTGGTAGTACTTTTTTGGAGAATGTTTAGTCAATGTAGTGTCTTTCCGGGCTGCAATCCTCAAAGTAGGGAGAAGTGCATGCTGTCTTGATTTTCCTCGTTGAACTGTATGTATTTCTGCTTTTTTGTAATCAAAATATGTTTGATGAAGTCCCTTAGCAATTCACAGCACATAAGTAATACAACAGTGAAACAGAGTGCTTTCTACTTAGTTTGCCAGTAAGCTGAGTAATTTCCGTGTGGTACGTAGTAGAAACTCCAGGACTGAGGTGTGTTCCAGGCAGTAGGTCATGTGAGTACAAACATGGGAATCCAGTTAACATTCAGCGGTAGGAGGAATTGTGCTTTTTGGTAGTTCACAAGTAAAACAAGTCTCATGATTGCGAGACTAAGTAACTGACTTAAGTGGCTACAGGAAAAACAGTATTTGGACGAGGTGCCTTTGAGGGTGACAAAGATTGGTGAAAGTCAGGCCCCTTTCCTTTTGGGTCAGAGGTTTTACCTATATGTGTTACCAGTTCATTAAACAAGGTAGTCTTTCACATGATGATGACTGATACTGCTAAAACTATAGCTGGAATCATATAGATTGTTTATACTAGAGATGGCTTTGCAGAGCACGGAGACAGACATCTAGGAGAAAAGAAAGAAGGTAAGATTGGTTCACACTGTTGTCTTTCAACCATGCATTCTTGGAGGTAAGGGATATTGCAGTTTTAGTTGTCAGCAGCAGAATACTGCTCTGAATGTTACGTGCTCTGGTTTTAGTCTTGCCTTCTGCGGCTGAAGATAGTCTGGGACAGAGAAACAATTGGGCAGAAAAAATCCATTTTGCCAGATGAATTTTCAGATGCACCAGTTCATCATGCTGTTACACGAGTGCTTGTTGGCATAGCAGAAGGAACATGCCTGGGATGGCTTTGTGGAATGTTTTCCCCTCTCCCCCCAGCTCTGCTGTTTATAAAGGATGTGTTTAAATACAGTTTTGTTGTAGGCCTACTTCTAGTATTGCAATGTCTAAATGGAAGTGTACTCTATTTAAAAAAAAAGGGGGCAGGGAGGAAGTTTACCAGCTCACTGCTCAGACCAATCCAGCCCTGGAAAAATTACTCATCTCCCTCAGCCGTATGTATTTATTCTGACCAGTTATTTCAAAGAAATTTAGGATACTTCTTCCTAGATAAATCATTTTCTTACCAAATGTGTATGGTTCTGGGTCTGAAAGTAAGTAGTCCTCTCCATAGCACTTTCCTTTCTATGTTGGACCTGTGGGCTTTATGGCCTTTGAAAGGAGTCTGATCTTTAGGAGCTGCTAAGGAAACCCGATACTCATTCTTCAAGGTGCTATATCCAGAGTTGCCATTTTTTCTTGGAATTCTGTGGCTAGTAATAAATAGGAATGCAAACACAGTGTCTTTGAAACAGTATTTTATTGGGGGGGGGGGGGGGGAATTACATAGTGACAGTAGCTGTTTTAATTAGCTATATAAGTACTTACATATTGTCAGTTTTGGTACTGTTTCCTTTTAAATGAGGATTGTATTTAGAGGGGAGGGTGGGGAGGGAATAGCCTTTATTTTGAAAAGGACTTTTACAGCAAACTGCATGTTTTGTGTCTTAAGGGTTATTTTGAAAGCTGCAACATACATAGAAACAGGATAGCAGGTTTTGAAGTGAAAGCATATGCCAATCCTACGGTAGTTCGGTGTGAAATCCACCACGGCCAGACTGGAGGAATCTATGTTCATGAAAAAGGAAGAGGACAATTCATAGAGAACAAAATCTATGCAAACAATTTTGCAGGTGTTTGGATTACCTCAAACAGTGACCCAACAATAAGGTATTGTTTTCCTCATTGATACTTCACTACTTAGAAAAGGAGATTTGATGGGGATGGGAAAAGTGCAATTTTATTTCATTTCTTTATAATGAACTGTAAATACTCCCATATATGTAAAATGAAATTGCTGTCTGTGTTCGGTTGAACTGCATTTTTAATTTGTCTGTTTACTTGGAAGAATGCATTTCTCAAAGTGACAGAACATAAATTCTCTATTATAAATCTGAATATTGTACAGTCCTAGACACTACCTAAATGTATAGTATTGTACAGTGTATTGTGATAATTTCATAATGTGAATACTTTTCTTTCTTAGGGGCAATGCAATTTTTAATGGGAATCAAGGTGGTGTTTACATCTTTGGTGATGGAAGAGGCCTTATTGAAGGAAATGACATTTATGGTAAGCTAATTTGCTTATTGCATCTTGAATTCTGAGGAAAAATTAGTATGTTAAGTTGTATTAAATACCATTTTTGTTGACAGGTAATGCATTAGCAGGAATACAGATTCGAACAAACAGCTGTCCCATAGTTCGACACAACAAGATTCATGATGGTCAACATGGTGGAATTTACGTGGTAAGTATTACCTACAAACAGGCATCCAAACTTGTTTTCTGTTCATATAAACCTTGGAAAAGGATACACTACGTAAAATGTCTAATTGTGCTTACAATGACTGAATTTCTTACAGTATGAATTAGGTTAATAGTGATAGACTGAAGCTGGTGCTGATATTTAAGAGATGAAGGCTCTTATGAATGTCACTAAATTATTTCTATTACAGAGTAAACAATTTAAAATGGGATAGATGATGGAATTTCACCATTTCTTGGTTAAAAGCTTTTTAAAGGCTTAGTTTTCACAGCAGTTTGTCATTATTTAAAAAAATTAGAAGTCTGTTCAGCTTTTTTGGAGTGTAATGTGTTTACCATTAACCTCAGAAAATATTTTTTTTTCTGCCTTCAGGATGATATACATTGCAATTGCTGTACGGGTGTGTATTGTAAAAGTGAGGAATAAAGCGCAATTTCCAGCGTGTGCCAGGGCTCTGCTAATTGAACTGAAAGAGCTGTCAGGTTCCCTTAAGCAATATCAGATTTTGAGAAACATTTCTGTATCTTTCTGCCAGAAGTTACCTAAGGTTCAGCTAATGCTGCAAGCGTGCAGCTTCATCTGTTTATTCTGTAAATCTAACCAGAACAGCTTACCCTGAGCAAGGATACTGTTGCTTTACTTTTAAGCACAAACGCGTGGTAAAGATAGTTACCTTAAGAGCCGTGCCAATTTTTTGTCTGTCTGGTGGACAGGGCTGGGTGTAGGTTTAAGTGCCTGGTTCCACAGCTTTCATCTGATTGCATGGCACCGGGGAGGTACCTCTTCTACCAACAGCTAGCAGAGATTTGCACATACTACTGCAGAGCCTTGAAATGTAATGATCTACATGCGTAGTGTTCTTCATTTCATGGCAAACGTTCAAAATCATGATGTACTGTTTAAAAAAAAAAAAGCAAAAATACGTACTCAAACAGAAGAGAGTTACTTTGCAGTAAAGAAGCCATGTTGGGAGGGATGGGTACAGCCAGAAAAACAGTACTGGCAGTTAGCGCGTTTTCTCAACTCTTAAATTGTCTTGTATTTAGCATGAAAAAGGACAAGGTGTGATCGAGGAAAATGAAGTTTACAGCAATACTTTGGCTGGAGTCTGGGTGACAACAGGGAGCACTCCAGTCTTGAGGAGAAACAGAATACACAGTGGGAAACAGGTCAGTTTTGCTCTGTGGTTACACGGTGGCCATAGAGAAGAAAATTCTTCTGTGGTTTTACAATTCATTATTTTGGAACTAATAATTTAATTCTCGATGTGTTAGGTTGGAGTTTATTTTTACGACAATGGACATGGCGTGTTAGAAGACAATGACATCTATAATCACATGTACTCAGGGGTTCAGATAAGGTAAAATGTATTCTGATTTTATGTCAAAACAGACGTAGCTTGTTTTGTGCTCTGTGTCTTCTTAAGTGTTCTTGTCATCTTGTTTATAAAAACTTCTTTTTTTTTGAAATCCAATATGTCTGAATATCCTCTGCTTTAACTTGAAAGTAATTACTAATACAGCCTGGATATTGACTAGAATGTGTGGCCCTTGAAGTCTTAAAATACGTTTGCATGTTTGGAAATAGCCGTATTTTAGTAAGATTTTTAAGCAGTGATATCTACAGGGCACTTCTGTAGAGGCATTTTAAACATTTGGCCTTGGGAGATAGTAAACTCTTTTAAATTACTTCTTTGCTTATGTTTCTCTCTAGAACTGGAAGCAACCCCAAAATTAGACGCAACAAGATCTGGGGTGGTCAGAATGGTGGTATTCTTGTCTATAATTCTGGTAGGTTTGTTTTTCACGTTTATCCAGAATTGTTCATGTTCTGCAATATTATCTCTTCCCATTTATTATCCTTTCTGATGTTATTTTTTTTCCACCCTTCCTTCAATTTTAGGGCTTGGATTTATAGAAGACAATGAAATTTTTGATAATGCAATGGCTGGTGTATGGATTAAAACAGACAGTAATCCTACACTAAGAAGAAATAAAATCCATGATGGAAGAGATGGAGGCATCTGTATATTTAATGGGGGAAGAGGTAGGGTTTTTTCCCTTACTGGCATATACTGAATATTCTGGTTCAGAGTTTCATTTCAGATTAAGCAGTGTCCTTCTTAAAGTGCTATTTAGAAACCTAACTCTTGTTTTCTGAAGGAATGAAATAGTTATAACGAACATACACTGATGCTTTTTTAGCCTTAATTACCTCAGTAATACTGAAATCTGTGGGAGGCAGAGAGGTAATTAATCTCATCCAAGACAACTGTTAGAAGGACTGTCCTAAGCAGCAATCTATCCCATCTGCTTTTGTAAGCTTTTGCCATTTGACTGAAAGACAGTACTGAATTCTAGTCACGTAGCCAAAATCACGCAGCTGAACAGTTCAGGTTCTGCCAGTGTCAAAGATTTAGGGGGGAAGAAAGACAGATCTTTTGTATACTCGTAAATTTAGAAGCGGTCCTCCTCTGAAATCTCCTGACTGTTGTGTGTCCTGATATCAGCTTCTGATATTTTGTAGATAATCACTTGTTGTAAGTGAGCTTTAATTTGAAGTTAAGCATTTTAAAGTAATCCTGTCCTGCAATAACAAAAATGCAAATTAAGCTTTGCTATGGCAGGCTGCTCGTTTAAGAAGACAAGAACAGAAAGATGTTAAAAAAATTGAAGAAAAATGTGGAAAGTGAAAAGACTTAGTGTTTCCTCAAAAATAAAACTGAGTCTTCTGTAACAGTGCATGCGATCCCAAATTCTATTCTGTATAGTGAAAAAAATACACTTACATGATTATACAGTGAGAATTACTTTAAACTTGTATCACTACCTTCAGTGCTGTTGGTGGATATTCCCCAAATGAAAGGAATTTAGCAGGATGATGATACATGAGATCTTTAGAAAATATTTCACAGAGTGGTTACAGGTAAGGAAATGCTAACAAACTCAAGTGTCGCGTGCGTTGGTCTCTTACAGGTCTTCTGGAAGAGAATGATATCTTCAGGAACGCTCAAGCCGGTGTTCTTATCAGCACCAATAGCCACCCTGTGCTAAGGAAAAATCGAATATTTGATGGATTTGCTGCAGGTTTGTGTTGTTGAAATCAAATTTTGAAGTGTTAGAGCTTAGAGTAAGCTCTTCACAAAGCTAACTCTGAGTTTCTTTACCCCACAGCATTTAGACATTTTAACAGAGACTGGGATATCCTTCAGTGTATTCTAGAAATCATTTGAGAATTCAGAATTGTAGCCAGAATCTTTAGAGCAGTCGCTGCAGTTACTAGCGTGTTGAGAAACAATGCATATTCTGCCTTCTCATTTTTCTGTGAAGTACTTTTTCATTATTTGCTCTTAGAAGTAATTGATAAAAGTTGTCTAGGATGTATTTCTAGTTGATCTGCTGGATGCTGGTTTGAATATTTTATCACTGCTTTAAAACCTAGGAAACAGAGCAAATATATATTTTAAAGAGACTTGAATTGCATCTCAAGTTCAACTTTCTCACTCCACAAACTTGAAAAATTATTAAAATGAGCATTTCTTACTCCAAAAGAGATGAAGAATGTTTAACAGTGATTTTTGTGCAATTTGTTGTTTAATGATCGCAGTTCCATACATCTTGCATTCCATTCCACTGCAACTAAAATTGCATTCTTGAGTGTTCTCCCGTCTTTCTTTCAGAAGAACCAAGTTTTCTGAGAAGAGCCTCTAAAGGTGTTGTTTCAGTGTGGTGGGGGGGGAGGATAGGTTGCTGTCAAGAGCAGTCCTGGACAAATGACTTGGAAGACATGGGTTACTGATAAAAGCTAAGATTTAAAGAAATTAATTTTAGGTGCCTATCTTGAGAACTCTTAAAAAGATACTTTAAAAAGGGTAAGGTATGTGCACAAGAGCTTTCAAATATATGTGAAGATGACAGCTTTAAGCACCCAAAAATAATATCCCCCTTGGAAGTCCATGATCATAGTACCGGTTTACTAACGGATAAACTAGTAGTGTATTGTTACTACCAGAAACCATGCATGCCAGGTGTAGCTCTTCGAAAGGATTCAACAGTATTGGAACCTCAGTTTTATATAAGCAAGTTACAGTGCCATTTCTACCTGTGTCACTTCCCTTTTTGCCCCCGAGTTTATGATGGTTTAAAAAAAAAAAAAAAAAAAATGGACAAACTGTAGATCGTGAGAGAGGTACAAATGCACAGTCACTAAGGATTTAACTTTCCCACTTTCTTTTCTCTTCTTTGTTCCCCTGACCCAATAAAGGTATTGAAATAACAAATCATGCAACTGCAACATTAGAAGGCAATCAGATTTTCAACAACCGCTTTGGAGGTTTATTTCTAGCATCTGGTGTCAACGTCACGATGAAAGGTGAGCCTGAGCCCTCATTGGTTGTGTTCGTTCACTTTGCACTTTTTATTTGGTGCTGGGTTTTGGGTTTATTGTACCGTGTTTTCCATTTTTGGCTCAGACTTGGTACCACCTTAAGCTGAGTTGTAACTAAGGGTTTCAGCTGAAGATAAGCCAAGCTAATCAATCTTAGATTTTTAGACAGCCAGACACTTTCAAAGGTAACTTAAGGTTTTCCTGTCATATTTAAACTCTGTTATTAGCTCTTCTGTCCCACCCACAATTGTTGCCGAACTGGTTACTGGTCTTTGGCCCATCTCAAATTCTAAATCTAAGTTAGTATAAGGGAAAGTCTTTTGTCACATATCTGAAAACAAGTGTCCAGTAAAGAATCGTGCCTCACTTGACTTTTAGGATCTAATAGCATGAATATTCACAGTCCCATATCACTTTTTTCAGAAAATAGGAACAGATTACATACATAAAATTTCCATGTATAGTGGGGAAGTGTGCATGAGACAAGATCCTCTTGATGGAGATTGGAGTGATGGTTTAAATGCCAGACAGCTCCAGGAGGTTATTCTAGAAGAAAAAGGTTCAGTTTCCAGAATTTTTACCTGCTTGGCTGTACTTGTTATGCCTTTTCCTGTATATTCTTTATACCACTTAAAACACAAGCTCTGGCTCCCTGCTTCACAGCTCCTGGGCTTACTGACTGTGTCAGTCAGTGCTGTGATGCTACTGGGAGCGGACAAAACTAGTTTCAGGTGTGCTTTGGGACTTGACAGAAGATCTAGTAGCTGAATAACAGAGAGGATTATCAAATTCACTATGCCTTGGACGCATCTTTTAAATGCTGGAGGTGGTCAGACCTAATTCCCACTTCTGTAGTGTTGGAAAGTGCCTTATTCTTAAGCTCCCCTGGGGGAAGAGCCATGTTTTTCTGCTTTCTAAGGGATGTGTAGAAATTCTCATGGTAGGCGAGAGGCTTTCAAACATTTGGGTTTCAGACTTCTCAACAAAAAACTTAAGCCTGTTAGGAAGGTTTGTTTCTCTAACCACTTGTTCACAATGAGTATTCAAATGAAGGCTTATCAGGTATTTTACACAATGTGTGCAAAGAACAGTCTGTCTGGTCTGAGGAGTGCACTGCGCTGTCTGGGCATCGGCCTTGTAATCTGGCATTGAGGATTTGTTACACTTACATGCCAAAATTAAAATGCAGGCATAGAACTAACTGTTCCTAATGGGTTTAGCTCTTAAAAAAGGGGGGGGGGGGCTCTGCTTTAATACCTCAAGAAAAAAAAGTCATTGACCCATGTGTGATCAGCTCTTGGCTTTATGTTTTTTCTATCCAACAGATAACAAAATCATGAACAATCAAGATGCCATAGAAAAAGCTGTCAGTAGAGGCCAGTGTTTATATAAGATATCCAGTTACACCAGCTATCCGATGCATGACTTCTACAGGTAACAGGTTCTTTTCTGGCACCTGCAGTAAGGTTTTCAAGTAGCATGATTTCTGTTCTAGCCAGACCCCTAAAACAGTTTCGCCGTGTGTTAACACACAAATGTGTGCCCTTCCTCAACTGCAACAGAAGAGGATTAAACAAGTTCCCATTGTCCTGAAATTTACTGTGGGCTTGAGGAAAATGCATTGTTGCTGTGAACCTGAGCCTAAGGGATTACATGGCAGAACTGCTTTTTCGAAACAAGCAACCACAAGTATGCCATGAAACCCAAGGTCACGTAAAATTCTCAAGTTTTAGTCCTGTGCACGTCCTCTCTTTAGTGCTTGCTGTTCTACCCCTACGCCCTCCCTGAGCACTTTACTCAGCTCATTGGGTTTCTATTCATGCCTAACGTGTGCTATGTTTTGCTTCAGATGTCACACCTGTAACACCACAGACCGTAATGCCATATGTGTGAACTGCATTAAGAAGTGCCATCAAGGACATGACGTAGAATTCATTAGACATGATAGGTATGTTTCAAGTGAGTAAGTTGAGCAATTTTTGACGACGCGAGTCAAGTGGAAACTAAAGAGTTGTCTTTCCTCCTAGGTTTTTCTGTGACTGTGGTGCTGGAACACTGTCTAACCCCTGTACGCTTGCTGGAGAGCCTACACACGATACAGATACACTATATGACTCTGCTCCACCTATAGAATCTAATACATTGCAGCACAACTGAATTCCTTTCAGAAAGAAAGTCCTGCCATTTGAATATCATAACTGTTAAAACTTTTTTTTTGGAGGAAGTTATACTTGCCCATTTCTGCAGAAAGAGACTGTATTAAAGCGGATGTGTGAGGTGTTGACACTATGGAGCTCAACCTACCAAAAAAGAAAGTGGCAATATGTTGACTCAGGATAACAGAACTGGGCGTTTTAGCATTACTGTGTAAACAAAGACTTTGAAGGGACAGAAGTGAAGAAAAATAAGCTGCAATTTTGTACAGATACCAACTTCTGAAAGCTGGTGTTTTTACAAGTAGCATTGAAACGCAGTCCAATTTGCAGTAGTACTATTCTGTAGACAAGCAGCATTCTTTGTTGCTGCCTTTATGGACATGGGTACCAATTGCTTTTGTAACATGGTAAAAAATGTGAGCTAGCACTTCTGCATTTCTTTTGATTTTTTAACATTTATTCAGATTGAGAAATATGATTTTAATGCTTTAATCTCATGTAGTTTGTTTCTAATTTCAAGCAAAAAATCTTATTGTACTTGAATGTGTCCTGTTTTGTTAGCACACCTAGACTTGCTGTAACTGTACTCATGTCCCAGTATGTACGTTCTTTCTATGAAAGAGAAAACACTAATCTTAAATTATATCCAGCAATTTTTCTGGTGTCCTCTGAAGTTAGAATAATCTCCTTCCCTGCCCCAGCAATAGTCTGTACTCAAACCACCCTAACAACAAAAGCGAGTGTTTTAATGAGACTTCCTAGACTATAATGCACTATAAAACAAAGTACCCGTGTAACTAAGTTTTGTGAATGAAATTTTACTATGTTTTAAAGTACACCGTAGAAAGTCTCCTCAAAACAGTCTTGTACTTTACTCTGTTCATAGTTTTTTTTGAACAGTCTGGACATTACTTACATAACCTGCTGGAAATCACAGCAATTTCCTGCTCTAATGAAGCTGAGACAAGTATATATACAGCCCTATACAGTTTCATAGCTTTTTTCCATTTATGTGTATTGGTGACAGTGGGTAATCAACAGCCTGAAAGTGTATGCATGTACCATAACATCTAGACTTAATATATTGTGGAGTACTCAATAACCATTATGTAGAGGGTAGGTAAGAATTAAAGGGTTTAATTTCCTAGGAAAGACAATGGAAAAATGGTCATTTTTAAAAAATAAAGTTTATTAGATCATAATGTTGTCTGATACCACCTTCTTGAGAACCCGCCAGTACAAAACACACTTGTGTTCTTAAAGATGATTGATCATAGCGGTAAGTTTCGGAACAGCATTCGCATCCTGTGTTGCGCCATCCACCACCAGGCATAGGTACCTAAGGGAAATCATGACATCAGCTTTACCCACCACGGACTCAGAGGGGCAGAGCCTCAGCTTCCTGTTACCTGCACAGCTTTCGAAGACACGTGCCATTTCGCATCTGGTGTAAAGGCTGGGGGCAGCCGTGGAGGGGATGCTACAGTGGTACTGGACCCCCGGTGCCCCCACCCACCCCCACCCCTCAGCGCTGGGCTTATTCCTTTCGCTTGGCTCAGCCCACAGCCCACCCAGCATCTCTCTGCAAATTAAGTTCTTAGCCCTAGAGATTAGCACAGTGACCCAAGACTTAAAATACTGCATTACTCATCCTGTTTGCCATCTCATCGTCGGGCTTTAATACTTCCCTCCCTCGCTGCCTGTGAAGTACATTGGATAGTCACAAAAATAGTTTGAACTTCCCCCTCTGCTGTGAGACTGTGAGCAAAAGCCACTGCCCAAACTTTAAAATGGATGCCTACTAAGTAATGTGCAACTTAAAAAGGGAAAACCGAGGCCTTACCTAAATATTCTCAGTGAAATGGTGGTTTTTTCAAACTCTTTTGCTTTTCTGTGCCCCTTCTGAATAACTTCCTCTGGAATATTAGCAAGTCTCGCTGCATTGAAGCCATAGCTCTTTGGACATGCTCCTTCAATGAACTTATACAGGAATGTAATTGTTTCCTGGCTTGGGTCTTCACTCTCGTTTTCCACCATACATGCCTAGAAAGAACAAGTTACAAGTCAGTGTACGTAGTGCTTACAGACTAATAAATGCATGAAACATCACATCCTTCTCTCAGGATGCCTCCGTGACTCTGGGCAGAAGAGCGCAGAACAGCACGCACAGCAGGAGAGCTGCCAGCCACAAGGAAAAATCCTGTACTTTGCTGCACACAACCTGCACGTTACCCTGACACGTACCATGTGGCCGAGCCGCACAGCCGTGTTGTGCGAATAATCCTCTACCAGCGAATGGTAGTGGGTGGAGAACAGAGTCCGGCACCGGATTTTCTCTGCAAGTTCTTTCACAACTGCACTCGCTATAGCTGTTCCATCAAAAGTAGCTGTGCCTCTGCCTGGAAAAGAAATAGCAAAGCAAAGACAAATGCAATGCATCGTTTGCCACGTATCGAATTGTATCGTTTGTTTTTCTCCCTCCTTGCTGTGTGGCAGATTGACAAACAGCAGCAAGTAGTGAGAGCCACCAGCATCAGGGTGAAGCGACCCGAGTGTCTGCCCTGTAACAACCACACTCTCTTCTGCACCGCAGAAAGAGACATTTGTGCCCTCTTGAGAGTTGCTACGGGCTTGCTCAAGGTCTGCTGCAAGTAATTATGCAAGGGAAAGCAGGAAAACTCAGCTATAAGCAGGCTAGTAACGACTGGGGGTGGGAGGTGGTGTATTAGTTCCCCAGGCACCTAAGAAATACATGTTTTAGAGAAAATCACAGAGATACTGACCAATTTAAACATTAGGAGCATTATGATAAAACTGCCCCTGGTTGCCATTATACAGCCCAACAGCCTTGCAGCTAGTCTTTAATCTTGGATTTAATTTCCAGCTATTACAAAACAGACTAATTACCCAGTTCATCCACAAGAACAAGGGAGTGCTCTGTTGCATGCTGGAGAATGCTGGAAGTCTCACTCAATTCAACGAAGAAGGTACTTTCACCTTTAAAAGAAATGACAAAAAAGCACCTTGAAGTAGTCAAAGATGTGAAAACCATAACTAAACCCCCATTTAATCCACGCTAGAGTCTTGGTCAAGCTAAAATTAAACTTGACAGTAAGCCGAAGATGAACAAAAGCATAAAGCTTATTTTTTTTTCCCCAGCAGGAAAATGGTGGGCCTCCATTTGCCAAAAAAAAAAAAAAAAGGCAGGTTTTGGTTTCTTCAGAGTGCAGGCATGGGCACAAGTAAAATTAATTGAGTAAATAAGATTTAGGCCACCTTATCTGTCTACTTTTAATAGCACTGGTCAGATATACCAGCTGGACAAGAAAAAAAAGAGGGGCACAAAGGCTACAAGATGGGGAGAATCTTTTGCCCCTTTTTGCTCTTAAATGCTCAAGGCAGGCCTAAGGTGGGTGGCTTTTCAGCCAGTGTTGCAAGCAGAAAATCTTCAGGATGACTAAGAGACTAGAATTGTTATTGGTTTGGTTGTTGTTGATGTCATAAGGTAATGAATTACTCAGATAATTAAGGCTGTACTCATACGTACTCTACTTGAGTAAAGTATGACAGAAGAAATACACTGCTGCAAAGGACTGATCATCTTACAGGAGTTCCAGCAGCCCGGATAATACGAGGCCTGAAATTTAGACCTGGAATTGGTTTTTAGCAGATTACAAGCAGAAGAACATGCACAATTATTCAGACCCTTGCACACGATAAATCCACGTGTATGAAGTCCAGATTTACTAGGTCTTAGTCCAGATTTACTAGGTCTTTGTCAGGTTCATTCCAAATAATCACATGCAGCAGCAATTAATGTAATCACAGAGCAAGCGAGCGTTTACTTCCTGTACTTATGCCGCATGAGCACTGCTGTGCTCTAACCTAAGTTTTTTAACGTGAATTATTAAGCAGTGTCCAGCAATTCTGATTTTCTGCATTTATTTAAAGAAATCACCAAGACTGAATGTGTTCTTAACAATGTTTAGGAATAACCATTTATTCACTTTAGAGAATAAACCCCTAAAATTACACAGGCAATTTAAAAATGATATTACTGAACAGTTACTTCATAAAAGTCCTGTTGACATCCATTACAAAATGACTGCCATGGAAAAACTTCCTCTGTGCTTTCATTTCTACACAGTGTGGAAACTAATGCTTCAAGAACAGATGCTAAAGCTAGTTCTGCTGTGCAGCATCCAGCCTCATGATGTGAAATGTTAAAACATTTGTGCACATATTTGGAAGAGAAGAGAATAGCTCTCAGTTGATAGAAAAGAAGTTGAAAATGCTACATTTTTCTGCAAGAGAGGGGTGGTCTAGAAAGGGCAGTTTTTGTTTCTACTATAAGCACTTAAGTACTCTTCCACTCTTAAGATTTCTTTTTGTACTGAAATTAAACAAAATGGAAAATAGCTGGGCAAAGAAAGTCTTAACAAAATTCTCCAGCTGCAAAGAAAAGCCTTGATTTGGGGAAGTGTCAATATTTTTTTTTAATTAAGAACTCAATGATTCATTTCCAAATTCCTTATGTGCAACAAGTTCAGTAGGCTTAACTCCTTTCATATGCACTGACCCACATTTTTCAGCACAAAGATCACAGAAAATCTGCACCCTCCTTAAATGAGTTGTGATACCACCCTTATTAACACAAAAAAATACTTTGTTTTTCTAGCCCGGTGACACTCTGCCTACCACCACAGGCAGACTTTTCCATTCCAGTTGTTGTGTCATCCTCTACTTCTGTCTTCCTCTCCATGGAAGAAACAAAATACTCCAAGAATTGTCAACTACTGCTTCCCAGAAGGAAGCCTGCCTCTCTCTTCATTGTTTGAGGAAATCAGGTTTCAGACATAAGGCAGGCATTCTGATTGAAACGAGGGACCTCTAGTCCTTGCGAGAAGGTACAAAAATAACTCCTCTACAACAGCTACCTCAACATCACTGTCCCATTCCAGAGCACTTAGAAAAAGATACCTATGGAAGTAGAACACAATCAACTGTACAATACCCAAAAAGATATCCCTCAGACTTGCATCCAGCCGGAAGGCAGGCTTTTAAGATTAAAATTCATTAAAAAGCGGTCCTTTGTGTCTGTCAAAAATAATGAAGGACAAGCATATCAAACAAGTCAAACATAACTACAATCCTGTTTCTACTCTCAACAATGAGACACAACAAATTAGTTGCCCAGCTCTCCCTGCAAAATCAACAGACTATCCCTTTCCAACTTGCCACTCGAAGCACGAAAAGAAACTCACTCGGTGGCAAAAGCACTTTGGACAGCTGGATTTCAGAAACTCACCTGACATAATTCTGTCCGAGGCACCAAGTCTTGTAAATACTCTGTCAATCGGCGTAAGCCTGCAGACTTCAGCAGGTACGTAGCATCCCAGTTGAGCCATTATAACCAGGAGGCCAGCCTGCAGAACAAACATTAAAACATTTGTATTTTTACTATGTGCTTGGAGCTTCAGTTCCACACAGAGAACAAGGGAATGAAACTGTATTTCCCCTTGAAAAAAAAAAAAAGTACATAAAGCATCCTACTGTTTTAACAGCTCCAGGCTGCAGCATCGTAATCTCAAGTAGGACTAAACTACTCTGAAAGCCTTCAAAACACAAGTTATCACAGCAAGCAGCATTTGGAAAGCAAACTCCTGTTGCTTTCCCAGTTGCTGCCGATCTCTATTTTCATCTTGTTCAACCTGCAGAAGCATCTTTTGCCAGACGATGCCAAGTCCTGGATAAGGCCACTTGAAAAAGATAAAAGATACTCCATTGGTTTTTCCCCAGCCATCTCTCACAAGAGAAATAAAACTTATTCCTCACTAAAGTAAGTGAAAGTAGAAAATCTACTATCTAAATGTGGGCATTTTCTATCAGATTATATTTTGTCTTTCTAGTCTAATTGCTCTACTGTGCTGCACACCCTGAAGACCGCTGCTGGGCCCTCCTTTGACATTTATAAACAGTCAAGTCACATAATTCCCGTATGCAAAACGCAGAGGTACTCTGCAACATTCGATCTTATGCAGATAGTCAATCACCTGTCTCATGAGAGTAGATTTGCCACCCATATTTGGGCCAGTTACTAACACACAGGAAGCTTCACTACTGCTGTCTTCATCTTTGCTGCCTATCACGATGTCATTCGGAATAAAATCATCCCCAAAGAAAGTTTTTGTAATACATGGATGGCGTGAATTTTTAAGTTCCAGGAAGGGAGGAGCACTATCCACGGGCAGTAGAATTACAGGTCGGCACAGTGGTCCATCACCATCTTGACTGTAGTTAGCAAGGGACATCAAGACATCTATAAGATCGAGAGAAATTCCAGTAAGTCACGCTTTCACCTTTCTTTATTCATTCACTGGAATGCATTTACCCATTGAATAGCATTTTTGTAAACACAGTTTTCCATTTCCACTCCATTTTCCTGTTAAGGAAAGCACCCCAGAAGAACAAGTAAAAGGTGGGGATATTCACAATGTCTTTCCTCACTCCTTCCAGGTTTCTACTGGTGTCAGATTAAAAATCCTCCCCTCTAGTTTTTAGTTTAAAGGTCTTTAAAATCCACATCCTTTCACTTCAAAATCTATTTTTTTAATGTACATGTACAAAATACTATTTTCTTGCATTGGTTTTTAATTTGGAACACGATAAGTAAAGAGGAAATCTGCTTCTGTGACAGTGAATTACTTAATGTTAAGAATTACAGCATTGCTTGAAAGTTGCCAGAATGAATTTATATAAATATTAAAATTCTGTTGGCCTAGCAGAAAGCAGCAGCACAACCCCCCTCAATTAGCCTAGCCCTAAGGTTCTAAAAGCTGATTACCTACAAAATGAGGCCGTGTTATGTGATTTTATTGACTTTATGTACACATATTACAACAGCTGAGCCTGAAAGCTGTCTCCCTCTCTACTGAAAACCAAGCCAGTACTTGCCCTGGTACTGTGCTGTAGCTCATGTGGCTGCTTCCCAGCTCTCCCAGCCCACTCCGAGATCCGTTCCTAGACAACGCTCCCTGCCTGCCTGTCCTCCCTTTTCTGCCCCAGTGGCATTCAGAGTGCTTTCATTTTTCCCTTGGAACAAAGACATCCCAGAGTGCCTCATGCTAGCAGAACATTCGCAGTACAAGAGTATGCCAGTCCCGAGAAGGGAATACAGGAAACTGTTCTAACCTAGAAATTTAAGGAAGGTTTGGGGAAGTCTTCCTACTAGACTACCTTCTTCACAGCAATGACAATGACCTCTTTTTTATTTTTAAAGGCTGCTGAGGAAGCACCCTGCTGAGACGGAAAGGAGATGGCTAGCAGGTTAGATTTATATACCTCTATCTGCATTGCCGCCTTCATTTAATAAGAAGCTCCTAATCCATACATGAGAATCCTAGAAGCAGTGAGAGACCTGCCAGGCTACACTGAAAGAGCCTGCAAACATCATGACCCAGCAGCTCTTCTGCCACTTACTGACAGGAAGGAAACAGGTGATCACTGTTAATTATCAATGCTGTTATCACAATCAGAGTTTTTAAACTACAAATTAAAAGCTGGCAACAAGCTTTTTCTGCTTATCCAGATCTGATTTCATTATTTACCATACAAGAGTATTTTGACTATATGTCAAATTGAAGAAAACCTCTTACCTAACACAGCAATGCATTCCACAGCTGTCTGCCAGTCTTTGCTATTTTTATCGAAGTTGTAAAACAAGCGTCTCATACAGTCTTTTAGTGCTGCATCTCTGCGCTCTTCAGCATTAACCATTGCAGCCAGCATCTTCTCAATCTCCTTGGTCCAGTAACGCTTATATCCCTTCCTGGTTGACTTCAACTCGTATTCCTCAGGCAAATTACGTGATATTGCACTTTCCGGTATTTCCATTTGGTATCGGTTTTTGCCTGCCCCCCAGTACAGCATGGATTTGAATCCAAGCAGTTTCCGTTGCTTATCCAGGTACTTGTGAAGATCTTCCTCAACAGCTTTAATATCCTGTAGTGCTTTATCATAATCGGGGTCAAAGCCCGCCTTTGGAGTAATCACTCCTGTCTTTCGAGCCTGGTTATGGTCAAAAGCAGTATCCCATCTTTTAAGCTCTGCACTCAAGTCTGGGAAGCGGCCGTCTGGATTTTTGGCTTTGCGGGTGACTAGCTGCTTAAGGACTTTAGATTTGAAGTCACTGGCAGTTTCTTCCATGACATCGACTATTTCACTCATTACTTTAAACCCCTCCAGCGCAGACAAAAAGTCAGCAATTTTTTTTTTGCTGTATTTGATTTCTTCATAAAAGATGGCCCTGCTGTCAGGATGGTTCTGACTTTTAAGTGGTGATCCAATACTGTGAATTTTGCTGAGCAGCCTTTCAAGGTCCGGAAGTTTCTTCAGGTGCTCGCTAACTTCAGACATTTTATCGGGCACTGCCAGAAGGTCCTCAACAGCATCTAAACGATCGTTGATGGATTTAGGATTACAAAGTGGGGCGCAGAGCCACTGTTTCAGGAGTCGCTTCCCAAATGGCGTACAACAAGAATCAATCCTTTCCAACAAAGTACCTTCTGTGGTTCCATTGGTTCCGTTCTGCAGGACTTCCAAGTTCATCAGGGTGACTCCATCCAGCACCATCCGCTGGTCAGTCTTCGCAAAGAAACTACTTGGACTCGTAGTTTTTGCAGTATCAATATCCACAGGGACATACTCCTCGAAGTTTGCCAGCGATAACAGCTCCTGATCAATCAGACATTTTTTGAGATAGAAGACACATCCCCCAAGAGCTGACAAAGCTAATTCACTGTTTTCACCGGGAGTTAATCCCAGCGAGTCACTCTCTGAAGTCAGAGATTTGATTACAGAGGGCAGAGAACATCCATTTTCAGAGTTCTCTTTCTCCTTGAAATATCCTTCTTCAAGAAGAACTTTTAGTGTTTTAGATGCATTCCAGAACTGGGAACCAGAGATCAGCCCTTCTTGAATGCAAGAAACAAGTGAGCCCTTCAGTATCTTCTGTGTGTCCACAGACAGGTTCCCCTTCTCATACAGTACCTGCACCGGAGTGTAATGCGCTACTAAAGTCCTAAACCTTGAGCAGTGCCGGTCATCTGAGAACTGGCCTACATAGAACTTCCCCACTGACGTGTCAACAAAGCAGACCCCATAAACGCGTTGTCCGGAGGAGTCTTCTTTTTCCTTAACGCACAGAAGGTATTTGTTGTGGTTCTCAGAGGGATCACAGTCCAGAACGCTGTAAGTCTGAGTCCCTTTGGTGACGATTCTGCATATTTCTCGGCGTACAACCTTGTCAAATTTTGTTGGGTGGGCCATTGACTTGTAGCGTGTTTCCATCATTTCAGGAGTTTCTGTTTGCTCAACACGGGCCACCTTGTAGCCTTTCTGCACTAGAACATCGGAGAATCTGCCAAACGCAGTTTCTGGAAAACCTGAATGGGCCCAAGTACCTTTCATAAAGATCAGGCCCAGCTCATTTACGCCAGTGACTGCATCCATATGATACAACTCATAGAATTTTCCAACTTTGTAGAAAATCACAGCATCAAAGTTTTGGCTTTTCAGCTGCCACCACCTCCGCATTCCTGGCGTACACTTGTTGAGATAGTCCTCAGGTACATACAGAGTACACGGGTCATAATCAGGGTCACCCTGCCGCTTCCTGTGTGCATCTTTCTTTTTCCCTTCCTGCAGCCAATCAAGCTTTTCATGTTCCCATGCGGTGAAGCCACCAATGCCTCCGCTGCAAGCATTTGCTTGAGATTCAAAACTTTCGGGTGCTGCAAATGATGTCAGCTTAGACTTGGCCTCTAAAGAAACCATTGCTGCTCTTTTGGGCGTTTCAGATCGTTCATTTTCTAAGCTACTCCTTTTAGCAGGCTTGTTTACCTCTCTTCTCTTTCGTTTAGAAGGGACTTTTATGGGACTTTCTGCAACACTCTCTGTGTCTGTCTCTGTGTCAGTAGATTCATTTTCATCCACCCCACTACTGGCTTCCTCGCTACTTGCCGCTTCTTTCACATCAGGCTTGAACTCTACGTCAGAGCCATCGTGATCGCTGTCAGAATCCAACACTCTTCTTCTTTTGGCTTTTATGGCACTTTCCCTGCTCATTACTCGCTTATTACTCTTCACATCCTCCTCACTATTGCAGTCATCACTATTGCCTGATGCACTTTCACTGATCTGCTGGAAAAATACATTATTTTACCTATAGAAAATTCTGGCTACAAAGTAAAGTATTGCTGCTGCAAAAAGCAGTGCAAAAGCGTGCAATAATGCAGCAGCTATGATACTTCAAGCAAGTAGAGCCACAGCCAATTCCAGAATTGAATTTTTTCCTGGAAAATTAACTGCTACCAGCCAGCGGCATAATTACTCCTCTTTGTACGCTTTACAGCCTCGTTCGTAATTTTGCATAAGTGATGCTGATGAACAGAACATTTAAACTGGACAAAAGGCGTACGGCATATGAAATACGGCACAAAGGAGAAACGTCTCCATAAGCTAACTCTGCGCTATAATTTTTTCCCACTGACCAATGTCAGAAATGTGATTGGGTCTTGCACCCTTTCAGTACTAGCTTACGTGAGTTTCGCCCATTACTGGGTTGGTTTGGTTTTTTTTTTTGTTTTTTTTTTTGGTTTTTTTTTTTTTTTTTTTTTTTTAACTACCTATTTCCACCTACAAACACACTACCTTATAGTAACCTTCAAGAAGACGGTGCATGTCTAGGAGAAGGAAAAGAAATTCTATTATTTGGCTTTTTAGCCTGAAATTTTAAGAACTCCAGTGCCAGTGCTGGAGAAAAACAGCAGTGGAGGGACTGTAATGAGTACCAAGTGACAAAGTGCTAGTGCCCACTGCGCTGTTGCCACGCACATAACACAACGCTTGAAGTGGCACCTGGCCCTCGGGGTAATGTCACACTCGAGAAAGAAGAGATGGACCATGCTGCTGACAGAGGAGGAAAGGAAAACCACTATCCCACCGACAGTTTCCTCGTACCGTTCCTTTCCAACAAAATCTATTCCAGTGCATATGGTGATATTGAAATAACATTTGAATCATTCACGCTCCAACATGAATACAATACAATAAAAGATCTCTTTTTTAGTTACCCCACCAACAGACTGGTGTTAACAGTACCAGAATTTGTATTTTAGTGCTACTCTACAAGATGAGGGCAGGCTCCAAAAATCCAATTTAATGCCTTAAGATGAATACTCAAAAAGTTAAGAAATTTCTACATTATGACAAATAAAGTTCAATCTGAAGTTTTAGGGGAACTTGGAATATGAACCGCAGACAGAAAATAAAAAGATGCACCAGAAAAGAAGTAATTTCTAAGTAAGAAAGTAGGTCACCTGGGCTACCCGGGGAGTGATCAATGAAGAGAGCTAGAAGTTAACTTCTGAGGTCAGTCCTTACCATACAGAACACCAAAGAGATATTAGACTTGTCTTTCCAACTAGAAAAGGTGACAGACCAGCATATGACCTGACAACACAGAAGCAGTACAAAAAAAAGACATACGGGTACATATGCATGCACAATTAAAGGGCGGATAAGCTGTGATTATTGTACCAGAGAACTGCAGGATATTCCATGCTTACTTCTGAGAGACAGCTTCTAAGTTCTAGCACTATTTCTGAAAATAACAGCAAGTAAGAAAAATCTTACCTCCGTTTCCTCCTCCTCCTCCTCCTCCTCCTCTGTGTCTGAAGGTTCACTGCATACTGCCAGTTCAAGCCGCTTAGTTTTATCTTTACTCATTGCATCGTCCGCTAGCACCATTGCTCTTTTAATTTCAGGCTTTGTGCTATAGAACATACCTCCCTTCAGCGTCTCCCCATCTGATGAACCTGTAAAACCACAAATAATTTGTCAGAAACTGAAGTTAGTCTAGCATTTAGCCAGTGCTTTAGTTAGTGTTTAGACTTCACTTTTGAATGTATTCAGACAACTAGTACAATTATCTAACATTCTGTGGCGTTACCAGTCATTCCCACCATGTCTCAAATATAGCAACCCATCACTCATTCAGCCTGATAAGCTACCCCTAGAGAAAGTCTAAACACTCACAAATGAAATGCCTACCTAGTACATGAACACTTGAGGAATTGCTTCTATTTCTGTAACTCGTTCCCACATCTGAATACTTGTAAGCTAAGCTCTAAACACCCTCACACTAACTATAGTTACTACTGCAAAGCAGCACTTTATACCAGCACTGCAGCAGACCTGACTGAGAGACCACACGGCTGTTTTAGGCATGACAGGTAAATTCAACGATGAAGTTATCTTCAGGTTACAGGCATCAGTCACCTATGACATAGACCTCTTGACTAAAGCTCTGCTGGCTGTTCAAACTGCTCCTGTAAGTGCAGCAAGGCATCCAGACCCAACACCAACCTATCAGCCAGATTAGCTGATTATCAGTCACGCTGGCAATTCACCCTGACACTGCAGGGTATCAAGCAAAGCCTACTATTAATAACTGCACCATTCCCTCAGCCTCTTTCATATCCCTTGAGCACCACAGTTCCTCCTTCCACTAGCTGTACGTAAACACAAAACCAAAGCCAACCAATCTACAGACTGATTTCTAGAAAGGCTCCCCAAAGACGCTGAGATTCGTCTTAATGCCATGCTCAAGAAATGAAAGTTATATATAACATATTACATATTCCACCGGGGGAAAGAAGGGGACATAAGAGCACGCTGCAGATGGGGAAGGGCGATTCCTTTTTCTACTCTTGTAAGTTTAGCCGGCTGCATACAACAGTAGGATCTGCCTGAATAGCTCCTTACACCACTCTCATGAATCCCTTCATAGGCTGCTATTAACTGAAACTTCAGCTCCAAGTCAATGGTAGACAAAAGGCAGCTGACTCGTAGGAGGCCAACTACCTCAGAAATAAGCCAAACAGAATTCTTTCTCACATTCATTTCTTTGAGCTTGCAGTAGCAAAGCATGCAGTTACAAGTAGCTGCTTCTCCAGCGCAAATGCAACACATTAACAAACCAGATCTCCATTTTAGGTTTGCAAATGCAGTGAGACAATCTAAAAATATTTTGCATTTAACACTGACAACTTCGCAATGGCAAGAGAAAAATTTCATCGTATAATTTAACTGCGTACTCAAGTGTGCAACACCTGCGTATGCACTCGGTAACCAACTTGTATGGAACTCCACTTCTTGCATGCCCAGCTGTTAGAAGTCTAGCCCTGTGCTGCCTATATTTATTGTTACAAACAATAACACACAATATAAGAAACGTCTCCATTTTCTTACCCAAAGACTCCAACACTCTTACTTTGTATACAAAGATGCTTTTTGTCTGAATTTAAAAGCAAAGCAAGTATTTTAAATGTTTTTTACTCTGTTCTGCATTAACCATGTTTCTTGTAGATAGACCAGTGTTTCTGTGCTTAAATATTTTGAATGCTTCTCATTTTTCTGCAATTTTCTTTCAGTGAACAGATCAATTCTCCTTACCTGTATTTGCTTCTAAGTGCAACTGCAAGCTGTTAAAATATATTTGATTCTTCTAAAATACCCTCAGGAAACAAACATATAAACTCTGGACCAATTCACTTGCATTAAATTATGCTAACACTTATGGTAATACTACTACCATTTTAATTTAAAACAAACTATGGCTGAAGTACAGTACCTTTAAGTATAAACAGGCCAAAAAAAGATGACTACATGATCACGAGATGGAACTCTGACTTGTAAAAAGGAAGAAACTGTTTAAATTTTCATTAGTTAGCTAAGTCATTTCTTCAAGATGACAAACACCCTCTCTGCCCTGTAACTACAAGCACTACAACCCTAACGAATGCTCCGAATTCTCAAGTTATGTATTTTACTAACTAAACTGTACTGCACTGCCTAAAAGAAATAACACCACAGTAGAATTAGTTTTAGTCACCTGACATCCTGTGCCTAGTCTTTTGATTCTGGACAAAGTGCAGTTCCCAACCAGCCGCTTAAAAACTGGGCTTGACACTCCTAATATTTTAAGGATTTCAGGGTTAAAAACTGAAACGGTGGATTTACCTTTTAGATCTTTTTTATATTGATAGGGGAAATAAAGGAAAAAAACTTTAAAACATAAGCAAGCTTCAAGTTTCTGTTCTAATCTAGTAAACAAGAGGGCTTAGTGTTTTATGTTTAAAGAACTGTATAACCATAACTGCACCCATAACCCTCAAAAACTTGCTTTCTCTAACTTACAAAGTACAAAACATGCTTTCCCACTCAATACCAGTCTCGGTTTTGCTGCTCTTTCTCTGTGGATAATACCATACCCTAGGCTCCGTGCCTATTTTTCCAAAACAAGCGGCATATTTCCATTTCAAGAAGTCTTTTTTGTTGTTCTTACCTTTATATGGCCTCAGATATTTAATACTGACCCAGCCCCTTGTAGGGCTGTCATCAAAAAACTGTACGTGGACACGAGTGGATTTCCCTTTTCCTCTGACTATTGTTCTTTCAGTCGGATGGTTGTATATGAGACATGGCCACCAAGGATAACCTTCCATCTTGGCCCAGACCAAGTCACCGGGCGAATACTCACAGGAGACACTGCAAAGACAACAGATGTGTAATTTAAGGAACACAAACACTTAAACAAGCCCCCTTCAGAAATGTAACCGCACGACGCTTCTGAGCAGCTTGCCCTCTGAAGGTCTTGGAAGGCTCGTAGGTGGTGCGACCTGGATTGTACAGCCCTTCTATACCAGCACCAATACTTCTCTTAAATGATTTCTTGGATTTGCTCCTGCAAGTTCTAGTGGATCCCCACAGAGATAGAGCTTTACAGCCGCAGAAGACTGGCTGAGGTCGAGAAGGGACCTCTGGAGGTCATATTGTCCAACCGCCCTGCTCAAGCAGAGCCACCCAAGGGCATGTGTAACCAGGCTCTTAGTGGATTGCTTAAGGGAGGGGGAGAGAGTAACCGGGTGCAACCAGACGTTAACGAAGAGGTTGCAGACTAGGTTTTATGAATTGTCAACCTACGTATGTACGAGAAGCTTTCCTGCAGAGACCCATTCTCGACAGGGCGCCTAAAGGACAGAAGCCTTCAAAAAGCCCTCAAGCTACAAAAAAAGGAGACAAATAAATAAAAACTCTGTCTCCACTGCGAAGCGCCTGAAGCAGCTGGGATTTGCTCCCTCCGCCGCCGCCGAGATTTCAGCCCAGCCACCGCCACGCTGCACCCCCCGAGGGCTGCGGGTACGCAGCCTGGAGGCTGTAGCCGAACAATCGGCGACGTGCGGCTAGCTGACGCCCGAGACGCCGGCTGTCGCGATACGGAACAGAAAGGAAGCTTAGGCACGAGTGAAAACAAAACCCCATTTCACGACAGGAAAAAGCAGACCGAGGACACCCCACCCCCCCCCCGCAGGGGCCCACAGGAGAAGGCCGCCGGCCTCCACCACCGCACGCCGCTGCTGGCGGCGCCTCCTCCGCGCCAGGCGCCGCCAGCCCCGCGCTCGCACACCCACGCACGCGCTCGCACACCCACGCACGCGCTCGCGCCGGGAAGGCCCCGGCGGGCCCAGGCGGCGGGGCGGGGCGGGGCGAGGGGACGACGACAACGGGGGGGGGGGGGACGCGTGGTGGGGGGACCGGCGCCCCCACGCCCCGGGGGGTCCCGCTGCGCGCTGCCGCTCCCCCCCCCCCCCGCCCGTCCCCTCCCGCAGGCCGCGCTCCCGCGGCCTCCCGCCGCCGCCCCCCCCAACCCCCGCCGGTTACCTGGGGGCCCTGGCGGCCGCACCGTCCCCTCCGCCCTTCTCCCCCGCCTCCCTGCGCCGGGCCGCAGCCCTGCCCGGTGCCGCGCCGCCGCCCGCCGCGCCGGCGGGGCTGGTGGCGGCCTGGCGGCCATTCTGCTCCCCCGAAGCGCGGCGGCGGGTCCCCGCGCCGGCCTGCGGAGGGGCGGGGGCCGGGGCGGGTGCAGCCGCCCGGGGCGGCGGCGGCGCCGCCGGGGAGGCCTTGGGGAAGAAGCTGAGGAGGGTGCTCTGGCGAGACATGGCCACGGCGGGAAACCGCCAGCGCGCGCCAAACCCGCGCCAAACCCCCCGCCACCGGGCGTGGCCGCGCCCGGCCCCGCCCCCCCCCCCCCCGGCGCGCGCGCTGCCGGGCGGGAAACGCTGTGGGGGCGCCCCGCCCCGCCCCGCCCCGCCCCGCCCCGCCGCGGCCTCCCCGGTGGCGGGGGCGAGCCGGCGGCGCGGTCCGTCCCCGTTAAGCAGAGCCCTTCGCAGCCTGCGCCGTGCCCGCAGCGGGGCCGCAGCGGCTGTCGCGATTAACGCTGAGGTGGGGCGGGCCGGGGCCTTCCCGCGCAAATCAGCCCCGGGGCGGGGGAGGCTGCGGCAGCCGCGCCGCAGAGCTTCCCGCGCCGGGGGCCTCCGCGGCGGAGCGCGGGAGCGGCGTGCCGTGGCGGGAGGGGAAGCGGGGGCAGCTGCCGGCCGCGCTGCGGGACCGCGCTCCTCGGCCGGCTTCCCTGGCAGGGGCGCGGTAGGGCTAAGGAAATGGCAGCTGGAATAACGGGGTCCCTTCCTCTGCTCTTCCTACGTGGTTTTTTTTTCATACTCGTAGGTGGGGCTGTGTCGGTAAAAGCAATTTTTTTGGTGCATTAGAAGACAATCCATTTCGTTGTTCTTAACTGTTGGGCTTAAGGTAACAGTATTACAGAGCAAAAACAAGACCTTACATGTATCAGCATAAATTCAGAGAAAAATTATTTCCTGTCACTAGATGCCTGTTAGCATAGCTTTTTCTTCCCCTAAAGTCGCCGATTAATATCGCAAGCCGAAACCTCTCCTGCCGTTCAGCGCAATTGTAGCCAGAAACGCCGCAGGCCGCGCTCCCCCCGGGAGTGGGAAAGTGGAACTGCAAGGTGGGGACTTGACCACGAGAGGTCAGGCAAACCCAAACGACGCCGAAGGATTTTAGACGCGTCTTCCTCCTAAGAGAATTACTTACGTTTCGTTTCAGAGCATAATTTCCGTTTAGCTTATCACCTATTGCTTTCATAAACAATCTGATGTGTCCTCAGCTACACACACCTCAAGGGGAGGTAGAAAAACCAACTGCGTTTAGTCCCGGGAATCGTCCGGGGGATTCCAGAGCGCGCAGGCTGTGAAGTGCTGCGAAGCGGGACGCGCTGCAGGATAACCCTCTCGGCAGGTATTGCTGTTCCTGTAAAAAACACTCACCGGGACTCGTACCTGCACAAATGTTTGGGACATTTTTGCCATTTGCTTGCAGGAAATAGGCAGCCCTACTTGAATTTGTAACTGGAAAACCGCACTCTGATCGTCCATCTGGCAGGCAGAAGCAGGGAGATGGGCTGAGGCAAGGAGGGGGGGAACTTGGGAGAATGCTGAAAGCAGGCCCAGTCATTAAAGATGAAGCCTGTTTTGAGCAGACTCCTGATAGATCCTGGTAGCTTCTCCCTGGAGATGACTGTTGTCAGTTCATAGGAGGAGTGGACGTGACGGAAAAACACAAGGGGTCCTCTGAATTTGGTGGCCTCCTGAGCCGACGTAGTATGAGCGCCACAGAAGTCACTTTGGTGTTGGGGTCGGTTTTGGTAGCCCTGGGATTTCTCCAGGCTGGCAGGAGGACGTGAGTCAGTCGTGGTGACTCTCCTGGAAGAGGGGCATGTTGCTGATTTGGCACAGCTGCGGAGGTCTCGAGAAGAGACCGTGGTCCTTGGAATTTACGGACTACGTGGTCCAGAAGCTTGAGCGAGGGGCCTGGAGTATGCGCCTGTGAGAATATTAATACTTTGTTTTGCAGCTTTTTAATTTGTCCCATGCAATGATACCAGTTCTCTGGGTCTGTGGTGTCCCCATGTCTGGGTCTGGGCGTTCCTCCGTTTATGGTGACAGCCACTTAAGAAATGCCACATTGGAAACATACCAAAGTCTGTATTTTAGAAAGTCTGGATCCAATGTCAGGTGCCCTCCCCAAGGTGGGGTAGCTCCACACTTTCATATCCACAAAAATGTAGGAGTTAAACTTCGCAATACTGGATTATTGTACATCTCCTTTTCTCTGGTGGGATCAGGCTGGGGGAAACACGGACCACGCCAGTATTTATTAGATAGCCTTTTATTATGCTGCTATTAATAGCAAGGGACTCATCGTACAATGCATCCATTTATTCCCTCACACAGTTCACAAACACGCGTACTAACAGGTACCTGGGCGGAGCAAGAGCTGGGAGACCAACCCCAGCTATTTACTTAAAAGCAGATGCCTGTGCTGATGTGGCAGGGGCTTTGAGGTGGGTGTCCAGGAAGTCCCTCCAGATTATTTGTTTCATCGTATATATATGTGCATGTGTATTTTATATATTTATAGATAGGTAGATAGATAATCTTGTAGTTTTGCATATAGCAGCCTTCTTGGATGTAGCCTGGGTTGTACGACGCACGGTTGATGCTAGTGGATGTGGACAGATTCGGCAGAGTCTCAGTGTTCGGAGTTTATCAGTTTTTGTGGATTCAGCAGGACTGCTAGTCTCTGGAGCTTATCAGCTCTTGGCAGACTTTCACATGCTACCGCCTGGCATGTGCTTTCCCTCTCTTCAGCCTGCTGTTTTCTGGTACCTGTTTCTCCATCCATACACATGCCTGTAGAGCCATTCACACAAACTCGCACAGAGGGGGCTTTTATGACATGGTCTTCAGTTTCTGTCTAGTAAAATATACAATTCTACTTGTTTTTCTACCAGTCTTAGCAGGGTAGATTATAGAATAATTAAAAGATGGAAGTCTTTGAAGTTGTTTGATAGGAAAGGTGACATTACTGAAAACATTATGAACAACTATGTCCTTTCCCCCTTTTTTTGAATAATCCTCTTTTGAAGAGAAAACCGTAGGGAATTGTTTAGTTGCTGTAGCGCAAATTTTACACCAAGCTCAGCTGAAGACTGAAAAGTGCTGTATTTATCTTGATTTTTTTCCTCCCTCTCCCCCTGCTAGTGCATACGCAAATACTCCCACACAGCCTTCAACTGTGCTTTTTAGCTCCCTAAGTGGTTCTGAACAATCTCCATTCTAGGAAGATTGGAAATGGGAAGGATTTGGCTTTTTTCAAGATAATATCTCAAAATTTTTGCAACTGAAACGACTTCGGAAATACCTTGTTTTACTAGATTATACGGTACCTTCTCTACAGCTGATACAGAAAAGGACGATGGATGGCTGTTAATGGTGGAGCAGGACCCAAGAGCTAGCTTGCAATGCAGTGACTCTCTGCTATACCTAGGCTTTCCTCCAGAGTTTCTGGAAAAATGAAATAATGTAACTCAAGAAGGATGCCTAGAACAATAACCACATGTCCTGGTTTCAGCTGGGATAGAGTTAATTTTCTTCGTAGTAGCTAGTATGGGGCTGTGTTTTGGATTTGTGCTGAAAACAGTGTTGATAATGCGGAGATGGTTTAGTTGTTGCTAAGTAGTGCTTACTCTAGTCAAGGACTTTTTCAGCTTCCCATGCTCTGCCGGGTGCACAAGAAGCCGGGAGGGGACATGGGTGGGACAGCTGACCCCAACTGACCAAAGGGATATTCCATACCATGTGACGTCATGCTCGGTATATAAAGCTGGGGGAAGAAGAAGGAAGGGCGGGGACGTTCGGAGTGATGGCGTTTGTCTTGCCAAGTAACCGTTATGAGCGATGGAGCCCTGCTTTCCTGGAGATGGCTGAACACCTGCCTGCCGATGGGAAGGAGTGAATGAATTCCTTGTTTTGCTTTGTGCGTGCGGCTTTTGCTTTACCTATTAAACTGTCTTTATCTCAACCCACGAGTTTCCTCACTTTTACCCTTCCGATTCTCTCCCCCATCCCACTAGGGGGGAGTGAGCGAGTGGCTGTGTGGGGCTTGGTTGCTGACTGGGGCTAAACCACGACACCACAACAAAAAAGCAAAGTACACTTGAGGCCAGGTGCTTGGTTGTTTATCTTCTCTAGTGTTTGCTATCTCTGATGTTCTTTGGAAGAAACGTTTGACAGGAAGGAGGAGTCATTCCTTAGGTGAGGGATCTTGTTCTTGAGGTTGCCAGGTACAGCCAAGAGCAAACTGGTGAGGCTTAGGGAAGAGCAGGAGCAAGGGTGCTCCTGGCACAGGCAGTGCCCTCGCTGGCCATGATGCAGACCCACAGCATCTGAATCATGGAATCCTAGAATCACAGGATGGTTTGGGTTGGAAGGGACCTTTAAAGATCATCTAGTCTAAACCCCCTGCCGTGGGCAGCAACATCTTCCACTAGATCAGGTTGCTCAGAGCCCCATCTAACTTTGCACACTTCCAGGGATGGAGCATCCACAACTTTTCAGGGCAATCTGTTCCAGTGTCTCACCACCCTCATCATAAAAAATGTCTTCCTTATGTCCAATCTAAATGTACCCTCTTTCAGTATAAAACTGTTGCCCCTTGTCCTGTCACTACAGGCCATGCTAAAAAAAAGTCTCTCTCCATCTTATAAGCCTCCTCTATATATTGAAATGCTGCAATAAGGTCTCCCCGGAGCCTGCTCTTCTCCAGGCTGAACAACCCCAACTCTCTCAGCCTATCCTCGTAGGAGAGGTGCTCCAGCCCTCTGATCATTTTTGTGGTCCTCCTCTGGACCCGCTCCAACAGTCCCATGTCCTTCTTGTGCTGAGGGCTCCAGAGCTGGACGCAGCGCTCCAGCTGGGGTCTCACCAGAGCGGAGCAGAGGGGCAGAATGACATCCCTCGACCTGCTGGCCGCGCCGCTTTTGATGCAGCCCAGGATTCAATTGGCTTTCTGGGCTGCGAGCGCACATTGTTGGCTCTTGTCCAGCTTTTCATCCACCAACTCCCCAAGTCCTTCTCCGCAGGGATGCTCTCAGTCCCTTCATCCCCCAGCCTGTACTGATACTGGGGGTAGCCCCGACCCAGGTGCAGGACCTTGTACTTGGCCTTGTTGAACTTCATGAGGTTCACACAGGCCAACTTCTCGAGCTTGTCCAGGTCCCTCTGGATGGCATCCCGTCCCTCAGAGGTGCCGACCGCACCCCTCAGCTTGGTGTTGTCCGCAAACTTGCTGAGGGTGCACTCAATCCCACTGTCTACATCACTGATGAAGACATTAAATACTATTGGTCCCAGTCCACACCCTTGAGGGACACCACTCACTACTGGTTTCCACTTGGACATTGGATTGTGTGGGCAGAGCAGGGTACTGATAACCACAACAGCCCCAGACAAGGCAAGGGGGTGGATCAGATCCGGGGTCCATGCGGGAGGCAGGGCTGCAGGCAGGCACACCTGCAGCAAGCATCGCTCAGGCAGGGGCTGGGTTCCCAGGGCAAACAAATTGTTGATAACAAACTTTTGAAAGCTCTTCAAGCAAAAATTACTAAACTATTAGCAAAATAGCTATCTCTGTGATAGTTAATGTCAAGAGCAGTCTACCAAATTTCACCTTGGTGGGTGTTTGAAGTACAAGATATGTGCGCTACCCCTCTTTATGTGTCTGCTGAGCGAAGTAACAAATTTGTCTGCCAGAGCTAACAGAAAGCTCTTAAAGTGAGAAAAAAAAACCCTGGCTATTGTAGGTAGGATTTTTTTTCATTTTGAACAAAACTGTAAGATTTTCTCATTTCAATATTCTGCAGTGGTCCCATTGGGACAAATGTAACAATTTTCAGTTTTCCCCTTTAGTATAAACACATTTTCTGAAAATTTTTTTTAGTATCTTTTATTTTCATTTTTTGGCACAAGACATGACTATGGAGGAAGGTCGTAAGTCTTAACTTTTTTATAGAGCTGCTGCAGATACCCAGTAACTCCATCAAAACCAAATGCAATAACTCTGGCATGCAAATAGCTTAATGGGGAGTGGAAGAAGATTCCTCTGCTCCATTCGATTAATGTGCGTCCTTTCTCTGAGGTTGACTTGAGCTGCTTTTATACCCATAGAGGGGGGATGATCAGAAGTAACCTTAAAGCAGTGCTAAATGCTTTATGGGCCTTACTTTGGTGACAAAGAGTGCCAGACCAACCTTGGTGAGGTGGAACAATTTACAGAAATAGTTTCATCATGCTAATATAGACAGGACTGAAGACAATGTTGACCTTTCTCAGAATCTCCCCCAAAGGAGAATTCAAGTGTGAGATGTATGCTGTAAATAAGGTAACCAGTGAAAGGTTAAGTTTTAAGAAAAATACGACAGGGACAAAATGTTAATGAGTACTGAAGTCATTCTGACCTAAATATAATTGATTTGGTAGACTGGTAAGCATCAGATATCCTAATATACTAATTTTGTGCAGGCTTGGGAAAAAGAATATGTAAGGGTGGTTGTAAAAGCGTGTTTAAAGGGCATTTTTTCCTCAGTGCTAAGTTTACTACTTCTCAGTTTCCTCAGCATCCAGCGTACTTAAAGGGCTGAGCCTTTTATATATATTTTTATATTTATAATATTATATATTATTTACATATTAGAATATCTATTTATTATTTATTATAATGAAAATAAGTCAGAGACTGTTTATGCAGTAGCTCATTGTTCTGTAATTGGGCTGAGAAACCACCTTTATTTTAGTAACAGAAGACAATTAATTTCCTCTTTGCTTGTTTTTTGCATGTCTGCAGACATGCAGCTTCCTTGTACCAGTTTTAGACGAGCTTGTATAGCAGCAAGAAATGAAGCAAGAAACGCGGGTTTATTTAGGGTCCCTTTAATTACACAGTCTGTGACTAAAACCGTTTTACTGTGTTTCTTACATGACAAAGCAGCAAAGAGAAGAGATGAAACGGTAAGATTTCTGAATAAATGACATTTTAGGATATTTTGTTTACATTGTGCCTTCTTTTAGATGCAGGTCTGAAGTGAGATGAGAGCTGCTGGAATGGCATATAGCAGAACTACCAGAAACAAGAGTTCAAAAATCAAGAAAAGTCTAAACATAACCCATGAAATTGATTCACAACCAAAACCGCAGACAGACTGCATCTCAATTCAGATGTTTCTCATGTGATACAGAATAGATCCCTGCATAATAATAGCATGCCCTAAAAAAATAGAAAGAAAAAAAAAAGCAGGAAACAAAAGAAAAATGGGTCAGGGCTGAAGATGATCAAACTCTCCTTCGTGGTTCCATCCTGCTCCCACAGAGCAGGAACATTCATCTGCTGATTTTGTTGTGTACAAGATGCTCCTGCTTTTTGAAAGTGTAGTAGCCACCCACAGTTACCCTGCTTCCTGCCTTCTGTTTTATTGTGCTTCTATTAATAGTATGAACGCTTGTGGGTTTTTTGTTGATAGAGTTTAATAACTTCAATTTGCAAAGAAAAAATAACTCACAAATCCAGAAAAAAACAACTGTAATCAAACAGTCTGACCTGCATCGCACAGGGCATTGGATTTCCCTGAATCAATCCCTGTTTAAATCGGATAATCTCTCATGGAAAACAAACAGTGTTGATTTAAAGGTTTGCAAAGACAGATGATGACAATGGTCTCTTAATTAAGTACCATGAGATATTTGCAGCTGTCGAGGCAGGGAACATAAATTTGAGCTGGATGGATAGGTTTAAGCAGTTTTTTTCCCAGCACTGAATTAGCAAATCGGTGTGGCAAGAAGAAAATATTTGTATTTTGCATGACTGATGTTCTCTTACTTCAGAGATATCACCTGTCAGCAAAGGAAAAGCAGCCTGGTGATGAAGAACAAGTACGGCCACTGCTTGGAGAATTAAATATTTTGGTTCTGCATCCCTGCCAGGTACTGCTCAGAGAGCCAAAGGAAGATTGGTTCCTACTAATTAAAATGCAGGGGAAAAAAGAAGAGGCTTCTTGATTTCCTTCTTAAATCTATAACTTTGTTCCTTATGGGGAGCTAATCTCCTGCCAAGTGACATTGGCACTAAATCTGGGAAATGTCTTCCAAAAGTTGTTTCTCTGATGAAGATGCGGAGCGGGGCAAGGGTGAGATGACGTGGGGCGAGGTGCTCTGTTCTGCTCTGACACGATGCTATGTGTTTCACATTGGAGGAGTGTTGTGGCCATTGAGTCCTGTCCACGCTGGATCCATCCCCTGACTCAGACCGCAGCTGACAACTGCTTTTTATAGCGAGAGAGATGTAGTTTAACTATCAACCCTTGCTCAATGAGTATGCTTTTACTAGGAAATAATAATCAGTCAGCTTACTGGGAATTAATAGCTTATTAGAACTACTACTCTGAGCCCTTTTTTGCAGACTTCTTAACGCAGGTGCTGTGAGAGGTCTCTTTCCTGAAGTCTGTGTTTTGTTAGCAGCTTTATATTTATGTGGATTCATTTTTAAAGCATGCAAACACTGAGTTTGTGACAGTCAACTGTTTATTGATTGAAGTGAGTCTAGAAATTAATTTTCCCTATAATGGCCAGGTTAGTGCTTGTAAAGTAGCACAAAGGGCAAAAGGTCTGAGGGACTCAAAACATGAATTCAAATGTTTAACAAGAGCTCGTTTTCATGAAAACCACTGCCTGTATGCTTGTGGCTACACTAAAGAGCTGGTTCAGTACACATTTTTCTAACCTAGTAGTTCACACTGTAAGATGTTTCAGTTTTAGCACACTGCTTTTTTAATGTAGCTTGGTTTTCACTATCACTTTATATTTCAGCAGCCAGACTTGGAAGCGACATAACGTGAAGCTTCCAGGGAGACAGGGCGTGAGATCTCTGAGATAACGTTAATGACCTCTTCTTAAACTGAGAGAAACAACTCATGCTTGGCCCCAGGTAGAGCAGGGATCACTCCCTGCTATGTGTGGTGGAATTTAAACCTGCGGAAACACAGAAGTTGAGAGCTCTCGACGGAGTTACCAGGGCTCTCATCCCGCTCATCCCTGTGATGGCAAAGACTCTCTGTACCATGTTGTTCCCCTTCCCGTACATGGCAGTGGCTCTGTGTGTCATCTCACTTGCTCCTCTCCACCATTTTTGCCATCCCGCGCAGGATCAGGACCCTCTCTGTGGTTATCTCCTTTTTTTTGCTGTGTGTACTCTATCTCTCTTCACATGCTGGGGACACAAGTTTTCCCATTCTTTTATTTATTCTGTAAGCCTTCCTTTTCTCTACAGTCATCTCCAATCCCTGCCAAGAGCTCTGCTTGGTGCTGTTTTTCTTTTTGTTCTCTTTGAGAAGGAAGCCATGCAGGGTGCTAATACTATATGCTCCACCAAGCTGCTGTTCAAAACTGACATACATAAGGGCAATGTTATTGCTGTAAGGTGTTGATCTGTAGGCGGTTATCAATCTGTCCTCATTCCCCTCCTAGTTTTTACAAAGTTTTGACCACCGTAACTGAACAGAAACAGCAGCAAACCCTGCAACAAATACCACCACTTTTGGATATAAAGTCCAGTTCATTATTTTTTTATACTGCTTTAAAGTTAGGGCAAAATATTGTCAAAGCATCAACTAATACAACCGGTACTGGTCTTCTAGTGGGTACCTGATGGTTATCATTGAACTCAGTTGCTAGTATAAATTGTTTTGGTACACAGTTTATTTGCTCATAAGTTATATTATAACCTGCCATCAGTTTAGTAATCTCCTATTGTAGTTGTTAAAAGAAAATAAAAGTACATCAAATGTATCTGGATGTCATGCTATTTCATGATACAACATGGCAATTAAGCAGGCTGGGGAACCAGTGAGGCAAGGAGTGATATAGGGGCAATTTGCCTGCAGTACAGAATTATTAGATATATTTGTGCAGCTGGCATCCACACCTTGGAGAGGCAGGAGATTTAAAACTAAAAGCATTTCAGGTAAGGACAAAGGTGTATCTTTACAAATTAGAGATAGTGCCAAATACAGTAAGTCTTTCCACAGAACAGGCTCTGAAAATTATTTCCCTTCTCAAGCAAGTGTCTATTTTAATTAAAAACCCTAAGATTTATTGATATCTGAAATAGGCTACTATATAAAGATGTCCTTCTCCACCCCTTCCTTTAATTGCCCTCTAAAGCCAACAATTCAGTCA
Organism: Morus bassanus; assembly: GCA_031468815.1. Lineage (NCBI taxonomy): Eukaryota > Metazoa > Chordata > Aves > Suliformes > Sulidae > Morus > Morus bassanus. The sequence continues at coordinate 6,808,331 of CM062569.1, forward strand.
TGATGTGGTGACAATTGCATTGCTATGGAACCACGCAGTCCTGCACTGCCGATCGCCGTGGGACTTGATGCAACCTTGGTGGTCGTACTGAGCAAGAACGTTATTTGAAGCTTCATTTTTAGGATCACTGCAGTATTTCCTTCTCTGTTTTCCTGTGGAGAATTGGGAAGAGAAGCGCATAAGGCTTTTTGCCAGGACAGAGCAGGTAGCCTGCTACATGGAATCATGGAAAGGATGTGCAACCAGCCCTTGCGTGCTCATCAGGAGACTGACATTCATCACCCCCTTTGTGTGATCCAGAGCACAAGCAGGCTGGCCATAGCTGGTCCCCCTCCTCAAATACTGGATGACCCTGGTGGTACTCTTCCTTATCCGAGGGCTTCCTATGTTGCCTATGGGCTTCCTACAGTGCTCTGCAGAACCAAGTCCAACTAACCCTTTTGTTAGAACATTGATGGGTGTTAAAAAATGATGGGCACCACCTATATTCATTTTACGTGTCACACGGGTGTCAAAAACTTATAAAGTAAGTAGTTCTGATTTTAAAGGGACACTGAAAAAGTGTAAGGTTTTACAGGGTTTTGCCAAATTGTAGTGGGGTTATTATCCATCTCTGAACAGAACTGCTTTAGCTATGAATGATAAGTATCTTGCCTATGTGACTCTCTAACCTGTGAACTGCAACTTTCATCAGAAATGTGAGTTCATGTGCCTGTGCCAGACAGAAAATATCTATATTGCTCATTCTGTAGGCACTGGCATTTTCCCAAATTTGACACTGAGCAGTTGAGAGGTTAGACTAGTTGCACAGCAAGTCTGCTATCGGTGGTGCCTGACCTTCAGAAGTCAAAGCTTCTAGCCGTGACATTCATTCATGCGTAATTTAAGGTATAATCTCTATCACTAAATTTGACTTTTCCACAGGGTTACCAGGAGACAGGGTCTCATTTTACACACTACATTTTCATTACTGTTTTTTTGTTTCACATTTAATGGTCTTCTGTTTGACACATTCTCTTTTCTTCATAGTTTCAGGAAGGTAACCAGCAGGAAGACTCCCACATCATTGCTTGACTTGTCTATTACCGTGTGCCGTGAATATTCTGCGTTCATAGTAATAATACAGTGCAGCTTTTGTACTAATAGAAGTACACCTAAATAATTTTCACTTGTCTTGGAGCATCTGCTATCTTCTCCCACATTCTTCCTTAAATCTTAACACAGGGTCTCTTAAAGAAAACCCTGCTTCATAGTTAAACTATCTCATCGAATTGGTGCACTTTTTAAACACATTTATATTTCTGTGAATGGAAAATGCGCTTCATAAGTTTGAAACACTTTTCTATTGGAAGAATTACTGAATAGCTGAAGTATAGTTTGTTAATTTTCTGGGTAAAGTTTCTGTTGTTCACTGCCTTTTTCTCTCCCCTCAGGCGGTGGCTTACTTACCTCTCAGCCAATTACAGCCGGGCAGCACTCACAACGGGGATTCATAATTTTAGAAGAAACTCTTGGAAACAGATGGCCCCATATTTTTTTGGTGAGGACTGCTGAACTCCTTTAGTATCTAATTTAAGTAAAATCTGTGAGCTGACAGCAGGATAGGACTTATGCTATATTGCCAGCCTCAGGCATTAAAAAATAACAAGTTTTTAAAGTGTAATGAACTTTTAAATTTGCCTTGTGATTTTTCAAGCTCCAAGTGGTCAATTTTTCAAATATTTCTCTGGAAGGATGAAAGCTTAGAACCTGCCTTCCTTTCAAATAAAAACTTAAATTCTCATGTAATCCTGGCGATTTGGAAACTGGGGTTTCACAAAAGGTACCATGTGTTCTGAATTTCACAGAAAAAAACCCTGGGACTTGCAACTGTGCAGCTGACAGTACACAACAGGACAGGTCTGCACCCTCACCAGAGGGTAACTTCTAGTGCGTGTGCCCATGGGTATGCACATGTGCATAAACACATGATGCTCGATTCAGAAAGCTGTCTTTCCCGAAGTGATCATCTTTCCAGTAGTGTATGAAGGGTAGTCTATTTTCATGAACTGTCCGCTGAGAAGGAGAAAGTACCTGTTAGTAGGCAGGGAGAATCTAAGAGGGTAGCTGTACCTCTTTTAATGGACCTAGCTGGAGTGGTTGAAAATGGAGCTGGAGTGGTTGAAAATGGCACAAGAGCTAGGTACTCACAGCCATCTACCAGTTGGACGTTACCTTCCACATCTGCTTCAGATGGAGGTGACCATGTGAAGGCTTCAGTGCCAATTAATTCCACTGCAAAGTTAGACATGACCTCAAATCACAGATGTTCACTGGTATTGCAAAGACACAAAGGCATAACACTTACACAGTGTTACTCTGCTGCTGAGGCACCAGGGAGCAACCTCCAGCCCAAGCACCACAGCCATTCCAGGTGTCTGCAAAGTAGAACTAAGTTTACATCTTGATTTCAATGAAGTATGCTTAGAATAAGTGTAAATTGCCATTCGACCATTTTCTGCATCAATTCTGAATGTAGTCCCCAGTCCTCGGTGATTTGTTCCTAATTGACTAATTGAAAGCTTTGTGTAGCCCAGGCATGACGGGTCATGCTGTTGTTGCACCACACTGAGATGGGGCACATGCCGAAACACAGATCTGCCCCATGGTCCCCAGCATACTTCCTCCCATGGTTGTGTGGGTGGCAGAAGGTGGTTAATGCTTTGTTTTCATGGTGTTGGTGCACTGTAATAACTGCAGCATCAGGACACCGATCAGTTTCTTTTTGGGCTGCCAGTGCATTTTTCCTACACTTTAGGATTTTGTGTCTATGGTCTGTGGTGTTGTCAGAAAAAAAAAACTCCTTTCCAAGCAGTTTACCTTATAAAGAAGTGGTGAGGCAGAAAAGATCAAAAAGGGAGAGTAAGCCCAAAACAGTAAGGGGAGAAAAATGCAAAATGAGAGAACAAGAATCAGGGCATAGGGGAGAAAAAGAAAAGCAGTTGAAAAAGGAGAAGAGTAATAAATGGAAGCAGGAGGAAAAGGAAGCTTAAGAAACATGAGACTGTATGTGGAGCCCTTCTGGAGGCACACACCACCTCCTTAGGGCACCTCCCTGCCTTAAGAAGAGCTACAAGGCTCCAACTGCACCTGAAACTCTTCGGTGGAGTGTTTTAGCTAGCTCCACTACCTGAAATGAACTATGTCTTCATGCCTTACTCTAGAGAATCACAACGCTATTTCTTAGTGAGCCAAATTTATTAGTGTAATCTTTGGGGTTGGTTTGTTTTTAGGACTGTTTCTTTTTTCTCATAGCCCAACCAGAGAACCCTGACAGGGACCAGCAACACCACCTAGGGTGCTGCAGTAGAGGGAGCCACATCATCACCATCCATAATCGTTAACGTAAGTAGGTTGCACTTACCTTGCTCCTCCATGAACTTCTGTCAGCCAAGTGAACTCTCACTTTTTCGGGTAGAAAATGATCTATAGAAAGAAACACGTGCCCTGAACACTCAGGCCTCCTCCATTGCTGCGAAGGACCAATTTATTTAAATAATATAAAATCAGAGCTCTCCCAGCAAGAAACATAATCAAAGACGAAAGTTGGTACATGGAAACCCACCCAAAAGGGTTTATTCTGTTAGACGGTTGTGAGTCACTTTATCTCAGCTAAAGGGTTAGATACATTTTTCAACTACTTTCCAGCAATGCGTTTACCTAAATATGCATTCTGCATGTCTGCTGCAGTGACAGCAGTGACTTTTTCAGGAAAAAAATTTGTTTGTTCGTTTGTTTTAAATGTCCAAGAACCAGACTTCCAAAGGCATTTAAAGGTCAAAGAATACAAACGGGAGGGTCAAATGGTGCTTTCTCATATCTGCACGTACCTGTTTCTTAAAGGGCTTCTGTTAAGGCTGCCCACTCACTTCTGGAAACAGGGTTAGGCTTACACATTACTCACCTGCTTTTAAATTGCACTTGAAGTGGTTTTACTACAGTTTGTTTTTCTTGCCTGGAAATAAGCATCTTTTAAAAACAGGCTGCAGAATGTTATTACTTCAAGACTTTCTAATTTTTTATGTTGTTTTTATAATATTTTATGTCATTGCTCTTCAATTTTTACTTTTGTTGAATGCACAGGATGGACTAATTTGTTTCAATATCAAAGGGATGGAGGAAGTGTATTTCCCTAACATTAAAGTATAATTGGATTTGGATTACTTCAGCTTTCTGGAGCTTATGCCTGAAAGTTAGATAAGCTGGACCCAGTTATTTTACTGTCAAAGGGAAAAGAAAATAATTTGGTTTTAAAATTTAAATGAAACCAACAGAATATAACTGTATCCCAGGTGGTATCTCACATATGAAAACAAAAAGCTTGTGTCTCTGGGAGTCACACTGCAGATTCAGGATACAGTGAGTTTGTTTATATTCTGATGACATTGTTATAATTTAAAAATAGTTACTAGCTATATGTTGAACTTAACTTTTACAATAAATTACTGCTAGAAGGATGTTACAGTTTTGAGAACCTTTACATGATTTTATAAATCGTACTTTCTTATACCCCTACATAATACATTGAGATTATGGAATCTAGTTAGCCTGATTGCTCGTTATTTCCAAGCTGATGTAGTATTGTAAAGAAATAAGCAGGGTTGTTTTTTTTTTCTCCACTCTTATAGCTGCAACATATAGTTGTATGGTAGTATTTTCAAATCCTGCCTGTAAATACAGTCAGTAGCGGGTTCTTAATAAATGTTCTTCATTTTTGCCATGCTGAAATTCCCTTTTTTCCTACTTACCTATTTTGACACCCCTAATTTTTTGTCCTCCCTTTCCCTAGTCTTACTGCTCTAGGTGAAAGGCAGGCCCGTTCGTATTTGTACTGTTCAACACATCTCTAAAATTCTGTGTGGTAACTGAGAGCTTCCCTAGCAACACTAAAGATCTTTTTTTAATGTATTTTTATTGAGTAAAAGTTAGATGATTATTCATTTTGGATAGTACAGCAAGGTAACAGGAAAAAAATGAAGCTAGAAGAAATTCTGTCTGACTGATAAATGATATTCCCTAGGTTTGCTAAGTAGCACGTTAACGATGCATATGCATTATTAAATTCTGAAGAGTACATCACTGGCATGTAAATTTCCTGGAGGCATGTAGTTAGGTCACTAAGTACCTGCATTTGTCTTTTGAAAGAATGATTCATACATAGTTGATCATGATTTCATACCAGATTTACACCCTGTGCAATTCCCCTTTCCGACTGACTTTTTGGTCTGTATGTTGACAATAACCTTTTGTGACTTGGACACCTAAGAGGTTGTAAGTAGAAGTTATCAAAAGATGGATATAATAAGAGGTGTATTCAGAGGTGAAACCCTAGCCCTTTTTCAGGTGTAAGGACAGGACAAAAGGTATGGCACAAACCAATTCTGCTTTTAGGAGGATTGATATCTAAAAGAGAATTACCACAATTCCCAAGTGAGATTCTAGTTTAGTTCAGTTTAGTAGTATGGAAACAACATGAGTGATAATGTCGGTTAGTATGTGAGATGAGCAGTTTGAAAGTCTGACTTCATACAGTTTAGAGAGGAAGAAGTGTGAATTACTCTCGAACTGGACTTCTCTGTGCATTAATTATAACATTCTACTTTGATATTCAGTCGAGTAATAGAGCACATGATACGGTAGTACATATCATTTTGTTTACGATTGCAAATGGAGAGATTTGTGTATAAAGTTAGCTGAAATTTTTCATACAAATAATTCATTTGCTGATAATGCAATTTTGGATCACCTGGAACTACCTGCAAATTCACGCTGGAATTTCACCAGTAAGCTTCAGCCAACAAATACAGAAAACCCCCTAAAATGTGAAACAGTTTGTTTTAATATAATATTTTATAATGAGGTGTGCCACTTTTTCATTTCAAATTAATGTTTTATTTCAAAACTGAGTTAACTATTTAAGATGGCGTGAAGGTATATTAAAATCTAGTGAAATAATAATACTGGATTTCAAAACTCTTTAGTTTGACCTAGCAATCATTGTTACTTTCTGTTTTGATCAGGATGAAAACCCAGCCTTTTCTTTTGAGTAGACCTTAATCAATTAGCTTTTAAAAATCATGTATTTGTTCAGCTTCTATATTTAGATTAAGAATATATTTCTTTCTTTAGACTTCATTTTAGAAAATGCTCCAAGCTACCAATATACAAAATGCAGCTTGAATTAGGCTCTATCACTTACCTTCTGCTAGCAGATGCATCACATGGGAGGGGAATCTGGACTATTCCTTGCACAATGCAATTGAGGAATAAAAGCATACGATTTAAAGGTGCTTCTAATTCTGAAGCCAAACGGTAAATGTGCTTAGTTCTCATGTGGTAACTCTATGTGTTGATGATTTACAAGGACAAGGAGGATTTCATGAATTATAGGAAAGACTTTCAAAAAGCATTTGACAAGACTTCTCGTGAAAAACTATTAAAGAAATTAAATTTCCATGGGATTGGAGGAAAGGTCCTTTCATGGACTGAGATCTGATTACAGGATAAGAACCAACAGGAAGGGCAAAACTGTCATTTTTCAGGGTGGAGAGGGGTCAACTGAGTAGTGTCTCTCAGGAGTTGGACATGAGGCCGGTTTCATTCCACATCTTCATCAGTGACCTGGAGAGGGCAGCAGACAGCAAAATCTCCAAATTTGTGGAGATTAGCAGTCAAACGATGCACTGATGATGGGGAACTCAGTGAGGGTCAAAAAGGTGGCAGATATGCTTCAGTGCAGATAAAAGTATAGTTATACATCTTAAAAAAAATCTAAATTGTGCTTACACGATAGTGAGCCCAGAACAGGCAATTAGAGCGCTCGGGAAAGGACTCGTGCAGCCATCACTGGCAGGTCACTGAAATCATTGGCTCAGTGCACAGCAGCAGCTGGCAAAGCCACAAAACACTGTCAGGGCACCATCAGAAAGTGTCCTGGCAACAAAACAGATGGCATCTCTGGGCCACCACGAAGGACCACGGAAAACCCGCAGCTTGTGTCCTACGTGTAGGCAGATCTGGTACCATGCACCTCAACATGGGCAGAGAGGCGTTAGACACGGCGATGAAATTTTAAAAGGATGGAGCCATTACCTTGCGCAGAAAGACCAAAAAAACTGGGACTGTTTGGTGTGGACAGGAGAAGGCAGAGCGGGATATGACTGAGGTTTACAAAGTCACAATAAGCTGAATAGGGAACTGTTGTTCACCAAGTCTTGCAATGTGAGAGCTGAGGGTCACTCAGTGAAACCGGTAGGAGATGGGTTTAAAAGAGATGAAAGACATACTGCTCTACATAGCAAGGCCTGAACTTCTGGAACTTGCTGCCCTAGGGCGTTGTGGTTCTGATGCTCTCAGCAAGCTCAAAAAAGGCACAGGCAATCTGTCCTCAGCTCCATCAGCAGGCACTAAAGGGACGTGCCCTCTAACATTCCCAGTCCAACAGTTGTGGATACTGAGGGAGTTAGCAGGGAATGTGCTGTAGAAAGTAGTCAGGCTCAGGTGCTCTCCTTACATGGCCTCTGCTCTTACCAGTGCTGGAGACAAAGCACTTGGTCTGGATGGTCCAAGCACTTGGACCCATCAGGGATGTTTTTCTATTGTTATGTGCCTAATTTTCAGTACAGTATGGGCTGGTCAATTCCTACAGTACTAAAAGTAGTTTTAGTAGAGCCATCACCCCAGTGCAGGGTGGGTTTGGTACCAGACTAAGGGGTTTTACAAGTAGGGAGGAGAAGACAGACAGTAATTGCTTACCTTCACAGGCTTCCCACACAGGAGCTGGGCACAGTGTGAAGTTTTCTCATGTTGCCTTTATTTTATAGGGGTGAGAACAAGCTTTTTACTGAGATTGTGAGTGAAAGTCATGGAATGACAGTGAGTAGTTTGATCACGTTCATTTTCACTATAAAGGGTGAATCTTTCTGTCCCTTTTCAGAAGTCTCTTGTCAGAGACTGTGGCAGTCCCTTCTGTGGTGCTTTTTTAAATACAGAATAAACTGAGAATTAGAAAAGACACGCTCCTGTCTGAGTCACCAGCCCTGTCCAAATGATAGGGCAAAGCCATATTGTACTAGAAAGGCTCATAACTGTGGAAGCCAATTTGAAAAGTACTGATTCCTTAATAAATAATGATAAGTAATTCCAGTGGAAAGGGGTTGGGCTGGTACAAGGCACCTCCCTTCTTGGTGTAAAAGCTGTCCCACGTCAGATGCTTTGACTGCCTATGGGATGCCAATACTGCCTGTAGGAGATAAAAGCACGTATGCATTGAGGGTACAATAATATGGAAAACTAAGCCACAGAGTGTTTATGTGAGTAAGACATCCAAAACTAATCCACAAGCCTATAGAAAAGGACAAAAAAATACTAGTGTTTTTGATGAGAAATACATGTCAGAGGCTTAGAGATCTAGTATGTCTCACTTTTCTACCGTAAAGCGCTTTGTGAGATTTCTGGAACATGAAGCCAGACAATGCTGCCAAATCTGCAGCCACAGGGGGCTCCCAAGTCATAAAAAAAAAGCTCTTTATTCCATTAACTTCTTTGGATTTATAGGATTACTGTGCTGAGGACTGGCTCAATGCTAAGCACCCTCCCACAATTCAACTGGCTGTTGAGAGAACAGTCACCGGTTGTTTTCCCCACTGAAACAGATATCTCTGAGAACATCACAACTGTAAGACTTCCTACTCAAGTGATCTCTCAACGTCTCACCCCAGCACCTCCATTCACACTCCTCTGTGCTGAGTGAAATGAGGGATTTCACGGTGTATCGACTAAGCTGTGAGATCCACCCTCAGGCAGACAAAAGCCAGGATTGCTTTGCAGAATCGAGCTACATCTCAGGGTGGAAATTATGATCTGGCAAAAGGAGTAAGGTGTTTCTTATAGCTTTAAAAGTTAAAAAAATAAACAGAAGTCTACACCTGAGTTGCACTTGTAGACTGACTAGCAGCCTGTTCAGCACAGATCACTGCCAAAGGCTCCTCTGGAACTGGTCCTTGGTTATAAGCAAACCACTGCATTTTGCAGTCTCTTCCTCTTCCACGTGGCCTCAAAGCTTGTATTGCTGTAGATCTTTGTTGCTCCACTGATACACGGTGCAGATGGTTTATACATCTGAGCCAGATTCTGCCTCATTTCAGTTTTTTCCTCTTTTCTTCTTCATTTCCTATTCCTCCAAACTGATGCACTTTCGCTCCCATTCTGTTCGCAGTTTTTATGCATCACATTCTGCTCTGAGTTACAGTAGTAAAAATCTGGTGTTGTTGGATTGACACAAATTTAGCTGATCAGAAGTGCTCTCCTGGCAGCTGAGCTGGGTTATCAGGGTTGCTATCACCAGGTAGACCCTTGGATGGATGCTATTGCCCCTGCAGGAGTACTGACTTTGGAGCTGTTGGCAGGGTTGCACATTCAATGGCTTCCTAAAGTCAGATAACACAACTCAAATCTGCATGTTCAGTTACGCCTGCAGATCTTGGAGAGGCAGTAACATCGAGGAGGAGGTGGCAATGAGCAGCTTCAACAGTAACCTCTTACCCAACTGGAGCCACAACAGCAAATCTGGCTATGGCCTACCCTGCTGTTTTCCTTCTTTCTACTTTTATTTTTTGTCAATTTATTTCCCTCATTACTTAAAAAAAAAAAAAAAAATCTGAACATCCTTCTCTTTTTTTCAGCTTCTTTTCTTCAGAAAAGTAGCTGAAGAAATGGGGCTAATGAGAGAGAAGTAAAAATAAGTAGTAATGCATACACATACAGATATATTTCTGTTCCTATTTATATTCCAGATACTTTACCATGACTTCTTTCTTCAGTTGTATTTTCTTTTAACTCCCTGTTAAGGTTTTCTTTATTCTGCAAGCCAACCGTATACCAAAGGTTATATTAAGTTCACTGTGGTATAGAGACCTCAGTCAGTTAAATGTCATGGTTACTTCTAGTAAATTAGAAATGTGCATATTTTTAGTCCCTTGAGAATACACTGTCAGATCACAAATATTCAAACCAACTACTGTTAACTGATGAGCAGCTGAGCAAATAAAACAGCTTTGCCCAAAGAGGAAGAAAAGCCACTTAAAAAAAACCACTTAAAAGCCTTTATTAATTACAAAAATACTTAAATGATTTAACAGATGAAAACAGTAACAAATACCAAAAGGCCAGATGATGTCTCCAGTTATACCACATAAATGAGTTTAAAAAATGGAGATGAGCCAATTCTATAAACGGAGAGTGAAGCAGGCTGATAATGTTATGGCTCAAAGGGAAGAATGGGCTTCATTAGTTTAGTTTTCTGCAGAGTCCTGGCTTTTTTCTGCTTCTAGCTGTAACTGCATAATTGTTTAACACAGTTTCCTGACAGATTCAGCTCTTTCCCTTATCCCCATGTGTACTTCCAGGGCTCTTTACACAGAAAAATAATAGTTTACCAAGCTATGCAACATTCATGAACTTTCAACATTACTTTGCATTACATCCACATACTACATCCTCTTATTAAATGATGTTCCCAATACGTGGTGACTGGAATAAGATAATCTGAAGCCCATATAAATTGCCAACAAGCCTTCCATGGCTCCATACTTGGTAACCTTCTGCCATGGTCCTACTTAACCAGTGAAAGTAGCAGTCGGAAATAGGAACCTTTTCTTTTTGTAAGAAAAGAAGCAAGAGCAGCAGGATAACCTGTAATATCTACATTAATTTGCAGGGCACAGTGACTTAGTGAGAAGGCAGGGCTTAACACAATTATCTGTTCCTCCCTTTAAACTGCTCTTTGCAAGGGTGGTTGTTACTAGCTTCGCTGGGACCATGGATTCAGGGATAAACACAAAATGAAGATGCATACTGGAGTTCACACTCTTTAGAGCACATCTCAGGCTCTCAGGCATATCACATTGCATCAGTCTCTTTAGAGCTCTTGTTTCAGGCCTTCAGGCAGATGACATTGCATCAATTTCATATTTTAAAGCTTTTCTTCTTCCTTTAAAGCTTTCTGTAAGGGCAAGAAACTTGCCATTTCTTTTTTATGAAAATGCAGATTCTGATGTAATTGTATGGCGCTGTGAGCTGAAGCCCAAAATAACTGTATTATACTGTCTTGGCCATAAAATTACTGAAGGATTTACAGTATTCCCTAATTGTTCCTACAGACGAACAGCACTACTAGCGCAAGAGCTAACGTTATTGTAAGTCATTTAAACAGTACAGGGATTACAAAACTGGGTAAAGTCTCCTGTGTGCATCGCACTGTGTCAGCTCAGATGCTTCTGAAGCATTTCAGTTCAAGGAACCCCAGACTGGCAGCTGTGGCATGGTCCCCTCCTCACAGGGGACATTTCTTAGGGAACCTGGTAGGCCATTGGCCTTTCATGCTGTGTGACAACACTGAGAAGAAAAAAAAGTCATGCCATTATAGAAAACCCAAGCCTTTCTTTGCAGTATACCTATCGAGACTTTGACTGCCTGGATGGTATTCTGCACACGCCTACCAGTGTCAACAGTTCAAGCTGCCTGGTGTGTTCAGCGAAGCAAGAGATCAAAGGTTTCTAGGAACACAATATTCATTCTCCTTTGGTTTTTGCATGATGCTGACAAATGCTATCCCACATCAAGGAAGCACCCACCAGAAGTATGTTTTTTAATTTTTTTAAGTGGAAGGACTCCCTAGTTCTTTCAGATTCAAGCTGGTATTATTGGCGTTGACAGTTTGACTTCGCCAAAACTGGTGGTCAGATTCTTAAAACTATTATCTTTATTTTACATTACATTGCACAGAGTAATTTCAGTGTAATTATTTCTGGGATGTGGGTTAAAGAACTTGTCAGGGGTATCAACTACAATGTAGATAATTCATCACCTAAAAAAAGAAATATCAATTGTATGGGTGGGAAAAGTGATTTTGCTTAATATTTTACAGAACAAAACAGGTCTAATTCTCTTAATACTTTACATTTATAGAATTGGCTTTGAAATAATAATTGTCCTCTATAGTAAATCTCTGGTACTTGTCTCTATTTTGTTATCTGCTAAGAAGGAATTACTGGCTAGGTCTTTTAATAGTTTAATTCATAACATGGTTCAAGCTATGCTTTTTGTAAGGGTGCTGCACTACTTTTGCAAAAATAATTTAGAGACAGAGTTGGTAAACAATCTATGTGTCAGGCAAAGCAAATAAATGTAGTTAACATAAAAATTACTCATCCAATGTGTCCAAAAATGTTCTTTAAAGGTTGCATTTCATACTCACAGGGAATTTTTGGAGCTAGTATTTTTAGTCTTCAGGTAGCTTCACTGGCCAGAGAGAATCCTCCACTGTTTGGATTTGCTAGGCCTGGCTCATATTCCCCGAACAGAATTTGAATAGCATCATAATAAAGCAGAATTTGCCGGTTGGATACAATGAGACATATAATGGGAATAAATCAGGAAAAAAAAAAAAATTAGCACCAGCAAATAACAAATTTGAAAATGCTCTCTGTGGGTTATTAATATGAATTGCTAGATCAAGAGAATATGACTGCATGCATCTGATACCTCTTTATCCTTAATTGCATTTAATTAAATCAATTGTTTAGGAGCTTACTATACCTTCTCAGATTCTCAGATAGCTGCTGCATGAATTCTAATAAGTCTGAGTTCATAAGTAGCTCACTAGGGTTAGGCTCACTCTTCCCAAAAGCTTCAAAACTTACAGAAATATTCTGGTAGATAATTTCTATCAGTGGGAAGCTCTTCACTCTCTGAAATGTGTGCGATGGTCATGAATATCTGTTGTAATTTTGTGACTATCAGTGCTACATTTGCTTGTCTTGCCCAGATGAGTCTTTTTCCAACCTGTAAACAGGCTGAGATTCAGGGGCAAAAAAATTTCCAGAAGCACTAGAAAAAAAGCCCCCACTTTCTGAAGTATCAAGATCTACATCATGAAAACTGAGCAGGGAGCTATAACCATGATTCCCCTCCCTCAGTCTTTGTTTATAACATATCCAGTGCTAGAGCTGGAACTTGTGCAAGCAGAGCAGGAGAAAAATCAATTTTGAAATACAGTATGAGATGGTGCAAAGCCTTTCGGACACAGCACATAAAATAAAAGGATTTTATTCTTTCAGGAGACAGCAGAACTACTTAGATCTGCAAATCCTGCACATTCACCCAGCTTTCTGCTCTCAGGTGGATGGTGGATACCCATGTCGTGCTCTAGTGTGGAGTTGGGACACAGCTAGACCCAAGAGCTCTGTAGCTCTCTGGGATCTTGCAGTCACAGATTGCGCACCTGTAAGGGTTACCATTCTTCTGAGCAGTTTTTATCTTGCTACAGTAAATCTTCTGATTTTCAGGGAAATCTAGTTTAACTTCACCCAATGAATTTCTTTCCCTGTAAACTGTCACAGAGTAAAGCTACATTTTTTTCTATGATTTTCAATGTTCTTGTATTTCTCACTCTGATTATTTCATTTTTTTTCAGCACAAAGTGTTTTAAAACAACAGTAGTAGTACTGTTGGTCTAAGAGAAGCACCAAGGGTGATAAGGAGAAAAAATATGTTTTATCAGATAGACATGGAAAAACAGATAATCTTTCAGGCAATTAAAAACTGGCTATGTGTTTTAATGAAATGATACTTTAGGTCTCCCTTGAGAACTCGGATGACTTGAAACCAGCTGCGGTTTTGGTCACTCATGAATTTAAACAGCATAAAGAGACTTTGAGCAATCCTAACACATTACCCCCTGTCATCCCAAATGTTTGTTTTCCACTGCAGGATTATCTTTTTTACTCCTCAATATTCACTCACTTATTACCTGGCACCCTTTCCCCATGATTCTATCATCTTTGCCTGATTTTCTTCTTCCTATAGACTAAAAATAAGGACAGTCTTTATATATGACTAGCCTCTGTTTCTTAAAGTTAGTCTGCTAAAAGCATACTTAATGTCTACAATAAATTATTTTTACAAAACATTATTTTAGCTCTACATTGTTTAAATGATGTTCATAAATGTGTCCATTTTGCCACTTAATTTCTCTTGCCTTTATTCTCTCCTCACCTCTGAGGTCAGTGTGTTTTCTTAGAACGGCTTGGTCTCTCTGCCTACACATAATGTACCACTGCATTTCAGTGGCTTCAAACCTTTACATTTAAAAATCATGAACTCTCAGAGATACAGAATGGCTTTCAGCAAGAGAAATATCTGGAAAGTGAAGATTTTTGTCTGCAAAAGAGATGCAACACCAATTTAAATGTCTCATGCACTCTTGTATCCATTGTGCCTCAGCCTTGACCTTACAGACTGGAATTTGCAGCTAATGGACCACAAGTTAACTTTTGATTTTCCCAAGGTATCTAGAAGTGACTATCTCATGGCCCGTGTCAGGAACCACCAGTCTCTCAACCTTTACAAGGGCTAATGGCTCACAGACACCTGACTTTCAACTGTAGGAATATGGTATTTTAAACTACTGCCTTTCTTGTCCATTCAAATTCTTACCCCTATTAATTGAATGCATGTCCATTAATCAACAAAACACACAGGATGAAAAATTATTATTTTTCCTTCTGCTTCTTTTGCAGAATCAAGTCCATTTGTCTTATGCTTGCAGGCTCTGGACAGTTTAATGAAGTGCTGACATGTACTAATCATAGGCAGAGAACTGCAACACTTCTGTTTGTAGGGTTACTGTCTCCTCATTTTAGATTGAGGAGATCAGTGTACTATAGCTGGGGCATTAAACTACTACAGACAAAATACAGAACATTTTGAAGCAGGCTCTGCAGAAGTTTTGAGCACTGAGAAAATTGAATTAATATACTACAGGGATTTTACACATTTTTACAATATAAAATTGACCACCTGTGATGAAGAGCAGCAATGAGTTTATGAGGCAATAAGTATCTGCAGTACCTTACAGAAGAGTTAAAAAACATCAGCTAAAGTCCTGAGGTTTTCTCAGTATGATTCCACTATTCCAGCCAGTTTGCAGAACTTTGCCATCCGTGGTGTCACAACAGCTACAATGAAAACATGTTATAAACATAAGAGGCATAATTATCAAAATAAATAGCTGGATGGGATAAATTATGCTGCTTCTTGTAGTTGCAAATGCAACATATACCAATCCCAAACTTGTGTAAACTCCGTGACACACAAAAATCAGGTACAGATTGGTTTTGGATCAATGTCAGAAAATCTAGACTTTGATTATACATATTTTTTTTGTCCAAAAGTCATACAAGAATTTGTTTATCAGATGCAATTTGATGTAAGAATTTCAGTTTCCTACAGTTTCCTACTAAATTTTGCTGAAGTGAAACATTGACTCCCAGGAATTATTTGGGTGGCAGGTAACATGGGCTTATATTGAGAAGTAGAAGTTAGTGGGGGATCTCTTTTAGTAACCTTTCAGGAAACTCTCCAAGGAGATTTCCTCTGCATAGAACTGCCCATAGGAAGCAGCTTGCTTTTAGCAGAACTATGCACTGCCAGCAAAGTGCTTGTGCTGCAATCACAACACTTGATTAAGCAAGAAGACAGATTTAAAGTTCTGAGTCATGTGAAGAGGCTTATGTCCCTGCACGTTTCTTTCTTGCCACTTTTGTCTGTGAAGAGTAAAAACTACATAGCTTAACCACAAAAAGGTTATGTGGCACTTATTCAGGATTGCCAGGTACTTTGCTATTTTTCATGAACTGGAGAGTGTCTTTGCCTCCAGCGGAGCACGTGGCTTGGAGACGATTACCAGCAGTCACTTATGGACACCCCCACAATTACAGAAACACTGTTGTACTTTGCAAGGCATGAGGCACCGCATCCTCTCCTCCTATTCTGCTGCCAGAAGCAAATTTTCCTTGCCTTCCCACTCTGGTTACCAGACCAAGGTAGAGGCCTGCAAGGTGGAGGACTTGGAACAACGAAGAGAAAAAGGTACTACTAAGCTGTGTTTGCATTACCAGGCCTACCACCTGAAGAGTCAAAAGTCAGCTAGTTAGGGACTGCAAGTGATGCTTTAGAAAGGATGAAAAGAAGTTCATCCCCATGCATTATTGCCACTGGGATGGAGTGACTCATCTTCCCCAAACCCATACAGGAGCTCTGCCCTCTTGGTAGCATTCAGGATGAAGAAATCTGGCAAGAAGGTGTGATAGCTTATTAAAAGTCTTTGCAAGAAGCCCTGCTCTGCCTTCCAGACACTCTTCATTTACCATCGGATGGTATTCACTAAAAGGGAATGTCAAAAGGAGGTCAAGTGTTTTACCATACTGCGGAGGTGGCACACATTAGTTAGTAAGAGGCAGTGTACACAAACTTAGAGCAGCAAAAGCTCTGTGAGTATTGTGCACTTTTCCTCTTCTCGGAGGCAATATTGTCCCTGACAGTAAATACAAATGCTCTCCCCCTCAACTCCTCCTCCATATCCACTCTCCTACTCTGAGTTCTCTTCCTTTCTAGCTTTCCAATTGATGATGATTTTTTCTTCCTTTCCTCATAAAACCCAAAAGCCCATGTCTTATACAAGCTGTCCTACTTCAGTGCCTTCACCATGAAACTGAAGGCTATAAGGACAAAATTACGTCTTTTAGGAAGTTTTGAAAAATAACTTTGACAGATAAAAAGCAATTGCAACATAGTACTTAATTGCCTGATATCTTTCCAGCACTCCTTGACCAGGACATACTTGACAGGTGAGATCCAATAGATTCATAGAATCATTTAGGTTGGAAAAGACCTTTAAGATCATCAAGTCCAACCATAAGCCTAACACTGCCAAGTCCACCGCTAAACCATGTCCCTAAGCACCACATCTACACGTCTTTTAAGTACCTCCAGGGATGGTGACTCAACCACTTCCCTGGGCAGCCTGTTCCGATGCTTCTCAACCCTTTCAGTGAAGAAATCTTACCTAATATCCAATCTAAACCCCCGCCTGGTACAAATTGAGGCCATTTCCTCTTGTCCTATCGCTAGTAACTTGGGAGAAGAGACCAACACCCACCTCACTACAGCCTCCTTTCAGGTAGTTGTAGAGAGCAATAAGGTCTCCCCTCAGCCTCCTCTTCTCCAGGCTAAACAATGCCAGTTCCCGCAGCCGCTCCTCATAAGACTTGTGCTCCAGACCCTTCACCAGCTTCGTTGCCCTTCTTTGGACATGCGCCAACACCTCAATGTCCTTCTTGTGCTGAGGGGCCCAAAACTGAACACAGTATTCGAGGTGCGGCCTCACCAGTGCCAAGTACAGGGGCATGATCACTGCCCTACTCCTGCTGGCCACATTATTCCTGATACAAGCCAGGATGCTGTTGGCCTTCTTGGCCACCTGGGCACACTGCTGGCTCGTGTTCAGCTGGCTGTCCACCAACGCCCCCAGGTCCTTCTCTGCCAGGCAGCTTTCCAGCCACTCTTCCCCCAGTCGGTAGTGTTGCATGGGGTTGTGACCGGAGTGCAGGACCTGGCACTTAGCCAGTAAACTATCTTTCCAAAGAAACATTATGCATCACAGACACTGAGAAAATACTTAAAAAGAGAAAGTGGAGTTTCATTTCATCAGCCTTCACCCTCTGATGAGTTTCTGGGATGGAAGCTGAGTTCAGTGTGATGTACCTACTAGTTGTCTCACTCCTGATTTGCATGTATTTGCTTTAACACTTGATCATTTCCGTGATGGAAAGAATGGTTATACCTTCTCCTTCCCCAATTTTTTCCAGGACTGAACAGGATTCAGTATTGGATCCACTGATACAGATTTACTACATTGACCCATAGACGATCATTTCAGCGAACGCCTGCTGTGGGGCCTCCTGCTTTTTTAAGGATATGTGGCCAAAGAGTGCTGAGTGAAGCAGGTTTTTATCTTACTTCTCTCCTGCTAACTGCCAAAGGTATTTTTAGCAACATGTCTCTCTGGCCCTGCCAACTTCATTCTTACTGAGATCCTAATAAGTGCTGGCTATTGCTCTGGGACCGTGGTTTCTGCTTCCAGGCAGATTCTGCTTGTCTGCTAGAGCCTGACTACAGGGAAATGCATCATGCTGTCTCAATGGCAGGTTGACAGTTTTTCAAGCACTTCTTGATCGTGATTCAGGCAGAGCTTACCAGCGGGACAGCTTACACTGCTCCTGCCAGCAAGGGGAACCTGATGTGTTTCTTGCACCCTGGGCCAGATGCCTCCTGGGCATTCATCTCCTGCCCAGTGAAGTCCTACTGCTTTCCCCTGGGTGGCCAAATGGTAGGGTCATAGCTAGGGCAGAGCAAGAAAGGTATGCACCCTGCACCCATGTGAGGGGTATCGAGAGGAGGCACATACGCCAGAACTTCTGTAATTCCTGCTCCCACTGCTGCCTACACAGCAGGATGAGCAGGTAGTAATGGCAGGCAAAAGGTAGGAAGGCTGGGGCAGGAGGGAAGGAGGGGAGGAAGTGCCACATCTTCTTCCCCACACTCTGGTCCTGTGCCCAAACATCATCCATCCTCCCATGTTCCCACTGCAAGTAAAAGTAGGGTGAATACAGTGTGTCCAGGCAGCACAGCCCAAAGGTGGCTTTGATTTTTTCCCTTCCTTCCACCACATACTCAAGTGCATTCCCAGGTTGGACTGAGGGACACAACTGGCTGGGTCAGGCAGCCTGAGGCAAAGGGGCTGTCTCTGGAGTAGCCCTCTGTTTTCACCCTAGCTCTTTCATGACACCCGAGTGCTGTATTGGGTTCAAGAAGTGTGGCAGGTGGTAAACGATCATTATTAGAATATAAGTATATAGTTTATATATAGTCTAGTTTAGCTAGTCTACAGTTTAGCATACAGAAGTGGAGATTATAGGCAGCTCAGGTCAACTTTATTTTAGTTAGGCCAGTTGGCAGTTATGGGATCAGAAAATAACAGAGAAACAAGACAGAGAACTGAGACAGAACTGAGGCTTCCATGGACAGAAGGGTAGGAAAAACAAATTGAGTACCAAGCAGCTGACAAACAAACATTTTACTTAAATTGAGATATTACGATCATAATCCAAATGCCTTTTATAGTTTGAGCTATTTCATAGCCTTGAGTTGTATAATGAAAGAGAGGGCTGGCACTCTGGTTGTACTCCTCTGACCCTGAATGGTGTTCATGCAGAACTTTCTGCCCACAAATTTCCAAACTCTTCTCAAAATGTAGTCATGGAATTTAGATAAGGCAAAATAGTGTCAAAATAGGGAGTACCCTTATTAGCATTTCTTTGACATAATCTCTGCTCTTGATATTATGTACCTACCTTTCTTGTTTTTCATTTGCTTTTATTTTCTTTCTGTATTCACAGAATCATAATGTGCATATAGCAGTTCAGCACAGCACACGACTGCCAGTGTCACATCTGTATTGCATTGTTCTTTATTTACCCATTCTGCTGCATGATCAGACAGTGGAGTATGATTTTTTTTACCTGTTGCCATGAAAACCTCATCTTTGGGGATAATTCCCTGAACTCTTGATTTTCCAGCTTGTACCTGGAATTCCACACCAAAAGGGCTCTGATGGCTCCTGAGCTAATGCAGACAAAGAAAGCCAAGTGGGGAGGAACAGATGGGCTTCAGGGGGTGCAGAAGTACCCAGTCCATCAGTCTGTTTAACACTTGCAGGCTTAGGATGGAGTTTGTTTCATTACTGGTTTTGTTCTGCCAGGTTTTCAGTGCATTAGTGCTGCTTTCCTGTGCCCAGGAGACTCCTTCCGTTAGGATGTTTCATATCTTGAATTATAAAACAAGTCAGAAGTGCTTTACTGACCTTTCCCCAGCCAGGGCTGCAGTATGCTTCCCCCATTTTCTCATCAAATCCATGCTAGAGGCAGCTTAAGAGTGTTTCAGAGCTGAATGAAATGTGTGCGTCCCTTGCAGTCCTTAGCTAACATAGAAATGATTAAACTATACCTTGTATTTTCCTGGGACTTGGTGGATCTCACAAAGTCCTCAGCAGCTGTAAGTTCCCACTGCTGAGTCAGTAGCTGCCATGAACCTTCCTGGGATTAAATCTTCCTGAGTGGACCTTCCTAATTTTAGATTTGCATATTAAGCAAAGACCCAGAAGCAGGCTGCAGTAAAGGCAACCTGCAGAAAAAGCACTGAATCCTCCCTAATAATCTGTAATCCTTATATTTGTGGACTGGGTTTTCCTTGACAAAATTCCCATAGCTTTAGCACTATGACATTGTACCCTGGACTGTGTACAGAGATGTGTTAACTACATTTTCTGCAACATCCATCATGTGCTGCTGCAAGCTCTGTTGTTTTTGCCTACCAGTACAGATGTTCCCTGAGCTTATCAGGAAAGTACTTACTACTCTTTCACTGCTCTCTGCTTGCTTTTATCAACTCCCTCTTGCATTACTTTCTTCCTTTAGTCTTTTATTAGTTGTACTGGGAAGACTGTTTTGACAATCTGCAAGATTTGGATTTGCTTCCATTTTGTCATGTTTTCCTGGAGGAAAATTCCTGCAAATCCATGGACAGGTTACTTGCGTGGAAAGGTGCATCCACGAAGGGTATTCCAGACATCCCTTGCCTCATGATGAAGCTATCTTTGTCAAAATGCAGTGGTCTGCAACACTTGTGCTCTACCCAAAACCCCTCCAGAAGGCACGTTTGTCCCTGGCTTACAGAAGCATACCCCTTAGCTGAAACTGTCTCAGCATGGGACCAAGTATCCCAACTCTCCATTCAGATCTTACATCTTCTCTTTTATTGAGCTCAGCCTTATTGGGAGGCAATGTACCTCTTCCCAATATTAACCTGCTTCTTTGCTGCGGAGCACAGATTGTTGAGAAATCGTGCTCTCTGCCTGTATGTGCTGTCACCACTGGAGCTGCTCATGGGCTTAGGAGGAGTGCAAGTGTTATTTGCAAGCCATTTAACTCACTGCTTACAGCCTCCCATTTGTCCAAGGTAGCTAACAGCAAGTCCACACCATACAGCCAGAACAGGTAGTGGCTGAAGGTGCCCTCAGATAATACTTCTTTCTCTATGCCCAAAGCTTTTGTGGAGTTTACTTCCTTCCCCAGCTTTCACTTTGATTGCTGTAATCTCACCTATTTCACAGTTTGATGTCACATCTGGAGGAACGGGCAAATCAAAGAGAATCAACAGAGGTCTGGAAAACCTCAGGTGGCAAAATTGGAAGTTTGAGTCACATAAATGGTGAGGCAAAATAGGTCAGGGAATCACAGAATCATAGAATATCTCACATTGGAAGGGACCCATGAGGATCATCAAATCCAACTCCTGAAAAGGGGCAGGGGAAGAGGAGAAATGCATATAGTTTGGCATCTGTTACAGACTTCCATATGCAAAAAGCAGGATCCAGACTCGCACCCGCCAGCAGACTATTGGGTGCCAGATATTTGTCCTTGAGCACTGACTGAGCACCCCAGGGCTGAAGATTAAAGCTAGAGATGTTTATGGGTAGATGCAGATCTTTCTGAGGCACTTGCTGGAACCAGATGAAACGACAAACTGGCTAATCCAAAATCTTTCAAGGACAAAGTGGTGGGGCAGGAGGTTATGATGTGCTGCAATTATTCCACAGTTGAGCGTAGCTGGGCCACAGAATAACTACAGCTTTTGTAACAAGGCTTCATTTCCATGTTTTTAAACTGAAGTCCTGCATTGGTAATGTTTTGAAGATAATGACCTTTAGGGTTTTATTAGAATTTTTTGCTTGGAGAACGCAAGGGATTTATTTCATTTCACTATTGCTGTGTAAATGTTGTAATGCATGGTATTTTATAAATACTTCAGCAGGAAACTTTATAGAAAAAAAGGGTCATTTTTACAACCATTTTCCAGAACAGTAGAGAGTGTATTTTCAGCGACAAGTAACAAAAGCACCAAGTACAGACAAATGAGTTAGTTAAGAAGTCTCTCTTCATGTCAAATAAAAAGTAAGTTGTTATCTTTCTAACAGGTCTCTTGACTGCCAGTAGTGCTTATTTCAGTTTATTTCAGCTAACAGTAATAGCAGTTTTGTAAACATAACTTAATTCTGTCCAAATACTTGACTACATAGGGCTAGGTCACAAGGAATGCTGGAAATTTTCTGTGCTCCTATGACAGTCAATAAAATTAAGAGGCATTTATCTCCTTTCAGAAACTGGACCTTGAACTCTCCCACATGCAAATTTTCTCCAACTTTTCTTTTCACCTTGAGGATGGGTCATCTAGCCAGTAACTCCATTGGCTTGAAAAGTGCCAGCAGCAAAGCAGTATAATTTAGCAATAATAAGACTTAAAAGGTCCCTTATAATGAGGCTAATCCTAGAAGCATCTTACTTGATGGAAGCATGCTACACTCACCTCCTGTAACAATTTGGAGATCAAAAGTGGTAGCCTAGGTGCGCAGCACATAATGAGTGATGGCTTTCATTCCAGAAATGCAGGGCTTGGGCACTTCTTTGTTGTAGCTCTCTGGCCTTTAGTGCACGATCTCCAGTGCGAAGGCTGGCAGGGAGACATCCTGCCCTGGCTCATGCATTCTGCGTTAGAAATGGATGTCTGTCGGCCAAGTTATTTTCTTTTGTAGCAGCAGTGCTAAACACATCTCTTCACCAACAATTTCTCTTGGACAGAAGATTTCAGTGCGAGAAAGAGGGGTGATCCTGCAGTACCCACTCATCTAATTGGTTGTAGGAGCCAGAAATGCTCTGTATTTCTTCTCCTTTATTTTCCAGCCCCCTCCTTTTATGGTGAGCTAATCTCTGTTCCAGAAGATCATTTCATCCACTTTAATTACCTCTTGAGCAAAAGTTCTGCCCTGACATCCTACAGGCATCATGGCTTGGGGAAATCTCTTAAACTTCTTCTCCTGAGCCTCCTCCCATGAGGTCCAGTTAGCTGTGCTCTGGATAGAGGCTGACTAACTCTCACTTTATCCAACTGTAAAATTCAAAATGACACATTCCAGAAGTGCAAGGCTCAGGGAAAAGCAATTGAGGCCTAAAAATGGAGTTGGAAAACAACAAATAAAAATAAACAGTATTTTAACTGGAAGTCTTCCCTGCATGGATTTTCAATTCAATTCTGCTTCAAGAGAAGCTACCGGGACAGGGATCTGTAATCAAGATAAATTGTCTGGGGGAAAAAAATGTTTTCAGTAGTTTATGCCTGAATTAAAAAAGTGCTACTTGCCTGGGCAGCACTGATTCCAACACTTCCTGTCTTCGAGGTTTTGTAATCTGAATATTCTTCTAAATAGATAATTTAAGTTTACATCCCTGGAATGCATGTCCTTTTCTTAAAATGAGATATGTGAGGTGCCATTTTAATAACTTGAGCCACAGTTAGACTTTGACAGTTACTCCCTAGCACAGATCTCCATCCCTTGCAAAAAACAGATTAAATAGTAGTGAGGGTGGGTGGCTTCTTAGAGGAGTAAGGGAAAAGGAATAATACAGAGCAAAGATGCAGGATGAAGGAGTTAGCACCTTTTTCATTTAGTTTGTTGGTGGATTGCTCCAAACAGAAATCCTTCAATGATACAGTTTTCTCTGCACATTGCCTAGGGACTGCTTCTCAAAGCAAGAGTGATCTTTGACAGCACCCTGTGATACTGGTGAGATGGAAAGGAGCCAACTGGGAGAATGAACTATTTGTGCCTGCCTCTGAAGAAGCTCCTACTTTTTCACTTTGACTTTGACTTTAGGATCTCCTAAATCCCGTCGGGCCAAGTTGAGAGTTAGGTATGTCACTCCAGGGAAAACGGCACTGACATACGAAACACGGAGCTCTGAAAAGACACACGTAATATTTCAAGCACTTTTGGTTTGGTTTCTTTGTTTCTTTGCTTGACTGCATTCACAGAATCACAGAATCACAGAATGGTAGGGGTTGGAAGGGACCTCTGGAGATCAACTTGTCCAACCCCCCTGCTTGAGCAGGTACACCTAGAGCAGGGTGCACAGGACCGCGTCCAGGTGAGTTTTGAATATTTCCAGAGAAGGAGACTCCACAGCCAGTCTGGGCAGCCTGTTCCACTGCTCTGTCGCCCTCACAGTAAAGAACAGTGAAGGGGACACAGCTATATCCAACCTGTTAGAAATGGCTCTCATAACTGTGTTTTTCCATACTGTAGCAGTTACATCATTGACTGTAAATCTCATGCAGCTAAAAGGTGGAGACATACAAAGCAAGCAACTAAGACAAATGCAGCTGTTGCACAAATCAGTTATTTTCATCCAGTGTGCACATTGTAGTGACTGTTTTCCCACAACTGCAATACGCTAATCGGCAAACAATACACCAAAGAAGCTGGTAGTTTAATTTTAGGGCCAAAATCAAATGGATATATCCCACCAGGGATGGTAACAGAATTGGGCTCCTTTGTTTATTTTTTTAGGTTTACTTATGATTTTGGCATTTACTGAACTCTTCTTCTGAGAACAGTTTTGCAATGTAGGTTCATGATTTTGTTTTTTTAACAGATTTTCTGTGTGATGTGGTAAAGAAGACAGACTGTTTCATACTTAAAAGGGAAAGGGTACTGATCTTCCCTACAGGTGTTGTGAAGACTGTTAATTTCTGAGTTGCTTAGATGTTATTTTGAGGCAGTTTATACCATACACAAAACATTACGAATTCACTGAGATTAGTGTGTATTCAGAAAGAGATGCTTTTGAAGTTTTGCTAAGACACGGGAAAACACAACAGTTTTAGCAGCACTACATTTACTGTATCAACTGATATTCAACTAAACAAAACCAGTGCTGGAAAGACTTCACTAATTTTTCGGAATTGTGTGTATCAGTGAACTGACCTAGAATTTCCAGACACTCTTCTTGTTTTGATGTCATGCTTTAGTTATAACTTTCACTATTTAAAAAGCAAAGTTGATTCATTAAGCATCAAAAACAAAGCAAGAAGCATCCATGTGCTGTAGCAAACTACAAATTCTGAGATGCTCCTTGCCATAAAGAGTTTAAAGTCAAAGGAGGTGGACGATACAGAAAATAGAAGACGCAAAATTATTTGAGTGTGTATTACATCATGATGGCTTGTGTAATTATGGAGATTAGCAGTGCTGCCTGCTGGGAATGACTGACAGCTCCCCCAGAAGACCATTACTAACTGCTCCTACATTTGCCAGATGTAACAAACGGCGTACAAATCATCTGTTCAAGCTGTTTGCTCCAATCCAACACCTGTTGGTGGCATATCCTGAAAACATCAAGCATCCCATGTGATAGAAACTAGTTTTTATGTTTTCTTTGGTTTTATTCTTTCTTGGTTTATGGGCATGAGTGGAGGAAGAGACATTTTAAACAGCAAAACCCTGTCGCAGAAGTAAGGTAAGATCAGAGTTCAATGTACTGAGTTCCTTTGTGTGCATCCTCACTGCCATAACTGCCTTCTCTCTCAAACTCATTCCCTCTACGTCTCTCCTCACCCCCAGACCCCAACTTTATTCAGTGCTCAGTTTAATGTCAGTATTTTGTTCATACTCAGTGCTTGATTTTCAGATGAATAATTTCCTCCTGGTGTCCTCATAGTATTTACCGTAAATGTATCCAATGCTTTATAATGAGTCAATATGCCTTCATAAAACTCCTGTGAAGTCACAGGAATAGACTTGCCTTCTATAAACAGTGGGTTAATTCAAAGTCCAGGGAAGGTAGGAAAGTAATGGGCAAGCCATGCTGCAATCAAGAGTTTTGCCATTTTGGATGTCCTGCCCAGCCTAGACACTACAGACCATGGGGCAGTGATATCAGTGCTAGAGTTAATTTAGAGAAGGCTCAAACTCTTTACTTTTGCACAACCTGTATCACCAGAAAGAGTGCGCACACATAAAACAATCAGCAAAATATGCCCAGCACACTCCTTTCCTTGGTGGCATCCCTGACTAAAACAATTTAGACCACAGTCAAAGCAGTCATGATAAACTGCTGTTGTGATACCCATTCCACTGCCAAGAAGCAAATTCAGAGCATGATTCTATCCACCAGTGCAAAACTTCCATGTGTTCCTGTTTCATCTAGCATAGCATTTATGCTAAGCCTTTGACCAGAACCAAATTTTACCTTCTTGCACATAAAGGGAAAATAAAACAGTGAAACAGAATTACAGTCTTGAATAGCTTCCTAAAGCGTCTTCTGGATAACTGCATCGTGTCAGTGGTGTGGAATACTAGCTGTCTGAGGCTGCCGAGATGTTTTGAGAATTACCCAGAAGGCCATGCTAGAGAAACTGGCAGAAAATCTGGTGTTGAGGGGCATCCTCCACAAAGATTGAACTCCTGATGAATTAATGTGTCTTGCCTGATCTCTCAAGTTTTGATGCTGTGCTATTGGATTTCATCTTAAACATCTAAACAGAAATATTCTGCTACAGTTTATTCTTTCCAAAAAGCCATTCCTGTCATAACATTTGTTTTAAACCAAGATGCTAACAAAGTCCCTTTGTAGCAATTAATATTGCAGCCATATAGACAAGAGCTGATGATTGTTCTTTGCTCTTTTGTATGAGGGCACAAATCAGGGGTCAGTTTTCCTTAATCAGTTACTCAAGATTTGTGGTAGTACAAGCGAAAGCAGGATCTAATGTTTTAGTGGCTTTACATATTACAAAGCAGTCTTGTAAAAAGTGAAGATTTTGTGATAGAATTATTTGAAGTGAAAAAATAAGATCAGGCTTTTAGGCTCCAGAGTTGGCACGTGTATGTCCTGCAGTAAAGGAATAAAGTCACCTTGCTCTTACCTACTGCTTTAAATAAAAGAGAAAATTATAACTCCTTTTTTAAAAACCTTAAACTACAAGACTTCTGCTCTCCAAATCAGTATGTTCACTTAACACGCAGTGAGCTAGACTTGAAAGGTCACAAGGCAGCACTGAATCATTATCTATTTGAGAGAATTAAGGGATAAGGGGAAAAAAAGTCAAGGCTATTTTTAGCTTTGAAATTTATGGCCATGATAGCATCTGTCCAAATGAAACTGATCTGATCAAAAAGCTGAAAGGCAACAATATGTTTCCTTCATGCATCTTCAAAAACAGTCCAAGCCAAGATGTTGGAACCATAGGGAAGAAGTTAATCTTACCTTCAACTAAAAGATTTACTAAAGCCCGTGGCAAAGAATTTAAATGTTAACAGATCAATTTCTCTTGCAGAAATACAATTCTACCAATTCTCTTACATTTGTTATTAATTTACAGGCAAGGCTCCATAGAACAGGCAATTTAAGATGGGAGCAAAGCAATTTATCTTTGTATAATAAGACCACATGAAACTAAGCAGCCTAAGAAACTAAGCGTTTCTGTGTGGCTTCGGAGTTGTGAGATTAGGCCACTTTAAGTAGCCAAAGATAGTCAAGTCACCGAGACTCTCCTATCCCACATCCCCCAACCTGTAGGGAAGAAACTGCTTAAGCACTTTATAAAGAGTTATGTTGGTGTATAAGGCTGTATATCAGGATGCATTTTTAAGGAAAAATTAATTCAAAGGAGGTTTGAGCATGGTGAGAACTTGGGGGCACTTTGATATATTGTAAAATAAGTGCCATAATCCAAATTTATTTCCTAGGGCAGTTCTGTCCCCTGCACTTTTGCTCCCTCCCCTGGGTAGACAGTTTCATTATTTTAGTAGAAGTTAATTTTCCCAGGGAGCCATGGCCACAAAAGTATGGTAA
The DNA here is from genome assembly GCA_031468815.1 of Morus bassanus. Classification (NCBI taxonomy): domain Eukaryota; kingdom Metazoa; phylum Chordata; class Aves; order Suliformes; family Sulidae; genus Morus; species Morus bassanus. Next base: position 6,836,017 of record CM062569.1, read on the forward strand.
CTTCCAGAGGGTTGGAAGACTAGGGTCATCAGCAAATGCTGATCTCAACTCTGCTCAAAGGGAATTTCTGTGGCTTGTGGATGGTACTGACTTGGAGACCTGCACTGTTAAGCAATAGCTGCTGCACTATCAACTAGACAGAGCTTTCTGAAAGCCTTACAAAAGAGAATTTTTTCCCTTCATTGACACAGACTGTGAACCCAAGATTTGCTCACAAAACAGATTTTGAAATAAAATCTCACGTGAAAACATCTTGTTTCCCTAGCAGATGTCTCCATGTTGGCCTGTATCATGGAAACATCATGTACTGGCAGCAGCAGTGTGGAAAGATCACCAACAAATTTCCTGCATTCTTCACAGAAGCAGGGGAAGAAAGTCTTTAATGAGCATGGTAAGAAATAGGATCTGTTGGTCAGGAAAATTAAATTTGCAATGCTGGTAATCTTAAAGCTGTGGGAGAACAGGATCCATGGCTGTCTATTTTGGACCAAAATGACACAGAATTTTTTTTTGTTTTTCTGACATCCTTGCTATAATACCACATTTAGTCTTTCAGTGATGAGCACTCCAGCAATCCCAGACATTGATGATATTGTTTCTCTGCCATCATAGCAATTTACCTTCTCTCTGGCTTGTCTCATCAGATTTCCCTTGTATTGGAAGAATTTTTGCTGACTAGATCCCCAGCAAACTGAATCCTGTTGGACAAGTTTTCCATACCTATATTTCTTCCCGTCATATACGAGAAATAAATCATTCCCTTACCTGACAGAAACTTCAATTTGCTTCTTTTTTTGACATAATTTTCATACCCTCCCCAGTTAGTAAGTTAATTTTCACAGCACCACAGCATTACCAGTATTTTACCAGATTATTTGAAACTTTATGTCTTATAAGCACTTGGGCCTCTGAAAGGCATTGGCTGCCCATCAGCTGTTATTTCTGTAACAAACAGGCAATGCTTGTATGGCAATTGCAAGGCATTATTAACTTCTTGTTCTCCATGCTTCTTGTTAACCTTTGGTCTCCAGTGGCAGATGCTAACTGAATCTCTTGAGCCACAGTGCGGTTATGCAGAAATTTTGTCCTGAGCATGAATCCCATGCTTCTCCAGGGTTTATTGTGTTCAAAACACAGGAAAAAAAACGAAACAAGGAGGCTAATATACAAGTTTAGCTGAGCAATTCCTATTTCTCGTTCCCGTTAGGGCTGATGTCATTCCAGTCTCTGCATCTGAAAGACACCTATAGAGATACAGAAGTGCAGTGTGTATATTGTCTGGTGAGAGCAGACACAAATGTTCTCTCCATTGTACCTTTGTGCTCATCACATTTTGTGCTTAACTGTTTCTGCATGGCCTGCAATGCACAATTGTAGAAATAATTTCTGAATACTCTGTTAAAGGAAGTTACAGTTGGGTTAACAAAAAAAAAAATTGAAAGAGTCACCATAGTTACAAACTGCTCTCTCTATGGGCAAGTATATATAGAACGAAGATAAAGCCTTACATGCAACACACTGAGTGCTCTTGTATCTCACACTTTTGCTATAGAAAAAGAAACTCATGATGGATAAGTACATCTCTTTTTCTGGAACTGTGCCAATGCGTCCATGTGACAATATCCTAACAAAAGAGAGAGTAGGAAGGCAACTTGTGAACAAGCTATATTGCTATAGCACAAGGACATTTGCTAGGTTAGCAAATGCGGCTTTGTTTCCAGATTATAATTATGGTATTAATCTGTGATGTAAATTTATATGACACCATTTTAAATCAGTTTCAGATGGAAATGGAAAATATTTAATTGCTGGTTGCATGGGTATCCAGAAGCCCTAAGAGTTTCTAGAGAACCTGAAGGCTGTGGATTTAACAGTGCAGAAAAAACAGGTGTAGCATACACCCAAAATAAGAAAATTAGCTTTTCCCTTTCAGTGTAATGGGTCAACAGGAAAGCAAGTTAAGCAATGTGATGGTAATAGAGTTTTGAAAAAGCCTCTTTGAACAGTAAAATTTTTAAGTGAAATATCTTAGTGAACCCTTTAATTTAGCTTCTTTACACATCCTCCCCCTGCACTGATACAATAGAAAATTATTTTTACAAATGGAAACCTTAAAAGTACCACTTCTACAAGCAGAACAAGAGGGATGCCAATGTATTTTGAATACTGATTTAACTTTGGGAATCTGAAGGTCAGTGCTAAGTGGAAACAATCTAATCCTTGCTTAGAGAAAGAGGTTTTTTCTGCCTCACATCTCTAGAAAACGCAACCTTACCCTGCTATTTATCCTTTCAACACTTCTTATCAGGTGTTGAACTGTACTCAATTCAGAGCTGGTGCACCCACTTCAAAGACACGGTCTGTGTTCAGAGCTGAGTTTTTCTCTCCATACACAAGACCGCTGCAACTGTGTTACAGCTTTACTAATCTCATGAGTTTAAGTCATTTCAGCTCATGCTTCCTGAATTGCCTTTTTTTTCTTTATTGCAAATTCAACATTGTCTTTTCATCTACTGTTGCATTGTCTTTCAGAGAAAAACCTGGGCAAGTGCTGCTCCAGTGCTCCCTCCTTCCCCATAACTTTCACTTGAGATGGGAGAAGCTGCTGCCCTAGTCATATCCCCCTCATGCTTTCTATACACACACTCCTGTTCCCCATCTGCCTCCATACTCCACTTGCTTCCTTTGCACTACCCTCCTGTTGTATACTATATTTCTGCCATGCCATATGTCCTCACACATCTTTCCAGTCTGGATTTTTGCAGTTTCCCTTTTTTTTTTTTTTTTGGCTCCTTGCAGCTCCATGGCCATTCCCTTCACTCAGCACCTCCCTGGTGCCTGTTGTTGTTGCCCACTCACTCATGTCCCCTGTCTCCCTGTCACGCGTGACCCCAAGCATTAACTGCACTCAGATCCAGAGGTGCAGTTGCAGCCTGCAGAGGCATATTCAGGCTGCTTCAGGTACCCATAGCCCTTCAGCTAGAGTGGCATGGGGCACAAGATTGTCTAGAACCAAAGTATCCTTCAGGGGTTCTCAAAGGCTTGCAGCTTATAGTAACCACCATGAGGCTGCCATGGCCCTCTAGTTAAAGCAGCTCAGATGTATCTGCCTGCTCTACGACGCTGCATTTCAGTCCCCATCCAGACATACCCCTAAGGGGTATTACCTTTCCCTGGGGGTTGATAGGCTTCACCCCCATTTGAGAGCAATGGCATCTAACCCATCTCTGAAGGGTACCTCATCTTACACTGGCAGCAACTACGAGGGTGAGGACACCTCATGATTTCAGTGCCACAGACAACAAGGAGAGGCAGCAGCCACTTTGAATAAGAACAAAACAGCTGCCTGAAAAATATTTACATCTCCCCTTATTGTTATTTTTAGCTTTTCCAATAGCCCAGGAAGTAAAAGGGGATTGGATCTGGGAAAGAAGTAAGTATTTCTAACAGACAATTAGGTGGTACCTCTTATAGCATGTGTTCATTTAACAAATAGGTTATATATATACATATATATGGTGTTAGTCTGCCATTCAAGTCAAATATCCAATAGCTTATTATTACTGCTTATGATAGTGTGTGGGTGCATCTTGGTCTCCTACACAAAATTCCACATAAATCTTTCAAGTAAATGTTTCATGATGGATTTTTTTTTGTCTATTAGTATGGCAGAAGTTTGGCTTTGATACCTATTTTATATTTCAAAATATGTAAATATTTACTCTGACAAACTAGCTTAAGGTAGAGCAAGTTCTGGCATGCATGCTTTGGATCTTAGTCTTGAGCTATGGCAGAACTGGCCATGAGTTTTTTCGTGGGGCTGAACTTCAAGACTCTGCTTTGAAATAGGATCCCTCTCCCCGAAGAATTTTGATTGTTTATGTTATGGGCTTTTGTTTCTACTACTCTGTAAAGTATACTGCTAAGTCTTCGCAGGAAGTGTGAAGATATGCCACCTCCAGAAGCGTGGAGTACCAAATGTGTGTTCTTTAAACACATCAAGATCAGGAAACAGCTGCAGAGACTGGATCGCAGAACACAGCCAGGCTAAATGAACAGCCACTATCCTGATATAAGTTCTTCATTAGCTGACGAAGCCAACTTAAGCCTACTATATCCAGTTTTAACTGCAGATCAGACATGAGAAGTCTAATTCAGGCAAGCTATAAATTACACTACATGCTCATTCTTTGTCATGATCTCCAATCTGTTCTTCCGGTGAAATCTTGGAAATATTTCTTTCACTACTATATTAAGCTAGGAAGGTGGTATGGATTTTTGTGCAAGTAATGATCCATTTTACAGGCTTATGAATCTATATAAATGCTGTACTATCAGACTGCAAGGTCTACCTTCTAAAATGACATTTTCCACAGCATCTGGTGTTCCGGAAGAAAACAATGTGTCTGCTTAGGCCACATACAGTTCTTGAAAAAAATAGGATTTCCTACCGCAATGCCATCTTTGACATTTTCCTGAGGCTTTAGGATTAAATATAGCCAGCCTTGCAATGAAGCTGTCTCAGTCTCAGCTTTTCCATATTTAAATGTTCCAGAAAGTTAGCTTCAGGATGTAGTAAGCCTATTCAATGGCACCCACAAGGTCAACTGTATTTTTCAGCATGTATTAAATTTAGGAAAAGCCTTATTAAGCTGTCTTATCCTGCTAAGATCAAACCCAGCTGCAGGTGCCTGCTCCCCTAAAAAATATACTACAAGTCTGACCTTCTCATTCTGCGTAGCCAATACTAGCCCGTGCACTGAAGGACCATGAACTTGCTGGTACACTGACTGAAAGACGAAAGCACAGTGCAGAGAGGGACATTTGGGCAGAGCTACACTACAAATTGCTCCAGCACTATTTTCCAGGTGCTTTTGCTCTGCAAGGATCTCCTCCAGCTGCTTTTTCTGTACTCATCCACAGACCTGTGGTCTGCATCTTCCTGCTTGCCAGTTTACACCAGAGAGAAATTTCTCCATCAGCTGCAAGGACAAGCAACTAGTCTGAATTTCTTACACCTCTGGCCTCCTGCAACCCCATTCCCATGTTCCTAATGCCATGCTGCAGATGTAGAAAAGGGTCCTCTGCATTGCTGAGCCAGGAGCCTGTGCTTCCTATTCTTGATCACCACCATTTCACTGGCTTTTCAGACAACTTAAAAACATGATTTTCTTTCAGGCTGCTTCCTCGCTTAATGGACTCAGTACTAGGTACCGACCACCCCGTTCACCAGACAGCTAAGGGCTGCAGAGGAGCTCCCTCCCAACGGCAGTGTTCACAGGGCGAGTCACACTCCATCTGATGCCTATACTCCATCTGAGGGTCCTGTTAAGGGCACCACAGCAGCATGCACTGTGCATCACATTGCCAGCCCGATGGACTAAGAGCGCAGGCATTAGAAAACCTTTGCAGCACCAAGGGAAATTGGGTGCTTCCTACTTGGCTTACCCATCCCCTTTTGGGGTTTCAACTCCTGCTTTCAAGACTGCTACTGATAAAGCACCTCTCTGAATCAATTAGCAGAACTGCTCACCTCTGGCCTTTCGTGCCAGCTATTACTAATCATTTACTTATCTGCAGCCAAGGAACTAATAGGTCTGTCTGCAAACTCCTTTGTAGCTGTTCCAGCATCAGGTTTGTACAACCCATCATAAATCAGAACTGAGATTTTAAAACTGAGTGTCTCTAAAGTGCTATTTCTTATGCCTGAGAAAAAAATCCACATAAAGAATGAGAGGATATACGGTAGCTGACTGTAACAAGGGACAAGACAGTTTATTTGTAGTCCATGCCAGAAGACAGTTACAGATATATTTGTTTTCTCTGGAAGAGGCTGTGTTTATTAAACAAAAAATAACTCTTCTAATGTATCAAGAAGGTATCATGTACAGCTTTTTTTTTTTTTAATATAGGTTTTGCATTTGTAAATACCTTGCAAAAGAATTTTCTGACCATCACTACTCAGAACAAGTACTGGTCAAGCTTTTATGTTTTGTATATGTGCCAGTGTTTTTTCACTCAGGTAAAACAAAAGTGAAGCCCAAAAGCTCCCTGAAAATGGCAGTATTTAAAGAAATGTTCAGTTGGGGGTTTCAATCTTCTTGTTATACTGCTACAAAGGAAAAAAAAAAGTAAAATTAAATAACCCGTGCTGTTCCAAATCCATTGATAGCAAAGTCTGTCTGTGCTCCCCAAGAAAGAATTACTCTTGCAGGCCCAGGCTACGCAGCAAACCATTACCAAAATCATATCCTTCAGAAAACTCATTTCAAAAACCAAGTGTTTGAAGGGAGAGGATGCTAAGATTTGCCTTGAATTTTTGAGCATCAGGGGTGCATGACAACAAAGTTTAGACATGCATTGCTGGTATCAACAGCCTTTTAGAGATCCAGGGTATTACAAAATCTGAAGAGCCATGATTCTTAAATCAGTAATTGATAGCGTCTCTCTATTTCTCTCCCTCCAGTGTTCACAAGATGCTGAAGCCTAGGCAGCAATGCAGATTGCAACGTAACTGCTTACCAGGATAGGCTGCAGTCATTTTTTAGGCATTTTAGGGCAGGTCAGGGTAATTTAACTTTAGAAAAATGCTTAGGCTTATTTTTGAAAAGCTTGTGGTCAGGTAGTTTCAGAAAGCTATGAACATCTTCATGAAGGTAACAGGGATGTTTCAAATCACTTTATGAACTGGGGATAAAAAGATTGCCAAGGAAATGGTGAGTTAGAAAATGGTGGTGATGTGACTAACTTCTCCTGCTTTATGTTCCCACCAGTGTTCAAATAACCAAAAATAGTTCTTTAAAGATTAACCTTTCAAAAGTAGTTTTCCAGCATATCCAATTTCTTTACAAGTTTATTAGCCAAATTAGTCCCTTAAAATTCTGGTCTTGGAAGCAGAAAAAAAGGATAAACACAGCACTTATCTTAAAGTTTGTGCTGATTACACCCTATACATTTATATTTACGTGTTTATGGACTTGGTACTCATCCTTCCTCAGCACACCCTAAAAAAAATATTGACAGAGTTGGTGTACATGTGTATATTTCATGAGTGTTGGCTAACTGGCAGTAAAACTACCTTTAACCCTGGTTATGGGTGTGACAAGTGGCACTGGCTTTGTCCCCAGTCCCTCAAAATCATCTCAACAAGGCTGGCAGCCCAACCCATGTCTGCCTGACCTCCCGTCCCCTGTCCTGCACTGCTCTGGCCACAGCCTCTCCCCAAAAGCAAGGACTGTGCCCCACAGGTGACTTGGTGAAGAACAAATGTTAGAAGGGACCATAGTACACAGGGCAAAGACGTGGGATATCTCGTCAGTCCCAGTTAATCTCTGCTGGTATAGGATCAACATAACTGGAAGGACCCCAGGAAAGTGAAGGCAAACCATGGGCTGCAATTGACTTCAGTTCAGTGGCACAAAGAACTCCAGCCCATTTTCAAACCAAACACACTGTAAAGAAACCTACAGAGTGAGAGAGAGAGCTGAAAAATGAAATTTTCACAAAGGAAATCAGAATGAGCTTCTAGAATTTCCTGCCAAAATAGAATAAATTAATTTGGGAAATACCAGTGCTGGCAATGAATGAGCTCCTCCAAGTGCAGATAATTGCTGAGTAAAGCAAGAAACCTGTGGGTGATAATGAGAAGTCAAACTTCTGTGCGGACTGCAGGAGCTGGTGGGAGAAGCCTGCAGCCTTGGTGAGCCTGAAACCCTGAACAGACCAGCAGGCTGGCAGCTGGGCAGTGCAGGGTACCCTATCTCCTGAGCACCTGCATCACCAGGACTGCTCTAGAGCTGGTGACCTTCCAAGAGGGAGCTCACAATGCCGAGGGACTTGGTCCTTCGGACTTCCAGTCTCCTGATACAACCCACCTCACAGGTTTCTGAAGGAGAGGTCAGGTCGGTAAAAACAGAGGCATGGTACAGTTTGCCCTGAAATTCTGCTGGTATCCACCTGTTTCTGCAGAACATTTTGTTAGGTTGTTATTTTCCATGGGAAGGATATTCCTCAGGGAGTTTCTAACTGGCTGACCTTGTACATGTGCATGCACATGGGAGACCCCATTTGTGGCACCACTGGTTGCACTGGCATTGCACCAGACTGCATCTGTGAATCTGATTCATAGTTCAAGGAAATGTAGACATCCTGGAGCTTCATTCTGGGAAGCTGGCTTTGTTTTATTCCCTACAGTTTGCTTAGGCCTGGCTAAAGAAGGTGCAAACACATTCCTTCTCTGTATTCATGTTGCTGTTCTTTGGCTTTTCAAGGTAATGTCTTTATGGCCTTCTATTCAGCATGTGATTTGACTCTAGGTAGCATATTTTCCTTTTAAAGTTATTGTCTGCTAATTATCATCTTAAATCCTGCAGTAAAACACGGCTTTTTCTCATGCTGTATAAAGAAATCTTTTTTTCTCCCTTAGTATTATTGGCCATGAGATACAAGGCTTATCTATTTTTTACAAGCAGCCTTTCAACCCCCTGGTTCTTGTATTGCTACAAAACCTCTAACTGCCTCTTTACTAAGGAACCTATTCATGAAGGTAGTTAAACATGTACTATATTTATATGAATGATTTGCATTACTTAAATTAGGCACATGCTGGCATATCTTCTTGAGTGCAGTTACCCACTGGTATAAAGCATGTTTAGAAAAACAATTTGAGCTTTGCATCTCGGAAAGTTATTGCAGTAAGGGCAAAGCAGGACACTCCTGAGTTTGAACAACAGTGTTTATGTCTGCCGCATCGGAAAAGGCAGTGGGAAATCTAGCTCAGTGGACTAAAATTGGAAATAAATTGAGGGAGTTGGGAAATTATAATTTACACAGCACGACTAGGCTTCAGCCAAGGCAAGACATATCGTTTACTTTGCCCCAACACTAGATGTCTTTACAGTTTGACCAAATGACTTTTATTTTCTTGCCTTATTGTCATGTCCTTACTTTGAAGCCAGCACTGGGGAGGACAACAAACAGACTTTCCAAAGAAGCTGCCAAAATAACACTATCCAAAGTGAAGTATGCATCTTTTTCCTTGGTCTGGATTCCTTTCAGTCTAATGGAATGAACCCCAGTAATCAAACAGCTTGTTGTGAAGGTCATCCCGTATTGCAACATTTAATTAACAGCATATATATATGCCTGTATATATAGATAGATAGATCTGTATTTATATGTATATTTATATATATATCAGAGAACAGGAGATACCAATGGAACAAATGCTTAGTAGGAGTGAATAAATCAACTTGTAAAAAATGAAAGAACCTCCTGATTCTCGATTACTTGAAGTCTCAGTGGAGTCTGAGAATTGGATCATCATCAGAAATAAGGGCAAAGAGCATCACTGAGAGAGGCTACAAGGAATTAATTGCAAGCAATAATGTTCTGATGCAAGACTGACTGCAAATACAAGTCATTAATTTTTAAATATAAGAAAAAGTGTGACAGGATATTAAGTCTCCTAGCACAGTGGAACCCAAAGGATTTTTTGTTTAAATTCCAGCAGCAAATGCTTGCAGAGAAAAAATTGTTTTACTGCTTTGCTTAACAGTTTGCCTTTCATGAATTGCAGTCTGAAAATGGCATAATTCATCATGTGAAGGGTACAGAACAAACCAGAGACAAGAATTCCAGTTCAGGAAATTCTAAATGTGAGAGAATTGGAAGCCATTGAAAAAGGGGAGGGAAAAAAATTGTATGTGTATGCCGTAGATATGTGTACATGCATGTGAAAGTACATTTACTAAAGATAAGCTGTAAATTAATCATAAGTGATTCCAAATCATTCATAACCCATGATTCCTTCTTTGGTCAAACTTCAGTGGGGGTTACGTCCAAGAGGGCAGGGCAATGAACTGTATTTGTAAGCAGTTTTCCCTTTGTGATTGTGACTGTGCCCTTCTCCTCCAGTCTGTCTTCCTTGGGACCTGCTAAGCTGTCCAGGTGGACATCAACACTGCTTTGAAAGCATTAACCACTGCCTCAGATCCAGGCTACTACCTTATCTGCCCTTTCCTGCGGGGCAATGTGGCAGCTGAAGTCGTTTCCTACATCTGAGGATCCAGGTGAGATTGCAGCAATTTGCCACCCTCAGCTCCTTCCCCGAACTGCTCCATAATGAGTCCCTAATTACATTTCTCCCTGGTGCAGGCGATGGAGCCACAGTAATGCTCATACGCACTGGGCGTGATGGGGCTGAAGGGGAGACTCAGCGTTCAGCCCTTTGCACAGCACTTCATCTGCTCCTTGCGCACTGAGCACAGTAAGAATTTTACACTGACAAATCTCTTGATACACCATGGTTGAAAATTTCTGATAACGGTATCTTAAATTACAGATTAACTGATGTAACACCCAGAAAAATGCTGCCTTCATTTATCAATATTTTATTAAAAGCATTTAATATCTATAACTGAAGTAATTTGATTGCATAGTGCCTGGCTTTGTTTAATATTTTCACTAATAACCTGTATGACATTGGCTGCTTGAGTTTTCAGGTGACATCAAGGTGGGAGGAACTGCAGCTGAGAAAATGCAGAGTGAGAACTTAAAATGATCTCGATAGAAGTAAAATATGGTCAGAAGATAACAAGATGTAACAGGAACAAGTATACTCAAATCACTTTAATTTTGCATTTTAGTTACTTAATATTATAAGCTCATTTACAGCAGCTTACAAGGGTAAGGATATTTAATAAATATTTTAATAAATGGTAGCCAATCACTGCATAATGTAAAAAAATCAAGCAGGTGACTTCTAATTCTGATTTATATAATTCATCTGAATACCTCCTAGTGTGTTGAAAATACCATATACTGATCATGCCCATAACATGCTTATGCCATCTGTTAATGTCTATTAAATTGTAATTCTCAATATTTGGGGAATACTTTATGAAAAAATACACTGCAAAAGCACAAAAAAAAAGTTCTAATGAAAAATTATAATTTAAATTCTAATTAGCAAAGTTTGTTCTCAGAGACTGGTGTGGAGACATGTGCATAAGCCAATACCACCACGCAGATGCATTAGGTTTTATTGGGTTTCCCAGGATTTCTCAGGCTATTTGCTCAGTAGCAGGCCTGCTTTCATCCCATTCAGCAGCAGAGCACTCATTTCCAGATCTATTGCACCTGATCAAAACTGTTCACATAAATAGTTCAAATGGAAGGATATGTTAACTGGGAAGATCTACAAAATGTCTAGCCCACAGCCTATGAATTATCTGATCCCTTTAATTCAGACATCTGGGCATGAGTACCTGAGAGGTAGGGCAAGTCTTAATTGCAAATGGAGCCATTCAAATCGAGAGCTGCTGGCAAACAAAAGATTAGGTAAATGTAGGCTACATCTTGAAAGTATTTTTAGGTGACTAAACCACCCCAATGGGATCAAGCACCAAAAACTGGCATCAAAACTGTTCCTTTCACCATGCATCCAGCCTGGCCAGCCGGCAGATGATATTCCCAACACTAGCATCCCACTTCTCCTCTTCCCCCACCCAGTGTAAACCCCTGGCAGAATCACTGAACCACGGACTGGTGGGTGCCTGTAACCCATTGCTGCGAGGAACAGCCACCATATGACACTTCTGACCAGAATTTGGGAACAAGTGGCCAGTGAGTGGAGACAGGCAAATGATGGCAGTCATGCCAAGCACCCCTATTACATGAAAATATGGCTCTTACTATCAGCCATGCCTTAAATAGCAGGGGAAACAAAGCCCCATTTGCACGTATGAAAGCACCAAAAAAGTTATAATCATAGGAATAAGACTAAAGAAACATAAACAAATTAATTTTAATAGTGTTTGGTTAGTTCTAATGGAAATTGTGCATAATTTATCCCCAGGAAAGAAGACTCCTTGGAAACTATTGTGTCTTTTCAAGAATCATGAAGGCTCCTAAGTGGAGGAAGATACATGACTTCATATAGGTATGACACTTTTCTTCATTATGCTGCACTAAGCACATCCACTTGTCCTGAATAAAATTAAAGCAAATATTTCTGTTTCACAAAAAATATTTAAGCAGTACAAATGCCTTCATAATAAGTGGCATTTAAATACAGAGCAATTTAAAATATAGGCATTAAAGTTATGTGAAAAAACTGTCATTTTCCAAAACAAAGCTGTTTTTGTCTGATGGTGGCTTAGCAATTTGTTATAAAGACAGAACAGAGACTGAATTAACATTGTGTCCCCTTGCAGTGAAAAGTGCTAATCTGAATAATGTACTCCAGGGGAATTCTACTTAGCATTTATATGAATATGGGAAAAATGATAATATGATAATTATCACTGTTTTTTTTCCAAGCAAAGATCTTTCACAGAGTAATTCTCAGCGCTGATTTACATTTTTCCTGCAGCTCCTTTTTCCTCACAGTTATATTCTGAACTCAGTCTCAGGATGTGTTAGACCTATGACACTATTTTTCTCACGGAGTCCACGCCTTTCATCTCCCTGCGCTGCCCCTTCAGATTTCTAGAGACTCCGTCCATTTTTGTGGAATTTCCAGACACGCTCAATACCGACCAAAATTTTGCCTTTTGAGCCAGTTATCGATTTGATAGGAGAGGTGTTGGATTAATGCTGAGCACTAACTAAAACCCCACCTTTCATGTTCAGCACTGGAGCGATTCAGCACATACAACATATGCTCCTTAGTAAGCTTTTATACAGACTTTGTTCTTACTTGTCTAAAAATAAGTCATTTCTACTAGAAGGTGTATCTGTACTAGAGATTGCAGTGAAGTGTGGACAGCCCTGAGCTAATTGCAAGTGAGAGTTAGCCAGGATGGTGGCAGCAGTCCAGGCGCAGCTGCATGAAGCTCTAAGCTATGACTTTGCCACAGTTAAGCTTCATCTGATCTGTGTACTACTTCATTAAGTAACTAGATCATTTATAATTAATTAGCTGCAATCCACTGAATCATAAGATAACCAAAGGTCAAAAAACTGCAGAAGAGGTGGGGGCAGAGGGGGGAATGGACACTGTGAAACAAAAACTCTCACCAATTCCAGACACAAACCAAAGAGTGCTGTAACCACCTTGGACTGGGCTGAGTCACCTCCTGAGTTAACCCCTTCTTCTGCAAAAGTGCCAGGAAATTCATCAATAGAGGTCCTGCGCGTAGTGTGTAGGACTACTGCCGCAACAGGGAAAGGGCAGTAGTAACTTCTTTCTCTGTTTCTTCCCATTTGTAGGAGCAAAACAGCTTAGTAGATTGTCCCTGCAAGGTGGTATTTGTAGTCACTGGAGCATGTGGTAATAAAAGAATGTAAAACATTTTTTTTTAAAGTGAATTCAAGGAAAATCAGCAACTGGAATAGTTAGGTGCTGGGAAACTGCTGTGGCTGTTAACTCGAGACACCTGTAAATTCTCAGTATTTCCAGACAACCAGGACATACAGGACTTTCCCAAGGGTCTGAGCAGGGGAAACCAGCAAACACCCAGTTTCTATTCAGATTTTCTGGATTTTGCATGGATGTGACAGGTGTCTTTTTTAAAATGCACTATAGCTTCCACAACCAGGCAAGAGACCATGAGCATAAACTTTCTGTTTGGCAATGTCTTTTAGCGCTTTAATAGCACAGTTTAATTTAACAAGTGTTTGTCTTTGCTAGATAATGAACTGAACCGGAGTACTAACCTTTAGGGGATCTTGCTAACAAACAAAATGTTGACCCTGACCTTACTGTTTGGATCAAATAGAAAAAGACAAATACAAAGGTTTTGACTTCATAACCAGTCCTTTGCAATCTGATGTCTCACACTGTCCAGTGGCCCTAAGTTACACCTACAAGTGTGTCCAGATGAGCAAGGATGAACACAGCCTGACTCCACCCATCCTGCACACAAGTTTAATGTGCGTGCTCAGGACAGTACTCTGTTCTGAAGTAATTGTCTAGAGGAAAAAATAAACCCTCTCCCATCCTGATTCAAGGGCAGACCAGAGATCTACACAGTGTTGCAAACAACACTCCCTGGATAATACAAATTGGTACACAGAATGGATTTTTCTGCTTATAAAGTAACTGACTTCGATATTACCATAGAAGGGGCAGAGCAGCAGAAAATTCAGCCTGTATTGAGTGCTGACCAAGCCAGGCAAATCATGATATGGTCTGTTCCTGGGGAATAAAAATACATACATCCTTTAAGCTCCATTCAGTTTCCTTGCATTAAAATGAGATTAATAACAAGCTCTAAGATACTAGAGTAAATTGGATTCTATAATTGGAAAGTAAGACAGACATGTCAAACGAGTTGCCTGCGAGGAAAGTAGCAGACCTCTAACCTGTAAAAATTTATGTGAAAAAATGGGGCTATTTGGTCTGGATTTAATGAGAAAACTGAAATACCATAAGGAACGGTAGCAGAAGCATAAGGAATGGATAATATTGTAACAGTCTGAGCACAGGCAGGTCTGTGATTTGATGGAGATTTTAATTAAGGTTGCACATTCACACCAAAGGCACTGCGGCTACAGCTTCGGTTTCTGCTTTCATCCTGAGCTGACACAACACCAGAAAACAGGGAGGTATGGTGGTTAAACCCCAGCGTGGGGAGCTCACATGATCTTACGCATGTTAGCCCTCCATTCCTACCAGGGTGGGACCGCTGCAGTGCTAGTGTTTGTCCCTTGATGCCTTTGGAAGTGACTGGACACACAAGCCCTGACGGTGCCAAGTTGATTAGAAACCGACTGGGCAGGAGGAAGAAGGCCTCAAGTGGGGAAAGAGGAGTATATAGAAACAAATCTCCACTGAAATTCAAGAACATTGAAAATTGTGTCGGGAGGCTGAACTTGTTACCCATTATCCCACCCAGCACTGTCCCCAGAAGAGCACTAAAAGTTGTTGTGGAACAGCAAGTACAGCTGGAAACAGTGCATCTAAGGCATGAGCAGATCAACAGCAGCAGAAGGGAACAGCTGCAGCTTTAAATCACTGCCACAGCAACCCCAGCACCCTGCTGTCTGGAAGAAGGCAGTGTTCGCTCCTGACACGCCATTTGGGGAGGGAGGAAAGACGAAAAGATGCTGAGGTATCAGACAAGAAACATGCACACCATCACTGCCTGATTTGCGGGTTTTGTAAAAAACACTGTATTATTTTTTCATGTCATGACTACTGTGATACTGAGCCTGAAGAGGTGAGCCCCCTTCACTCATTGGATGAACTCAGTGAGGGGTGAAGGAACATGTCATCTCCTGGGTGTTTTGAGTGTCCATCAGGCTGGATGTGGCTGTGGAGGTCTCATCTCCTGCTCCCTGCTCCAGGCAGGGCTGCCTGCCAGGTTAGGGCAGGTTGTTCAGCACCATCCAGCAGCGTTTTGAAAATAGTCAGGAAGGAGATGTGGAGCATCCAGCGCTGTGCCTCTTCATTAAGGGGTTTCTTACTTCCAGTGGGGATGTCCTCACTGCAGCTTGTGTCCATTGCCTCTTGTCCTTTCATTGTGCACCTCCAAGGAAAGTCTGGCTCTGCCTTCTCTATACCCCCACTTTTACTTGGCACCGCAATGCAGTACATACCAATTCATCTGTCAGTACAAAAGCTGACATTTAATCTTCGGGGTGTTGTTCTCTAATTATTCTGGGGCACTGGTGATAAGCAGGCTGAAGAGCACCCTCAGTTCAAATCTCACTGATGTTGACTCTTCAAGTGAAAAAAAACAAAGCAAAACAAAACCAAAAACCCAACTGCTTGACTTCTCAATAGCCCTTTGTTAGGACGAGGAAGCTGAAGCTCTGAATGTGAATCATATAAAGGTGTCGGGGAGTGGGGGATGAGTGGGGAGCTGTGGAGACCCCAGCACGGGGCAGTGCCCTCACCCCCTGGGCACCATCCCGCAGCACTTGGGCAGGGCAGGGCTGCTACTGGCAACAGGTCCCCCCACCATCCCAGCAAGGTGACCTACAGTCAGGTCTGGGGTCCAGTGTAGGATTTGACTATGATGTGCTGTGCCCAGCACAATATTGGCCCCGGAGCTTTTCACACCAGGACCAGCCCAGGACCTGGCAGCCAGCACTGTGCCCAAGCAAGCTCCATCAGTTTCTGCTCCTTTTCAGGAGGAACCAAGTTCCCAGCTTTATCTTCCAAAAACTACGTTTGCGTCAGAGTGACTGACACTCTCCCCACTCAACAGTGCTATTTGTTGGAAGAGCACAGATTCGATTGCCATCGATATGCAAGAATAAACTGCTCTTCTTTGCGTTGCACAATTTTTTTAAGTCTGTTTCTCCAGCCTCCCTTGGGCTGGGGAATAACACTGCAGTGTGGCAGTTCATTTCAATTAGTCCTAACATCCTTCTTCATTTTTCTCATGCCCTCCAGTGATTTTCTATAGGCAAATCTCCGTGTGTAGGCATTATTCTGGTAATAGGTACGAATAACACCCCTTCTGCTGAGTTAGCAAACAAGCATTTCAGGTGGCACTGAGTTAGCAATTTCCAGTAGCACATGTAAATTTTGAAGGCTAAGGTATCTAAATTCCTACATTCAAAGTTATTTTTTCATTTTCAATAATGCTTCCATAACAGCCCTAAATATCCCCCATGGCTATGAAGCAAAACATAAGAAAGTTCCAGAGTGGGAATATTTTAAAATATAGATGCAAATAGAGGGTTTTTTTCAAATTGAATAGCAAAAACATTGAAAGTAGTACTAAGTTGTCTTCTATTTTGTACAGCCAAAGCTAATATATGGTTTTGATATCCTGAAGAAAATGGAATTTTTGGAATTTTCTGCTAAGCCATAACAATGAACCATGTGAGCCCGGCAAAACAGAATTTGACGACCAGAGACAGGAACTGAGAGATAGGGAAGCACCTGTTTTATGACTATATCCTTGAGGAGAGCTGAGAGACTGATCAAAGGAAACATCCCATCTCAGAAGACACTGAGAACGGGGTGATAAAGTGTATAGTCAAGGAGAACAACTGATTGGGGTGTTGATAAGAACTAAAACAAGGTGCTCATTATAATACTAAAAATCAGGCCCATGGGCCAGGAACCCCCCTCTAATAAGCCTCTTACTCTCTGAGCATGCGTGGGAAATTAAAAGTGAGCTGTACCCTTAAGTCAAAGGGAGAAAGAACTTAACCAATGCTTAGCTGGTGCCTGTGAATATTAACTGTGACAAGAAATTAACCAATTATTAGCTGACACTTGTAAAGAACTTAGCCAATTATTAGCGGACACTTGTGAATATTATCTGTGACTGACACATTTAACTGTATAAATGCCTTGTAGTTTCTCGGTTCGGGGTGCTAGCTTTGTGGGCTACCACCTAGCACCACTCTTTGTGCAAAAATTAATCAAATAAAATACTTCCGCTCTGTGTGTAGTTTGGCGTTTTGCACACCGGGTGAACAAACCCGCTTTTCGGGACAACAGTTTCATTATGAAACTGGATACTAGGGTATTTTTTAGCATAAGCACAATTTGGAAATGTGATTTGCATTCACTTTCTGATGTATTTCTTGTAATTCTCCATGACTTCCTGCACAGCACAGATTTTCCTTAAGTCAAAAAACAGCACCATGCTGCTCAGATACTCCAGATCTTTGACAATGAGGCACCTGAGTCACAGAGCACACAAGAAGCATGGGCAGTGGAAGTTTGCAGAAAATGTGCAGAGATGTGAAAGCAAATGGCCAGCACAAGGGACCATTTGCTCATTCCACTGTAGGCAATAAAGAGCAAAAAATCCATTGGGCGTCTCCTGGCACTAGGGTCGGATCTCAGCTGGGGAGCCAGGATGTGCTCAGGGGAGAAAACACTGAGCCCTTTGCAGCTATCCTACATCTACATTCCTGCCCTCAAAGGACATCCTATGTGTTTTTTCCCATGGAGGGAAAGCCGTGCCCATGCAGCTCATGGGGATCGAGTCCCTGATGCACAGAGGGGGACAGCATAGCACGGTCACTAAAAGCATGCTGACATGGGAGGTTTAACAGAGCAAATATACAGATCTCAAGTAGCAGGTGGAGATGAAGCACTTTGGACCTCACTTATTGGAGCACATGTCACACATGCACTTGCTTTGACCCACAGTGGGCTGGTAGGAGAGACAGGTAAGGATACTGGTAGTGTAGGAAAGCTGAAAATCAGCATATTGTCTCCAGTTAAATGATTTTTTATCAGCGACCCAAAGTGCCACATGCCATGTCATCTTTCTCATTTGAAGGCTGTAGGCAAGTTGACCAACATATTACATTTTTTTGTTATAATTCTGATTAACAATTTACCCTTCTCAAATTGCACATTTTGATTGTCCACAAGACACTTTTGGGGTTTACTATGTATGTACTTGTTTGTATATCCATATATTCACATAAATATATGTATAAATGAGCACTAGGAAAACATCTTTTACTGCGTTATATGCCCAGGCTGACTTAGATTCAGGTCAGTGTCATTTGCGAAAATAAAAGTTTGCTATTCTATGTAAACTTTCAATTTTTTTTAAATTAAACTGTACTTGCTTCAAGTTAGAAGAAAAAAAAAAAGAGTTTCAGACCCAATAAGAAACTTTCCATAAATCTGTAGGTAAGAAATACAGGCTTAAGTGATTTTCAACATTTTGAATTACATTCTGCCTAAGCTGAGATCTCATGAACAACATCTTAACCTTATCCCATTTGAAATGGATGAAAAATTAAACATCAAATAGGAGGGATTATCTTGAAAGGCCTGTGTCACCCATAATAAATGACTAAAGTGTTGTGGATCATTGACTTGCTGGCCAAATGGTGTAACATTGAAGGGAGCTGTTTCTCCATTAAGATTCTGCATGTCTCTCCAGCCTGGATAGCACTTTGGGGTCAACCAGCTCCTCTCTTTACTGTCAAATTAACTTTGTATTTCATATTTTAAAACCTCGCTGTACATTAGAATTGGAAATCTTTTACAGGCTGTTTCTGGTAGGACTGTACACACCAGTTCTCCCCTGTTACCACTCATTTTAATGGCAAGAAGGAGTTTCTGCAGAACTCATTCCAGCTCTGACTTGGAAGTTAGATGATTAAATATTGTTGATTGTGCTGCTTTTTGCACGATAAAATCTAGACCTGCACCGACAAACTAATTAATTTTATTCTGCTACAAGCACTCTCAGCAAAAGATGCAGAATTTGGAGACAAAAGGAAAATAGATTGACCCCGGGCTGTTATCATTTAAAATTTCCCCATTCTCTTGTAAGCAAAGCAAACACAGACAGGAAATCATTAGGGTAAGATGACTCAGGAACTTCATGTCAGTATACTTATTTTTCAGACTGTCACTGTATGAAGATTTTGGTACCAGTTATGTAGTCAAGTTCATCTCCAGAGAGCTTCCTAGCTATACTGAGTGACACTGTAGATGAGTTTAGTCTCTCGCAGGATTTGTGTTATGTGTGTAAGGGACTTGTACTCTCAGCTTATAGCATGAGCAGGACTTCGTTTTGCTACACTACAACGTAGGGAAAACACAATCCCCATGCTAAGTAAGAGCTGTAATTTACATTCTTGTTTTTCCCCTTTTGCCTATGGAAATACGTGCCAATTATGTGCTGAACAGCACTGAATGAAATTGCCACGAAACTGTCATTTGTTATAAAAAGCTTATTTAATTGAGATTTTCTTGGGTTTTTTTCAGAAGTGTGAATAAAGCTGCAACACTTCTGAGCACATGGGCAGTGCAGGCGTTGTGGTAGAGCGGCCAGGACGCAAACCAGTTGGCAAAGAACTTTTTTGTTTGGGTCCTCAGCTTCTGACGCACTCCTGGACTTTGCCGTCACACCGCCCTTTGCAAGGCAGCGCTGCACAGCAGTGCTTGGAGGGCTGCTGCCCTCCAGCTCTCCTCACCTGCGCAATGGCCCTTACCCAGCTGGTACCTTTTTGTAATCCCGAGTCCCTCCAGAGGCTGAGTCAGCCCAGCATACAGCATCATGAAAATGCTGAAGCACCATCAGGCTTTTACCTCCTACCATCATCTCTGTAGGATGCAGCACAGTCTAAAGGAAGGAAGAATCCAGACCAGCATCTCATATTCAGAAGAGGTTAAGGACTTGTTTTCAACATTGATATCTCTCAGCAGTACATCAACCAGTTTTCCAGGGTGTTTCAAACAGCCCATCACCTTCGCAGTTGCTGCTATAATTTTCTTCTGTAATTCACTTGTATACAGTCAACACCTGTTCAGGTTTTGATGTGGTATCACTGTGGCAACCTGTATGAAAGACCATGTGTCCATTTGAACAGTGAATTTAAAAACTCATGATGTCTCTCAAGACACAGGATGTCATGAATATTTACCTTTACTACCCCTTATTATGTTGGAGGAACTAATTTATTGCTAAGCGATTGCCTGCCATATGGGAAAAATACTGTGCTGTGTTGAAGCTTATATACAAAATCCATGTTTCTTAATAGAAAGCTGTATGTTCCACTTGGATATTTATTGAAAATAAGGCAGGCTAAGAAAAACTAAAGACTCTTTCTGTGTGATAGCAGGTAACAGAATGAAATGGCAGTAGAAAACAGAAGCAAAAGCCCTGAAAACTGTGCAGTATACTACATCCAGAAAAGTCACTGGATTTAGGATGTGGCCCTACAGATTTCTAGGTCCAGCTCTGCTGCTACATCTGCCTTCTGTCCTGAAGAAAGTAATTTCTCTCTCTGCATGTGCCTTTTGTCTTTTACATTTTGTCTGTCATAAGTACTTACATTGTAAATCCCCTGGGGTTAGTAATTGTGGTTTAGCCTGCATTATAGCAAAGTGGCAGCAAAGCAATAGCTTAGACTGCATCAGAAAATTGTATTTCTTATGGATTAGGAATGGAAGTTCTAGCATTTCTCTCCAAAAATCCAGAAGAAAGTGAAGAAAAAGGGCACAAGGAGTTGCAACTTTCTGTGCAACTCATAGTGGAGAATTATACCTAAAAACATACAAAAAAATAAAAGCAGTATCTTTTAACTGGATGGGTAAGGTTCCATATTTTATAAAAAATATTTTACAAAAAGTGTATACACTGCAGAAGAATCCTAAATACTAGTGATAAAAATATAACTAATAAACCAAAAAATATATTCTTATAAAATTAGGGTGGTACAAATGTACTTCTGTCTTTACAAAACCATTTGGTTTCATTTCATGCATCTGATGTCTGGAGCCTAGCCTGAACATCCCCTTTAATGAGAATAAACCATTCAGAAACATATGCACATATCACTATAATTACAGTAATTCTAGGAGGGGGGGGCTTCTTTTTCTCTTCTCTGAAAACACTTAACATTGTAAAAGAGAATACATTCAGTCACTGAGCCCTCAGATGTTTTTCTACAGGCTCCAATGCATCTTGCTTTAAATCTTTCTTTTATGCTGTAATTTGGAAAATAGATGCATGGGGTTCCTGCAAGAGGTCTCAAATTGCAGTAGGACACATCCCTTACGGAGGCTGTACCTCACACCTGGGAGCTGCCATTTGGTCCCAGCACTGAAACTCTGAGAAGCAGAAGTTCACCACGGCCTCACCGTAAGGTGCTCATTAGGTAACGATGATGAGACATGCAGTGAGTGCATGGGACTCTGGTGAATGGGCTGAGAAGCCTGCCTTGCTCTGTAGGGATTTGTGCCTTAATGTAGTTTATTTAATGTTTACTTACAAGCTGCAAATATGCCACTAATGGGAAATTGTAATGCTAGAACCATTTCTGGTTGAACATTTAAATACTTAAAAAAAGCAGCTTCTCAGACAACAGGACACCTCCTCCATCTGAAAGGGGCGTAGCCTTTTAGGGTCATGGTACTTATCTCTAGAAAATAGGAATTTATAAGACAATTGTGCTTTAGAAAGAGATGCAGGTGAAGCCAATAAATGAAAATGTAATTATGCTTTGTTTAGGAGAAGGAGAACTTCAGGAATAAGCTGTCTTAAGGTCAACTCTCTATCCTTCTGTGCAAAAACAGCCTGTAATGTAAGTGAACTCCAAAAACAGTACAGTTTTTCTTACTGAGAGTGTTTTGTTCTCTGAACACTTCTTATTAGTCTTCAAACTTCATGAAATGACATTAATGGATAAAAAACATTCTCCAGAAAATGCTGATTACTGTAATGTAATTCATGTTTCTTCAGACGGCATAAGCCTTTTATGGTTGTTTTGAGATACATAGTTGTAACTTCCTAATACCCCATCAAGAAAAGTGAGAAGGTTAATGTATGCTCAAGCGATGTCAATTCAGGTTATGACTGGTGAATAATACAAGTAACCAACACAGAATACTTGTATTAACTGGAGAGTTCATTTTGTAATAGTCCCCCAGCAACTTCCTTAGCAAATTCAGAATAACTGGAGCCACCTATCTAAGAGCCAGTAAGAAAGGAAAAATAACTTCTTAAATGGCTATTTAAGAAATAAATTTAGAAAGCTTGTGGGAAATGGACTGAATATATTAAAAAGATGCTCTGAGACATCTGACCACATTAAAAAAGGCAATTGCATGTACTCAATATGTTTATTAAAATGGATTGTATATTCAGGAGCTGTATATGCCACCAAGATTAGCAATGCAAAGGAAAGAGCTCCCTTTGAATTTACTTACTCGTGAGATGTTTTTCTCCTTTCATCACTCACCGTGCCACGTTCTGTTCCTCTCTGCAGGAAGAAGCAGGCAGACAGCTAAAGAGTAAAAAGAACAGAAGAAATCAGAACAAATCATGCAACAGCATCACTTTCTGCTTCTTGCTGCATGGCCATGTGCTCTCCTGTGCCATTACTTCCAGGACGGGTGCTTTCCTGTTTCTGCATCGGTGCTATATTCCTTCCTCTCCCTCTCATTGGAAACCTCTATTACCTCTGGTTGTTCCCAGTGTCTCTTCTGGAGTGAGGCTGACACCTCAGGTCCTAATGGTGCCTGCCTATGCCCCATGAAAACATCCTTCGTGTCCTCCCCACTGGGTCAGCAATACCCAGTAAAAGCATCTGTGTCAAAAATTAGGAGAAGAGGCAAGCACGGTTCTGCTGGATATCTGGAAAGCCTTAGGAGATAGTCCATAGAGAGATGGTTGATCTGTTATAATGGGCTACCTACCCATCTCACTGCTCTGAGCAGCCATGCCATATCACAGGTAAAGCTTTCTCTGATACAGCCTTAAATATCAGCCTGGCCACCAGTGCATTTCTGGGACTGGATGTTCACTGGGGACTGCGGACATATTCCAGTATCAAAATGAGTCCCTGTCCCAGTGTTTTCCACTGATTTTTGAAACTAGGTCTTCAGAGTGGACTTTATTAAAAATGCCTTATTAATGGACACGCATTAAAAACAAAGCATTATTAAAAAACAAAATTAAAATTATGAATATCCAATCCCTATTAGTAACCTTAAACTGAATCCTGCACAGGTGAGCACTGTCAGCAGGCACTGGCTCAAACTGATACCAGCAGTTTTCCTACTCTGAGGAAGTTATGTGTATGCAAAATGTACAGAGCTGCTGATTCTTTATACGTGTGTGTGTGTGTGTGTGTGTGTGTGTGTGTGTGTATGTATGCCCTGAAATTAACTTCAAGACATGACAAACCCCATGGAAAAGGAAGAGTTAGGTCCACAGGTGAATGCAAGACCCTTTCTAACTCTGTGGCTTTTGCAGAATAAAACAAAGTTTCAGACCCCGAAGTTTCAGACCTACAGAAGTTAACTCTAATCTGCATTCTTCTCGGGTGAATGATATGTCCTGGAAAATAAACCTCAAGACACCAGGCCAGAATGACCACACTCATTTTTCTAAGTCTAGACAACCTGTGGCCAGCAAATATGTATAGAGTCCCTAAGGCTTCTGACTTCTAAAATCAGTTTGTGACTCGTGCACAAACTCGCGCCAGGCACACACTGAAAGGGAGCCACGCAGAACACAGCAGTAAAGAAGACTGTCAGAAATATTCAGACCTTAGCCTTGTATATATTTATGTAGAGGCTGCAATAAACAGCTTTCTTGTTTGCGTCATTGTGTACGGTTCTCGTGTACCAGCAATGAGGAGAGGGTTTGTTTAAAGATGATTTCTTAAGATAGGGATACATCAAAGGACTGAAGCTGTGCTCTGTGTCTGCATAACCCCCCTCAGGTTTATGGGTGGGGACATTCCCCCCTTCTAGCAAGCATTGAGAAACACCTTCTAGAAAACTCCAGGCTTTGTCTGTTCAACCAGAAGCAGACATTGCCCATTGAAGAGCAGGACAGTGAGACTACCGCTAGAATACCCACTGTAATACATGATCCATACATTGTAAGTGAAACCAGAAGCAAGGTTAATATATTTATAACTCTGCCCATTTTGCTGCAAGCTCAAAAGATGAGAGTCATCTTTACATGTTTGCCCTCTGGTGGGAAGATCATTCAGCTCAAGAAATGCATCTGAATTTGATGAGCTTTCCTGGATTTGTACCTTGGACTGAAAACAGCTTTTGCTCCCCGGCATTATTTATAGCACAGTCACAGTAAATAGTGACTGCAAGTAGGATGGGAAAGGAAGGAAAACAACATCACTAAAATACACGGCTCCACTAGCTCCAGGAACAGGTTGGCTGCTCTCCTTGCTCTCCTGCTGGCAGAGCATCCTGGCTTGGCTTGTGTCCTCTGCCGCTGCATTGTCCTGCTTCCCTTGAAACCTTTTGCTGGTCTGTTAGCAACCAGTAAACTACATTTGGATGGTTTCTTCTCACATTTCTGTGCAATGGCCACCTGTCACAGCACAAATAAAAGCCTTCTAATTCCCCAAACCTGCCAATTCACATTCTTGAGGTTTATTGAGCTGTGAGAGAAAAGCTGTACCCACTTGTCAAACAAGAGCAAGATGGGAAAGTTTTAGCTTGAGCTAGTTGCCTTCAACTCCCCAGCTCAAAGGATCCTCCTCTAGGTTCCCTTTTGATAACAGAAGCACGAAACCACCCAGGAGAGGAGGAGGGAGACATTGATACAGGAAGCCAAAGGAGAGATTTGAAGAGATAAGGAAGCTGCTCCAGCAGCTGGACCAACTCC
The DNA here is from genome assembly GCA_031468815.1 of Morus bassanus. Taxonomy (NCBI): domain Eukaryota; kingdom Metazoa; phylum Chordata; class Aves; order Suliformes; family Sulidae; genus Morus; species Morus bassanus. The sequence goes on from CM062569.1 coordinate 6,861,048, forward strand.
AGACTGAGGTCTGCAAAGTATCAGCCAGGTTGTGGCCCTCCACTGCCGGGGCCAGGCACAGTCCCTGGTTTGGTCCATGTTCCAGTAACATGTGAGACCTGCCCAGGTGAGCAGGGGGAGGGCTTTCTGCTGGCTTCTGCAAACGAGCACCCAGCGTGCATGGACATGTGGGCATGCATGACCAATGTCTGATGTAACAGCGCGGGCATTGTTGGTGTATCCAGTCTGTGCTAACTGCCTAAATATTCCTGCCTATTGCTTCTTAAAAATGATCTGGAGAAGGACGCAACACTTAAACGCCCTTTTCCCCACAGTATCTCAGAAGTAACATTCAACCACCCTGCTTTCTTGCGCGGACTTTTGTCCTTCCTCATTTCAGTGTTCTCTCATTTGAAATAAAGGCCATTAAGATAGGGAATGTGTTTGCTCTTTGCTCACAAAGAAACAAGCAAGGTACGTTAAAAAAAGGCCTACAGGCATCAGAGGGAAAAAATAATGTATTGTGGGATACAAAGGTGAGGGCAGAAATCCTGGGGGTCTTCTTACAGTGCTGAATCCAGCTGATATTCATGGGACACACTAAACGGAGCAAGAATGATACAGCAGCTTAGAAGCAGCAGAAAGTATGAAAGCTTTTCTCTGCGTAGTAGCAGAATAAGGCCTGTACTGTACCATTGCTATGGTCAATGGGAGGGCATAAAGGTAACTCCTTTACCCGTTGTTTTCTCTAAAGACTTTGAGCCAAAGATAGAAGAACTCCACCTCCCATTTTTCAATGTAATTACAGTAATTAAGATGACCTTAGCTATTTTTTAAAAAAATACACCTGCTATCCATACCCCTGCACTCTTGAAAGGCTTTGGTACATGTATACATCCAAGACTAAAACCAAGTCACAGCCTATATCTTCTCTTTCAGAATACGAGGAATTTGCCTGTAAGGTCCATCTTTGCTTTACTCAGAGCTCTCATCATGGTATTCACACAGTGTTACAGCCTCTTAGAGATTTGTGCCCTGTTTTCTAATGCTCCTGTAAGTAAGAGTCATTACACAACCTGTTACCTCAGAGCACAAATTCACTGAAATACAGCTGACAGTGTGATTTTTCAAAGCACACCAATCCTTATTTGCTGACCTACTGAGAAGTCACATGGTTTTTCCTCCAAGTTTCCTGTAAAATAACGAAGTCCTACCCTGTCCAAAGGCCAAACTGGCTTCATCCATCTTAAAAACGTGATATAAGGCTTTCTATTCTGCCTTAAGGTCCTTCTAACCAGCATAAATAAATGTATCCAAAATCCGAAAGTCTCTTTTTGGAATACCTGTTCCATGTCTTTAATACATTCTTCCATTTTCCTTATTCTAATAATCACGAAACTTTAAAATAACTTACTTAATCTTCTACTCAATGTTCCTGAAAGAGCTAATTATAAACTAGCTATGGATGGACGGTCTTGTTTAGGATACTGGGATAACATCTAATACCATCTACAAGGCTGATCTTTTCAACAATGCTTAGTTATTGTCAAGTCTGTCTTCTTTTGACTTTCTGAAGCTAAAATAACCACTAAACCCAATCTTGAATCTCTTTGTGTTTTTCCTACTCTTCTTACAAGGGTATCGGTAATTTCTGCCCAACTTGCTATCTCCTTCTTTTTCATTAAAGCCAATGTGGAAACCACAGCAGCAGAGTGATCCAACTGTGGGTTTGAAAGTGGCCTGAGGCAGCTGTGTTATAACACAAGAAAATTCAGCCCTCATTCAGCATCCTTTGCTTTTATAGCAAAAATTTAAAAAAAAAAAAAAAGAACTATTATGCATTCAAAATAGATAACAAAACCTTGGGCCCCTTTGCATTACAGAGTTGACACAGAGTCAATTATTGGACCATGTAGACTATTTGTGGTCGCTTTTCCTATTAATGCATAAATCACCACCTTCACACAGAATACATCCAATAAATCCACAAAGAAAGAAAACACAGTACTCAGTGACCTGGGTGTCCCAAGCACCTAAGTACAACAAAGCGAGAGTTTTCCATTCACTTATACACACACTCGTCAAAATTAGCATCAGGGAATTCAGCCTTTGGGAAACCTTACTTCATAAATAAATGAATTAAATGACTTAAAGACAATTAAATAAAGTGTGGGAAAGGTCAACACCGAACTTGCTGAGAAAAACTGATTAAGACGAAGTGAGAAGTTGATATTAAAGGGGAATCAGTTTGCACAATGGCCAGTCAGGCCATAATTCACCTTTGAGGAAGGAGAATCCCAGCCTGTCTGGTTGGGATCTCAGTTTGAAAGAAGGCGAAATATTTACCCTACTGATACTAATGTCAAAGGTGTCGCTAGTTTTAATGGAAATAAGATTTTATATGCTAATGTGCTGGGTGTCATTCTCCACTGTTACATCCATTTTATTTCAGATGGATTCCCAAGAATGAAAACCCTCTTAATGCAGTGGAGCATTTGATTTTGGTGTCTTGCATTGATAGGTGTCACATCCAAAAGCAAAGCGACGAACACAGCCAAATTACATGACTTGCTTTAGGCTTCGGTTTCATGAGAGCATTGATTTGTTTGAAGTTAGCCCTGTGCTTATATGCTTTGTAATTTTGAAGCCAATTTTTTGCACAAAAAGTGCATGCTCCTCTTGTCTAAATTCCTGAGCTATTTCTAAAGTTGCTGCAAAGTAGCTTTTCCTGCTGAAATACCTTGGCAGATATACAGTTCCCTAACCTGATTGTCTCCCATACCTTTGGGAGTCCTCCTAAATAGCTGTATTTATTGGTGCTTTTTTTAATATCCCTCAGAAGGGAAACTTAATTCTGAGGGTAGGCATATCCACAGAGATTTGTCATCAGCTCCCTGATGTGCTCGCTCCAAGCAAGCAGTTCTGTTGATGCTGACATGAGCAAAGAATAATGTCCCCAGCTAACAGAGATATATACTGTTTGTTAGCTCACTTCTGCACATATAGTTCAGCCTAATGCATTACTTACATTGGCAAAAGCACCAGAAATAATAAAAAAAGTCTTTCTAAGATGGACTAAAGGTCCATATTTATTGCAATGGTACAATACAAGGAAAAAGTAATATGCCCTGCATGATTTCTAAGGAAACAAGGCTGCTTTCAATAACCAAATTATTCAAAGGCAGGCAGGGTCTTTGCAGGAAACCAGGACGGCCACAAGCCTTTTTCTGTAGCAGCAGGGGAGTTGGGCAACCCAAGGAGAAAATGTTTTCACACTCTGCAGAAAGCTCTGGCTGCAATGAATGTGTTTGCCCCAAATACTTAGGTTTCATCAAATTACCATTTTTTTCTGTGAAAATCACTCTGAGGAAAATGTTATGCTTTTTCCATTTCATGCCATGCAACAAAATCGTTAAGGATCTTCACGCTCAGGAATTATTTTAGTCCCTCACCATATGAAATGTTTCCTGTTTAAAACAAAGTGGGCTGATAAGAAGAAGGCAGTAGAATATTAATGTGAGTATAAAATAGTCGGTTAAGTGAGATATTAGCTAACAAAGGATAATTACAATTATCACATGCCTAAGTTTTAATTAATTAAGAGATAACGTGAAACCGTGTCTCCAAAGCTAATATAGTAAAACACACAAGCTCCTTTTCAAACAAAATTTTTCTACTTTTTTCCTTGCACTTGTAACTTGCCATACCCACAAAAAAATCTTCCAACCGTGACACAGGCTGAGCATACATCAAACTCTGGTATACAAAGCAGAGCAATTAAAACTTGTGGTCCCCATTCGTATCTCACTTGTTATGTCTACAAAAACATGGTAACTCTCCCTTTCTGGAGAGGAATGTCAGATATCTGCCTGATGCTTTGACTGCTAATGTCAGAGCGAGCCCTGAAAGCTGTGTCTCTTCCCTTTCCATTTTTTATTTTTAATGCAGGAGAAATGCAGTGCAGCTCTGGGAGAAACATCCTTAAAAGCTGAGCAATTAAATAATGCTGAGGCACTTTTCCATCAAAAGCAATCATGAATTCAGAAGAAAAAAGTTCCTTATCTTGAAATGCTATAAAAATATTATATAGTATATCAGAATTACAGCAGTGTAATAGAAGTGTGCTGACTATTGCTGTGAAACTACTTCAAAACGTTCACTGTTCCAATAAAACCGCGAAAGCTATTGCAAAATTATCACTAGGAAGGCCTGTTAGATAGAAGAAATGTTTTCTTATTCTTCCCCAAACAACTGCATACACCAGTACTACCATGCGCCACGTTTTGTGTAGAAAAATGAAGTTCTGCATGAGCTAGGTTTTGTGTAGCACTCCAACAACCCAGGAGTCTTTCCTGAAGTACCAGCTTGCTTAGTCCAGGTCCCATTTCTCTGGCTGCATGCCGAGTATCCACAGCATCCATAACTCAGGTAGGTAAAAAAAATTTAAAGGTGAATCATGTATGTACTAAATACAGTGTATCTAATTCACGGAATAAGCAAGAGAAGTATCAGAGTGATTCCCTTTCCTACATCTACACAACAGATGAGTCCTGAGGAGTAAAACAAGGACAGACATGAAAAGTTCGGGTGTCACCCATTCAGTCTTGCTTTGGGTTTTTATGCCACTGATAATAATTACCAATACCTAAACCCTTCAATACTGTATTGTCACTTGTAATTATTTCCTTCCTTAAAAATGCACACACAGTGTTTTCCTTGGCGATACACTACATAGATATATTTTTTGCTGTGATGTATGTTTCTATTAGAAAAAAATCACCTTGAAGAACACCTTGCTTTCTGAATAAGGCGTACTGAATTTCAGATGGCACCTAGTTTTTGCACAAATCTGTTCTGCATCCATGGAGCAGTCTCCAAGGAAATGCTCGATGCTGTACCAAAGAGTTTTGTACTTGCTGAAAAGCGATCCGCTGTGCCTGAGGAATGAAGTGGTCAAGCACAATGATCATCCTTCAGGTGGTGATGTTTTAGGTGTTTAGAGCTGGATCACTGATTATTTCAAAGATATGGAAGATAATGTAAAATATTCTGTGGTAGGCAGCTTAATAAGGAACTCATAGTAGCTTACACAGCAAAATTCTGTGCTAGTTGCTATTTTCTTAACTCTGGTGGCTCCATGCCCAGATGTATTTTGGTGCTGCTGGGAGGTGACAAAGGCAAGCGTTACCAAGTCCTTGGTCTCAGCTAAACCACAAGCCCCCAGAACTGAATTATTATGATTTAATTCCAGTATATGATAGCACTTAAGTCATGGGATTGGTGCTATATCTATGAATAATGCAAGTTTATTTAAAGGAATGGAAGCAGACCAGATTATTTAAGACATTGGCTGCCAGGGCTGAATATAAATTTTTCCAAATGCCTTCATCTGTTAACAGAGCTGTTACCAGAAGCACATGGAAATACTAGTTTTGTTATGTATTATGAATGACAGACAAGTTGCTGCCTATCAGCATCGGAGCCGATCTCCTACCCCGCAAGAAGAGGTAGGAGATGCTGCTGCAGACATCACGACCAGGCAGCTTGCTATAAATAAGGAATCCCATATTTATAAACTGCAGACCACATTGACTACTTTAGCTGAGCATCTTCCACCAAAGGTAGCTGCAACTCTATGAGCTAAATGACTGCCCCTTCTTCCTTAGATTGGCTATTCATGACCTGCTACCTGCTTTTGGTAAAGTGGCGAGAGGGACAGTAGGAGGCATTGGAGCAAGGCATTGGAGCAAGGTGTTGTGCAAGCCCATCCCAGCTGCCTGTCATCTTCAGGTTTTTGGGGTGAATGCAAATAGTCCTCATAGTTGCATAAGTATGGGGTACCCTCTAAGAAAGAGCTGGCTCTTGCTGGATTCTGCAGGTGAAAGACCTGCCTGGAGAGGTCCCTTTCCAGTGACCTTCATGAGTGTCTAGGAAGCACTTGCTGCTCAAGGACACCTTCCGACTGTATCACAACAGGGAGCAGTTCTGAAGAGAGGTCAAGAGAACAAAAACCATTGCCTTCCCTCTGGTAGTGTGTTAGCCACAGGTGACAGCCCCTGTCCCTGCTGGTGTTCAGCCTGTACCAGGTCCCAGGGGTGCCATTCTGTAGGTGAGCTGGGGAGCAGCTTTTGGTTTTTCTATCAAATGGCTGAGGAACAAATAATTTGATCCAGAGTCACCACTGGTGACTTCACTGGTGTTTGCTTAACAGAGGAAGGAAAGTTTTTTCCTCTGATCGAAACTTTGGCAGTTTCTCTCTGGAGAGGCATTGGTTGATCTTTTACTAAACAGAGGTGCACAGGTCAGATCTGCAGGTGTGGGTCAAGTGTCCTACCTGGTACTGTATTTTGTAGGCACAGGCTGAACCAAGAGAATGAACAGGGACAACTGGCTGACCAGCAAGGTCAACTGAATCTATCTGACCCTAAAGGTTTCCTGCATTTGAGAAGACATTTTAAGTGAGGGATGATAAATCAGTTTGCTATTTTTAGAGCAGGATATTTTGGCAATAACATATTATAGATCTTTGGGGATGTTTTGACATTACTATAGAGACCAAGAAGAATTGTCATGTGATATGTAACATAGCATTGGCATATTTTTGTTCAATATATTTTATTTCAGCTGGTCCTTTCAGCCTTTATTTCACTGCTGGTAGAAAATCCGTCACTGCATATAAATACTTTCTTTTTACTGAGAAATCTGCTACAATGAGAAAAACGTTCCTATTGCTTCTCTCTTCCTGTTTCTTTGCAGCTCTTTAGTATCTTTCCCTCCTGTGTTTAGCTTTCTCCTACGGATTTGAAGAAATGCTAGGGGTATTCTCATAGAGGCTCATGCACTTTGTACCGATACAATTATTATTGTTGTTGTTGTTGTTATTGTTGTTATTGTTATTATATTGCTCTCCCAGACAGAATGGGGAACGAAGAGGCATTTCCTTCCCACATCTTCTGTGTGTGCTCGGAAGAGCTGCCACATGCACTCCTCCTTCCTGCACCTGGGAAGGAAATATTTGGACAGCAGACAGGGGCAGCGACAGGGAGCACACTATGCCCTTTTTTTTGTGAAAGCAAACAGAGGATTTGGAAAAAGGTAGGACAAGGTGGAAAAAAATTTAAGGCTGCCAGGGAGATACTATGGAGTTTGAGTGCACCTTGGCACAGCTGCCAAATTCTTCATGGCAGTGCTGCCAGCATTGGGCTAACAGCTGCACATCAGTGGTTCGTTATAAATGTTCCACCAAGGCAGTGTTTAACAGTGTTTTCTGCTTTGACTCAATTGTTCTAATGAAAGTGACACTGCTGGAAAGTGTGTCATTCATACCTATCGACTATCATGTTTATCACAGCAGTGATATTCTACAAGATACCATCACTGCTTCAGTACATCTAGTATCAGTGGCTGGTGCTGTTATCTCTACTGAAGGCATTTAATAACAGCTCCTGGCAGGAGAAGAAAGAAGTCCAGGCTTTATTGACTCAACTTTCCCCTTGAAAAGCACTGGTAGTCCTGGCATTTTCAAGTTATTGCAAAAGAAGCTTTACTCATTTTTTATGAAGTTACTCAAAATGCCTTACTCAAGAATTGCAAAACCCTCCATTAACCAAATCTGCTTTAAACATGGGAGGGAACCTTAAAGTGCAAACTTTTTCCCTCAGGACATTGCCTTTGAATGGGAAAATCACCTTGCTTATTCAAGCTGACCATTTACCAAGCTCTTTTATTCATTCCTGATGTTTGATTACCCAGGATGATTTAAGTGATTTTTTTATTTTGTCGTTATATAACTTAGTGATATAGACATGTTTAGCATGTTGGTATGTCAAGGTTATGGCTCATTGCTTCATTTCAGGACACTCTTAGCATTCTGACATGACATATGGATTGATCCTAATCAATTGGCCGGTTTCATTTTCAACTTTCTTTCTTAGTCATTACTTGAAAGACATTTTATGGATGAAGCCAAACTCAAGGGGAGCTAAAATGTGATTTTTTTTTTCCTCCAAGATTCACATGATTACTTTAAAATAAGGTAAAAAATTCCATTCTTGCTACTGATTCTTTAGTGCAGGTTCCTATGTTTTTTCTGATGAGATTATCTAATCCATCTTCCTCTGAGCAATACACTATTTCAGATTCCTAAAATAAACCACCACTTTCTCAAGGTTTATTTGGTGGCTGTGTTTGCTGGCTTGGAATTTCATCAACAGCTTATCAACTGATCCCTTAACAGAGTTTTCCACCTGAAGTATAAATTGGTTACTTCCTTCCTACGAAGGTGTATGCTTTGATGAAGTGGACCCTTTAGTACATACTAAGTCTGGGTCTTTGTCTAATGCAAATATCAGATATGAGCTCCACTTCTGCCTTTGGCTACATGACACTGAAATGAAAGCTAAATGCAGGTAGAGGGGACGAAATGTGAGCATTGATCTTTCAGAAGCATGGTGCAGAATTCAATAGAGGTGAGAGGACTCTATTGAAGCAACTTTGAGATGAGACATATGTTTAATAGCGAGGAGCAACCTTACTAACTGTAGATTCATGTTCTGAAAACAATGAGGGTAGACATCGCCAACACATGACAAATAGTCCTGTCAGCTAAGAACTGAGAATGCTGCTGAGAGAAAAACACACTGGTTTAGATCAGTCTACATTTTTACACCTAAAAACCCGTATGCAGTAAAGATACCAGTGAATTACAAGGCTACAAATACCCCGAGTGTTTTGGATGGAGCCTTTGCAAACACCAAGGTTGAGAAGCTGAAGTGATTGGTGATATCACCATTGGGTATATTCATCTATTTTACAGCTTGTCTTATCATTTCTCACCTCTACGTTATTCCTTGTGGCTGTACTTGCAGTTGGACCTTGTTGAGGTCAATTCACAACGGTAAAAGTTGTGCCAGTGCCAAGGCACAAAGGTCAATATCTGTATTATCAAGTGTCTATGAGTGCATTCACAGCTTCAGGGGAACAATATCGAGATCTTTTGGAAACATTAGGAAAGAAAATGAGGAAATATTAGACGTAGTTTGTGCTGTGTCCTGTAATTTTGCACATTTTGGGAAAAGGGGAAATAAAAAAATGAGATGATTCATTGAACATCAATACTCGTAATGGTATCTTGGCTCTAATCCTGTGGTCTCTTGGCTAATTTAAGCTCCACTGCTGGTTAACAGGCTGGTCCTGCCATGCCTCTGCTGCTGGTGCCACCCACTTTCCTTCCCAGCCACTTGTCCTCTTCCCCACCCGCTTCCTGTTTGTGATGGTGGGCCCCGTGGGACCAGCGAAGCCCTTGGTGGGCTCAACCCCACCTCGATCATGTCAAGGCAAGGAAAAAAGTGGCTCTGTTGGGAACACTGACTGCGCTGGTTTGAAATGCATCCTTTATAAAGTTATATAAGACATATCATGTAGGAGGAACAAAAATAATAAGCTGTTAGGATGATTTGCTGAAACTAGTTTTCACCTCAGCTCCCACAGAAACACAGAAATAAAAGTCCAATTTCCTCCATAGATAGAGATCATTGAGGGCAGAAAAATTACAGAATGAAGAGAAACATTTCCACTGGGTGTCTTCTGTCAGCAAAAGTGATGCTAAACAAAGATATGGAGTTATAGCCACAAGGGTGTAAGATCAAAATTGGATGAAAACTTCAGTCAGCAAAGAGATGATGTAGCACCAAAGGAACGATATGTTTGCAGGCTGTGACACTGGAAGGAGCATGCCTGGCTTGTATGAATAGGTGAAAAGGAAAAAGCTGAAAAGCTTCCTTCTCTTTAGACAACAGTTAAATCCAAGAACTATAAATTCAATAGATCAGAAAGAATTTTAAAAGGTAATAAAGAGCTAATATTTCCAGAATAACCATAATATCTGTTCAGAGCTTCTAAATAGTCAATACCTACCAATTTCCCATATCTTAGAACAAGCTTATTATTTACATTAACATGCTCACATGCATTATTTTTTTAGAAAGATACATTGATCAATCCAATTTCTGTATAAAGAATAAAGGGCAACAGATTATGTCATACCACATTTGCTGACCCATTTCATTCTTGGAGTCATATACCAAAGAGATAAATAGTTACATCCTAAATTTTATTAACCATATTCATTAGCGTAATACAACTGTCAGTGATAACAACTCTTAAAGAAACAACTGCATTGTTAGTATCTCCTGCTGCCGTTTCCTTGGTGCAGACAGGTACCTTTGTGTAAGACCTCACAGAAGTTCCAGTTCTGGTCTGCCTTGAGTCTGAATTAGGAGTTAATTTGGGTAATACTGCAAAATGCATTTACTGTGGTATACCCTGGGGGGAGATAACAAAGTGAAGTGAATAGATGTGCTGCAGATATTGAAAGGGTAGTGGGCTAAGTCTGCCCAGGAACTGAGCTAGGAAATATCCACCTTCTAGACTTGGCTCTTGCTTGAAACACAGCTAGAGCACCCAGGCAATCTTGCTGTTTCTTATCAAGTTGTGGTTTAACTTTCCATATTTTACCCTTACATACTTCATCCTTTAGACAGCCGGAGAAGAATGACACCCTAAAAAGTTGCCAAACTTGATATTGCAGCAATTTAGTTCAAAATCAGCTTGAATCATCTTAACATAAGGTCAGTATTGTCACCACACCCCCAGCTACGTGTGAGGTTTCCTCCATGCCATGTCACCTAGAAGGTCCAGCACTGTGTCTCATACAACTACAGATTCACTCCAAGCACCACTTACTCCTAGGTGTAGCACTGTAATTTCCTAGTAGATTAGCCCACTGAATGGCAGGGCAGCAGTGCCGCTCACCTTAGCAGCTTCAGAAAATTAAGCATGTGACCAAAATGCTTTATCATCTTCCTGGCAAACAACAGAATTACAGAGCAAATTTGAAACCTACAAACCTTCCTGCCAAACAGCATTGCAACCAGACCATTTTGTCAGGGCTAGGTATCACACATTAATTTCTCCTTCAGAACTCAGTTAATTTGTCTTGAGTCATAAGTTTTTGCCACTCATCCTTAGCTGATTAAGTTAGGCAAAGCATCCCTATCAAATTGGCGCAGAAGAATCTGCATTAACACCACATTGTTGTTATTATTATTGTGATACTACTGTCAGATGTCATTTAACATTTAGGTTACTACATCAGCTGCTTTGGGAGGGACTGGGAGGTGGCTCCAGGAGAGAAAGGGAGGTGATTTTAAAGACTCCTACATTGAATCAGCCAGAATATGGTCACAGCACTACTGTACTTAATTCAAGAATATCCTAGATACCTTGTATGTCCTAAGCAGTGCTATCTTATTCAACAGACCTGGTTCAGTTCATACATTTACTCTTTCTTTCCTGGTTACCTACCAGGAACAAAGACCACGGTCTTAGATTAATTTTATTTTGGCAGGGGGAGGTAGAGGCAGGGGTTAAAAGCAGAATATTTTTGCTCAATGTTGTAAGGTCCTACAACTTTTCTGATTAATTCTGAGCTTTCTTCCTGTTGTAGTTTTAATGCTTCTCAAGGAATCACTTTGGATGTCTTTCATGGGCACCTTTATTGCCATAGAAGTAATTTTAAAACACACAAAGCCTTCTGAGCAAGGCTAAGCTGCAGAATTCTTAGGAAAAGGCTTGATTTCAGTGAATATTTTGGGTTTCCAAATGGTAGTGAAAGATAAAGTATTCCATTCTTCTTCCATCATAACTCACACTTATTGTTACCTGGAAATCGCCTCATGTTTCCGTGGTAGGAATTTATTCAGCAGTCTGCATGTGGCACATGGCACTGCAGAGTTCATCCTAACTAAGCTGACAGAAAAAGCCCTTGGATATGTCTGTCAGTGTAGGGTGCTGCACCCTGTCAGGCTACAAACCCAGTACTTTTACTGGGGAATGTTATTTTCCCTTCATACAAACCTATCAACAAGATAAGCAACACGGCAAATCGCTGGTTGCAGTTTTAGCTGAGACATTTCAGCAGTGCCAGCTCATGGTCCATTCCCTATTCCACCCACACAGCAGCTTTGCTGGTGATAACCCTTCCCACACTTACCTAACTTTACCTAATTGCACATATTTAGGACAAGCACACAAGGATCGAGAAGTTCCTGGTCCCTCCCATGGGCATCTAGAAGCTGCTGTCTACTTTGGAAAGATGCAGAGCAGCGTGGTGCCCACCAGTCAGACTTCACTCCCAGAAGGGTTTGGGACTTGGCTTTGGACCAGAGGTGGTAGGACTCCACATGACAAATGCTTCCCAGCAGGAACATGGCAGGAATGCAGAAAATCCTGCTGCAGTCATGAAGACTGAAAGAGCTCCAGGACTTGTCCCTGTAAAAGGAAATGGTGCGTGTTGAGTTAGCTGCTGCATTTAAAGTCCCACTCATCTTAGTGGCATCAAACCTCTAGTGATAAAATACACCAAGAGACAAAACCTGCAGCCAAAAGCGATAGTTCTGGGGTTTGTCCAACTGACTGGCAAACTTTTTTCCCCCATCTGCTCTTCAGTGAGTGAAAAAAAAATTACACTTACTGGAAGGGGTTTGTGCCCTCTCAACTTTCTCCATGATGTCTCTGCAACATACTCTTGGAATTACTTTCTTCTGAATGGTGATGTGATTTAAAAATAACACCCTTTCATTTCACAGAGATGCAAATATATTTGAGGTGGAGAATCACTGTAAATAATACAAATGTCCAGAAAAAAAATCACAGAGCTTTGTTTGGATTCTGCATTAAGCTTGCACTTCACATTTTCTGGAACCAGCCTGTTATTATCTTGGCTTGGCTGGAAAAACAGTGACTGCAGATCATGTGGCAGGAAAGGGTGGGTTGTGTGACACATAAGGGCTGAAACACAGCTGGAGACAGAAGTTCTGCTCTCGACTCTGCCTGGACTTGCTTTAAGTGGAAGAGCTCTGCCCTCTCCGATATGTTTCGTTACCTGGTTTGTTTATAGACAGCAATCATGTCTCCTCTCATCCCTGTTCTGCTTGACTAAGCAAACCATGCTTTTCACCTTTTCTTCTGTGATACTTTTTCACTTCCCCTCATCGTCTTAGCAGATCACCTCTAAACCTGTTCTGGTGCCAGTCATCAGTTTTGCCAGCAGATGAAGAGGATGCCCAAAGTAGACCAAGGGAGGACTTTGCAAATAGGTTTGCAAAAGTGCTAAAACAGGGATCAGAATATCTATCCCATTACTCAAATGAATCCAGAGGGGGTCAATGTGCCCAGCTGTGTGCACCCAAGTGCATTTTTCCTGCAGTCTGAATGGATCAGAAAACATGCAGCCATATTAGTTCAACACCAGGCCTACACTGGTTCAACACCAGGCCTACACTGGTATCCCTTACCTCTCAGCACGGATTCTGGGAAGGCACTGAGTTTTAGCTAAACCTCCTGTACATGTGGGGCACTCTGTCCACCTGCAGAAGGCTATGCAGACTCACAGTCTCAATGGAGAAACCCTCCATAAATATGGAAGCATATTAGCACTTTACAAAAGCTCTAGCTTTTTGGCGTGTAAATAGCACAAGACAGATTTGAATATCACCGAAGTGTCACTTTTGCAAACAGGTCTTGGCTAATCCATCAGCAGTAGCTAGCGCACTGAGAGAACCAATGGCTAAACCCTCTCAGATTACCATTAGCCATTCAAGTTGCACTGGAAGGGGAGAACAAATTGCACTGACTAGTTTTTAAAAATACTTCTCCATCACACACCCAGACTCTTGCTGGGTTTTCTTAGCACAGAGAAACTCGACGGAAGTTGGACCCACTTCCTGATAGTGCTGTTTTACTATTTACTCATGCAATGAAAGCATCTGCTACAGGTGAGCCCCGTTTTTATTTCCAGGTTCTTACATATGCATGATCCAGAAGTAGCAATGTAACTCAGTAATATCCCTAAGCTGTCAAACATGAAATTTTTCACATCAGAATAATATTTAACATTATTAGAGGCAAGCAAAGAAATCATGGAAGAGAATGGACTTTGTTGGGATATTTTTTCCTTATTTTTGTTAGCGTCATGCCACCATTTAGATGTCAGCCTTCCTGAAGTGCTCTGTTGGATACATTTGTTCTTGCGTGTTTGCTGCTGGTGATAGAGTTAATCTGCAAACTTAATATTCAGTGTTCAAAATCTGTGCTGTGTCACTTCATTTGGCTTGATCACAAGACACATTATTTTTTCACAGAAGTGTAATCTTCACAAACAAAGAATATGAACCAAATATGAGTTGTTAGAAATTCTCAAGAATGGATAAACTAGAGAACAAAAAAAACACTATGAAAATATTTTTGCAAGTGTGAGCCTACCCCTTCAGAGCCCCATTTTTTACACAATACACAGAAAGTCTGTTGCAACCTCAAAACCACAGACCTGCAAGAGAAAAAGCTCCCAGGCTTTCCCTGGGACTGAACAGGAGAGCTGACAGCTTGCTCCTACCTGCTGCTGTATTAGCATCCACATGCTGCTTTGCCCCAGTTTCCTCCCAAAATATTAGAGGTTGGACCGGGTGTGCAACAGGGCTTCAGCCCCAAGTCATACTTTTTCAGAAACTATTTGTTTATCTCTTTTTTCTTTCCTCAGTTGATAAGGAGAGACACCGGCAGACACCTGCACAAAAGAGACTCTATTAAATGCTAAATTTTGTCGGGGCAGGATGATGATAGAACTTGAGCCAAATTTTTACTTCTATAGGAATTTTGAGCCATCCTGAATTTGGCTTCTGGACTACTTTCAACACCTGATTGAAAGACTAAGTTACATTTCACTGCCTGAGTGAAGATTAATTTTCTCTTACCTTATGGACACAAAACCCTTGCACATGCCTGCGGAGCCCAAGGTGTACAGTGAGCCATCCTGGCTCCAAAAGAGAGCGAGCCAGCATGAGACTCTGCCCCACTGGCAGTGTCTGGGCTGAACATGGTGCTCTGCACCCAGCAAAGCAGTTGCACAGCACAACCATAGCTAAAGACAGCCAGAGGTATGATAATATTTAGTGTCACTGAACACTATTGCAGCATCAGAACTGAAAATAGGAGCTAAGTGTCCCTCCCCACTGCCCACGCTGTTGCTCTGCTGTTTTTACTAGGACAAATACATTGCTCTTCTTTGGATTTCTGCTGAGGTTCTTGTCAGCATTTTTGCACTCATGGCATATTAATAAACAACATACAAAATGTTCTTCTCTCCTTATATAAGCTATGTAGCTATAATAGCATATATTATGTTTAATTATAATTATGAAAGATCTTTTCATTAAGACAACATCTTGGGCATCCTTGTCTCTTGTGGCTGTTGCAATCCAACAAGGGACCATCTCTCTTCCCTCTATAAAAGCTCCATGGGCTCTTTTCTTCAATCATGTATCATTGGTTTAATTGGTTTAAAACAGAATTTAATCCAGCAAGCTCAAGTTGAATTTACTCCAAAGAGTTAGGTAAACTGGCTCACTAATTGCCAGTGTTGCTACTAGTTCAGCACTGCTGCAGCTCCCACAGCACAGTGTCTCCTGAAGCCTGATGGATGCAGGTAACAACAAAGTGGCCACCACTCTGGAGAGTTTCAAATCTCATTATAAGGCTACAGGCAAGGGATGGGTCAGTGGAGGAGGTGGCTTGAGGAAATGCTCACACAAGATGGGTCACCACCACAAGCAAGCTGCGGTCCCTGCTCCTTCCAACTCCCATCCCAGCATCCCTAGGAGAGCGAATACTTTCCTCTGGGATAATCCCATTAATGGCTGCACTTTGCACTGATACGGAAATGGACTTACTGCTATTTCAGAAGGCAGTAAACACAACCTTTTCACAGCAGCAATATTTTCTTTTTTCCCAGCAACTTGCCAAGGGGAGATGCATGAACCTCCTGTTTTCACCTCTGACACACACAAAGGAGGAGGCATTCGAGCACCAGTTCAAACATGGTTTTTCAAAGCTAACTGTTAAAAAGTTAACTGACTAGGCAGCAAGCCATCAACAGAAGCAATGAGGAGAAAGAAATGGGAAAAAGGAAGACATGACATACTGTCTGAATTCTGAAAAATAATTAAGGTAATTATGCTTCATCAAAAATACATACAATTTCTTCATGAGCTATCACCAGACACTATGGAAAGCTGATGACGTGTGCTCATAGGTGTCAACATGCGTCTTATTTTGACAAGAAATTCACTGACTTGATTGCATCATGTTGAGCCAGGAAATAAAATTCTGTCTTTTCTTTGCTGTTGGCTCCAGTTTTTCTGGAGCCATTTGGACTCTGCTCTCAGTTGCACTGAACAAGGTCTGCTGGAGGGCAGCCAGACTCGGTCTGAATTTCTGTTAGGTGCAGAAACTGGGATCCCAATGCATGCCAGCTGCAACTGGAAGGAATACAAAAAAGACACATGCTTTTGCTGAAGGGCATCACACTGCGACAGCACACAATCCTAGAGAACAACCCAAGATCATGTTCAAGGTTTCAGAGCTCTTCCTCCCTTCCATCAATGGATGCATAAGAACATCTGTATGTGGTGTTAGTAAGAACAGCAGGCTAACACACCAAAAAAGAAAACAAAAAAAAAAAAAAAAGGAGAAAGAGAAATTGCTTCTCAGCAGAAAAAGATGAATATACAGTAACAAAAAAAATAAACCCACAAAAAATCAAAAAACTCTATATATGATGTGAAAGTCAATCACTTCCCTGCTGCTGCTTGCTTCACCATCCAGAACTCAGTAGTTCATACAACAATACGCTGAATTTACCACTTAAAAAGAATAAAATAAAGAGATATATCACATGGTCTTTTTATGAAACAATGTCAAGCCATGGCAGATTGGCTGACGGGACAGAAGATGGAGGTGTAATTTCTCAGGGGATGTTTGCCATTGCCAGAATGGTGCTACCACCTTACACTTAGCCCTTCTGAAACGTATGGAGCAATCTCAGTTCATTGCTGCTGCTAAAACCCTTGCACATCTGACACCAACCTGAGCAGCAAAGCATGAGGATCAACATAGCTGGGAGAAATGAGTCTTCTGCAACCAAATCTGCCTGTGTGCCAGGGAAGAGCCGTGCTACAGTGGTGGCGTGGCAAAGCTCAGACTGTTACCCTCCCCATGCTACACCTGCTCCAGACATTTACTTAAGATCAGACCTTCTGAGCCCAGTAGTCTGTTGTGGCACTTGAGTACTGGAAATTAAACATATTAAAATTCAGAAGTGAAAAGAAATCTTACATGTGTGCCTTGGGTATATTCAAGAGTATTAATATTTCATCTAGCAAACTGATTACAATGTGCAAAGAGAGTGCTTCTGCAAACTGATCACTTGTGTCCCCAGCGCTGGGAAATACAGCCGAAGTCACATTAAACATTTACCAACTTTGGCAATCTTCAATTAGCTGAGGAACTAGGAAATAAATGGATCTGAGCCATAAACATGCTCAATCTACTTGTAGCAACTCAAGCTCAATTCCTCTGGGTTTCATGGCAGATTTCCTCTCTCTTGATATATAACAGGCATCCTTGATCAAATTTACTCATTTAAGATACACTGTACATATTATTACCCACTCTGTAACCCTGCCACCACATTGAACTTGGTGCTGCAGCAGCAAATGTAGGAATATAAATAAAAGTATGTGAAAAGAAGATCAGATACTAACTATTAAAGCCATGAAGCTGTGAGTCCATCCAGTTGGTTTTATATGATAGAACATTTCTCCAAGCTTCCTTTTAGGTTCCTATGATTGACCACAAATAATGCTGAGCAATGTGTCCTTGTTACCTGTATGCATTATGTATCACTAAAATTCAGGGCCTCTTGCCATCTGTTTTAATTAAGAAACTCATAACTCATATATAGATTTGGCTGCCTTGCCCAGTAAAATAGTTTTGGAAAGAGAATTTTATAGTCCGATAATGGGCCAGATATCCAGCTGGCATTAATTCATAAACTTCCAGTAGCATCACTTGTGGTGTGTTGATTTACAGCAGTCAAGGAGTCAGGCAGGTAACATTGCAATAGTAAATTCAAAATGTTATTCCTCTCAGCAAACCTTTTTAATTGCAATGCTACTGAGTGATACTAGCAGCAAATTACAAAATAAATCCTCAACTCTCGTTCACATTGAAACTCATTATTTTAGTGAGACATTTGTGTGGCTCAAGCAAATAGTTTGGCTCTATTTACTCGATATAGAATATGCAGATGACAGCTCCCATACATTAAATATACCTTTGCATTTTGCATGGATGTAAGAGACACGTCGATCACGGCTTTCTGGTAGCTTAGGGAAGGGCTTTTTGAGAGCATTCTGGTAGCAGTAGAGTATTCATGAAGTTAAAACACATAAAACCAGAACAACCTAATATTTGACAGCCCTACAGGTAATTGCAAGCAACTCTACCTCAATCAAAAAGCTATCACTTCAGCCAAGAGGGGATAAACACAGCTTGAATTCAATGTCAGCTACATCACTAGTGCCACCTACAGCATCCAGTTCAGAGAAACCACCCAAACTAGCAGTTGGCTCAGGTGAGCATACATTTCTAGACCACTTTTAGTAGCATCCAACCAGTCAACAACACATTTCAATAGAGAGAATATGTATTTGTGCAACACAAGGACTAAACTATCCATTTGGAACATGCAATTTAGGCACATAGCTCAAAAAATAGATGGTTCTGGCAATTGCCAATGGCACATTAGGAAATCAGGAAACACATATGTTCAGCCCTGACATATGAATGGCTTTTATTTGTTGCATCTATTTTGTTTTGGAGAACTTAACACTGAGAGTTGGAGTCCACCACTGGACAAGTGTTTTAATTGGTACAGTATTTCTCTCTGCTGCTTCTTGAGCTAATTCTGTGCATCAGGACCGAGGATGGATCAGTGCAGTGGGAGGGCTGATCTGGCTTACAGTTATGATCCACAGCTAACAGCCATGGATCAGCTCCTCTATCAGGTATCTAGAGCTGTTGGCTCCTTCAGCTTCAGTACAGCTCAGGACACCATATACTTACAATTCAGAAGTGCCACGCCAATGATCTAGCCTTTGGCACATGAGCTCATGGAAAACACATTTATTACAGCCTGACTAATAATGTACCACTGGGACTGGTTCCCACATTTCTTTAAACATTAACCTTCAATGAGGGTTTGTCATTTCCAGGATTATTTCTTGGTTTGGCTGCTACATTTTCTGCAGCATTCACAATGCAATCTGCAAATGTTTCTGTCTTTTCCCTGTCATTTTTACAAGGATCCCAGGGGAAACATCATGTCACCTCTTCTCCGTGGATTTGATGCAGTATCAATTCCCAGTCACTGCACACCTGCTGGAGGCTTTGATGGCTATTCCCCTGAAAGACTGACTGCAGCTATAAATCCTGGTGAGGTGATGAGAAATGGATTTGTCTGTGCAGCTCTACGTCTTGGCAAACAAAGATTATCAAAAATAGAAAATTTTCTTGTCTCAAAACACACACCAAACAAGAGCTTGTAGACAGGTTCATGTTGATTCTTAGGTGCTCAAGAAATTGAATTATTTCTTTTAATAAAGAATACTTCTGTGCCTCACATTTAATCACTTTCTTAAAAAAAGGACCATCTCTTATTTATCTTTCCCTGACTGTTTCTCTTTTCTTTTGGCACCTCAAAGGAATGGCCTCAAATTATGCTAGAAAAGAGCTCCCTTCCACCCCTTACTTCCTTAATACAGAATACTGCTGAATTAGCTCGGGCTTTTACAAGGAAACCAATGTTTTAGTCTTCATATGATTTGAAGCAGAGAAGCAAAGTGAATCCTTGGTAGGACTGTGTCTCCAAGACCTGTGTCCCTGGTTTTCCACCCTTGTTTGAGGAGCACCCCAGCCTTAAGAGGCTTGGGCTACGGCCGGGGCCATCCTCCAAGTCTGGCCTCTCCTGAGTAAGGATTATTACCACAGACAAAGACTGCAGGACTGGGTCTCCTGCACCAAAGCAATGTAGGTGATTGGCAATTCATTTGAAGAACAGTCTGTTGAATGGTGTTGACGCAGTACAGGCGGCTGAGCATAAAACATTTAGCACTCTGACAAGTATTTTCTCTTGCCTGACTCGGGATCTGACTGCAGCATGACAGGGAAACTGAGTTCACTTTGAATTACAAGCAAAGGGCTACTCTATCTCTTTTCTGTGTAGCCCCGTGTTACTCTAAAGCAGCTCCATGCCGCATCACCATCTGCGTGAGCCCTCCAAGGGGCAGGAGGCTTTCCACCACCACTGATCTCAGCACACTGCACAGCCTGACTTCAGGAGCAAGTTTCTTCAGCAGCTCTTGTGGACTTTGTTCTCTCTCTGCATGAGCTAGTCCCATTGCTGACATAAACCCCTGCTCTTTCTTTTTAAATGGGGTGTGAAACCAATGACCTGCTGGCTTGTTACCTTCTGTCCTCATTCACTTTTTTGCTTTCACTCTGTGGTTCCTCCGTGTCAGGCAGACATGCTTTCTGAGTTAATATCATGGCTGGGCAACTTCAAATAAGGAATTGCTTCAGCTGAATGAAACTTAGATTACTAATTTTCCCCTTCTGCTCCCACAGCCAGAACAATGCACAAGTGCACGGCCCAGCCCCGCTCCCAGGAAAGACCACTACTGATGACACCATGTCACTTTTGCATATGATATGTGAGGGTGGCTTTGAGGTCCTTCTCTGAATTATTTTAAAATTAGGGGAAGTTTCACATCATCTCTCTTTCTCTCCCTCCACTTTCTTCCTAAGTGGTAGGTAGAGAGAAAATTTCTCCCTGCCTTTGTCAGAAGAATTGCTCATTATTAATGACTGGGTCAGCCTACTTGCCTATTTCTTGGTGTTCTGCTGTCAGCTCAAGGCTGTCTGTTCCTCCCTCCAGAGACAGCTCTCAGGACATTGCCTCTTTGGGTCTTCATCTGAATCTTATCACCCAAAGTGGAATTCGAGCCTGACGCTCATTTGCCCTAGGTCAAGCTGTCCTTCCTCCATGCCAGGCACTACCAACCCATGGGGCAGTTGCCCCTGCTGTGCCCCAGGTCTCCGAACAGAATCCAGCAGACATGGTGCCAAAGGGACAGGAAGCAGCTGGATCCCTCCAAGGCACATCATCCCCGACAGGACACTGTGGGGTTGAAGCTAGGAAGCAGCAAGACACGGATGGTTTCCAAACAGCTGGAGACCCCAGCAGACCTCTCCATGGGCAGAATGAGAGGTTTCCAGCATGAAAAGGCCAGAGGTTCCCTCAAAGCCATCTCTCTCAGTAGAGACATTGGGTCTGTCCTTTCCCCATACTCTTGGCATTTACAGCACGTTTACTGGCTGGAACCTGCATGGGTAATGCAGATCCGCCACGTACCTGTATGGTTTTGTCCCAGCTTAGTGTGGGACTTGCATGACGTTCATTTATTATCAGTTCTGTGGCTGATCTGTATAGAAGGAGCAATGCTTTCCAAAAGGCTTTTAAAAGATCCTCTCTTCAGTGTGTATTTGCTTTTCATGCACAGCCATACATTTTATAGCGTCCTAGGAGAAGTGGCATGAAAGCTGGCAAGATCTACACATTGAGAGAGCAAGCTAGGCAATTTTTCCTTGTTGAGGCTATCCTCAACACCATACTGCAATCCAAACCCAGTTTTTAGTGGACCAGTGGTGGGCAGAAAGACCTTGACCTCCTATACTCCTTACTGTCTGTTTGACTCACTTTTGTACAGCAACCCGTATGTCCAAACCTTGCCTTGAAAAGGATCAAAACCTTTCAAACGGTCTTGAGTAAAAACAGTAAAAATGCCTGTGGCAGTGATCTATGTTATACAGTGGTATCTGGTAAACAGCAATTGAGCTATTACACTGTCAGGCTGAAAAAATAGTGTCAAAGTCACCAGTATATCTAACTGTAAAACTGGCTTATGTGATTGGCACTGAACGTTTGGTTAGCTGAGCCCATTATGTGCCAGAAAGAGATTTTTTTTCTTTCCAATAAATACTGCAGCATTGCCCTAAGAACATCTCTAGGCACATCTGTGCCTCATGGGTAGCCCTCTGAGCTATAATTCTTTGAAAGACTACGTTTTGCTCTGGGGTGAAGAGCAAATGACAGAAAGCTACTTGTAATTTTCTAATTTTAGCACAAAGATTTCTACTGTAGCTACTGTAGCAGCTCCAAGCATCCAAGGCAAGTAAGTGCTTCACCTCTTCCAAGCACGTACTGCTCAACAATACACAACCTGGTGACCCACTTATTCCCATTGGGTTTATATTCTCTACACTTTCTTCAATACAGCTTTGGTGGATTGCTGTATAAGTCTTCCATATGAGAAAAAATTGCAAAATAGTGTGTGTAGGCTGCAGATATTATTTTGTAGCTTTTTCTAATTTCAATACGTCCCCAAAACAAGTATCAAGTGGCACTCCACTTTGCTCCCAATACAAGATCAGTCTGCTTTAACCAAAATCTCAGGGACATATTTCCCAGTTCTTCACAGACATAGAAATCGGATGAAAAAAAAGCAAAAGTCAGACTTCGCCACAATTAGATACTTGTTTGGGATTCAAAACCAAACAAATGCAAACTTGAGAGAGCTGTGTAACTGGTGGGTTCTTGAAACCTGGGCTTGGGATTTAGCGAGAGGTCCACTTGCAGCTGCACCAGCTCCAGAAACTCTTCTGACAGCCCTGCACTCGGGCTAGCTGGCTGGCCGACCAAGAAGATCTGCCATAGCCTCCTGTTTGAAGGGTTGACTCCCTCAGCTTAAAAAGTATGAACAGAATACTGTGAGGCACATGGACAGCTGAAACAGGGCTCCTGGCTGTTGCTAAAATACCAGATTAACATTGCACACTACAGCTGATCTGGGGGTATGATGATCCTACAGCAGCAAAAAGACACAATGCTGATGGATTCTGTCTGTGAGTGGTAAATTTGTGTGCGAAACCACAAAAGAACCCTACTTAAAACCCCATCATGCATATATATGAACTCTAAATCATCAGTGGGCGTGTGAATGTTCAAAGCATAACTTAGTGTGCTGCAGCACTTGGAGAGAGAAATGGAAGGGGGTAAATCTGACATGCTCTGACTTTGCACTAGGGAACTGTCTTCCCCGTTGTTCTGTCCCCGTAGTAATTAAAGCAATTCTGGGTACTGAGCTGATCCCTGGCTGACTGTCTTCCCTTATGCCTTCCTCTGCCTCTCCTGGTTGTTGAGAAAGTTCAAAACACCTCAGGCTACTCCTTTATTTATTGCAGACCAAAATGTTCCTTTCTTACTAATCAGGGCATGAGCTAGAGTGATTGCTCCTCTTTCAAACTGCTTTCCTCCTCCTCCACTGCCAGCAAGTTTGCTAGGGAAACTCTTGTCCCCAAGTGTGCATTCACCACTCAGCCGCTCCTAAAAGTTTTTGTGCTCATAAAGATTTCGTAAATTATAAGGATTAGTTCAAATCCCATCATGGCCCGTTAATGGTGACTCTAATGGATGTTGGCAGATTCAGTGAGAAAACCAAATATATTCAGATTAAGAGCAGAAGGCTGTCGGGCTTGGTTAGAAATGTTTGTTCCCTTGCAGTTTCAGGAGATTTGTGTGGTGAATAGGAGTAAGTTCATGGCAGAGGAGAGCTAGTGTAGTCCATAACTGACAGTTCAGAACATTGATTTTAATATGATAATCACAATGACTATTTGCAATTAAAAAAAAAAAATCGTTCAGCTGCCTTGGGTCTTATTTATACCTGCAAAGGCTTCCCACCCTGACCTGCTGCTGCTTAGCATTTACAAGAGGTTAACCATGCCCAGGGGTACAGGGCTTGGGAGAATCAGATGGGGTGCGTGTTTGGGATTTCAAAGCACTTTGCAGTCAATGTAGCTCAGGGTGGAAATCAATAAAAAGCAACAGACCTGATGTATATCAATGCAGAAAACAAGTAGTGCAAAAGAAATATTTGGAGATGACGAGAAGATCCGCAGAGGACTAGGTATGCTGCTGCAGCAGCAGGCATTGAGCTGCAGGCCTAGATGCCTCTCTGGTCTGGGGTTACACACAGCTTAAGAGGTACGTAGGGGATAAGTGGCAACACTCTAGGACCAAGGAGCCACATCTGGCAGACCTCTCCCTTCCACTATTAGCCCTGACTCTGGCTGTTTGAGTTATACGGCTCTTCATTTTAGTGACCTCCTGTTAACGTCAGAGATGTTTAAGGAAATTAAAAGTGCTAATAAAAAGGACAAGAGTAACCACTTAAAAATGAGTAACTATATCTAATTCAAAATACTGTTTGGGTTTCAGTTGGCTGGAATGAAGAATATTTATTTCCACTGGAACTGCATGTAATAGAAATACCAAGAATATATACACTGTACAAATAAATTGATTTAAAATTCTGAACAGGGAAGAGCACTTTCACATCCCTCTCAGAGCCATCACAAACACTACACCAATAAGCCACATATGAAGCGCCTACCCAGGTATGTTAAACTAAAAAAACTATAAGAAGCTCTTGAAAGGTGCATTCTGATAATTATTTTTAACTCTGTAAAATTACACATGACCATGAGGTATTGTATATTATCAATTGCATATTGAAAGAGAGTCTTTAAACGAAGGCAGAGAACAATTGTAGCCTCTCTCCCTCTTTACTCATCGCAGATGACTTGTTAAAAGGTGTGGGAACACAGATGATTATCATGTCCCCTAAAGGACTAATAATACATTGCAAATTTCCACTTCAGTGATTTTTAGGTGCTGGTCTCTTCCAGTTACTTTAGAGTACCTCCTTGCAGGAGCATAAAGCCAAGAAATGAAGTTGTTCTCACAAGAACATTTATTGCACACCATTCTGTTGTTCTGTTAACAATGTAAGGCTTAACTACTGATTTTGTGGGGCTGTGCTATCTTTAAATCAAGATAAGACTGTGCCAGTCTCAAAAACTTAAAATAGATAAATCTTAACTGAGACAGCATAATCAACACAGTGTGAATCCTATGCCATCCTATGAACTGAGGCTCTTTTTTATATTGCTGGAACTTTTTTCCTGCTGAAGTGAGGAATTTTTATGATTCTTCCTTCAAGTGCAAATGAAAAGCTATAAATAGCTGCTCGTTAACCCTTAATTTCAGCTGTCCCCAAGTATGTGGGAGGAGGGTTCATAGTAGCAGTTCCACATGCTTTTTAAACCCCCTGGCTTGGAAAGCAGTAAATCTAAATAAGGAATAATAATAGTGCAAAATAAAAGGGTTTCTTCCTGACACAAGCAGAACTCTCTGTGTTTCAGATTCATAGATTTTCAAGGCCAGGAGGGAGGATGAGGCCAACTGGTTGGAAAAAAGCTGTTATTTATTCTGAAAAAAAGTGTAAAAATCAGATGCTGAGTTAGCAGGAGTTGGGCATCATTAAAAAACTTTTCCTCCAGAGGCAAAGAGAAGCTGCAGGTCATCTTGACTATGTCTAACACTGGTCTAGTTACCAGCTACACCCAGGATATGGAAAAGAACCGCAGTAGCTCAGTCTATGTGTACCCCTAGCCATATAAATTGTAAATCGTATGTAAATTATGTAGCCCAGGGGTCTGCCACCCCAAAAAATGCAGTGGGGCTACTAATTTCTTTTTTAAACCCAAAGACTGCAGTACTCTCAGGGGGACCCAAACAAAAAACCCAAAACCACAAGGCTAGACATACTCTTCAGCTGGCATTTTCCCCACAGCATAATAAACAGGGATTGCTTTTCCTGCACACAAGAGACAGTTTAACAACAGAAATGACCTGTACCTCAGCAGCAAGCAGAGAAGCCACCTGAACCCTGCTCTCCCAGGTCTTAGGCTGGAGCTCTCATCACTATGGTACCCTGGGGCAGACACTGATGCTACCAAACATACACCTGGGTAAGACTGCAGAGACATTACCTTTTGGCACGATTTCTACCACTTTCAATACTGTTGAAAACCTAAGTAGTTTGAAAACAAATGGACTGTGTGAAACTGAAAAGGAAGGCAGAATTCAGTGTCCTGAATTATGGGTGGATAATCGGTCACAAAACAGCATTGTCTGCAGCTGCACTGGAAGCACGTCTGATTACTCCCTGTCTTCCAAAATACAAAAGTCGGGTCCTATTCAGAATAGAGGGATTATTAGAAATACTGAATATATTTCTATTATTCTGCATTAAAAGGTACTTTTTTTCTCTGTCATTTGTAAATATTATAAAATTGTTTTTCCTGTTCTAGCATCTCACAGGTACTTCCCACCAACTCTGTGAGTGACAACACCTTGCAATGTGTAAGACTAGAAAAATCAGGATCCTAATCTGCTACTTTACATCCCTCACATATACTCATTCCTTCCTTTTATATGGAGAAATCCTGCCCCTGCTCTTACTACAGTGCTTGGAGAACCATAATAATATTATTTCCATGATAATGATGCAAATGCCTCTTGCAGGGAGGAAAGGTGCAAAAGACTACTCAGGAAATTCCCACCAAGCCATCCGCTTTCTGAAATGAGGATGCAGGATTGCAAAACACAGGGGAGTCGCTTTGGTTCTGGAATCCCCCTAGCAACCCTGCTCTTCTGCGTTTACTTTCAAGAGCTGTGGTTGTGATGGGTCCTAAAAAACTGTTGTCCATTACAAAAGAAAGTGTCCCACGGCATCTCTAAACCTATGAGATCACTTGGGAAGTCATCTGTCTTCTCATCTGAAAACAGTTGGTCATTCATCACAAAGTTTTGTGATATATGCTGTTTAAGGGATGTGGTCAGAATGTCAGAGGGATAGACAGCATTGTCCCCAGGATGTGCACTTAAGGTATCTATGTCTCACCTTGAAAATACCAGACGGTTTTAGCTTCCGTCTTTAATGAAAGGCTGTATCCTCCTTATTATTTAAAAAGCCGTTTGCCACTATCTGAATCACAAGACTGAGATGAGGGAAGCCCTTAGGTCTAACCCCCTCTTCTGCTGATAGGGAGTTTTGGGCAGGTTCATTAAGTGCTTTATCCCAGTTTCCATATTCTTGCAACACCCAGCCCTCTTCTGTGCATGTACTGTAGACTGATTATTTGTTCAGGGATATGTAGTGCTTAATGTCACCTTCCTGACTTCAGCTGAGGACTTCTTACATAGTAATAGCTGCATTGGATCGGGCCAAAGATCCCTCTGGTAGCATTTGGTGGCAAGTGCTTCTGGGGACAGAATAAGAACCAGGAGCACATACAGCAATGCTTCCACCAAAACACCAGTGCTGTGGCTCCCAAACATGTCTGTGTGTGAACACCTCTGTGTCTTAACAGGCCCTGGCAGACCTCTATTCCCTTAATGAGCTAATTTCCTCTTGAAGCCATTTGAATGATGGCTCTCCACTGGCCAGCAGCAATGAGTTCTGCAACCAAATTACAAACCATATGAAGTAATACTTCATTATTCTCATTTTAAGCCTGCCATTCAGCAATTTTGTGGGGTGCCTTATAACACTGCTATACGAGGATCAGCAAATAAACCTTCCCTGTCTTACTGACCTCTGTCTCATTCTGCTCCAGCCCTCTGCTCCTGATGCTGAGGAGCCACAGCCTGTTTAATCTCTCCTGGATGGGACGCCGTTACATATCTTTGATCATTCAGTTGCCCTTCTCCACATCTTTTCTAGCTTTACTACTATGCTACTGACAATATTTTAAGTTGAAGTTGAACATGGAAAATCATGCATTGGGAAACAGCCTTTCCCTTTGAAAGGTCATTTAAAACTGAGTAGCACCATCTGGAGTTAATCACCTTCTGCTTCTAATAAACTATGCTAAGGAAAAGTTGCTTGAAAATGAATGGGTTGTGACAACCGAGGCACAGTATCAGCTGTGCCTGGTGTTCTGTGCTTGAATTCCCATATTGCCTTCAGACTGGCAGAGGCAGGACCTCTGAGCTGCAATTCTTGCAAGCTCCCTCTCTGCCCAAAATCACGGTTAAGCATCTGGTTCACCAAATCACCTGCAATTTAGTTGCAGGGCAGTTGGGAGTCCGGCACTGACTTCACCTTCTCTTCGCTTACAGCTGAGGTTTATTAGAATCTGGAAAGTAATTGCACTAACCAGGACTGCAGCTAGCAGTTGGGCAGAACTCTGCACAAAATGGGATCGGGTTCTTCTCCGTTCCCCTTCCCTTGGTGACACTGGTCCACCTGGCTTTGTAGCACAAATCTCCAGAGGTTCCACACCTTTCTCCTGCTTTTTTTGCTTTGCAGGGATGATGCAGGGCTGTCAAATCAGGCTCAGCTGTAGATGCCAAAACATGACTCCTGTCTGAGCCCCCTGAAGATGCATTAAACAGGAATTAGTTGCAATAGCCATGGAGAAGACTGGCACCGGATAAAAATCTTGTCTTCTCTCTTCTTCTCATAGTCTGCATTAAAAACACAAGACTTTGGAGGCTTTCGAGGTGTCCTATGCTTGAAGAACAAAGAGGCTGTGGTTCCTGCTATGGCACCAGGGCAATGCCACTGCTGAGGCTGCTCCTGACACGACAGCAAGGCAAGACTGTGCTGTGGTGGGGCTGCCAGACCCCAGTGCCAACCCACTGGAAAGGAGGCAGCAGTAGTGCTGAGACCCCGCTCAGGTTTTGGAGACCCTCCTTCCCTCAGCTCTTTGAGAGACATGGCTCGCACCTTGCAGCGCTGTGCTCTGTGGAGACACTAATATGAAACACACAAGGTGAAGAGACTTGGCTCATGACCTCTCCCACTGCGTTTCGTAGTCAGCTTGCACGGATGTAAATGGCTAATCAATGCCAAATTATTTTTCTCTTTAATGCTAGGGCTGGGTTTATTTCTGTCATGAATGCTGTTAGTAAAATATACTGCGCTACAACCGTATTTGTAGCAGATTGCCGGAGTTTTGAATGGCATAACATTTTATAAAAGACAGGCAGAGCAATTTTCTTCTTGCTAAAATGTAGGGTCGATTTTACTTATCAGTGCAAAGAAAATTGATGTTGTCACTTATAAATCCATCCCCCTTTTAATTTCAAATCTCTGGGAATGGCAAAGAGAGAAAAGCTGGAGCCTGCAAGACAGACTCCAGTGATCAAAGTGGAAAAATAGTCATCCCTGATGCATGAGTGCATGATGAGGATAGTCTGTGTGCTACCAAGTATTTTGAATCCTCTGAGGCTTCATGTTTCATCCATCATAAAGAAAGACTGGCCACCATTTTTTATGTTAAACACCTGCTGTGCTGCACAGTGGGTATGAGAGATGGAGATGGAAAGTAAAACTGAGGCTTCCTCTGCTTTTAGCAATGCACACCAAGGTTCACTGGAGGCAAAGGTAATGGTTATTTAATTAATAGTATTCACTATTAATATCTGGAATTGTACATAACTGTTCTGTAGGCCAATCTCACCACTGCAGAAACTGTAACAGAGGAGAGAAGACTGCAGAGACAGTAACACTCCTCCTAGTCCTTGTTGTGATTTGCCGCAGTGGCTGGACCTTAGATGGGTCCTCCGGACCCCACTATGGATATGCAGTAAGGGACAGCCCCAGAGAGATTTGATACAAAAAACACAAGGAAAGTGCACAACATTATCACCTTCAACCTACAGCCTGTGCAGCCTCCCTGGCCAGGATGGTGTGAACCGCCCTGGCCTGGCACCTCGTTGCCAGCACCTCACCTTCTCCCCAACCCTTCCACCCAAGAACGACTCAAGGCTTTCATTTTGCAAAAGCACATCCCCACCCGTAAAGCTACTTAGCTCCTTCTATTATAAGCAGTTTTACAAATCAGGATGCTCCAAGGCGTTTTTGCTTCTGTTCTTTTTTAAATTATTATTATTCCTGTACGCGCCCTTTGCCTCAGGCAGAGAAGGGCAACACAGTTCATGGCCTACTCCATACTTTTTAATGGTTGCATTTGCTTTATCTGCAAAAAAGATAAAAATAAAAGCTTAGAATATCATGTTTTATCCCTATTTAATGCGCAATTAAACAGGAAAAAATGCATCTCCATTAAGAAGTGTTAACTGCTGTTCGATAAAGTGGACATTAGCGTACACTAAGACTAGTCACTAGACTAAACTAGGTCCATTTCTCCACCAGAACAAGCTTTATTAGACATCTAAACACGGGGCGTTAATGATGGTTATCCTTTGGTTGGCTATCACAGAAGCAGCAAATCTTAAAAACTGTACTAGAGGAGATCCACAGGGTGTGAAATACACTGTGTTTTGGTTAATTACTTGAAGTCTGTAAGGCATTTTCTGGAGACAAAAAGTGCCAAGTACGATTATTATTACAAACAGTCTTTTCTTTCTTCAAGCCCTTGCCAACAATGCTTTCAGTTTTGTTTTCAGGGCTATATTAAGCACTTTTGTAGTTCTGTTAGGCAAATGTTAAGCACAGCCAAACAATCTTGCTTTTTACCTCAGTACTTCCAGGTTTGGTTTGATCTTATCTGGGCTTTGTTTTACAGCTGGTTCCATTCTGGTCTAAAAGAGCAGCTGAAAACCTCTTCGCAGCTCATGACCTTTTCCCGGATTACCCACGTTTAAGATAGTGGGAAGAAGTGACTGAGAAAGACGTTTAATTAATTGGACTTTAACAATGTGCAACTTGAGAACAAAGCTGCAGTGCAAGAATAAGCACAAACCTAGACACAAAGGAAAGAGGGATGAGGTATACAATAAAATTACTAAAAATACATTTCTTCTCTTTCCTAGAGAAGAGATTCGGGATGGAGAAAAGATCTGCTGAAGTTTCTTAGGGCTCAAGCTTAGAAATCTTCATTTCATATTTTGATTTTATGCAATATTGTGGCTCCAAAAAAAAAGTGCTGGTGAGGAAGAAATTGCCTCAGTGCCTGACAAGACTCAGAATATGCTACAGGAAGAACCAGATAATTTTGAGAAATATGGTATAAGAAATTAACTTAATTGTACAGCGCAGCCCAAAGAGTAAGGTAATACACTCAGGAAATTCTAACAAAATTTTCTGCTTTGATTAAGGTTATCATCTGCTGGAACTCATGAAAAAGAGAAAGACATGAACATTATGACACGATCAATAAGCAAGCACAAACTGCCTTTGAGAAGTTTTGGTTTAAGTACATTTCTAGCATTCAAATTGCTTAGAATGTATGAAAATGTGACTCTCCAAGGCTTATATGTCAGAATAACTTTTTTATATTTTATTATCTTTTTGGTGCTTCATTCATGTGTCACAACCTTTATACGTTGGTTTGGTACTTAATACATCCTTCCCTTTGTGAACTTCAATTTGGAAATTGAGATAAATAGGCTGTTAAGCAACTGAAGGGAGAGAAAAATGGGAAAAGAGGGAAGAGTAAAAAAAAAAAAGAGTAGCCGGCAGATCAGATCTGCATTTTCACTCAGCCTGTGTGAATCACATGAGAGTGATTCAAAAGAATGAATGGCTCAAAAAAAGTGCAGGGTACCGCATTGTAATATTGGCTTCCTATGAGCTCTGAAAGTGAAATGCTTTTGGTTGCTGTGTGCTTTGAGGGTTAAGAGTACTCCTCTGAGTTTTGAATTTTGCTTACAGAAGGGATTTGAGCCTATTTATTAAATTTCTTGTTCAGAGTGTTGTAAAAAATCAGTACTTGGTGTTCCAGTAACTAAAATGCACTGGAAATTATTTTTAAAGATGCCCCCACAGCCGGTCAAGGGGCTGTTCAAGTCATAAGAAACATGAGGTAATAGAATTGAAGGGCCTGGTATTCCTCTGTCAGATCAGTCCTCCAGCTTGATACTGGTCCTTCATCTGTGTTTCCTGGATCTGGCAGTTTGTGTGAAAGGCAAGATAGGTGCTTTCGGCTGGATGGGATTGTTATCCCGAAAAGCGGGTTTGTTCGCCCGGTGTGCAAAACGCCAAACTACACACAGAGCGGAGGTATTTTATTTGATTAATTTTTGCGCAAAGAGTGGTGCTAGGTGGTAGCCCACAAAGCTAGCACCCCGAACCGAGAAACTACAAGGCATTTATACAGTTAAATGTGTCAGTCACAGATAATATTCAAAAGCCTCCGCTAGTAATTGGCTAAGTTCTTTCTCCCTTTGACTTAAGGGTACAGCTCACTTTTAATTTCCCACGCATGCTCAGAGAGTAAGAGGCTTATTAGAGGGGGGGGTTCCTGGCCTCTGGACCTGACTTTTAGTATTATAATGAGCACTTTGTTTTAGTTCTTATCAACATCCCAATCAGTTGTTCTCCTTGACTATACACTTTATCACCCCGTTCTCAGCGTCTTCTGAGATGGGATGTTTCCTTTGATCAG
This sequence comes from Morus bassanus, assembly GCA_031468815.1. Lineage (NCBI taxonomy): Eukaryota > Metazoa > Chordata > Aves > Suliformes > Sulidae > Morus > Morus bassanus. Next base: position 6,893,304 of record CM062569.1, read on the forward strand.
TCTCTCAGCTCTCCTCAAGGATATAGTCATAAAACAGGTGCTTCCCTATCTCTCAGTTCCTGTCTCTGGTCGTCAAATTCTGTTTTACCGGGCTCACATGGTTCATTGTTATGGCTTAGCAGAAAATTCCAAAAATTCCATTTTCTTCGGGGTATCAGGATCAGTGATGTTGGACTAGCAGCAGCTGCAAGAGGTGGCAGCAGCACGTTCCCCCCAAAGCGCAGCTGACGGACGCTGGATGATTTGTACACATGTGACTCAGAGTAGACGTGAGAGGCAGACGAGACTCTTTTCCGAGCGGCTTTTCATGACTCTGGGCTGAAGGACCCAGCCCCAGTTCAGACACAGCAAACGTAGCCCTCCTCCCATAAGAAGCTATGGGCAGACTGCCATTTCTTGCAAATCACTGGATACTCGTTCTACACTAACAGAGCATGCTGCGGTAGCAAATAAAAACAGCCAGAAAACTAATCAATAGGAAGAAATTTTATCTGCATTTATTTTGAGGATTGTTTGGGCTCCCAGAAAGCACAAGGTTTCTCTACATCTCTGACAGATAGTTATCAAACTGTCTTATGCACAGTCAACGCTATCACAGAAGCAAACACTCATGATTTAAGAGCCCTTTATATTTGGTTCATAACTTTATTTTTGGAACAATTAGAACTTTGTCAGCATGAAGACAGCACAATAAAAACAAGATCATTACTCTTTCCCTGCTTGGTGAAAGCTTTATGGCTCAAAAGCATTTCTAATCCTTTATGTCCTGTCTCTACGATGCATCTAATGAACAGTCTCCCTTTCTCCTCTATAATTCACTTGACAGCAAAATAATGTCTTTTAAAAATCTCCCGATTTTTAAGCAGTATCTTATCTCCCTCATTCCCATCCTAATTTTGCAGTTAATGTCTCTTCTCCATTTCCTTACTCTCTTTCCCCCCCAACACTGCCAATCAGCCATCCATCTGTCTCCACAAAGCACTTTTGCTGGCAGCCTTGTTCCTTGCTCCAGTTTTTGCTCCTGGGGCAGGACATGCCTCCTCCAGAAACACTGCCTGCGGACAGAGACCTGCAGCCTAATTGCATTGAGAAAAAAAGTAAAATTAATTCTCAGTCTTCTTCTGCAGCCCAGGTGTTCAGCAGAACTGAATACCTGCAGAGTATAGTGGCCAGGAGCGAAGAGTAGCGCTATAAGTTTAAAAACAGGATATTCAAGTCTTCTCAGAGGACTGACAGTTTTCTTCTATTAAAGATATCAGAGTAGCTATGAAAAGAGGAATATGCTTCTGTTTTTATGGGCCAGTTGAAGAAAGTGCTTTACATGAAGATCTCCTTTAATGAGTCACTTGGCAAAGTGTCCCAAGGAGAAGCAAGGTTTATTACCTTCACCTTGAGGCTGATACGTAGCTAGTATTCGTTACCTACAGTACACAGATTTGTAACAGTAGCATTAAAAGGTTTATGTGGCCCACTTCCTATCATCTCCACTAATGAGCTAAAGATCATGAAGAAAATTCCAAAAACAAGTAAAGACTGAAAGCTATTGGGAAGGTGGGGGTGTCCTAAATTCATTGAAATAGAAATTACAGAAAGCTGTATCAAAAGCAGCTTCAAGTACAGGGGAGAAGCAATCCTGCCCACAAATTGTCCACACAAGACTGTACACACATCAGTTTGGCATGTTAATAGCAGTGTAAGAGGGAACATGATAACTACTTACAAATAATTCTAAATTGTCTAAGATGTAAATTTTAAAAATGCAGAATTATTCAGAGTAGTTTTGGGTGGGAAAGGAAAGAAAGTAAAAAAATAGAGACAAATGGATCAAATTTAGAAAGGAAACCTTTGTCTTTTGGGAAGATTTCTTGATAATGAAATACCCGGGTCTGAGGCCTTACTCAGTTTTTAATATATTGAAATGAGCAGATACAGAGCAATTTCAAGCCCTAGCATCTAACACCATTTGCAGATGCAGTAAGGTATCCACTGGGAGCGGAGCCGCAGGTCACAGCTCTGGGACTGCAGATGGAGGGTTACAGCTGACCCCTACTGCCTGTGTAAGCATAGCTTTAGTTGCACTAAACAGTACATTTTTAATGTCTTAAATTAATTTTTTAAATTTTTCTTTTCTCTCCAGCTGGAGAGGCAGTCTTTCACTACAAAAAATTCAAATAATAACTTTCACTCAGACTCCTGACGGCACTGAGCTTTTTATTAAGTGTGTGCAATTTCTGAGGCAACCACGGATTCAGCTCTCCTCAGGTCCTTTGCAAGAGCTCGGTGGCCCGTCGTACTCCTCATAGCCACAAGAGACAGCACTGCCCTGAAGGGCAACGCACCTGAAAGACCTAATGATCCTTCATCCCATCTAAATGTGATTTATCAGCACTGTCCAATAAATAGAAATAACTGAGGTTCTCACCCCACCTGAAAAAGAATATAAGAAAATGAAAGGAAAATGCATTAGAAATTTACTGTAGTGCATCTACATGCATATTATTTGTAATATACAAATATATAGCACCCACGTTCACAATCAGGCCCATTTAATAAAGCCATAAAAATTGTTTTTTTCAAGTGATGCTTAAAGGGAGGAAGAAATTCATATCCAGCCACCTACAATCTAGGCATGCTGTTGGGAGCCTGGGAAGCTTTTCCCCTGTCAGTACAACTGCTGACGTGCAATTTCCCCATCTTGGGCTCCAAAACATACGCCTGGCTCTCCCAGCACATTTTAATCCTAGCTCTCCATATCTTAGCCATAGGCTTGTTGAACAGAAACAAGATTTTTCATCTTGATTTGTGCTGGAAGAAATGTGAGTAGGTTTTCACCATCAATTAATGGCAGCCAAGCTGCTTTTTCCTACTCTGTCATTTTTGCCTCTTTCTGTCATTAATGGAGAGAGGCTGGGAGAAGCGTGCAGTCAGTAACCTTGGAGTGAAGGGTAAAGAGTACTTCAACAAATCCTGGAGTTACTCAAGTGCCATTGCAATGCTGTGAGACCCTATGTCCTGCTATGTCCATTAGACACAGGTGCATGCCAGCTGGCCAAGGAGATGGCTTCTGTGAGCATGTTCATAGCAAGTGTTACCAATGGCTCCTTACTCCTGAAGGACACATCCATTAAATAAAGTTACACGTGTTTCCTTTTTCTTACACTATACCTAGAAGCTAAATCACACAGATTTATCACAAATCTAGTGAGAGATGATACTCGTTTTAAGGTCCTATTTGGTTTTTTAAGTATGTTTCTATTTTTATGTGTTGCAGTATACACATACATATATATATATATGTTATATGCATATATATACATATATATGTATATGTTATATATGTTATATACATATATATGTATATATATGTATATAACACAGTATACAACATCAGTATAACACAATCCCACAATGCTCAGAAAAAGCAGGTAGAGAAAGGAATCCTTTTTATTTCCTTTAATGAATCAGGGGGGAGGGGGCTGACTTTCATTTCTTGAATGTCTGAAGATGACAAAGATTAATAAGAAAGGGAAACCAAATCAATCATAAATCTTGCATTTTATAAAGAGATGGCAAAGCTTTGAAGAACTTTTCTATTCATCATTTCAGCAACAAGATTAATTCCCAACTCCTTCTGCAGGACTGTCCCCCTTAAGGCGCATGGTGATTTTTTTGTGCAGGGAAGATGGGACAGAAGGAAGAAGGGGAGGAGAGGAGAAAATAGGAGGGGCTGAAATAAATTGATTCCAAGTTTAAATTCCAAATTATTTTTTAACCTTGACAAAAAGCTGCAGGACCGAGAAGGAGCTATCAGCAGATTTCTGTTCTGTCTCAGTGCTTGACATGTTTCCCTGAAGCACGAAAAGACAGTCACCATTCTGTGAACACATTATGTCGAGCAAGGAAGCAGGAGTAGCTCCTACTAGCAGCTCCTCAGAGCTGTGGACAAGGGACATGCCTCCCCACCAAGGACTGCACTGCATAGGTGTCCCCCAAGCCCCAACCCAACCTAGCTCATCCACCCTGCACAGTGCAGCACTGCAAAGTGGTATGGGCTTAGGCCCAGAGGACACGTAGCCACCTTGATCCAAAACAACGCTCCCGGGGGGAGCAGCTACATGGAGCAGAGTTCCCAGCACCAGCTTGGAGATGGACACCCCAGAGCTGCCTCTGTGCTGCTGCACTGAGCACAACGCCAGCTCAGTTTTGCGTTGTAGGCACAGAGCTGGGTCTAAGGTGGAGTTCACAAAGCCTATTACACCGAGCACCTAAGAAAACAGGCAAGAACAGCCTTATAACCCTGCATTTCACATCACTTCAGGTATTTCCAAGAATAAAAGACTGGGAAGACAAATTTGTTTCCATTTTAAAATTTCAGAGGCTTTTCCTACTCCAATGCTCTGCAAGAGACAAATGGAACAGGTCACAGGATGGCACTGGTGAGAAAAGGCACCTGCTGCTAACCTCGTGAAAACCAGATACATTTAGTTAGGTTATTAGCATCCAATAAATGCTAATACACAACATGCATTCAGTCTAAAGGTCCCTTTCTCCTCCAGGGGTTCATGCAACCCCTTTGGAGCTGCAATCAGGCACTCCACTTGAATGGCAGCCACACAGAGCTTCCCTCTCTAGGCAACACTTGACAGAGGCGGAGTTTCCTAGTGTACAAAGTTCCTGCCAGCCTGGGACCACTGCAAGAGGAGCTCCACAACCACCTCTGCTGCTGCACCTCCCAACAGATGCTGTTTCTTTAACAACAGTTTTCATTTCTGAATGGCTGCAGGTCACCATGTAAGCTGAGACCAGTTTGCCAATCTGTGTCCTTAGGTTGTCTCTTGGTTTTCTCTCCCATTTTTCTTTCCAAAAGACATGCCTGAGTTAGACACAATGTCTTGGACTCCCCAGAAAAATGATAGGATGAAATTCTACTTTGAGCTGATGGTCTCCTCTGGTTCTAAGAGAAAATGTCTCCATTAATTAAAAGAGTCAGATAGAACAGAGCTTTCATCAAGACAACTTTAACATTTCATTGTTATATTAAACCATCAGGGATTTTGCTTGCCTTTTTTGCCAGCTGCATGTTGACTTTTTAGGACTTGGGTTCCTATAGCAGGTAGTATATCTTCTTTGTCAAAGTTGTCCAAATTGTGTTCGAATCTCAGTCTTCCTCAGGGCCACAACTGCTGCTCTAAATCAGAAAAAATTTTTGACTGAGACTCTGAACTTTCAGTCCTTTGGGATGAGAGAAAATCATGTGACTTTTATATTGTACATTGATCATTAAGAAAAGTGTTTCCAGTTCATTTTGCAAGCATTGCCTAGCAAAATTCTGTAGTTGCTCAAAACATTTTTGTGGAATTACTGACATAGGCTTTTTCTTTGCATCTCATGACATTTTTATGGTCTTCTTAAATTTGAGCTTATTCCACTTTACACTGCACAAAAGGCAGTTTTCAATCAGTAATGACAGATTTCTTGGTCCCTTCTACAACTAAGTGGAATGAAATTCCCATAGTTTTATTTCCCATGTTCTGTACAAGCAGGTCAGTTTACAACTCAGCTGAAGCCAGTCTAGTTGCCTAGTTCCACTATCAATGTTTATCAAGAAGTTCCTTCCTCTAAAGCAGAACATGTTTATCTTGCTTCTGAAATGTCAACACAAGTCTTTTGTCCTTAAAATATTCCCCGAACTAGGGGAGATTCTTAGATAACCAGATATCTACAACGCAGAATAGAACGTCTGTTACTCTTTCTGAAAAAATAATAGCTATGCAAGATTCCATGTTGTGTTCTCAGGTATTAAGAAATCTTGGGGTTTCTGGTAAGCATAAAAACCTGACCATATTTTAGGAACTGGTGCAACAGGCAAACACTCAGCAGCCATTAAAGTCTTCTGTTAACTACCAGAATATCCAAAGGATGTCCAGGAAGTCAGATGTGCTCAGTGAAGATGGAGGAGAAAGCTCTGATCCTGCTCACTGTCACATCATTTCACTGATTTGAGTTGCTTTCAGTTAATTAGGTGAAAGGAGGCCCTTTAAGGTTCCCACCATAAAATCTCACTTGATTCCTCATAAATAATGTCTCTAGAGCTTTTTCATCATAATAAAAATATATAGTGCACTGATTAAAAATGCTGTAAGTTATATGCATTAAAACCTCAATTTAAAGACATATTATGGGGCATGGTTCTTTAACCATGACACTCTAGTTTGCATTTCATTACAAACTAAAAATTCAGGAGCTGAGATTGCCATGTAGTGGCAAAGAACAATAGAACTTAATGAAACGATTTCCCTATTCTTCTATGTTGGGAGCAATCCTTTCCCTGAACAAATGACAGTAATAATATTTTCCATAGATTTGGAAAAAAGTTGTCAAGGCAAGGTTCAGGAGAGCAAATCATCAGCCTCAATGTCCATGATGATGATTCAGATGGTCACCACAGTTATTTTTAAAACAAAGGTTCACTTTACTGGTTCATGTCAGAAGTCAGAAGGAGAAGGAAATTGCAAACTCCACAACCAGTCCCCTGCCTGGTCCTACATCCCATCAAGCTTTTCCTGTCTTTCTAATGATAATGAGTGCAAGGATGCTCAATGCATTATGAGAGGGTACCCGACCTCGTAGAATAACAACCGTTTTGCAATGTGTCTTTCAAAATGATTGCTTTGACTTCATTTGAAGGAGCATTTTGCAGTTTTTGCCTGTTCTGACAGTTGCAAGTACCTCACAGCATGCAGGGGCAAAAACCCTGCATTAAAAATATTTCAGCCAAAGGTGGTATTTCAGATCTCAGGGGCTGAAATGGCCAACTTTCTGAATGGCAAAAGTAGCACAAAATTCTGGGTAAGGTTTTGTAGCTAATTCTCTACTGGCATTATTTATTATACTAGCTTATTTAAGTGACAGACCTTGACCTGTGGCTTTCATGCTTTCCATGCACACAGGTTAAGGGTATCTTTTCAGTCTGAATGGCGCTGGGTTGGAACAAGCAATGCCGAGAAAGAACAGAAGTAAGATTTCAAAGCAAGAGTTTGGACAAAGACAGGACTCCTGTTAGTACTTGTAGCTGGGAGCAAAGCAGGGAGCAAAATGACTGTTGTTTGTGTATACAAGCAGAATCTTCAGAGGCATAAAAGTGCTGCACACAGAAAAGCCTTTTTAAGGTGTTCAGTAGCTGTAAACAGTGTTATCTGTTAAGTTTAATCATTAACTATTTCCTTCCCATTTGTTTAAACCAAGACGAATGCAGAAACTGAAACTGCAGAAAGTCTGCTTCATCAGAGAGCACTTCATACTGCCAGCACTGTAAATGCACTCCACATTAGCTGAAAGCTCATCTCTAGAAGGCCACTAAAAGTAGCAGTAAAATCTCATAAAACAAACCAAATTAAACCAAACCAAAAATCCCACCATATTTTACATTATTACAGAACATTCCTGGTGAGCCACTTTCTGAGGTCCTGAACACTAAGGTTTTCAGCTGCTCAAGCTGGTTTCCACCCTACAGTCCCTTATTGTATTCCTACAGCCCAAGGACATCTTGTGCATGCCACCACGTTCACTAGCCTGAACTAGGCTATGCACCTACCTGTATACTGTCAGTCACCGCTTTGTTTGCTGCAAGCAAGATGGTTTCAGCTTGACCTGTCTTCAACCCGACTGAGTCAGAGTCCGTTTCATGTTAGTAAGGATCGGATGAGTGTGTTCGGCATGTGCTTCACTATCCACAAAGCTATCGGCTTCATGTTTTATAGTGATACTGAAATGAAACTGTTTCCACACCAGTAACAGTTCCTGTCAACACAAGGACATACTGTTCATTTATCTCCTGTACACCTGCCCTCATAAACTCTCCCTTTCTGCAGAAGAATCGATGCCTACAGGCGATGATGTACCAGGCTTTCTTCCCAAACAGGCATAGAAATGAAAGAAAACATTGTATGGCCAAAGCAGTAGAGAGGGGAAGTTACTAAAACCCAGCTACAATTAAGGACTGAAACATTTCTATTCAAGAGGATTGATTTTCACTCCTGATGTCAGTCGAGAGCAATGCCATTTGAATAAAGAAAGCTCCATCAGATTAAAAGCACGCAGTGCAGTGGAGTGATGTCTGGTCCAGGTTTAGTCTGTAGCACAGGAGCCTCCTTCAGCAGCACCCATTTACACCTCCAAGGGCAGAGCAATGCTGTGCCATTTCATCCTCCACCTCTGCAGCGTTTCACCCACTGGGCAGAGGTCTGCAGTGGACCCACTGCACCCACCAAGTAGAAACTCCCAAAGCCTTTGGGAGCCTGATGTGAAACCAAATCTTTGAGATGAACAAGAACAGAAATTTTAAGGCATGAAGACAAGCCTTCTGTCCCTCCCAAATGCCATTGCCTGCTAGAGGTGGTTCCCCCTCCCCTGCCCTGCTTGCCTACACAAAGCACCACAGTCAACCACTCCACAGTTACCCTCTACTGACAGACATTTTTTTAAAATGTTGTGCTCTGAACAACATAGAAAAGACTCCCTCTGGTCCAGGAGGATGTGTGTGCTTAACTGAAGCTGTTGAAGATAACTTACTTCACAGATGTCACTAGGAACTGTTAATGTGTTTCAAAATTAAGCCGCATGATGAAGGGCTTTGCTGAATAAGAGACTGAGTTCTCAGTATTTTCAGGACGAAGCCTGAAATTCAGCAGACTTCTACTGTTGCAAATAAACAATATCAAGAGCAAGAGTAGCTTTTCAAACTTTTTGACTGGGAATTAACTTAAAATAGGTTTATTCCTACGTTCAGCAGGACAGAGAAAGCACTGCATCATTAGTGATTTGGGACAATATTGCTTCATAAACACATATAGAAAGATATCAAAATTCTGATTATTCAACTCTGAAATTTTAGCCCAAAAAGTCAGTTCTGTTTTGAGTTAAATTAGAATCTTTTTGTTTTGTTTATTTGTTTGTTTGGTTTTTAAATTGAAGTTAACTGTCATCATAAAACAGGAACAAGATTTTGCTTTAGAATTTGCTGGGGATCCTTGCCTTTACCAGCTGTGCTCAAAAGGAGAAGAGAGTACAGGAGTTTTCATTGCATGTGTGGAAACAGGCAGAAATGCATTGGGAAGCAGTAACACAAATCACAACTGGACAATCCTTAGCCCCAGGTCCAGCAAAAGATGCACGAAAACCTGTTGTGAAAGCAACCCAATTGCCTTTGAGAAATAGCTTAACTGCTAGTGCAGCATGCAGAAGCAAGCAGGCAGAATTTCTTATGAAGGACGTATGGCACCTTATATATTCCCTTTTCTTCCACCACTGTCTTTATTTCTTTTCTTTTCTAATTATCTGTTTTCCTTTGAGGGTGAAGGGAAAACAATAATTACTTGGTGTCTTTTATGTCTGAGAAGTTTTCATGGAGCCAGAATATTTGCTTCCTTTTGGGCTGCCAAGAGAAAATCCCTTTAACAATTAATGTAAAAGGTGAGGGTTGATTGAGTTTCAGTGTAACAATATTGTTCTTAATAATATCGATGATGCTGAAGGCCATAATCCATTAATACTAGGGAATTTAATATCAGAGACAAGGAGACAGAAACATAGAATCATAAAATAGTTTGGGTTGGAAGGGAGCCTTAAAGGTCATCTAGTTCAACCCCCTGCAATAAGCAGGGACATCTTCAACTAGATCAGGTTGCTCAGAGCCTTGTCCAACCTGACCTTGAGTGTTTCTGGGATGGAGCATCTACCACCTCTCTGGGCAACCTGTTCTGGTGTTTCACCACCCTCATCATAAAAAATGTCTTCCTTATATCTAGTCTAAAACTACCCTCTTTTATTTTAAAACCAGTACCCCTTGTCCTATCATGACAGGCCCTGCTAAAAAGTTTGTCCCCAACTTTCTTATAGGCCCCCTTTAAGTACTGAAAGGCTGCAATAAGGTCTCCCCACAGCCTTTTCTTTTCCACGTTGAACAAACCCAACTCTTTCATAGGAGAGGTGTTCCATCCCTTGGATTATTTTTGTGGTCCTCCTCTGGACCCGCTCCAACAGGTCCATGTCTTTCCTGTGCTGAGGGCTCCAGAGCTGGACGCAGCGCTCCAGCTGGGGTCTCACCAGAGCGGAGTAGAGGGGCAGAACCACCTCCCTTGACCTGCTGGCCGCGCTGCTTTTGATGCAGCCCAGGATAAAACTAGCTTCTGGGCTGCGAGCGCATGTTGCCGGGTCATGTCCAGCTTTTCATCCACCAGTACCCCCAAGTCCTTCTCGGCAGGGCTGCTCTCAATCTTTTCCTCCCCCAGACTGTATTGATACCAGGGGTTGCCCCAACCCAGGTGCAGGAACCTGCACTTGGCCTTGCTGAACTTCATGAATTTCACAGGGGTCCACTTATCCAGCTTGTCCAGGTCCCTCTGGATGGCATCCCATCCCTCAGAGGTGCCGACCGCACCCCTCAGCTTGGTGTCATCTGCAAACTTGCTGAGGGTACACTCAATCCCACTGACTATGTCATTGATGATGACATTAAACAGTACCAGTCCCAGTACAGACTCCTGAGGGACACCACTTGTCACTGATCTTCATCTGGACATTGAGCCATTGACCACTATCCTCAGGATGCGACCATCCAACCAGTTCCTCATCCACTGAACAGCCCGCCCATCAAATCTTTATCTCTCCAATTTAGAGGGAAGGATCTTGTAGGGGACCATGTCAAAGGCCTTACAGAAGTCCAGATAGATGACATCCGTAGCTTTTCCCTTGTCCACCGATGTAGTCACTCCATCACAGAAGGCCATTAGGTTGGTCAGGCAGGACTTGCCCTTGGTGAAGCCATGCTGGCTCTCTCAAATCACCTCCTTGTCCTTCATGTGCCTTAGCATAGCTTCTGGGAGGATCTGTTCCATGATCTTCCCAGGCACAGAGGTGAGGCTGACAGGTCAGTAGTTCCCAGGGTCCTCCTTTCTACCCTTTTTAAAAATAGATGCAATGTTTCCCTTTTTCCAGCCACCGGGGACTTCACCTGACTGCCATGACTTTTCAAATATCATGGAGAGTGGCTTGGCAACTACACCAGCCAATTCCCTCAGGACTCTGGAATGCACCTTGTCGGGTCCATAGACCTATGCAGGTTCAGGTTCCTCAGGTGATCACGAACCTGATCTTCCCTTACAGTGGGAGGGACTTTGCTCCCCCAGTCCCCATCTTGCAGTCCATCCACTTGAGAGGTGTGGGAAGAGAAGACTGAGGCAAAGAAGTTGTTGAGTACCTCAGCCTTCTCCTTGTCTGTTGTTACCAGTTTGCCAGTCTTGCTTATCACAGGGGGTACGCTTTCTTTGACCTTCCTTTTCTGGCTGACATACCTTGCCAAGTTCAGTTCCAGCTGTGCCTTGGCTTTCCTGATCCCATCCCCACACAACTGTGCAGTGTCCCTATACTCTTCTCAGGATACCTGTCCCCGCTTCCACTGCCTGTGCATTTTCATTTTGCCCTTTAGTTTGTCCAGCAGGTCTCGACGCATCCATGCCAGTCTCTTGCCTTCCTTTCCTGATTTCTTACACCTGAGGATTGAGAGCTCTTACACTTTATGGAAAGCATCCTTAAAGATCTGCCAGCTCTGTTCCGTTCCCTTGTCCCTGAGGGCAGTTTCCCAGGGGGTCCTATTGACTAACTCTTTGAAGAGCTGGAATTTCGCTTTCCTAAAATTCAGGGTCCTGACTTTACTCTTCACCTGACCCATACCCCTCAGGACTGTGAACTCCACCAGTGCATGATCACTGCAGCCCAGGCTGCCTCCAGTCTTGACGTCACTTGCGTTGTTGACCAACAGGTCCAGTATCGCATCCCCTCTGGTAGGGCTGTCTATTACCTGGCTTAAGAAGTTATCCCCAATGTATTCCAGGAGTCTCCTGGATTGCCTATAGCTCGCTGTGCTACTTTTCCAGCAGATGTCAGGGTGGTTGAAGTCCCCCAGCAGGATGAGAGCCTGCGAGCACAATGCCTCCCATAGCTGGAGGAAGAAGGCTTCGTCAATAGGCTCCCCTTGATTGGGTGGCCTGTAGTTAGACACCAACCACAAGGCTCCCTTTGTTACCTTGGTCTCTGATTCTTACCCATAAGCTTTCAACCTGCTCGTGGCTATTCTTCAGAGACAGGTCTTCACACTCTATCCATTTCTTGATGTAGAGGGCACCACCTCCGCCCCTCCTTCCTCGCCTGTCCCTTCTGAACAGCCTGCAGCCATTGATAGCCATGCTCCCGTCATGGGATTTGTCCTACCAAGTTTCAGTAATGGCAACTGGGTCACAGCTTTCTAGCAGCATGGTGGCTTCCAGCTCCTCCTGGTTGTTGCCCATGCTGTGTGCATTGGTGTAGAGGCACTTCAGCTGGGCTGTTGGCCATGTCACCTTCTTAGAGGAACACCCCTTAATTCCTTTGAGGTATTTCACTGGTGTTTCCCTGTTGGCTCCTGGTTACCTCAGGAGCCGCTGCCTCATCTCCATAAGACTTCCAGTGTGATGCAGTGTAGCCAGCATGTCTTAGCACAACAAGCTGAAGGCCCTTGCTAGCACCCTGTCCCTCTAACCCTGGCATGTCATCCCACAGCTTGTCACAGGCAAGCCTGATATTAACCCCCTCCCCCTTCAAGTCTAGTTTAAAGCTCTGTCAGTGAGCCCCACTAGCTTGTGAGCAAAGACCCTCTTCCCCCTTTGAGACATGTAAATCCCATCTGACACGAGCAGGCCTGGTGCTGTGTAGGCCATTCCATTATTGAAAAACCCAAAACTGTGTCCATGACACCAGCCACAGAGCCATGAATTAATAGACTGAGTGGATCTGTTCCTTCCAATGTCACTGCCTGCAACTGGAAGGAGAGAGGAAAAAATAACCTGTGCTCCAGATCCCCTTACCAACCATCCCAAGGCCCTGAAGTCTCTTTTGATTGCCCTTGGACTATGCATTGCGGCTTCATTGCCACCCACATGGAAGAACAGTAATGGGTAATAGTCCAAGGGCTGCACCAGGCTAGGATGTTTCCCAGTGATGTCCTTAACCCAGGCCCCAGGGAGGCAGCAGACTTGCCTAAGAGGAGGGTCTGACCAGCATATTGGACCTTCTGTTCCCCTCAGGAGTCACCCACAACTACAACCCATCTTTTCTGCCTCATGGAGGTGGTCATGGTACAGGGGGACAGGCAACACCTCTGGTGGAGATGGACCATCATCCACATCACCCATTGACTGGCCTTCCACATCCAGAGCCTCATACCTGTTGTACAGAGGCACCTGGGAAGGTGAGGTGGGCAAGGAGGGGGTTCACCTGCCACCCCGAGTGTGAACTTGCCTCCATTCACTCCTTTCCTTTAAGCTACTGCCTTCAACCTGGTGGGGAGAGGATACAGAATCCCCTTGATCTTGTTTTTTTTTCTGGTGGCTGTCCCTGTTTCTGTCTCAGGGCGGGCAGAGCAGGGTTCCACATGTCTATCTCTTTCTCAGGCTCCCTGATGCTCCTTAGCTGTTCTACTTCCTCTCATAGCTCTGCAACCAGGCTGAGTAGATCGTCCGCCTGGTCACACCTCACACAGCTGTTCTCACTACTGCCATCCCTCACCAGTGAAAGGCTCTGGCATGTCCTGCAGCCTGAGACCTTGGTGGCTGCATGTTTTCGTGGGAGCTCTGTCTGGGCTGCCACATCCATTCTGGCGAGTGCAGAGGACATGGCTTTCTGCCAGGTGGATACCATAGCTAAGCTCCTTCTGAGAGGGTGATGACCACCAGCTGAACTCACCTCTTGACTTGGTAGGGTGGCTACACCCTTCCGCGCAAACTGCCGTGCCATGCTCTGCTGACAGCGCTCCTGGTCACTCGCACTCCCCAGGCTGCTTTTTATAGGCGTGGGGGTGGCCGCAGTTGCTCTAGCAACACCCAGACCTCTTCAGCATCTCCCTCAAGAGCTGCCAGCTCCCAGCAGGTCTCTCTGCTGCCCTGGCGTTCCCTGCCTCAGGAAAAAACCCTGTGCGCTGAGATCTGCCGATCCACTGCAGATCAGGCCCGCTCCGGAGCAGCTCCCCTTGGCGACTGACATAGCTATCACATCTCTGTTGGGAAACGACAGTGAAAGGTGCTTTACTGCAGAGGATTCAAGACTTACAGAAGTGATGGAACAGGCTGAATGCAGCATGGTACTGCAAGTGCTGGAGGAAGGACTGAGACACCACAGGGTTGTTCATCCTATTTGCTTTTCTACCAAAGCTTTGCTGCTACGTAGAAGATGACAGGTTTGAACATGAGCACTAGATAGGAACCTAGGAGATATGAACATAGTTTCAGTTACCAGATAGGAAGCATAGCAGTAAACATTAAATCTGTTTTCTGTGTCTGTATCTCCTAGCAGCAGCAATTCAAAGGGTAACTGATAAAGACTCAAACTTCTTTCTTAAGCAGAACTTAATCTTCTAATTACTAGTCATCTTCTCATCAAGAAGATACTGATTGAAGGGGCTGGGAAAAGAGCACAAAAGAGGAGATTAATCTGCAGCAATAAGAAACTGAAGGTCAATATGACTAAGTATAAAAGTGCCTCTCCTAAAAATGACAATATGATTGTTCACTGAACAGCTATTTCATGTGACCATCATTCCCCCATTTCTGGACTTTCCCATCATGTTTCACTGAACTATGTGCAGCCCCATGGACTGAATTTGGCAGCTTCCCTACTTGAGAACATTCACACTTACCTTCCAGACTTCCAAGTGTAGAGGTGCCAGACCTAGCCTGTTGTAGAAAGCTGGGTCATGACTCTAATTGCATATATTCTGGTGAAATTTGGATGTTAGTGCAGCTGTGTAGAATACTGCTGATGCAAGCAGGAGCAGAATCAAGCCCACAAAAATTTAAGACCATCTGATTTTTAGAATTAGGGTTTTGACTGGGCCTTCCCTTGGCTTTTTGCCTTTCTTGTTCAGGAAAGAGCTAGTGTTGCATTTAACAAAAACCTACCTAATATCCATTTTTTCTCCTTCATGGTATTTCTTATGCTTCTTAATCAAGCAGAAAAAAAAAAAAAAAACCAAACCAACCCAGTGGGTCTGAAAGACAAATCATTGCTTTAAATGTACAGAGCAGTGTCTGCCTTGAAATGAACATTCAAGACAATTGCTGTGTTCTAAAAAATCCCCAGGTTGGAGGCTTAATATGAAGCAGTTCTCAGCAGAACGTATTTTACTGGCTTCCCAAATAACAGCCCAACCATGAGTATAGATCTCTTGAACGTTCCCAGTGTAAAAGAGCAATTAAAGAACAGGTAGCTTGATGTTTGCAATCTGTATTTTAGTAAATATTTCGCTTTCCCTTCCTCAGTTGGAAAATTCCTGCTGGGTCCTGAATGGCAGAGACCTTGAAGAGCCTTCATGTTGGTAAAATATAACAGACGTATTTATTTTTTCTTTTTGTTTCCACTGATAAGGATCTTCTAGAAAAATTGTGCTAAGCCTTTCTTCCTAAATGCATTCCCCAGCCAGCCTACAATAGTTATTTGACTTCCAAAAGTCAACACTTATTGCAGTGAAAAGAGCATAGAAATGGGACACCCATTTTAGCAGTGATCAGGAATAAATACTATATATGACTGAGGTCTGCCACCTTAAAATATCTGATGATGTTTAGGAGCATTTTAGCCATTAAATTCCATTTTCTGCTATTGCAGACATCACTTTATATAAAACACTTTGGACTCCACATTATAGACAGTCCAACTTTTTGCTCTCATTCTTCATGCTGGAAGACTGTTCAAATAGTTGATTACTTAATACCTAGGAACCTTTTCAAATATTCATTTTCAGTATACTCATAGGCAATATACACTCATTTGCTCTTGGGCCAACACTACCCTTTAGCTTAAACATAGCTTTTCTTTCCCTGATATTCATCCCCCTGATCCACGTATAGACACCAGTCCTAAGGAATCCAGTCTCACTTACCTAAACATGATGCAGCCTAGGAGTAGCATCCTAAGGTCAGGCAGTCTCTGGGATTCATAACTCCCATAGCTGTCAAATAATCATAGAACCACAGAATGTCCTGAGTTGGAAGGGACCTCCAAGGATCGTCAAATCCAACTCCTGTCCCTGCACAGGACAACTGCAAAATTCACACCACGTCTCTGAGGTTATTGTCCAAGTGCTTCCTGAATATTGTCAGGCTTGGCGCCATCACTGCCTCCCTGGGGAGCCTGTTCCAGTGCTCCACCACCCTCTGGGTGAAGAACGTTCTCCTAATATCCAACCTAAACCTCCCCTGGCACATCTTCCTGCCATTTCCTCGGGTCCTATCACCGGTCGCCAGAGAGAAGAGATCAGCACCTGCCTGTCCTCCTCCCCTTGTGAGGAAGCTGTAGACCGCGATGAGGTCTGTCCTCAGTCTCCTCTTCTCCAGGCTGAACAAACCAAGCGACTTCAGCCGCTCCTCATATGGTTTCCCCTCTAAAGACTTCACCAGCTTCATGCCCTCCTCTGGACACTCTCTAGTAGCTTTGTACCCTTAATATACTGTGGCACCCAAAACTGCACACAGTACTCAAGGTGAGGCCGCACCAGTGCAGAGTAGAGCTGGACAATCACCTCCCTCAACTGGCTAGCAATAGAGTGCTTGATGCACCCCAGGACATGGTTGGCCCTCCTGGCTGCCAGGGCACACTGTTGGCTCATGTCCAACTTGCTGTCAGCCAGAACCCCCAGATCCCTCTCCGCGGGGCTGCTCTCCAGCCTCTTGTTCCCCAGTCTGTATGTTCACCCAAGGTTGCCATGCCCCAGGTGTAAAATCCAGCACCTTCCCTTGTTAAACTTCTTATGGTTGGTGATTGCCCAGCTCCCTCATTTGTCTAGATCTCTCTGCAGGGCTTCTCTGCCCTCGAGAGTGTCAACAGCTCCTCCCAGTTTTGTGCCATTGGCAAACTTAATTAGTATTTCTTCAAGTCCTGCATCCAAGTCATTTATGAAGACATTAAAGAGATGGATCCCTGTGGAATCCCACTAATGACTGGCCACCAGTCCGATGTAACCCCATTTACTATGATTCTTTAAGCCCGACCTGTCAGCCAATTGCTCACCCATTGCATTATGTGTTTATGGACATTTTGTCCAGGAGGATACTGTGAGAGACAGTATCGAAAGCTTTACTGAAATCCAAAAAGATTACATCAACTGGCTTCCCTTGGTCAACTAGGTGGGTAACCTTATCATAGAAAGAAATTAAGTTTGTTAAGCAGGACTTTCCCCTCATGAACCCATGCTAGCTGGGACCAATGACTGCGTTGTCTTTCAAGTGTTTTTCAGTAACTCCCAGAATAATCTTCTCCATAATTTTGCCAGGCACAGAAGTGAGACCGACAGGCCTGTAGTTATCGGGGTCGTCCCTGTCACCCTTCTTGAAGATTGGGACAACATTTGCCAGCTTCCAGTCAACTGGAACCTCTCCAGATTGCCAAAAGCATTGAAAAATCATTGAGAGAGGTCTTGCTATAACATCAGCCAGCTCTTTAAGTACCTTTGGATGAATCTCATCAAGCCCCATCAACTTATAGGGATCCAGCTGGAGCAGCAAGTCCTGCACAAGTTTAGGGTTGATTGGGAGTTCATCATTCCCACAGTCACGGTTCTCTAGCCCGGTGCTCTGGGAGACCCAGAGCCCATCATCGGTGTTGAAGACCAAGGTGAAGAAAGCATTAAATGTCTCTGCTTTGTCTATGTCCCTGTTTATGAGGTGACCATGCTCATCAAGTAATGGGCCAATGTTATTTCTGGCCTGCCTTTTGCCATTAACATATTTAAAAAAGCCCTTTTTATTGTCCCTCACAGTACTGGCCAGCTTCAACTCTAATTGAGCTTTGGCCATACCAATTTCCTCCCTACAGTGGCAAACAGCATCTCTGTAGTCCTCCCATGGTGCCTGACCTTGCTTTCACTGGCCATATGCTTTCTTTTTTTGCCTTATGTCTAGAAGAAGCTCCCTGCTCGGCCGAGCCGGTCTTCTGCCTCGCCTGCTTGACTTCCTACATTTTGGAATTGCCTGCTCCTGTGCTCTTAGGAGGTGGTACTTAAAAAGTGACCAACACTAATGGACCCCAGCACCTTCAAAAGCTTTTCCCGAGGGGACCTTACTAAGTAGTTCCCTGAGCAACCTGAAGTCTGCTCTCCTCATGGCCAGAGTTGAGATCTTGCTGGCAGTTTTCCTCCTGTTACCATAGATTTTAAACTTGACTGCTTTATAGTCAATGTGGCCAAGGCAGCCACCAATCACCACTTCATCCACAAGACCCTCTCTGTTAGTAAGCAACAAATCTAGGAAGGCACCTTTCCTGATCGGTTCCCTTAGTAACTGTACAAGAAGTTATCATCCAGATGATTTAGGAATCTTCTAGACCTGTTTGTACCAGCCATGTGGTATTCCTAGTTGTCATCTGGCAAGTTGAAGTCCCCCATAAGGACAAGGGCAGATGACTTAGAGGCATCCCTTAGTTCCTTAAAGAATAACTCATCAGTGGCATCATCCTGGCTGGGTGGCCTATAGTAGACTCCCACGACGACATCCACTTTATTTGTCTGTCCCTTAATCCTTACTCAGATGCTCTCAACTGTGCCATTGCCAACTGCAAGCTCCATACATTCCAGCTGCTCCGGTACATACAAAGCCGCCACTCCCCCGCCTCACCTGCCCTGCCTATCCCTCCTGAACAGCCTGTAACCATCCATCATGGCACACCAGTCACAGGACTTGTCCCACCACATTTCACTTATGCCAGTGATGTCATATCTCTGGGACTGGACCAAGGCTTCGAGCTCCTCTTGCTTGTTCCTCATGCTGTGTGTGTTTGTGTAGAAACACTTCAAGTGCGGTTCATTGTGCCCATTGCCACGTGGAGCAGTCTGAAGAATCTCACTAGCATGCAGCTCCTCGAACTTTGGCATGCCATTCAGTTGCTTGTCACTGACTAGTCTGTATTGTCCCTTTCCCCCTTCGGATCTAGTTTAAAGCTCTACCAATCAGCCCTGCTAGCTCCTGAGCAAAAACCCTTTTCCCCTTCTGAGAAAGGTGCACCCCATCGGATGTCAGTAGACATGGTGATGAATAAGCCATCCCGTGATCGAAAAACCCAAAGTTCTGCCGATGACACCAGCCTCAGAGCCACGTGTTGATCAGCTGGGTCTGCCTGTTCCATTCAATATTCTTCCCCGCTACTGAAAGGATGATAGAAAATACTACCTGAGCACGTGATCCTTCAACCAACCGCCCCAAGGCTCTGAAATCCCTTTTGATTGCCTTTGGACTTCTCTTTGCTACCTCCTCTCTGCCAACATGAAGAACAAATAGCGGGTAATAGTCTGAGGACCTTACAAGACTAGGGAGTTTTCTAGTGACATCTCTTACCCTGGCCCCAGGGAGGCAGCAGACTTCCCTGTGGGTTGGGTCTGGTCGGCATATCAGACCCTCTGGTCCCCTCAGAAGGGAGTCACCTATGACAACTACCCTTCTTTTTTTCTTAACATGAGTGGTTGTGATGCAGGGGGTAGGCTGCCTAGACAACCCTTCCATCCTAGAAGGACCTTCGCCCACATCATCAGTTGTCTGCCCATCCAGTTCCAGGGCCTCATACCTGTTCTGTACAGGCACCTGGGAAGGTGAGGCAGGCTGCAAGTGGATTCGCCTGCCGCCCTGAGCAGTAACCTGCTTCCATTCTTTCCCATCTCCTGGGTCTACGGCTCCTGCTGTTCTCAGCTCCTTGCAGGTGGGTTGCAGCCTCCGTCTGAAGTGGCAGGGCCCTCCCTGCACGTCCTGCCTGCGCCAACTGCCGTGCCATGCCCTGGCTGCCTGTCCTGGTGACTCGTGCTCCTTAGGGGCCGTTTAGATTTCCCGCAGTTGCTCCTGGCAACGCCCCTGCCACAGTGTCAGCCCCGCTCATGAGGTCTGCCAGCTCCCACCAGGTCTCTCTGCACCCCTGTGGGTTTCCCTGGCTCTGGGAAACCCCCCTTTCCTTGTCAACATGTTCCAGCCGCAGAACCTACCATTGCCACCGCTGTGCTCCTTGCCAACTGAGTAATGCACTCCTGACCTACATCTCTACCAGCTACACACTTCCAGTGGGTGTGTGGGACCTGGGCATCCACACTGGCAGCTCGTAATTATTCAATACTCAACTGATAAAATCCAGACACTTGCCTCCTCAGTCATTTCCAGCTGATCACCTCTCTATTTATAGATTTGTTTCCCTGTTAGGCTGGAGGCCATGACACAAGTTTCCACAAGCTGCAGTTAAGGGGATGATTTTTGTTCCGTTGTATTGCACTGGCCCCCTTAAAATTCAGCACTTGATCATGGGTGGGAGAATTTGCTTCATGGGATTCATATACACAGTATGAATGGCTGGTGTAGTGCTCCATCTTCTTTATGACCAGAAATGCATAGATGCTCTATGCTTCCCAAATGGGAAGTATTCACTCATTTCAATTCAGAGCAAAAAGAATGTTTTGTAATCCAAAACCAGGGAAAATTGTGACTGGGACACCATGAGTCCAACCCTTACGAAGTGCCATCAGAATAAGCTGCACTTTGTTTATCTATCTGATTCATAGGTTGAATCAGGAAAGCCAAATTTTAGGAAGACTAACTTTGACAATTGTAACACTTTCTTACTTGAGGGTAAGCACAATACAGGTGTGATCCCACAGATACGTCCTACAAAGTGCATAGCATGCTGCAGGATCAGCCAGCTGTTTCATCCCGCAGCACAGTCCCTGTTCTGGCAACAGTTCTCGCCAAGCTGAGCCCAAATAGCACATCTTGTTATGTCCAAGACCCACTGACAGTCCTCAGGTGATGTTGACAGGTCTTTCCTTCTGCTGGAAAATACTCAAAATCGTCCAGGATCGTCCTCAGATTGTTCCATTCTCCTGGACAGTGACAAGATGAACAATGAGTGTTTAAGATGTGAATTTTGTCTTTTAGTAGTGGAAGGCACAGAGAGACAAATTTAATGGCTGAGATGTTTGGCTTGGAAAACATGTCTTTTTTCCTTATTCTCATTCTCAACAGTAGTTGGATCATTTTTATTCATATGTGAGCAAGGAAGCAAACCCAGAAAATTTCATCTAGAAAAGTGAACATTCCTTTTCTAATAATATTTCACACTGGAGAAATACCTCCCTAACTTAGTGCATACCAGTTCTCTAAAGCAAAAATCTCAAAAGGCAGCACACTGAAATTACATCAAATAAAAAATAATCCGTGATTTCTTGCCTGAGATTGTTCTCTTACATTCGCCAACCCAGCCCACAAAAAAGCAGCTATTTAATTTCTGTTATACACTGCCTGTTGTTTGTCAGCAGGAAAAATTCAGAGTACTAAAAATGCTTATTGCTTTGAGAGCAATAATAAAATGTGCGCTTGCCTTCAGATTAGCTATCACTGTTTTTTCCTGCAGAGACTGAGAGAAATATGGAGACGTGAAATTCCATGTTGTTATGTATAAAACAGTCTTTAAAGAAGGGCATGGGGAGTTAGCTGTATTGATATTAATGGGCCTCACGCAGCTAAATCCCTACTCACTACTTACAAAACATAAAAGATACGAAATTTAGAATCTTGATCATAAAACACAAATTAAATCAACACAGTCTACTTCAGAGAGCACAAATATATTTCATTTCATTAAAAAATAATAAGACATGCTGGCATTTGGACAGAAATGAAGCCTGCTTGCTAGAGCACACATCTCTCCCATAGCAGAGTTTTATATCCTTATATCATTATCACCATGACAAGGTCTCGCCAGTACAATAGTTCTCACACCAGCATGATGCTCTTTATTTCCTTCATGGATGGTGGCAAGCTTGCCATAATCCCAGCCATGATTTCATTGCATCTCCAGTGGAGCTATGATAATGCTTTAAAATAAAATAAACTCTATTCTGGAATGTTTCTTAACCTAAAGAGAGAAACAGGGCCAAGGTCAGAAGGGTAAGTAAGGCAAATGGAAGATAAATTATTGGATCAAGGTGATGCAATATACCAGCGCAGAGCTGGTGAGAAAACCCACTTTTTCTAAGCCGGAATCAGACGAGCTGGCTGTTAGGCCAGGAGCAGTAGCTGACAGCACAGTGGCAGTGGATGGCACATGGGCTGAGCCTGACATAGAGGCACAGCAAAATGGCAACGGTTGCGTCTTGAGATGCAGCCGAGAGTCCAGGGGACAGCCTGCCGGTGAGGCACGATACTCAGCTGCTCAGCAGCAGCTTGCTTTCATGAGGGACAGATCTTGATTCTCCAAAATGTTGTCTATTAGGCCACTGAACCTCTGATTTAGAAAAGAAAAATGCAGTGTGGCAAGCAATGCTTGAAAGCTTTCCAACCTCTGCAGCAGACCATGCTGATTATCTAATTTAACTGGAAGTTAACAACCCGAAGGGCTAGTATGGAAACTGTACAGCTAGGAAAAAATCTTTCGAAGGACAGTAAGGCTGATGGAGCTTTCAGAAACCTTTTCAAGAAATCCTGTGCTCCTTTCTGTTCTCCATCCCTCTCTTTTTCGCTTCACAGAGATGCAGAGCTACAGAGGTGATCTCTCAGGCACAGCGGGCCCTCAGAGTTACCATTATTTACTCCACTTCTGAAGTATCCAGCTTTAGGCATCTTTTGTCCCACTATTCTTTTACATTCACCTCATTCCTTACCCAAGGTCTTTCTTACCTGAAGCACACCGTGTAGCTAGGTTTCAATATTGTATATTCTTCATTGTATGTTTTTATTTTTTATGTTTCCACTGATGCATTTTCACCAGATAAGTGCTTGTTATAGGCTAAATCATACTCCAGCACTCTAAAACCAAAGTACTGGTCACAGTACACCTACAATGGATTAAATCCACCATAAGAAGTTTAGTTGCTTTCCTTTTCCACTGCTTTGACTGCTCATTTGTAAAATGACTGCAAAATGCTGCCAAACAGCTTCATTCAATTTTCCACTAGTGCCCAGGTGAATATGGCCGGTGGCCAACTCTAAGAATAGGAAAACTAGAGAGGCTGAAGTTCATTTCCAGGCTAAGGAAGACCATAGCAGTTGTCTTTCTTTCATTACATGCACAAAGACTGTATTGGTATTACACACAGAACATCTTTTATGTGGCTATAAATAATGGAAAATCTTAATCTGGAAAGAAAAGTACTTTAAAACCCTCTACATAGCAAACTGGATTTTTTTTTAAAAAAGCTTGATACATTCCCCCATTTGCTTAGCACGTTTGAAGCAGTAATGGACAGCTGTAAAAGGGAGCCCTCCTCACTGTCACGTTCGTTCTTTACCTTCTGCTTACTAGCAGAATTTTAGCATTTGTTAAAAAGATGATATATTGCTTTCCTTTTATGTTCCTCATCCTCCCAGATATAGAATCTACCATAATGGCTCTTCACACACAAATATTCAAAAAGAAAAGAAATATTACTAAGCACCACAACAATATGCCCCCTTTTCCCACCATTTCTTCCCGTATTTCACAGTGAATCACAGTCTCAATGGGCAACGTCTGCGTGAGGCTTGGCTAACGCAGTGGAAGAGTCAGCACTCTCTCTGCTAGATGCAAGGTGAGCTGGTGAGGGACTTGCCTCCATTTGCTGCCTTGGGGACCTGCTTGCTAGATCTCAGAGCTTTCCCACACAGCTTGATGCAGGGCTACTCATCTGCTGCATGTCAGAAGGTGAGCAGAAGCAGGGAAGCAACTCGGAAAATGATCCACGCTTTTCCACGTCTTAGCAATATTTGACAAAGGTGAGAGGCAGGGATGAAAATGAGACCTTTGTGTAAAGTTGGTCACTTAAGACAACACTGCCATACATTGGATGGATGCATTGATGATCAACCAACTGAGGGCTCAGTTTTTTTCTTTCATTCAAGGGAAATTATTACTTTGTTTTGTATCTATGTGGACACACATGCACGTGCACACACATGTCCCTGCTGCGCTTGGTCCACTGCCTTGGAAACCTGCCAGTCAGTCACTCCCAGAAGCCTTGGGTCAGGCACCGCTGTGACAAACGCTAGTGCTTCCAAAAACCATCACCAGTGAGCAGTCCTGATACCTGCATGGGAACTGGAGCATAGGCTTCAGCCATACACTTCGGCTCCACGTGTCCTCAAGAACAAACCAAATTGTATGAAGTTGCTTAGTCACAAGTGGAACCTGTTTATGAAAAGCTTAGCAGGGTAAAGAGCCTCAAAGGACCAGCACCCAGCACCTACCTGAATTAAACAAGAGGGACAAATCCAAAGTGGAAGGAACAGTTTAACCTGTTTGTTGATAACTGACAGGTGTAATCAGCACAGGATCACTATCTGCAGCTTCTCACCCTAGAAAGCAAATCTGGCAAGCCAAAGGGGTTGCCAACATTTTCTTCAGTGCTGTGACCAAATGCTGCCTGTCCTTCACTTCTGCAAAGCCTCAGCCTGATGGAGTGAGTGTCAGCTTAGCTGGTTTCATTTCAGTGCCACCAGCTGGAGAGATTTGTGAGAGATGCAGCCTCAGGGTCTGTAAAATACATACAGTACATCTTCAGATGGCATGAAAAAGGTGTTTGTTTGCCATTTCAAAACTTTGCTTGATAAATTCCTCAAGCTGTCCTTGGCTTTTATGTCAACAGGATAAAGTAGGCTTTCCTGTCTCGAAACTTTGTCTGCCCTGCAGCCCCATTTCCAGATACACGTGCCTGCTCCTTCCCTTGAGATCAGTGAACCCCTAGGGAGGGTGGGCAGAGTTGCCTTTGTTATGTCCATCAAGCTAGCTGCATTAAAGCACTCACCTGCCAAATGCAGGATGGGACGTGAGACGGGAGAAGGGCCCATTCCCATGAATTGTTTTCTCGGTGGCAGCGCAGGGTTCAGGGCTCCCAGCTGCCAGACTTTTCTCCTCCCCCCCTGCACCACGCTCTGCTGCAGCAAGGCGAGTACTTCTGGGAACATGCTGAGGACTGGAGCCCAGCTGAAAGTAGCCCTTCAAAAATAGCAATTTTTAAACTGAATCATTTTCCAAATCACACTCTAAAATTACTTCCCTTCCTGGCAAGCTCCCTGCAGCTCTTCAGCACACAGGCAAGCATAGATTTGGAGGATGCAGGTTTCTCAGGAGCTGCACCAATCCCATTCTGCAGGTTCCTGCACCCATCCATCCGTGCATCTGTCCACCCGTCCCTCCCCTCAGCAGCACTGTGAACCTCAACCCCTCTTTGAATACAGGGGCCACCTCTCTCACCTTAATAGAGAGATTCACAAAGAGCTTTTCCTCGTTCCTCCAAATTGTTGTCAAGAGAAATGGCAGGCTGCAGAACACTTTTGCTGCTTAATTGGCCGTTCAGTCCTTTCAATAATTCAGCCTTTCACTTGGAGAGCTGAAGGATCCTGATCTCTTCTGAAAGGCCTGTCCATGGTGGTACTGAACAAGGTGAGATCCAAAAAAAACCCAAGAAGGTGACTGGTTTGTTGCCTAATAGTCTACATGAACTCGACAGTAGGTTGTGTATTCAGAAATTATCCTTTGTAGGGTTTCAGAAATATTACAGGGCTGCTTCTCCCTGAGTTGTAGAATACTATCT
This sequence comes from Morus bassanus, assembly GCA_031468815.1. Taxonomy (NCBI): domain Eukaryota; kingdom Metazoa; phylum Chordata; class Aves; order Suliformes; family Sulidae; genus Morus; species Morus bassanus. The sequence continues at coordinate 6,918,922 of CM062569.1, forward strand.
TTCCATTATTAAAATGTATTAAAAATCCTTTGCCTGCTGAGACACTGACTGAGATTTCCCTGCGCAAAGCAATAATAGAAAACAAATCAGCAAAACTAATGCAGGAAGAACATAACCCACCAGAGTGGAAGGTTTGCCCATAAAATGTGAAGTTTCATACCGCCAAAGACTGGGATGAAAATAAGTCATCTGAATACAGAATAAACTGCACAAGATGCTGGGTGCCTTCAGCTTCCATTGACATTACTGGCAAGTGAGAACACAATAATGTGCTCAGGATGCTCAGAGTACTATACATGATCAGGCCTTTTGAAATTGGCTATTCATCACATTTAAATTGAATGTAATTGTCAGGGCTGAATAGCTAATTGGATTATTCTCTCTCTCTCAGTGAGAACAGTGAAAGTGAGAAAGTGTAGTTAGATGATCACCAGGCCCCAGAAAAACAAAAAAAAAAATGAAGGCTGTTGCATAACTATTCATAAATTATCACGAAGAATGCAGGAATCTCTTGATTTAAACAGCAATTGTTTTCTGTTTCTCTTATACCCATGGAAATATTCTCCTAGTAAAACCACCTCTTTAGTTAAGAGTACTGGTGCTTCAATACAGCTTAGCATCCCCTACCAGTTAGACCTAGCAAGTCAAAACTTGCACACGGCTGACTCCTATCTCTCACCTTGACTTGATTTGAGTTTGGGAGTACAAGAAAGGGTTCCCAAAGAATTCCCAAGTTTATCTCATCAGCTTCTTCATCTCTGCTCTCATACAGCCCAGCTACCTGATAACAGTTCCAGCCCAAGACTCAGGATGGATCACCTGCTAGCCAACCCATAAAACGACTTGGTTTTCAACCCAGCTGACTGCAGTAGGCGACTCGTGGCTTCAAGGCCAGCTACAAGCCTGCCTGTTTTCTCTCTCCCCTCCCCAAAAGGTCACCCTGATACAGACAGGAGACAAGAGAGTATAAATGGCCATTTGGGTTGCTGGGCTGGTCTTTTGCTTCAAAACCCACAAAAGTACTCTGAAAGGGTGAGGAGACATTAGTAACACCTAAGGCTCCATGCAAAAACATATTTTTCCCTTAATACTTTGTAGTTAGTAGACTTTTCACTGTCTCAGTCTGTCATTGCACTAAGTAGGGTACCAGGAATAACTTGCCCTCCATCCCAAAGTATCCAGACTTCTAACTTAGAAAACTGGCATATTCGCTTACGTTATGTATTATGACTGAAGCCCCTGCTTACAATGCTACCAATGCTCTGATTGCATAGACTGTCAATTATCTCATTCATTTATTTTAATTACAAAGTAATACCAAAGCAAAGACTGTCCTCTTAAATCCAGTAGGAGGTACAAGTGAAGACAGGGACCATCTCGTTGCCGATGCAGTTTAAGCTCCCAGACTAACCATAAGGCCACTCACTGAAAAGTAATTTCCTTGGCACGCATTACAGATCAAAAACTAAGCCTTGTTGGGCTGTAGAAAGAGCAGCACAAAAACATCTGCACATTAATCCCAGCTGCAGTAACAGTTACAAATCTATTTGTCTTCAGTCACTGTCAAGGCAGAAAATACGTCCAGCTACTCCAAATCTGCTGTATGTTTCCGGTCAGGGACTGAATGGCATGTTTACATACAAATTGCGTGAGACACTTCCAAGAAATTACTTGAGACATTTCCATGCCCATATAGTGGTAAAAAGCTCCTTAATTACGTACTTGATTTTTTTTTCTCAGAAGATATTCGCTGGAAAGTCAGTGGGGACATGTATGAGTGAAGCTTGTATTGAAACCAAGAATCCAACTGTGGAGGTCTTGGTATCCCTGAAAGCCAAAAGAAGTGGTCTCGCTAACTTGCTTGTAAGTCACATGGTCAAGCCATGGTTGAAAATTTAATTATTTTACTCACAGAAGAAAAAAAAGAACTGTTCCCTTGAAAGGAATAATGGTAACTGGGCTGTTTAAGTTTTAAAATACCATATTAAACTTTATTCTTTAATAACGAGACATAATGTTCAGTGTTACGACCTGTTTTCAGACAATGGTTTAATTAAATATTTAATGAATGCATCTCATTTCTTTGCACGAGCTTCACTCTAAACAACCAAGTTAATAATGTAAACATGATTGCTTGATTATTAAAATAATTGCTTTCACAAACACCAGCCTCCTGGCAAACAAAATGGCTGGCATCGTGCATACAATGCACCCACAGTGCAGGGGTCCAATTTTAGCATAAAACCCGATTTACAGTTGACCAGCAGCTTTTAAAAAAAATCCTAGGCAAACGGATTTAAAGATGGTGACATTTTTGCCAAATGCCTGGAGATTCGATTCAATTAATCAAGCAACTTTATGAAAACATCATTCATTTAACCGAACAATTGCCTTTAGGAGTTTTCCGCAAGCAGAGATGCTGCAGCAGCTTCAGGACGTTTCCAGATCAGATTAACCAAAACCGTGACCTTCCTTTAGCCAAAGTCCTGTAGCTGTGGAGGATTTGTAACCAGCTAATGGAGTTCTTCCAGGAGTTAGTTACTTTGGAAAGGACCTTACAGTTCCAGCAAGATTTTAATGAAAAAAATAGATGGACATTTCTTCCCCCTGCCCCTCTAGCTTTATAACCAAGAAAACAGAGTATTTTTGCAAAACGGTGACAAAATTTCAAGACTCTAAGTAAAAAAGTCTTAGTGCAATGAGTTGTCAAAACATTTTGAAAATCTGTCAACAGCTCCAATTCTTAGAAACCGTGATTCGGTGATGCTTGAAATATTGTCTTGTCCATGCTGAAGCAGCTAAACCATGTTCCTTGCTGCTTCATCTTAGCTTTTTTTCTTTGTGGAAAGTTACCAGTGTGTTTTCGTATCTATTACGTGATTCTTCAAGCTAATCGGCGTCCCACCAGTGTCATCCTTTCATAGGCAGGACATGTCCAAAAAGGTCACTGCAGACTCCGGAGTCAGTCAGCTTCTACCACGTGGAAAAGATTCAGTCCTGTCACCCAAGGAAACAGCCAATTTTTCAGTCTCCATCTATGGCCCAGCCATCACCCAAGAGGGGACAATGTGTGGCATGGTGAGAATATGAGCTACACAAACTTCTCCAACCGTCTTCCCACTAAAAGCGTCATTGGCCTTTCACAGTACGTGAAATTGCTGAGCACTCCAGAAGAACCGGACCCTCATATTTTAACGTTTTCAACAGAAATAAAAAAAAAGGAACAGTCTTATTTCCCCTGCAAACACAAAACACCAGGAATCCAAACCCCAATATCCAGCTGCAGCAACATAATTCCCATGTATTGAGGTAAATTAGCTTAGATTTACAGCATCTGACACAGTGGATTGCACGTAATCACTGCCAGATTACCGGAGTGGAAATTATTTCTCACTATGGCCATTGGCCTTAAATGGTCCATATCTGACCTATTACATTAAGGCCTTGACTATCCACGGGAGAGTTCGCATTCAGTTCGACGGGCTTTTGATCAGGTCTGATATACATTCCCATTTTTTTTTCTGCTTCTTTTGCCCTTGAGATCTGCTATTACCTCCCACAGCTATTGGGTTTGTGACTTATTGGTTTAATTATTTGATTTTTATTTGGGTTTAGTATTTATAATGGGAGACAACTGACGCTTTGAAATAGGAGCCACTTTTTTTCTTAAGGGTAGCATGTGGTATTGGTCGCCTTGAGCACTACAGGAGATTGGAAATCTTCTTTGATACTTCTGGAGACTTTCCTTCCACTTCTACTGAACAAAATGGTTTAGCACAAAAGCAATAATGGGAAAAAAGCAAAGTTTAAATGTGTTAGTGGCTATCAAAACATGATATTCAAGTACTTGGTAAACTAAGTTGTTGCATTTTATCTGTGGTCTTTTCCTAGGAAGCATAGGTGCAAACCCAAGCCATTTCCTTCACCTGGTGAGTGTGAACAGTCTGTTAGGAAGGGAGGAAATTCTCCTATTATGGATGTGGCCAGAAGATAACTGCCAGTAACATGAAATCTCAGGGCAGAGCAAAATCTCTCAGATCCAGAATAAGAAATAAATGTGTGAAGAGCAGCTATGGAGAAGTCCTAGTGACAGCAAATATCCATTTGCTAAAAGGCATCAAGTAGCTACCTAGAGGCAGCAAGGATTTTCCTGTATAAAAAATATAAAACCTAGGTTAAAAAACCCCATAAAGCAGGGAACAAACTCCCATCCGGGTGAGACTGACATCGGCAGCTGCAAATTTTGGGGAGTATTTGCTCTTCCAAGCCCAGCTCTTTCCTACACGTTATTGTCCCCTGCACACACGTTTGCAGGACTGGCATCGCTCCCATCCTCTTTGCAATACTTTATCAGTGTGAATTCTCTTCTTTTAAAAAAAACACGAATGTTATTATTTACTACAAGTCTCTCAGGAAAGGACTGCAGTTCTTACTGCAGCCTAACGGATAAGAAAGGCTATGGTGTTTGTTCCAAGCCAAACAGTGAAGAAAGAATCCACCGACTTAGGGGAAAAAATGGCCTTTCAGACACTAGCTGAGACTGAATAGGCATTTGGCACCGAACCCAAAATTTATCATTTTCTCGGGTCTAACTTTGTGCGGCCCAGAAACTGGAGTCGCATCAGGAACAACAATTTGCGCACCTAGAAATGGCTGAAATTAATGAATTAGTGCTCCACCGACCACCACCAGCTCCCTCAAAACCACCTCTCTTAGCACCGGCCGTAGAGAAAAGGTCTTAAAGCTATAAACCCTCCGCAAGGGCGAGGCGCATCGCACGCAGGACGAGGGGAGCGGCCGCGTTCGCCGTGTCCCCCCGGCCCGGGCGCGCCCGGGGGCCCGGCGGCCGCCCGGTGCGGCGGTGGGGAGCGGAGACCCGGGGAGCGGCGACCGGGGGAGCGGCGGGCAGGGCTGGGCAGGGCCGCTCCGCCCCGTCCCTCCCCCGGGCCGGGCGCGGCGGCACCCCGGGGGCGCGGCACCGGCGGCGGCGCCCCGGCCCGGGCGGGCTGGCGGCGGCGGGGCCGGGGGCGCCTTCCCGCCGGGGATGCGGCTCCCCGGGGGCCGCGCCGCACGCTCCCGCCCTCCGCCCGCCGTCGACCGGGCGCCGTGCGGAGCCTCAGCCTCCGCCTCCCCGCGGCGGTCTCCCCCGCGGCGGGGCCGCCGCCGCCACCGCCCCGCATGGCCGGGGGGCGCCGGCGAGGCCGCGCCGCAGCAGCCCACGGCGCCGGGGGCGCGGGGCGTCGGGCTGAGGGCGGGCGGCCGAGGCCGGCGGCCCCGGGGCGCCGCCGCCGCCAGCCGGGCGGGCAGCCCCTCCGGGGGATGACTCAGAGCCGCGGCCCCTGCAGCGAAGCCGCCGCCGCCGCCGCCGCGCCGGGCTCCCCGCCGCGCCGCCCCATGCCCGCGCCCCCCGCCGGGGGCCGCCCGCCGCCCGCCGCGCCCGCCGCGCCGCGCACCGGATGATGCCCCCGCGGGGGGCGGCGGGCTCCTGCCGCCGGCGGCGCCTGGCGCCCCTCAACGAGGACAACGGGCGGTTCCTGCTGCTGGCCGCCCTCATCGCGGCGTACCTCAGCGCCGGCGCCACCGTCTTCTCGGCCCTCGAGAGCCCGTCGGAGGCGGCGGCGCAGCTCCGCTGGAACCGGACCCTCCACAACTTCAGCCGCATCTTCAACATCAGCCTGCCGGAGCTGCGCGCCTTCCTGCGGAGCTACGAGGCGGCCATGGCCGCGGGCATCCGCGTCGACGCCCTGCGGCCCCGCTGGGACTTCCCCGGCGCCTTCTACTTCGTGGGCACCGTCGTCTCCACCATCGGTGAGCGGCGAGCGCCCGGGGGATGCTGCGGCCGCGGCCCCGGGCCGGTCGTTATAGCGACCAAAGTTTGGGGAGAGGCGCCGCCGCGTTGCTATGGCAACCGGGGGCCTGGCAGACGGGGGGGGTGCCCGTCCGTCCGTCCGTCCGTCCCACCCCGGGGGGGCCGCGGTCGCACCGCTCGCCCGCCCCGGTGCCGCGGACGCGGGGACCGGCGCTGGGCTCCGCTCGCAGCCCGCCGGCGCCGCAGGACCGGCCGTGGGGGCAGCCGGTGCCCCGGGCCGGCGGCGGCGGGAGCCCCCGTCCCTCCCCGGCAAACTCTTGCTGCCGGTTGCGCGGTCGCCCGGTCGGGCTTCAGCCGGGCCGAAGGAGCGAGCGGGGCTGGGCGCCCTCCGAGCTCCCCTGCCCGCACCCTGGCTCGAACGGCTCGTTACCGGAGAGGCGGCGCGGGGGCCGGGACGGGCGGCGGGCTGCTGAAGATGCTGAGCGATAGCCAGGCTTCGGCGGTTGCCTGACCGCTGAACTCGACACCGGTGTTAAGTGCTGGCAAAGTTAGGATGCGTACAAAGACATACGCTACGCGAAGCCCTGTGTCTTCGAGCTGTACCGTAATACGCGTTCTCAGGACGTGGCTGGCTACAGCTGGCTGCGGTTACTCGTATCAGCTGGGTGTTTAGGAAGAGCAGCGCTTTACGAGCAAATGTGAGGTTTGGGGGGGGGGGGGAGGAATTCTTTTCTTTTCCTCTAAAATTACCATTTTTTTTTTACTCTGAAAGCACCGTTAAGAACTGTCGTGTGGGCGATTTACTTGAAGTGAAGCCGTGGCTATCGGCTGCTCTTGGAGTATTGCTTGAGAAGCCCTGTCCCTGCGGACACAAGATCTTACCGATTTTCTCTCCCTGCCAGTTTTTAAGTTTTGTAACAAGGCAATTGTCTCGGGGCTTCTGAGCATAAGTGTCATGCTTTGCCTTTATTAGAGCGGAAAAAACGCACAGCTCACTATTGCGCTTGCATTCATTAGGTTTGGAAAGTGTTTTATCAATAGTGACTAATCTGTATAATAGAGTCGTGATGGTGACTACAGCAATGTTGTCAAGTATTGTTGCTTTTTGCACTGAATAATTCAGTTGACTTTTCCTTTTCAAGTACATTCAATAGTCCAGTCATTAAAACACCGCTTTAATTAAACGTTAGGCCTTCTTCATCACCAGAACATATATTCTTAAGAGATCATTATGCCTGACCTGAATGGATGGGGAAAAAGTCAATGTATTAACAAACCCACTCTTTCCTTACACCTGCTGTAGCAAACGGAGAAATTGTCAGAAGGCGTGTAAACGCAGATCCATTCCCTTCTCCCTCAACCCTGGCTTCTCCTTTCTGTGGTTATTGAAATGTAAAATGTTTCCTCTTCGTTAGCAAGCATTTGTTTGCAAGCATTTGTTTGCATCTCCACTTCATCGCCCTGTCTGCAGTCATTTGTACCTGGGCAGAGGGAATGAGAAACTCAGCAGGGTTTTTTGGCAGCCTTGACAGGTGTAAATGGCTGAACCAAGAATTGTGTTTCTCATATTCCTGTAGTGCAACCTAAGGCACCACACTCTCTTTATAGAAAATAATGTCTACATCTCTCACATGCGAGATGGAGGCTGAAGATTTTTTTTACTGAGCTACACCAGAGGCCAGATTCTGCCAAGCGTTCCCCGGAGTAGTACCTTCTCTTGGCCTACTACCTGCAAGAACTTCTGGATTACTTAGAGTACTTAGTGTGAGTTCAGTGAGCCTGCTGTAGAGCAAGGTTTTGGTCTGGCTGAGGAGATGCAGTAGCAGGAGGCTTGTAGCGAAGTTGAGTTGTGCCTTTGGGCACGGCAAAGGCCGCGGCAGAGCCGCTGTGCTGGGGGCGCTGAGCTGCACGGCCCCAGCAGGAGTAGCGTCTCCTGGAGTACCGGCGTCCCAAGGCTGTTGCACCCCGCCCTGGCAGAGCTTTTACCAGCTGCGTGTACAGCTCCTGCCGAAGAGGAGGAACTGCTGCCCTCACCTCAGCGCTTCTCCTCGCTCGGCTCTTCAAGCTGCTGCAGCCTGTAGAGAGGCAAAGACCTCGGTGAGCTCTGCAGCTTCTCCGTGGGCAAGGTTTCTTCCACTGCACAGTTGTATTCAGTTATTGTTGGCAGCTGAGTTTGCCCAGCAAAAGCAAAAAAACCCCAGCGTATTAACTAACTGTCCCGCTAAAACCCCAAAACTGTACTCATAATGAAATGTGCACAAGGCTTTCTTGCTCACAGTCACAGCATGGGAGAAACCAAATGGTAGACATCAAAATGTCACCTTGGGGAGCAGTTCCAGAGCTGTTCTTTCGTGGTCCCTTTGTTCTCTCCCAGCCAGCTCATTTCCGTACCTACCTACCTGGAGTACCTTTGATTCCACTATCAGCTCAAACACCATATTATCCTGGTTCAGAGCAATTTCAATTGCCTTCGTGTCACAGTTCATTGACAAGGAGAATGCTGTCTTTACTCAATCTCGCCAAGAACTACCAGATATCGAGAATCAAAACAGCTTGCCTTCCTCAACAACTTCATCAGTTACATGTGACAAAGCAACTTTATTACTCCAGCTAAACACACTCCTATCGTAGCGACGCATTGGAAAGCTTTCTTATGCGCTGCTTAACAGCAAGTAGATACCATGTCTGTGAAGGGTAAATCACCCACAGGTTACTCAGCCTCTTATTGTAGAGGATTCCAACTTACAGAAAACTCTCTGGGTCTTTTCAAGTCCTGGCTCTGCACTCACTGGTTTTAATAAAACTACTAATTCCTTCATATCTAGGCATTGAAATACAGTCAGCCAGGGACAGGGCTGCAAGTTTTCCTGGGGTTTGCGTAAGCTGAACAGAGGAAGGGAGACCCCAATTCTTCATCCCTCTGTGAACACAAGGGTTAGACACAGCCAGGCTTGGCGAAAACTGCTCCATCCGCTCTCCTTGAGCAGGGTTTTTGCAGCACCGAGCAGCTCCCCTTCGTTAGGTGCTTTGTCTCCTGTACTTCCCTGGCTGCAGTTCTGCCTCTTCCCTAATTACACAGGGATGCAATCAAACCCTCGGGGTGAGGAGCATGTTAGTGGGGTCTTTAAGTAACGGAAGAGAGAGTTAAAATGAGATGTTAAGTCTAATTTTAAAACATTTTCTGAATAGCCCACAAAGTGAGTGGCTTACTGTCCGTAAAACACCCTCTTGATAGCACTCTGGGCATTCATTTTTTTATTATTGCATTGTTTGTGGTTGAATAATGAAATGTTGAGTCTGTTTTTCATTAGACACATCTCAATTTTCAGAGGAAAATTCTTCAGTCTAATTTCTGATTGCTTGCTGTCAGTCTACACCATTTATTCAGTCATTATTTTGCACTGCAAAAGGTATTTTCTCATAGGCATTTATTATTTTTGTACTGATTTCTTTGAGGAGCAGCTAGGTGAAATTTGTTCTTGATTCATTGGTCTAACTGGCAGTAGACTTTGTTTTTCAATTGAGTTTTTTCCTTCCTTCCCCAAATACAAATCACATATAGTTCCCAGCACTTTGTTAAAGACTGAAAGCAAAGCATAACTCAGACCAGTTTTCTTCCTGGTGAAATGTTGCAGAGTACAGCATTATCAATCATAGCTTTCCCCATATTCTAGTAGCACATTCTGCCTAGCACATAAGGCAACTCCGGGATGTCTGAAGCTCTGGATTTCTGACTCATTCAGAAATCTGTCAGAAAAGTCAGAAAAGGTCTAGACTCTATCCAGACTTTTTTCCTCTCTTAAATGTTAGAATAAACATTAGGTACCTACATATTGAAACATATTGACACATTGACTTATTACTAAATTTGGATTTTAAGCTTCTTATGTGTAAGTACACGTATCAAAATCCTTTGGAAAATGAAGTGATAAAATTGCTTTATAGAAGTCCATACCAGGCACTAAAAATGAGGTCAAAAGAAGTAGTCCAATACATAAAAAGTGATTTTTCAACGTAGTATTTTTAAAAGGCACCCTTACTGTGGATGGATTGTTTTGGGATGGAGCATGTGTGGGTTTTAGGTCCTTTGAGAAGGGAAGAAATCCTGCAAAAATCTTCCCTCTGTACAGCTGTGTGAGGGTTACAGGTGTTTAGGGCACCATAGGCATATAGGTGCCAGCGGGACTATTCATCCTTTCCTTTTCCCTGAGGTATCCTGTTAAATGACTCGGTATTCATGTGGACTGGCAGCTCCACCCAAAGGGATGGGGCATGCTCTTCTCTGCTGTTATCTCAGAGAGATAAGGCACAGCCCTCAGGTGAGATGGGCTTTGAACCCACATGAAGAGAGGCCACATAATGAGAGATGTTATGTTTGGTATTTTCTACCAGCTAACTAGCTCCTGGCAGCTGCCCACTCCTTGCTTAGGATGTCGGCTGGGTTAGAACCCCTTCTCTCTGGGTCTTCTGTAGGGACCCAGCATACCCAGTACATCATTTCTGCTTGTGCTCCACAACGTAGGCACCATAACCACTCACTTCTAAAATCTCTTCTGGCCCTGTGTTGTAGTCTTTTGAGAAAATCTGGAGGTCCAGGTGTGCTGAAGGCAATAATTCAGTGGAAGTGATGTGCAAAAGGCAGTCAGACAGCTCAGCAAGTGCATGGTCAGATGTTGGACTGCACTGCTAGGAGCCAGGGAGTGAGCCTGCCCAAGAGCAGTCACTTCACATGGTAATTTGGCAAGAAATTCCACAAATAATGGAGTTGGTCTGAAGGCTTTAAGGGGAAAATGTGTTTGCCTTGTCTTCTTCATTGATATATTTCAGGATATGAATCTGAGCTGCAGCTGGGGAAGGTCCTGGCTCTCTGCTCTCCGTGAATGCAATTTCACTCTATACAGCCAATGCAAACCAAAGACAACAGTCAAACCAGAGCGTGCACCTGATCCGCATCAGTGTTATGTTTTCTCAGAGCTTCTGCAATTCTCTGAGGATTGTACCGGCAGCTTTTGCAGAGGCTTCAGATTAGGGGGCAGTTGCCTCCACAGTTGACCTTGAAGTCAAAATAAACCCAAACAAAAACCAAATGAGAAAGCAGTTGGGAGAGCAAGCAGTATTATTAAGCTGCAGTGTCAGGTTATTTGTCTTTGCCAGCCTCTATGCGGTCTGCAGCCAGCATGAGAGTGTGTTTCAGCTTGGTCTGCTGCGGCCAGATCTGATTCCTTAGGTGCGTGTGATGTTTTGAGCAATGTGCTGGTAAATATCTGAAAGTTATTTTCTCACCCTCGTAGTCTCAATAAAGAACAGAGAACAAGAAGCTCAGAGGTCAGCAAGTCAATGGTCAGCTTTTTTCTGAGGAGAGAAGCGATCCTATAGTGATTTTCCTCAGATGAAGACCTGGTGCCATAGCAATGTTTTCTACTTGCTGTAGCTTCATGGGAGTATTAACTTCTTTGGGTACCGCTGATGGGAATTCCTAAATGCGTGGGCATAGGTTGGGTGCTCCGAGCAGGAAAGTAATCTAAATCACAGCTTACCTTCTTGTAGTTGAGAGCAAAACCAGGAAGCTTTACTTGGAGTACATCCAGATGATTTGAGGTGTCCCCGCTGAAGGGTCACAATGAAATAATTTTGATCCTAAATTTGTTGGGTTTTTATTCTGGAAGGCAGGAGGGAGGAACCCCAGTACTTTAAATAAAGCCCTTTTTAAAAGAAAAATAGTTTATTGAAAATATTATTTTAATCAGTCTCAGTACTGCTTAGGGTTTGTCTGCCCTGTAGGGTTGCCAGACCCAGAAAGTGAAGCTATTACTGTGCTTCGGTGATCTGAACTGAGTGATTTCTACAGAGCGCATCAGCTCAGATTACTTAATCTAAGAGTTTCAGAGGTTTCTTAAATATTAAACCCTATCTATGAAACCCTATGTTTCAAAACACTAACATCAGTACAGTGGAGATTTGTTTGGCTTTTTATGGCTGGAGACGTTAAGCCAGGGAGCAACCAAATGGCCCTTCTTTTCACTGTGGATCTGTGCTTCGGGGTGCTCAGCTGGAGCACTGAAACCGGGGGTCTCCAAACTGACTGTCAAGCACCACAGCATCTCAGAGCAGTCATCCAGAAAGCAAAGCCCGTCTGTAACATCAGGGAATAAAGAATTTGTCTGGCATCACATGAGATATGGTCCCACATCTCGGAAGTCAGGGGAGGTTTTATAGTGACTTACTGTGTGCTCGTTCAGGTTTGAAACAAAGACAAACTGGAGTTTGTAATCAAGGTTTCTCCATTTTTGCAGCCTTCAGGGTCCGTCTAGCTCGGGTAATTGAAGGAGCAACATCTACTTAGTGGGTACGTACCTCCCACTTAGCACGGCATTCAGTTTGGTCTTCAGTGATATTCCTGCTGGGCAGCGAATACCTGTATTTCGGTTCTGTATGCATTTAGAAGAGCCTGGAGATGTGATTGCAAACCAAACGTTGGTGGGCCAAAATACCACTTTGACAGCTGTCCGTCCACGGAGTTGACACGTGTGGCTCCAGCTGGTCAGTCTGTATTACTAAGCAACCTCCCTGTAAACTAAACCACGCCTGTAATAGCAGTGAGGGATCATAATTACCGGGTTTATCAGCTCCCCTGTTTGCTGTGAGCTCATAATTCCAAATCCTGCCTGAAACCCTATGGGCCATGTTCCCTTGGAGCCCGGCCAGTCCCTAGCCTCTGCCATCCCCCTTTGCTCTCCTGGTGATATTCCCCCTTTCATTCTCTTACAGCTTATCTAACACTCCCCAGTCACCTGCCTTTTCCAGGCAGTCTTAATTTCTGCTCCCTCCCTCCCAATTAGCATGCCCTCCTCTACTGATTATTTGTTTACTTGATTTATATTTGAATATTTGTTTCACATCTCTGCAGTCTTTCAAGTTAACTATAAAGAAGTCAAAAGTAAAGCTTTACAGTTTCTTTCTGCTCGTAATCACACCTGTCTCTCTTCTCTAGTGTTAATCCTGCTATTGACCCTCATTTCTTTTTTCAGTCTAAATCTTTCTTCCTTCTCCGATTGTCTTCAGTTTGATACAGTTCACATACACTTCATAATGTTTTCTCACTTTTACTGATGGGTCATCTTTGCAAGCACACTGTCTTGCTTTTCTGTGAACTTTAATTGCTCTTCATCATGGAGAGAAGAAGAAAACAATTACAGGATAGATTTGCTGGCAATTAACTTCATGTAACAATGTCCACTCCTGGTGGTGTGCTGGGAAATAAAATGTCATTTCTTTATTTTAATGAACACAGTATTACTTTATCTTCGCAGCTATCGAAGTCAATGAGAATTTTATTTCTTGCCATAGTAGCATCAGGCTTAGAGCAACAGAAAACCAACATGGAACATTTCATCTGCGATTTTTAGTATGAAGACAGCCTGATATTACTGGAAACACAGCCTGTACCCATGAGCCATACAAGCCTTGCTTACCTTTATCAAAAGAGACAGTTTTCATAGTGTGGCAGCACCAAGTGCATATCTGAGTGCATTTAGGGAGAAGGTAGGTAAGGACAAAGATTAGGGTTCATGCTGGTGAACATTTGAAACATGAAAGTCCTCCCCAGCACAATAAATCTTAGAAGTTATAATAAAACCTTTTGTGAATAGAAACACTTAAGAAACAAACAGAATTATAACCTAAGGGGCAATTGCATAGCAGTCCAGACAAATCAAATATGTTTAATTTTGTATCTCCTCAATAGCCTGCTTCTGCTAAAGTCAATAGTAAACCAGTCTACAGGGCTTTAGGAAATAACACCTTACTGATTGTATTGGCAGGCTAGGTTTATAAAACAAATCTAGGTCTGATGTTGCCAGCGCTTACTAGTGCATAACATTACTGTAAGTAATACATCGCTGAGCTCAGTGCGTCTGTTGATGGCAATGGGTGGCCCGCCTAGCTATAGATGAAGGTTTCAATGCAGTGTCTCTTGAATCAAACCAAGAGAAGCAGAATGAAAATTAAATCTAATTGCATCGGATGAGGCAAAGCATTAGCAGCCTTTTCAAGTAATTAAAGCTTTGGAGTGCAATAAGATAAGAAATTCAACAGCTTGATGTTAACGTGTGGGATAACTTAGATGGGTGAGGCACTGCTATTGCTCATGTTTAAAAATCCATAGTACGTGCTCCTTACTCATTGATGAAAAAAGTGATAATACCTTGATAACAAATATAGCCCCACAGTGATTCCTCAATGAACTTTAAACTTTCTGAGCTTGTACCACTGCAGCTTCTTCCCCTTTCGAAATGATGGGCCAAATGTTCACATTCATTCTCAAGTCTTAGGCAGACAAATTTGATCAAGGCAGAAGCAGCAATTAGGAGAAATTTGCCCATGGGAGAACTGGATGAGAAGCGAATTCAGTAAATATCAATTAAAAGAAAACTGGATAGAATCCTTTTGGTTATTCATTATTGAATATTTTGTCGTCTCTTTGCTCAGGCCAAGTATTTTGCAAGCAATATATTTATCTCATGAGGATAAATAAAAAATACAGTGTCACTTGTGCTCAACATGTATGGAGTCAAGTCTACTTTAAGCATTTAATGATGGAAATGACTGCAGTATAAAGATCTTCAATCCAAATGGTGATTTTAATGGGAAGTGGGGGAAAAACTTGTATGATAAAATGGTTTGTCCATTTAAAAAAACTGCTACTGGCAGAGCTGTGGGACCAGGAGAATCTCAGATGAAATCAACAGCTCAAAATTATCTTGATAAAGTGATGAAGTTGTTCAGTATCATTAAATTTAAAAGTAGTCAAGGGAAATGCATATTAAGGAAGGAAGAGTTAAATGCAGAAATAGAAAATGAGAAATAACTGGTTAGTCAGCAGTCCTGTCACCCTATATTTCTGTTACAATTACTTAAAATTAGGTCTTTGTGTCTTCATGAATGAATTAGAAGAGCTGCCTGAACTAAAAGATACTTAAGAATTTGCTTCTTTTCTTTCAGCTGGAACTTTTTGAAATAAGAGACTCAGGAAGGCATATTTAAACCATTAAAAAGTTGAAGAAGATTGATCAGGGTTTTTTCATTAAATCATAACTGTAGAAGTTTGCACAAAAATTCAGGAAAAAATGGTCAAACAGTGTAAAAGATTTTGCCCTGTATTTTCAAGTCCTTTTTGTCCTACAGGTCCATCTTTGTAGGCTGACTCTCTGTAAAGCAGAAGTGCTAAGACAGCTATCAGAAACAGATGGTCTCTGAATACCTACACAGACACCAATGGCAGAAAAAATGCTGCAAGTCTATTGTTTTATCCAGTCAAAAGATAAGCGAGTGATTTAACCATTTGACAGCCTTTCCCATCTGTAAGGCTTAGAAAGCCTAGGGGCGACATCTTGTTTTATCAGACTTCTCATGTGGGGAAATATGACATTCACCCAAGATCACTTGCAGAATTGAGATAATGCTATTTCTGAAAGGAGAAGTATCGTGAGATGTACTGGCACTGGAGTGTCAGTACACATGCAAGTATTCTTTCGAAGCCCATAATGTCTCAGGGCTCAGTTTTGGGGCCAGTTTTGTTTAATATCTTTATCAATGATGTGGATGAGGGGATCGAGTGCACCCTCAGTAGGTTTGCAGATGACACCAGGTTGGGCGGGAGTTTTGATCTGCTCGAGGGTAGGAAGGCTCTACAGTGGAATCTGGACAGGCTGGATCGATGGCCCAAGGCCAATTGTATGAGCTTTAACAAGGCCAAGTTCTGGGTGCTGCACTTGGGTCACAACAACCCCATGCAACGCTACAGGCTTGGGGAAGAGTGGCGGGAGAGCTGCCCAGTGGAGAAGGAGCTGGGGGTGCTGGTCAACAGGTGGCTGAACATGAGCCAGCAGTGTGCCCAGGTGGCCAAGAAGGCCAACAGCATCCTGGCTTGTATCAGGAATAGTGTGGCCAGCAGGAGCGGGGCAGTGATCGTGCCCCTGTACTCGGCACTGGTGAGGCCGCACCTTGAATACTGTGTTCAGTTTTGGGCCCCTCAGTACAAGAAGGACATTGAGGTGCTGGAGCGTGTCCAGAGAAGGGCAACGAAGCTGGTGAAGGGTCTGGAGAGCAGGTCTTATGAGGAGCGGCTGAGAGAGCTGGGGTTTTTTAGTCTGGAGAAGAGGAGGCTGAGGGGAGACCTTATCGCTCTCTACAACTACTTGAAAGGAGGTTGTAGCGAGGTGGGTGTTGGTCTCTTCTCCCAAGTTACTAGTGATAGGACAAGAGGAAATGGCCTCAAGTTGTACCAGGCGGGGGTTTAGATTGGATATTAGGAAAAATTTCTTTACTGAAAGTGTGGTCAGGCACTGGAACAGGCTGCCCAGATAGGTGGTGGAGTCACCGTCCATGGAGGTGTTCAAAAAACGTGTAGATGTGGCACTTCGGGACATGGTTTAGGAGGCAGGGTGGTGTTGGGTTGACGGTTGGACTTGATGATCCTAGAGGTCTTCTCCAACCTTAATAATTCTATGATTCTAAGAATATAACAAAATTTGGATGCCATTATTCTTTTTTCCTTGCAGTTCCGAAAAAAATTTTTGCACAACCGTGGGTCTACTCAGGCATCTGAAATGCAACTGCAAGCTTCAGTAAACAACAAAAGCAGGTGTGAATGCTAATGTTTGAAACTCCATTTAAAATGACAGGGCATAAGCTTTTTCTTGTTAGGGTGTTGCTTAGTTACGCAATTATCCACACATAAAACATTCTCAAAAATAGAGGAAAATAAGAGTGGAAGCAGCTTTAAAGGGTGAAAAATTAAGATTGCAAGAGAAATCAACTTTTGAAACAATGTTCACCTGGAATCATATCATCAGCTACATGAAGACTGTAGGAAGGTCAGAGAAGGTGGCAGCATATGGCTTCAGATATTGGACACATCTCAAGAGAAACAAGGAGTTGGCCACTCTTGGGGTCCATGAGCTATGCCTTCATGTATATCCCTGGTTACTGAGACAGACGTTGTGTATTTCTTGGTTATCATGCGTTTGTTTTCTGCAGATTTTTTAAAATAGTTACTCTAAATTCAGAGAATTTTCCTCTGTCTGATAGTGTCTCAGAAACCACAGTGGTTTAGCTGAGGTTCGGCAGTGCGGTAAGCCAAGGCAGATGCCTCTGCACACAACCTCAAATGTGAGCAAGGGTTTGATATGGCCCCGATGGCTGTTAAGGCAGGATTTTAAAGACCATTAGCCTCTAGTGCAGGGAAGTGTTTTTTCACAGTAATATAACTTAAACAACTGAGGAGTTTGTGGGCTATATTTTTCCATTATTAACACCACCATTTCAGAAAAGATGATAGCAAAATGGTTTTCAGCCAGTTGTTAGGATGAGGAAAGAAAACAAACCAAAGATAGGACTCTCTGATCATCAGGTGTGGAGACAGCCATGAGAAGCAGCTCTGGACTAGCTTAGGTCAAGGAGGTAGGCTGCAACCAAAAGAAAGAGCATCCTGCTTTCACCCCCTTTTTCTGGAACTTTTCCTTTGTGAGGTGGTTTAGCGCTAATTTAGCCAACACTAACTGGTATTCTTTCTGTTTTAACAAGCTATTAGAGCACCCCAGCTGTGCTAAGGGGCAGAGTAACTGACAAAACAAGAGGGGGTTTAGTATCATCTTACTTAAGATTTGCCCAAGAAAGGTAGCATAAAATGAAGAAAATAGTTTCAGTCTTGATTTTTATGGCTGTAAACCAGAGTCTGGGCCCAAGAGTTTAGCAGAGAAGGTGACTATATTATTTGTAAGAGCAATAAAACCTGAAGCACTAGAAGGCAGTTTATTTATGAACACTATGTTAATGGAGAAGTTAAGGAAGACTGTCTCACCACAGGACACCTCCATCCCTTTACAGTTGAGAGTCAGCAAGAATAATGCCAGCTTGTAGGTCCTGACTTTCTTTTTCTGTGTGCAGCTTCAATTCATACTCCTCTGATTTTCATATTTCTCATTCTCCATCGTCTCCTTTTAGGAGAGGGCCTCTGTCCCTCATTAGAAACTGTGCTGATGCAATAGGATTAATCAGAAAATCCAAACATAAGTTTGCCAATGATTTCCAGCCTCAAGCCTGTGACCCTCCCCATGTATTCCCTCTTCAGGGGGCGTGCTTAGCAAGACCTTGGGCCAGAGATACTGCTTAGCTTATTACTGGTGACGCTGGTGGCTTGGCACAAGTCAGTCCCCATTTGCTTGTACAAGGTGCATAGAGGAGCAGCCAGCCCCAGCCAGGGAACTGTAAAACTGATTTAGAGACACTTCTGCTTCTTCCTTGTCTTGGTTCTGTGCCAGAGAAGCTTGGCCAGACCAGATGATCAGCCTTCTGTATTTATTGGGCTACATGTTTACAATAATGGCATTTAGTAGTGAGCAAGGGTGGGGTTTTTTGGTGAGTTGGTGGTATGCACTTTCTTCTCACATTGTACACAGAAAGGGCAACATGCAGTACAGCTCAGAAAAAAAGCTTGCATACTTCTGGTAAATGAATAGAGCAAGAGTACTGCTGCTGCTGCTGAAGCTGAAGCCCCAGCGTTTCTCTTTTTAAGGGTCATTTATCACTCAAATTTACAAAAGTTAGGCCACTCGAGCTGATAAATGTGTCTGCTGAGTACTCACTAGAAATTGAAGATATTTCTTGGAAAGCTCAACTAGAAGGTATCAGCGTAGAAAAACACACTTGGGAAACCTGCTGCAAGGAGGAGAAGGTAAACGTACACAAGCAGCCAGGTTTTGAGGAGGTTATTCCTCTCTCCTTTCCTGGGGGATCTTAGGGGGGTACCCCTAATGCCTTAGACCCCTGTCAAGGTGGTAACACTTGAGGTTTCTGAGAAGAAACCTCACCCTTACTCCTCTCAGGTCTGGCATATCCTTCACCCTAAATACGTTGTTCCAGCTCTGTCACACAGGACACCTTCTCTGTAGAACATGGGGTCCCCTCCTCACCTGCCTGCTGATGTGGCTGGGCGTCAGCCGCACACAGCAGCACTTCCATGTGCAAATACCCTGCACGTGGGGTCAGGCTTCATATTCCCATCTTCAGGGGATTTCACGAGACAGAGGTTTCCTTGCAGCTTCTTAGCCTTCAACTGGCTGTCCTGTCTCCTTCCTACCAGAGGAGATTCTTCACTACCTTCTCACCTCCAAAATTTCCTCTCCAGAGCACCCAAGTCCCCTCTTCAACCCAAGAATCACAGCCGCCAGCGCCTCTGGTTACCTCCACAGCCCTCTCAATGACACCACTCCCTACTGCAGGTGCCTCCTGCCCTGTCCCCGTGGGGCAGCCCCTCACAGCATCCTGCTGCTCTCCAGGGATGCCAGTGGGAGCACAAGCCCCTTGCCCACGAGCAGAAATCACAGGATGTCACAGGAGCCGGGGAGTCTCGGCATCCCTGGCCTGATGGAGCTGTCCTGCTGCCTCCCAGCCCTGGGCACAAGGCGCTGCTGCCCAGCCCTGTCTCTCATCCTCACCTAAGTCACTTTTAGGCATAATGTTAGGTTTGTCTTTGTCATTCATCTCTACAGAAAAATATTTGTACCTCTCAGTCTCTTTATACCCTTCACATGCACTGGTAACTAACAACTGTTGATTAGCTTTACCTTTTAGTTATTTATTGTCATGGTTGCCAATTTAATAACTATTTTTTGTCAAGGAAGCTTAAGTTATTTTAGGCTGACAATTCTATTAACTCTTTTAAAAAAACAATGTACTTTAAAGAGGAATGAAAATGTGGCCATGACCTTTCAGGCTGTGGTTTAAATCACAGCCAGCAGAGAAACTGAGGGTGATTGATTCTGGTGTTCACGGATGTTATGCGTAGCAGCATTTCGGATAACCAATAATCTGATCACAGTTGTGTATAAACAGAATAAAATAGGTACTGTGGAAAGCCTTTAATAATTGCCTACAGCTCCTTGAAACTCCCTAATGTTCAATTAATCATCTCCTGCCTCTGTTCTGCCAGCATGGCTCCATCTGAGTAGCAGTTGCCTCAAGCACCTGACTAATATTTCACCGGTCAAGATGTAACAAGGAGCAACAGGAGTGACCTGGATGGTTTTTAACTACATTCATTGAGTTTATCATGGTGCTCTTTCAGATCGCAGAATAGACTGGGCATCTTTTCCCACTGTCCCTGGAGGATTGGGTGCGTGTATGCACATTTTTATGTGCTGAACACTCATAGGAGTTAGGGGAAGAAAAGACCTAGTTTAGCCCACTCTGGTTCACAAAGCAAATTTACAGGACCTCTGACCATCTATATGGGGAGAACAAGTCCATGTTAAAAGAATGTTATTAAAATTACCAAAAAGTTAGGAAATGCCAGAAACAACCTCCTTATTCAACTTCAATAGATGGATGGATGGATGGATGGGTAGATAGATGGATGGATAGATTATGTGAGTCAGTCCTTAGTTGCATAGTCACTCAGTATTTTCTCCATGGGATGTCTGCTCCAGTACATGGGTTACCAAGGACTGCAAGCTTGTGTATGATACAGGTTAGACCAGCCCTAAAAACTGCAGTGGTATCTCATGTCTTCAGACTTAGCATGGGTCTAACTTAAAATGTCTCAATGCACACAGTGCTGGACAGACCACTACCGTTCAGGAGCTCTGTTTCCAGATAGTAATCTAAATAAGATCAAATGGGATTGCACAGCGACTTTGATATTAAAGGCTCTGGCAATGGAAAAGCTCTGAAAAAATTTATTGTTTGAGCCCAAAGGGGGCTATTTTAATAAAGGGGGCTGACAAAGATGTTAAAGGGAAAGTAAGTTTCTCATTTGTAGTCTGAAAATGCAAAGCCAGGTGGAAGAACTGCCTGGTAGTATTCTCTCACTCCTGGGGTAAAAGTGCTGGATGCAGCAGAATGTTTCCATCTGTGGTGGTTTTGTCGGCTCTGAGCTGTGACCCTGTATCCAAGGCAACTGTTTCTGGATGTTAGGTGGTAAGGAGCTATAGAATAAATGAGAGGCAGTTGTGAAATATACAGGTATGGCTCTATCAGGGGCAATAGTGATGAGATGCTAACAGGTGGAAGGGGGGTTGAAGGAAGCACCAGAATCCAAATATGGAATTTTAGTCTCAAAATTCAGAATATGATAATGTCTTCCTTGGTGCAGTATACATGTTAGTTAATAAAAGACCAACCAAGACTATGGAAAGCCATGAACTAAAGCAAGTGAGGAACAGACATGAAACAAAATTGGTTGTTCTTATTTTATCTGCTTGTGTTCTGTAACCCACATCTCTTGGGGACCAGCCCTGTAAGAGCTTAGTCTTTATGTTGCAAGAACTTTCCCTCTGGAAAGCAGCATTCTGGTTGTAGTTTTGGTTTTTTGTTTTGTTTTGTTTTGGTTTGGTTTGGTTTTTTATTTCTGAGAAATCAGTTGTTTAAAAAGTTACATTCAACAATTTTAGTTTCTTTTGATTTCTTTAAATATAACTGCATTATTAAGAGGTGACAGAGGTGATGCTACTCTCATGATCTACACTCTGGGATTTAAAATGATTGCTCAGATGTGCTGACTTGCTGTATGAGGGAAGTCCCATGGCAGGATACCTCTACAAGAAGAGCTGAGGGCCTGGCTGCAAGAAGCAGGGATACGTGATGCTATGGTAAAGGCTGGAAGATTTTCTTGTGTTCAGTTTTCAAGGTGACCAAAACTTTCCTCCATCTCTGGTTAAATATATCTTTACTGGAAAACTGTCAACCCCTTTAATCTCAAAATATGGTAAGACAAGGTAATTGTCAAACCGATTGGCCTGAGGGAAGAGCTCACAAGTCTTGTTTTCTGGCACCAACCATCTTTTACCCATAAGAAAATGGGTAAAAGAAAAGAAAGGAAGAGCAATGGGAAGCATATCACAAGGCAAGTAAGTCTTCACAAGTTTGTCCAGTTGCACTACCTCTTGAATCCATCTCCAGCTTAAGTAAATTAAAAGTCCAGATGAGCAGAATAGCAACCACAAAACCTACTATGCAAGCCAGGATAAGGGACTCATTAATTGCCAGCACTTACCCATGAGAGGCTGCCGAAGGGTAAGTGTTATCTGAGTATTTTTATCAACTCAGCTCTACTAATTCTCTTTGGGGAGAAGAAGTATCAAACAGCTGAAATTAATGCTGCCATAGAGCTTGTATCTGAAGTGGTGGGTCAGAGTGGGTCAGAATTAGCATGAGGGAGGTTGAAATATTGTGTCTGAGTCACACAAAATCAACCCCAAGGTACCTGTACAATATATGTCAGGGCCATGAAAAGTGCAAAGCACCATTGTGCTTCTCTCCTTGTACTGTCTCAGAAGCACAGGCAGTTCTGGATGAATTAATTTCACCCAGGTGTCATGATGTACCTAGCCTTGAGCAGGGGCTGAGCTCAGACATGTTGTACAGAACACACCAGGACTAACTCCTCGAGACCCAGGTGGTGCCAAAGGGACAAACACAGCAAAGGAAGGCCCTGTACGAACAGTACATGAGCACACTCCTTTCTGCTAGCTGTTGACCTGAAGTTACTATGTCTGCCTGGTCCTACTTTTTGCCTGTTTCATGTAAGTCTTAGCGTGCTTATTGCCATGATGGGTCCTTTCACCTTGCATAGCTGCATACTGAATTTTGGTAACATGATGCTTCAGAAAATCTTGCTTAAACAAACTGCATCAAAAATATAGAACTTCACCAGCTTTCATGAGTGATCACCAGAAAATATGAAAAGCTTCAGTGCATTTACAACTTGATCCAAACTGCCGCTATCTCTCTTTTTTTTTTAATTAATAAATGTGTCTAGCCATATGTGTGACAATAAACCCATTTATTTTGATGGTGATGTTCACATGCTTGCTGTGAAGCAGATATTTAAAATGCTGTGCTGACAAGGCATGGGCAAACAGATGCCTTCTCCATAACACGCTGGCCGGGTATCCCTGGCTGGCAACTGCAGCAGGCTTCCCACCTTCTTCTGGGGACCAGACACTAGTGGATATTCATCTTGAAATGAGAAGGCTCCTGTGAGCAGCCAGCCCGACCCAGATAACAGCTTCACCCCACAGAGGAGGAGGAACCAAGAGGAGCTTCCCATTGCCCCATGTTAAGGCTGGGACCCCAAGGCGGGCTTTGTGAGATCTGCTCAAAGGTCATGTTTTAGCATGACAAAAGTGAGAGACCATGGGTCCAGAAAACAGAATCTAATGACCCCTTTGGTAATTTTTTATTGTCTGGTAATACTGTGCAAGTTTTTCACTGCCTTTTACAGAAAAGACTTGTTTCTACTGTGAAGATGCTGATGATGCAGTGCAGTCCGAATTGCTGTCACACAGCTGCTTCCAAGCATGCCAAATCTCTTGTGAATCTCTTTCCTTGTGCACCTTCATGTCATTGAAAAGATATTTCCAAGTTTACTTGTCACAAGCATTTACATTCTTTTATCAACACGTGCAAAATGCTGTATCAATGAAGTACGAAGGTAGCACAAATAAATTACCCGGCCATTACAAAAATAAATCAATAGATTTCAAGCAGCAATTTCAACTCATTATACATAGGGAATATTTTCCTGTTGCTGTTTAAAGGTACGTCATTACAATAAACTGGATTTAATGATTTCATTATGCTGTATGGTAAAAGCAGCTTCTTTTTCTAAGCAAACTTTCATTGATGTGGTCTGATGTTGATATTTACCTCCTTTTGAATATGTTACTTGCTCAGCATTTTCGTGGAACAATAAGGTAAAGAAATTTCAGTATATGGATTTTTCTCAAACCATTAATTTAGATTAGATGTGGTTATTTATTCATAGGACATGAGCAGTCACCTCAATCCCATCAGTACACTTTTTGACTGAACCACTGAGCATTTTTACAGAGAAAAATAGCAGAACAAGGGCAATACCTACAGAACTGAGTTTCAGAAGAATCTTGCTGAGATAGTATGTGAAATACATGTAATTCTTTTTCATAAAATAACTGATATCAGCAAATAACGTGGAGCAAAGTTACTGTATTTATCTGCATGCAAATTTAAGATCACTTTTGCTGTTGTTTAAGCATCTATAGCTACAACGTGTTACTGCTTATATATAAAATTATGTGTATGAGTAATGTCAAAAGACAATTCTTGTAAAGAAGAGGTGAATTAATATTGCTGCTGGATCTTTCCAGGGTTTGTATACTCTGATTTTCTATTTAACTGTGCGGCAGTGTTTTTCCCTGCTTCTATTATCAGTCTGCAAGATCCTAGTGCTCCCAGTCTGCCAGGCAGCTCTGCAGCAGGGGCATCTTGCCGATGACTTAGAACGGGGCCATGGCTTTTCCTTCCTTCTGTGATTGTATCAGGTGGGCTAGTCGCAGTTGGGATTTGGTTAAGACTTTAAAGTGCTGTTATTTTTAAAACAATATTCAGTCTTTGGGAGGTGGGGGGTTCTGTTATACAACCTGAAACCTTCCATCTTCTCAGTGAGAGAGGTGTTGTCAGCCCTTGATAACAATAGCTTTATGTTGGGTTACAGCTTGTCAATAGAGAGCTCAAACTTTCCATCAGGCCACGCTAGCTTACACATGTGGGAGCAGGGAAATGGCCTTTTCACCTTGCCTCATTTCAAGGTGGTTTGGGCTCAGGAATGCTTCCACCTGCATTTACATAGCGGTGTTTCTCTGTTAATATCGTCTTTCATCTGTGCGAGGATGTTTTGCTCTCTCTTGAGTTTTGGTCATCTCGTTGAGCTTTCTGGTGCCTTCTTCAGTCTTTACAAAACTCAGTTTCCTGTTGGCCTAAGCTGACTTAGAGGTAGCACTTCTTCTTTTGTCCAGTGAGATGGGATCTTTGTTAAGTCACATACAACCTGACCTTATGCATGAAAAACCGTGTCATTAATGTTACTTGTTTATCTCCACACCTTAGGTTTCGGGATGACCACACCAGCAACTGTGGCTGGAAAAGTATTCCTCATCATTTATGGCCTGTTTGGGTGTGCCGGGACTATCCTTTTCTTCAACCTCTTCTTGGAGCGCATTATCTCTCTCCTGGCGTTTATCATGAAGGCGTGCCATGAGAGACAGCTGCGAAGAAGTGGTCTCCTACCTCCCAACTTCCGAAGGGGGCCAGCTATGTCAGGGGTGGGCAGTCTTGTGGGGTGGAAGCCGTCCGTTTACCATGTGATGCTGATTCTTGGAATTTTTGCTATTACCCTTTCCTGCTGTGCCTCCGCAATGTACACAGCGGTGGAAGGATGGAACTATGTTGACTCCTTGTACTATTGCTTTGTCACCTTCAGCACCATTGGCTTCGGAGATTTGGTAAGCAGCCAAAATGCTGCATACCAAAATCAGGGATTATACAGATTTGGAAACTTCATATTTATATTAATGGGGGTATGTTGCATATACTCTCTTTTTAATGTCATCTCAATTGTAATCAAGCAAGTTTTAAACTGGGTGTTGAAAAAATTCGAATGCAGATGTTGCCCAAAGTGCCATAAATCAAGTGCCCGCCTTGGACGTCGCAACGCCATCACCCCAGGAGCCCGCCTACGTCGACATAACATCTCAATGGACACTGATGGACAGTACGACAGTGACGCTGAGGGGAGGAGGCTCTCTGGAGAGATGATCTCCATGAGGGAGCTCACGGCATCGAATAAAGTCTCTCTGGCCATTTTGCAAAAGCAGTTGTCCGAGACAGCCAACGGCTACCCGAGGAACGTTTGTATCAATACGAGGCAAAACGGTTTCTCTGCAGGGGTGGGTGCTCTAGCCATCATGAACAACCGCTTGGCAGAAACAAGTGATTCTAGGTAGAGTTTTTGAAATTCCTTTTGTTTCTTTAATAAAAATAAAATGGTGATTAGGGTGGAATTATCACTGTAAACTACTGGAAAGTTTTAAATTCAGAGATGGCCTTGGTATTCATTGGGCGTGCAACATTTTCAGTTCCGGGGGTTTTATAAGTCTTATCTAATATGCAGTAACATCTTTACCGTAATGTTATAATTTTCCCCAAAGGGTTTTTTTGGAAGAGACTTGGATGTCTTTGATGCAGAATCTGATGCAATTGTAGAAGAACGGTGTGCATGGTTACAATGGTGTCAAAACGAACATGTTCTTCAGAACATAGCCTGCACCCAGACTCTGGATTAAAAATGCATAAAATGGGCAAGTTCAGCTCCAGATTCAAACTTGGGGTTGATAAGGTTTGGCTAAACCAGTATCTCACCATTTGTTGAAGTCTGGATCTGGCCCTGAACTATGTAATTCCTCATAGCAGGCCTGTATATAACATACACGTAGGTGACGGCAGTTACACCAGCTTTAGGGTGACTGTGCTTCACTTGAATAATCCTACTGACTTCAATAGTAGAGGATCAAATGGGCTGAATTCCCCTGACTATAAATGTTGGGTTTTAGCCAGTCTTGTCTGAAACACTACCTGCTACGTAACTAAAAGTCGGGGGAATATCAAGAACCGTGTTAAAATGTGCAAAACTGTTCCTACCTGCAGCATTACTGAAAATGGGCAGTTTTCAACTTCAGTGCTGACTTAATTTAGTGCAAGAGAAGCCAATATGCACCTCTGGTGTCAAACGTATGCATCACTACTGAAATGCTTATTTCATTACTTTTACGTGAAAATAAGTAGCTAAAAAGAATGTAGGCTCCTTGTTCTAAATTTGCATATTTTACTTTTGCAATAATGTTGCAGAGATTCATGCAAATGATTTCTTTGCAGTTCTTTGGGGGCCCCAATCCTGTACTCGTTTCCCACAAATCTGATTGTGAAGGTTATACAGAAGAGCATTGCTTTGGAGCTCCCCCAGAACCTGGCTTCCCCAAAAACATTGGTACTAAGTCATAAACTGGCTAAGGCTGTTGCTACTGTCTTAAGTCATATTGAACCTGTGCTAGCCAAAACTGGTAAGGATCCAGAAGCATCTTCAAGCAAACCTGGTCTAAGTGTCTAGTTTAGCATGACAAATGGGTGGGTGCATAAGAATTACTGAAAATCTCTTTCAGAAATATGTGCAAAGCTCTGGATCATTTCTCTAAATTCTCTATACTATGCCACTCCTTTAATACTGTGAAGATAATAAAAAGGCTTCTGTTGTTTCCAGCAAGAAATATAACTTAAGCTTGAAGTCTGAGAAGCCACAGCGGTCAGCTCTTGAAAACAACTTGGGTAATTACAGGCAAGGTCCTAAGTACTAGGTTGACTGCGGAATAAATTGAAAAAGCTGATGAAAACAAACTAGGAATATTAGAAATGTTTGAAAATATTTCCATGAAGTTTCATATAGATATTTTACTCTGTTGTTTATTTACTTTGTTTTGCATGGGTTTGGGGTATCCATTGGTTTGCTTTCCTTTGAATTTGTAGTAGTGCAAATTGTTTTTGAATTTAACCTCAGAAGACTAACTTTTAATTTGAGGTTTTGCACACCTGAGCCTGCCAGCTGAAGTATGGCAGTGATTTTTATCTTTTGCCTGAAGGAAAAGGAACAAGAGCAGCAGATAAACCATCACACATGGATCTGTATCGTACTATAAACTTAGTCACAGCTTTTATCAAGCTGTATTTGGCCAGAAACACTCAATGATTATGTTCTGTATCTACCTGATACGGACTCATACTTAAGAGCATGTGATACGGCAGAGATCGCCTTTAAGAGCGATTCATTTGGCAGGAGCTTCCCTGGTGGCAAAGAGACCCCCTAAGGTCCATGTGTCTGTGTGCCTGTCTGTCTGTGCACTCCATCTCAGATGCTACATTTGAGTGGCGCTTTGAAGAAGCAGGCAGGGGTCAGAGTGTTTGGTGATCCTAATTTGAAGCCCACTGAAGGATATATTTAAGCAGGGTGTGTAGGGGCAGGTTGTGGTCTGGGAGGGTCTCAAAGACTGCAAAGACCCAGTTCAGGAAGGCGACTTCCAGAGCTGCAGGGACCATTTTTGGGAACAGCAGAGGCAGGGAACCAAAAGAATAACAGTTCGGGATTACGCCCAGATGTAAATCACTTTAACTATGATGATTTATGTGTTTGTTTATTAAGAGTGTGTATGGGGCACTGCTCTCTTTTTGCAGCTAGACCTCTCTTAGGGTTGTATCTTCGTACATTTGCCATCACGGGGGCTATTACTCATTAGAACGGACCCTGCTGTGTGAAGTGCTGCATAAATCGAGGCAGATGGGCTCTGTCCCAAAGGTCTTAAGAGTTTGAATAGATAGGATCCCAAGCCACAGCAGAATTACTTAGGTTTAACATTTTACTCATAAAAACAAGTTCAAAAGCATTAACAGTCTGTGAGCTCAAGAATTATATTTTTATGATAACAAATTTGCAAATGAAGGGGTTTTTTTCAGTAATTTGTTTTTAAAGGAGAAATATTATAACTATGATTAGGGACCTGTTTAAATGCTTGTAAATTGTTTTCAAACTACCTATTCCTGCCTGGGAAATACAGTGAAGTAATACGAAATTGTACATACCTCTTCTGCTATTTCTGTACTTTTCCTGAGTCCAGTCAAAGGCAGACACACAGTCTGTTGTAATCTGATTTAAATGTTTCTGAGTCTTTTTGGAACCATTGGTCACAGTGATGCCATTGCAGGACCCTTTGCAGTTCCTATTGACTTCAGGGGGACTTGGATTGGCTCCCAGGGCTGGGTTCCCCAAGGGATTTGGGCATCTGATTGCTACTCTGCACTTAGGTCTGATGTTTCTTTACTCCCAAGATCCTTGACAAACTCCATTCTGCTTCTTCTTAGCCTCAGAGGCATATAAAGTGCCTGCCCAGTTTTCCAGCAGTGCCCCAATTTCTTGCAGCACACATATCCCCAGAAGCTGACACAACTCAACCACAGGGACCCCCAGTTCATATCTAAGCCCTGTAAAAATCCCCAAACCCATCTGGCTCAGCAAGGCCAGTTTATGAGAGGATTCAGAGCACAATAACTGAACTGGGTCTCACAAGGAGTGGCCTTACAGTTCCCTTGTACTCAGTAGCCAAAGTATTTTTCAAGTATGCATGACAACCAAGCTCCAAATCTCTACTCTTCTGCGTGCTAGCACTACCTGGGCACCTGTCACCCATGTGCATGAGCCAAGAGGACAGAGGAGATTTGAGATCAGTCTTTCCTAGTCCTTCCTGTTCTTTCTTTTGCTTTTTTTATGACAGCTTCTCTTTAAACTTGCCAGACTTGGGCACCTAACTCCTCTTTTTTATTGTGCATGGTCCAACTCAGGATTGCCCAGGGCAGCCTGCTCCTTTTGTGAATTGAACGCTAAACATGAACCAGTTGCACCAAGTGCAATTCCTCCTGGTACTTCATTTTTACAGACAAAGCAGATACCTGCAATAACCGGACACAGGCTGAAGCACAAGAAGTCAGAAGGAAACGGAAGGAACAGACTGGGACAGTGAAAGCACACTGCACTAGATTGCACTTTCTTTTCTGGTAACTTGGGAGTTGTATTACATTCTTGAAATGTTTTTTTCCCCAGGTTTTATTTTTGGACACCCTTGAAAGAATGCTATTAACTTAGGATTTAAAAGTTCATCTTCCCTGATACAACCCCCTCTGCACCGCCCTGCAAAACAGCAGCAGTGATTCCTAGCTGGCACAGACCCAGACATCCCAGTTGCCTGCTGAGCAGCTGTACAGGCAACACAGACGGGAGCTCAGATCCCATGACCCAAATTGGGCTTTTGCTGTCTGAGCCTGAGAAGAGCATTCAGGAGCAGAAGAAAGCTACAGGACTTAGGACTTCTCTGTGAGACAGTCCCTAGTAAGAGCAATGATGCACAGGCATGAGCTGCTCAGACCTCCAGCATGAAGGGAGGAGATACTGTGTTCACCTGGCCTGTGTGCTAATACCTTGCAGATGAGAATTAAAATTTAAGTGAAAAATAATAAGGGACAATGGCCAAATTCAAGCGATGTCTTCTCTTTCTCCTGGAGCTCAGGGCAGAACAGTTAAAAAGAACAGTTTCTTGTGAAACCTGTAGTGTTCAACAAGTCACTACATTTATTTCTTAGGGTCTGTCTTTCCTCTGCGTGTCTCAGACAAAGTTTGGAGTCACACGGAGTTGTCATCCAAATCTCTTTGGTTTCTTCCCATCTGCAAACAAACTTCTCATTTTGTGCAAAAAATTCGGATTGCCTTTTATTTCCTTGCAATGCAAAGGATGTCCTTCAGACGATATAAATGTTCAGAGAAGTAATCTCATTGACCTCAGTCACAGATGAATGTTTCTGAAGGCCAAGGCTGTAGTTTGCCTGTCTCTCTGCGGAAGAAGCATTGGACAAGTAATTCCCATTACTGCTAGCAAAGGTAATTTAGGCAGTGGCTGGGGCTTTGCAGCAGTAGGCACAATTAAAAATGGAAAGAAAGTCTGTTATAAAGCGTATTTGTGCCTCTTTGACATGTACTTGCTATTTGATAACCCAATTACCAGTCCTAATTGCAGCAAAAAAATCCAGTGGAAGACAGAAGAGGTATAAGAATCATGTAAAAGCTCTTGGTGACCACCCCGTGCCATGCTCGGGTTACCCAGACATGTGCTGCGATGCTGCCTGTTGGTGTAGCGCTGGTGTCCCAGCACGGCTTCAGCCCTGGCCCTTGATCTCTTCTCCTCCCCAGCTTTCTGTGGGTGAACATTTGGGTATACCACAACCATTTACCTGTACTTCAGTCATGTCTTGACTTGCTACTGAAGGGAGGACTTGAGCAGCAGTGGAGGCCATATAGCCAGGCATGCGGGCTCAGTATAAACCTGATTGCCTGTGTGGGATGAATTTATAATTATATGGAAAGTAGCTGTAGGATTGAGACCTTTCTCACTTTTTTGTGATTTTCGAACCTTTAACTTGAAAAATATTCAGTGACTAATTATTACAATGAATGTTCAGAGCTAATGTAAACAAAATCATACTTTGCTGATGGCTAGCACATCTATGGATATGGCTTTTGCCTTCATTGGATTACTAATGTGCCTTTCCAAACTGACACACATTTTCAATGTTATATTTAAATAATACAATAAATGTTATGTTACATAATAAACTCAGTTAGGGCATATTAATATTTGACTCACACAAAATAACTAATGAAGTATGCATTGCACATTGTACAACCAATATGCAATTTCTTTTTTGTAAAGGCTTCCATATTTGAGCTCATATTCTGCTTTCATGAATACTCATGCTAGGAAAACAGAAACATTATAATAGAATCATAGAATAGTTTGGGTTCGAAGGGACCTTTAAAGGTCATCTAATTACATTGTCTGTGGAAAATGCATGAAGATAGGCCAATTCCACTGATATTTGACTCGTAGGATAAGCATATTAACATATGCGCAGTAAGCAGTTCACTATGCATTATAAATATGTCGTATAGCAATGGCACAGAGGAAGGACTACTTCGGTTTACATGGCCACAGTCCGAATGCAGCTACCAATAAAGATGCATGCCTTTGTTCTTACTCTTTTTGTTAATTAAATGGATAATATCCACTCTGTAATTAGGATATACCTTTAAACCGGGAAGAAAATAATGATGCAATTGGCCTAAATATTGCACAACCAAAAAGAGGTCTAGGATCAAATTCAAACTTTCAACTCTCGGGAACTGAAATGGTGTAGTTTTGCTTTGAAGTGGGGCTGCAAACAGTCTACTGTGTTTAGTCCTTCCTTGGGAAAGGAAAGAGACAGTAAATATGGATACAGTTTATAGCAGAGCACCCAGTAGTCTGGCAATTTAGCAAGAGAAAAAAAAATAAAAGCTTTTCTCAAAGTACAGTGAGTGTACATCCAACGAGATACAGTCGATGCAGGAGATGCTCCTGTTGCATCACAGGCTCAGCTACCTTGTCTGGAACATAGAAGTGTTTTGTGAGACATGGAAGAGAGAGGGGCTGAACACTTATACTCACCATCTGCACTTCATTCAGGAGATGAACACTGTCAAGGGCTGATTTTGTGAAGACGATCACCCAGCCTACTACGGGAAAAGCAGCCATGCTGATCCCTTACGGTGATGGGTATGTCATAGGTGCAGATTCCCACACCTCCGGTCCCCCCAGTCCCCAGGCCATGTCATCCAGCCAGCTCCCAAGGCTGGACTCAGCATGAGGAAGCACTGGGCATGAGGATGGAGGCGGATTTGAAATTGTGTAACATCATCGCCCCAAGTGTTTTCAGGATTAGGCCCTCCAGCAGCTGATGCTTTATCAGACCATCTAAGAAATACAAAGACGCTCCCATAATCCCTTTGTACTTCACAGACTAAGGTTACTTTTTAAAGCCAGTGAGTCCATGCAAAATTAATGCTTTTATTACAATATACAATAAACAACTTGGAAAAAATTACTGATATTTCTGGCAATGTGCAATTCAAACACCAAGTGTTTTCTCAGTGGCTATAATTTCCTAATTTTTGTATCAGTAAATCAGTTTTATTCCCTGTAAGTAAAATATGTCCAAAAATTTTTGCTTATAGTAACATCCATGGGCTGTACAGACAGTGCAAGAATTCAGTTCCAATTTTATTGTAAAACCTTAGTATCTGAAGGCACAGTATCTGAAAAATGTTTTGGGGTATTTTTGTGCGTGTGCGTAGACGTTTATTTACAAAACTAAGAAAAGCCATCCCTTCACATATACAGATACACACATTTTTAGCTCACCAGAATACTACCTTGTTGTATACTCTCTGCAAAAATATTAGTTCAAAATTTCAAGCCAACTTAAAAAGAATTCAATGATAATACATCTGCTCAAAGGTGTTCCTGTTTAATTTTTAGTTCTTATTAAAGGAGCACAGCGTGGTAGATATCTTTAATGGAGTTGGCATTATTATCCCCTATTACAAACATCAAGAATTTACTTCTGCAGTTAATTCCACTGGCTTTGGTATTTGCTTACTTCTGTATTTCACCAAGTGTGAATTACAGAAGAAATTACCAGTTCTGTGCTAGTTTCTGGTTGGTATCACCTTCCCATTTGCACTGATTGCAAACAGCTGAAATATTAACACCAGCAAATTAAACAGCAAATGTTCCCAGACACACCAAAATTAGACACTTTCCTGAATATTTTTCATTTTAAAATTGTTTTGTAAAAGCTAAATTATGAGTATAAATTACTTGTCATGGTTGGAATTAACAGACTGAATACTTTTCCTCCCAGCAGAAATCCTTGACATGAACTCAGTGAAAGATGCTAAAGATACAGTTTTATGTAACAAGTCCTTCCTATTTTATTTGCCTATTTTATCTAATTAGTTTAAACATCTTAAAAGAAAGTTGGAAGGATGTAAATCCCATTTGGAGAATGCCCTACCCTGTACATTCAGTCCTATGAACAGAGCTTCTAAAGGGATTGGAACTAAGACCACTAGATTGCTGCAAACACAATTATATGTATAAATCTTCAAAACTTGAATAGTTTTACCTGTTTGGCAATTGCAAACTATGAGCATGGTAACGTGATTCTAATTCAGGCAAAGAAACATAAATAATAGAACTCGCTACTGAGCACTTTTATCAAAAAGACCACCTGTACACAGCTACAGTGTCAAGGATAATTTACTGGCCCTTGATGCACAAAGATGTTATTTTGTAGGTTGGTTTGGTTGCTGGGAGTTTACGCGAGGGTTGTTAAAGCAACCCTGGGCTTTAAGGCTGGG